>CM053033.1:78969967-79569967 GCA_028564925.1 Lithobates sylvaticus
CCTAAATTAGTGCTAGTATGTGTGTGCAAATTGGCTATATATATGTAACCTGGACTGTAGAAGATCACTGTTGTGGAACTTATTCCTCCGTTGCTGCTGTATTATCCTTCTGCAGTGTGGACAGGGTTAAACTGAATATTCATGAATGCAGAAGTGAAGCAGTCAGAGACCTCTTTGCAACACTCATCTATGTAGTGTCTCCAGTACAGGGGCAGCCATCTTGGCTGGGTCTGGATGAATCTGTAAGGGCATTGAAGTGGGGAAAAGGAAAAAGGAAAGGGAGTAGCTGAACAGAAGGGGAGATGAGTGAGAGCACCACAAGGCTGCAGTGAAGGGGCAACAGTAGAGCGTGGCCGGAGTTTGCTGGAGCTATCTAATGCTGTTTTGCCCAGGACAAGAGTGATGATCAGAGACTGTCGCTGCCATTATACCGTGTGCACTGTACATGTCAGGGGAACTGGATCCATAGAGCTCACACTGGGGATCAGTGTTTCACAAGCTGGAAACGCCAAGTTAAAGTAGCCATCAGCAGACCCCTGACCATCAGGAGAGGACCACTGGCTACTATTGTTGGGTACTAGGGAACACTCTTTTACAGACCTAAGTGAAAATGCCTGGAGCTCGGAGAGTGCCTACTGTGGCCAGAGGCCTCTTGGCCAGTGACTTTTCTTGTTTCCTGGTTCCAAGAACTAGCTCTGCCCCGATGGGGATGCCCTAACTCCCCTTTATTTGGGAACAATCCAGTGCCCTTTTGAATTATAAAGACTGTACTGGAGGGCACTCCCACCGCTTGTAAGGAAGGAAAGGAGGGACTGTCTTACAAGGATTGAAAGAGAGATCACAGCAAAAAAACTGAAAAACCTGGGCAACCTATCTCATGAAAACATTCACCGTGAAAATTTTAAGGAAAAAGGCCTTAAGGTGTGGCAGAAAATCAAAAAAGGAAGAACTCCGGACAGCCGCACACCAAGAAAATAAAATCCAAAAAGTTTATTTAAAAGCAAAAAACACTGCAATCCATACACGGCAAAAAAGGGGGGTACAGAGCTGACGCGTTTCGCACCACAACTAGTGCTTACTCATAGCTCACAGCTATGAGTAAGCACTAGTTGTGGTGCGAAACGCGTCAGCTCTGTACCCCCCTTTTTTGCCGTGTATGGATTGCAGTGTTTTTTGCTTTTAAATAAACTTTTTGGATTTTATTTTCTCGGTGTGCGGCTGTCCGGAGTTCTTCCTTTTTTGATTTTCAATCATTGTGCTATTAGCCAGCACCTGGGGCTCCCACACAGGAGCAGGAGCATTCGCTTGGGAAGGAGAGTCTTAGAGCGGTGGTTGTTTGTTTCTCATTTGTACAAAAATCTTAAGGTGTGGCAGAGTGGTTATTTCCTTTACCTACATGCTAAAGGGTAACTGATGTGAATGTACAGCGTGTAAAGCACTGTGTAAAATAATGGCGCTATATAAATAATAATAATAAAAGGTGTCCCTGTATGTCATTTTAGAGTATTGGGTGGTAATGTGTACCTGTCTGGCAGAGGTCCCCCCTCCAGCCTGTGGGACATTTGCACTTGTTGTAGCCGACACACGTTCCTCCATTGTGGCAGGGTGATGGACATGACACTAGAAGACAGAACAAGAGAAGGAAAATGAGACTTAAGCTGTAACGCCTATTAAAGCCATATGGGGGCACATTCCTCAATGTAATGGGGGGGGGGGGGGGGGGGTCATAATCCTATTTCTCAAGCTGTCATGACCATTCAACATCAACATCCGGAAGAGACCAGATAAAGCGTGTAATGAGAAACGCGGCTGGGCTCCCAACTGCACACAGCCAGGGTGAGGATAAAAGAGAACCTGTCTAAATATACATGTTTGAAAACCAAAATCATCATGTGAAAAGTGTTTTGACTTTATGGAGCTTTGGATTTCATATTGTAGATGTACACCTACAATTTACTGACATATATAGCATAACTCAAAGCCTAATGCCGCCTACACGCGGAATTTCTGATGGAAACAGCCCGATGGGAGATTTTCATCGGATTTTCCGACCGTGTGTATGCCCATCAGTCTTTTTTTGTCGGCATTTCCGACGGACTTTGGATTGAGAGCCTGTTCTTAATTTTTCCGACGGAAAACCTTTCTATCGGATTTTCCGATCGTGTGTATGCAATTCCAACACGCAAAATTCAGACGCATGCTCGGAAACAATTTGACGCATGCTCGGAAGCATTAAACTTCCCTTTTATAGTGCCGTCGAACGTGTTGTATGTCGGGGTGTTATTGACCGTCGGAATTTGGTGTGACCATGTGTAGGCAAGACAGTTTGAGCGAAATTCCGTCGGAATTCCGATCGTGTGTACGCGGCATAATAGAACTTTCTGTTCAAATCAGCTAAATACATTCCAGGTGCATTAAACAATAGAGGTGCAAACTCTTGCAGTTAATTTTTCTTAAAAAGCAGCAACACCTTTTCTATAGAACAAAGGATCACTATAGACCGTAATAGTTTATAATGATTTCTATCTATAGGGCCCTCTGATTCCTCCTGTATTAAATTGTCTTGTAGCTGCACTGTCTGCCCTCACATTGTAGAGTGCTGAGCAAACCCTTGGCACTATATAAATCCTGTATTATAATAATAATAATATATCCTTTCAGGTGAATGTACTGTGGGAAAGGGTTGGACAATCTGTCAGGTTTCTGTCGCTTTACTTCCTGTGCTGATGGCTCTCTCCCCAACAGGGTGAATACAGTAGTAAAGAACTGACTAAGGGTCTAACCCTTCCCTACTTTATTATGCAAAACCCCCAAAATATGTTGGCCGGAGTTGGGTTTTACTTGCAACCCTCAACCCTCCCTGATCTTGGGATATTTACAGTATATCTCATTTTTTGGCAAGGTACGGGAAAGTCTTCAGTCCCCTGTCAATGTTAGTCTTCCTTTGTTCTTGTCTCAGTGGGACTCCCAGGAGAAGCATTATTATCACCTGGGATTTTAATGTAGCGGTAATAAAATATGGAAATAGTGGAGAGAGCCAGCCCACCCAGATGTTCCCCCTCAGCCCCAGGCTAATCCTTGTGGGAATCCCCGGGGTCTGTCCGCACCTCATGCCACATTTCCTGGGGGAAGAGAGAGAATGTTCTGCTCTGTAATCAGCCACTTGTGTTTGCAGAACATCAAAGAGTCCCACAGCTGAGACCCTTTAAAAATACATGGAGCTATTTCCGCTTGTCTGCCTGTAATTGTGTGTGACGGAGGAGGGGGGAGAATGCCTAGATATTCAGGTGACCATTTTTCGCTTGTACTGTATATAAAGTGTCAGTCCATCTAAAACTGATTTATGAGAACCATACTGTGACTGAAGCCACCAGGTGCTGGGCCTATTGGAACCCAGAAGCTGCATGGACACCGCTACTGGTCCCAATTTGACAGCTGTGCAGGTGCGTGTCCCCGAACACAGGCAGTGACAAGCACCAGTTTGGTTGTCAAATTGGGACCAGTGGCTGTGTCCGTGCAGCCGCTGCATCCCAATAAACACAATCGGGACTGCCTCCATGCAGATACATGGAACACCTGTGTATACTGTGCGGGTGAAGACACAGGTTGTATACATAGATATAAGAAGCCTGTCACCTTCATTTTCATGTTACTTTTAAGTATTTAGGTAACAGCTACACCCCCCCCCCCCAATAATTCTCTGCACATGTGGCAAAAGCAAACATATGATTTAATTGAATGGTGTATGGAGTGCGGTACTTGCAGCAACCAACTGACGGAATTCCGCTCAAGCTGTCTTGCCTACACACGGTCACACCAAAGTCCGACTGTCAAGAACGCGGTGATGTACAACACGGACGGGACTAGAAAAAGGACGTTCAATAGCCAGTAGCCAATAGCTGCCGTCTCGTACTTTCTTCAGAGCATGCGTAGTTTTTGGTATGTCGGAACAGCAGGGCCGTTTTTAAGGCAGGGCAAAAGGGGCAGCTGCCCTGGGCCCTGTCATTGTTGTGGGGCCCAAAGCATCTGCCTCATACTTGCCAACTATCCTGGGTTAAATTCCCTCATCCCTTGAGGTTTTAGTCCTGTGCTGTGTCCCAATATCTCAGTGTGAAGTGCTGCTACTAATGCTGCCCAGCTCTGCCCTATTGTTGTGTACAGATGACACACCAGCAGACCCTGTGTTTACATGTAAATTACCAGCATTCATATGTAAATAGCATCAGCATTCATATGTAAATAGCGGCGGCTGGCGGCATTGATATGTATATCATGCCCCTCTGAGGTCATATCCACAGTAATCTCTAGCAACCAATAAACAAGCAGAAATCATGTGCTGTAACCTCTAGCAACTAATCAGTGAGCAGAAATATGTGCTGTAACCTCTAGCAACCAGTCAGTGAGCGGTAATGATATACTGTAACCTCTGGCAACCAATCGCAAAATAGCTGCCTGATCTGATTCAATAAACTGATTTTGAGTCTAGCTGCTATTTATTGTATGTCTCAGAGCAGGTGGAGAGCAAAGCTGCATGGAGGTGGGGGGGCCCAAGAAAAGTTTTGCCCAGGGTCCAATCAATATTAAAGACGGCCCTGCGGAACAGCATACAGATGAGCGGTTTTCCAGATTGGAATTGGTTCCGTCGGAAAAATATAGAACATGTTCTCTTTCTAGGTCCGTCAGAATTTTAGATGTAAATAGTCCAATGGGGCATACACACGATCAGAATATACTATGAAAAGCTCCCGTCAGACCTTTTCTGTCGGAAATTCCGCTCGTGTGTACGCAGCATAGGGGAAGTCAAGGAAAGCAGTAAAAACCTTGCAGGTGTTCTAACCCTTCTTGACTTCATTGAAGATAAAACAAAATGTCTGGAGCTGAGCTCTAAATTTGTTTTTTTTTTTTAAATTTGCCATTATTAGTTGAAGAATGGTGACCAGAGACAATCTACAGGGTGATTCAGTGGTATCAATGGGCAGGAAGTCAGCTGCAGCTTTCTCTTACATATATGTATATATATGTGGAAGTGTTGTGATCCGCTCTTCTGTATAAATCTGGGGATCATATAGGTAAAGCGGTCATTTCATACAGGCTGCCATTACTGTATTACCTTTGTTACACCCCTGTATGTGGTTGTCCATCCGTTTCCAGCCTGGGCAGCATGTGTACAGTGGAAGAGGTGCCTTCTTTGTCACCTGTCTGTAGGCGATCTTGTATGTGGTCCTGCCAGAAACATACAAAACAGAATTCACCATCAGTCTGCAGATTGATATCATTAACAGGGCAAATCTTCAGGATGTCCAGGTTTATCTGCTGCCTGCAGTATGTGTTCTCCCTGTGTTCAGTATATTTCTTGGTGGTGAAATTGTAGGGCTTGTTCAGAAAGAACTGATATTTCAGTGTTTGGTGGATGCTGGTTCTCTGGTCTGCACACTGCTGTAGTCATTATAGGGCTGCCTGTTCACTTCCTGGATTTACACAGACACACAGAGGCACGCCTCCAGCTCTGCAGCTCTCATTGGCCCTCATTTCATGACTCATCCCCCCCTCCCTTCCTGGAAAACTCTCATGAGAGCTGTGAATGATGTCATAAGCCTAGGCTTTTTACCAGACAAGAAACAGGAAGTGGGCTGTATAAGGTATTTACTGGCAGAAAAAAAATGTTTTACTATCCAAAGTTAAAAACAACAAGGGCAGAAGATTTAATAGATGGAAAGATGACAAAATGGCTGAAGTTCCACTTTAATGTTGGTAATATGTGTAGAGATTGGAGTGGGATAAGAAGTGTTAGGACTTACAAGGAAGTAACTAATAAACTCATGCGGCAATAAAGGGGACATTTTATCTGGTGCATGGCAAAGCATGCTGGGAATTGTTCCTCCACAACAGTGGCAGCTGCAGGCGTCCCCCCTGAATGAGAATATTCCTACCTGTAGGTGCTACAGACGCGATGTCCCTCGCAGAGTGTGATCAGTGGATGGTAAACAGGCTGGACGAAAGATTGCGTCGCAAACATGACTCCCGCTTGAGCGTCGGACAAACACGTTCTGCGTCTGAAATACAAGAAAGAGAAGTCATTAATTAAAAGACATAAGTAAAATGATTTTAATCCACTAAGTCACAATGATTGTTATTTGTCCTAATAAAAGCTGGAAATCACAGTGAGATGGCTGAAAATATGTCCCCTTCCCAAAAGTATAAATACAATATACAAGGATGATCCCCTGTTCAGACATTTCCACTCACTTCCTGGTTTGTCACATGAAATGTAAATCTCCCTAATGGGGGGACATCTTCTGGGTGCTCTGGCCATTTCCTACTCTGGATCCAAGACTAATAAGTAGATTTTGGCCTCATCTTATTGGGATATCATATCATTCAGGGCCATATCATTCTTATGATAAAGGGCATGACTAGAACCAGGGAACACTGGCACACCTAGTTTTCACAGCCTCAGATTTGGGGTCATTCATGCGGTAAGGATAAAGGCCACCATGGTAGTGAGGCAGAGGATAAAAGTAAGGCAGGCCCGGTGATTCTGGTCTTACTTTTTCTTCACCTCCAATACTCCACCCTTGTTTTTCCTTACACTCCTATGACGAATCCTAGCTGGCAGTATAATGGTGCAGATGTCTGGTGGCCTGTGTAACACCCATGAGAAGTGACCTTCATGAAAGGTGTGCTCCATCAGCAGCGGCCTGTGAACAAAGGGTAACAGTTGGCATCTGATGAGTGATGGGCACAGTGGGGGTAGGAGGGACCCCGCAGCATTAAAACATGTGTTGTCTTCCCTAATTTCACAGATATTTAGGAAGGAGAGTTTTTGTTGGACCATCTGGGGGCTAAACTGTCAATCACCACAATCCCATTAGTAATATATGATTCATCTTTTTATACACATTTTTCGGATGTCAACACCCAGCACCCACCCCATTCAGGATGGTTAATGATGAAAAATCTAACTAAGGGGACAAAAGTTATGCCCCGTACAGACGGTCGGAAATTCCGACCACAAAATCCGTCTGATTTTTTCCGACGGATTTTATCCAACACTGGTGTTGCATACACACGGTCGGACAAAGTTGTTGGAAAATCCGATCATTCTGAACGTGGTGACGTTCGTTGCGTACGACGGAACTACGTAGAGGCTAGTAGCCAATAGGTTTGGTCTCCTAATTTGATCTGAGCATGCGTGGCACTTTGTCTGACGGAATGCTCTACACACGATCGGAAAAAGTCAGATCGGACATTTTCCGTCGGAGTTTCCGACCGTGTGTACGGGGCATTAGACAAAAATAAATTTTAGTAGAGTGTGGAAAGACTCTAGAAATTGATAATGCTTCCTATTGCAGTCCCCTGCCTTCTTATCCTGGTGACAACGCCACCTCCATTTCTCATACTGGTGTCACAGGGATAGAAAGTGTAGAAAGATCTCACCAATGAGGTTAAAGTGATTGTAAACAATCACCTTATAAAACAGCCCATTCAGTTTAAAATAGAAATGAAAGGCAAAACATTTTTTGTATAAATCAGTGATACGTCTGATCATTGGAGGAGAGTACACTGAGCTCCCAGCATAGCTAGAGAACTGACCACGGTGTGTTCTCAGGTCTAGTGTGGTCAGATTTTAATAGGAAAGCAGGGGGAATAGCAGGAACCAGGGATTTCACATGAAGGAAGTAATACAAAGAGAACAGGATACTTTCTCATATGGTACAGCAGGCACATGAATATGAAATTTTGGGGTAACACACGCTTTAAAGGCAAAAATAAAAACCAGATACATTTTCACTATTACTGACTAAATCTAAAACTAGGGACTTTGAGAAAAATACATTTGCCAGGTTACTTTAAAGAAACTAAAACCTGATTGTGGTTTTCAGCAAAGCCCTACAATTTCAATTATCCGTTTGCTAATACACTAATACGCTGCGATACTCAATTAGTGATTACACAGGAACAATGCATCAGCCATTACACGCTGCAGGTTTGACTTGGGCACAGTGATTAGCCGGCAGGAGAGCTTCTCTTCCCTGTAATTAATTTGTTCTCTTTTCTAAAAGTTATTTCTTATAAAAAATCAATGTACATTAAGAAAGAGAAACCTCCATCAATTATTCTTTGTATAATGGCTACTAGAAAACTCCATCCTCTCTGGGAACACACAAGATTTTAGGGTGCCCTATACCGCTTTTAGGATAATTTTCTGGTACAATAATTTTTATTGAACTAATAGGAGAACATATAAAAATGAACAGGGGTTTCACATACAGTAGTTCCGACGCAGAGGCACTTTCAGGATAATTTTCATCATAGTGATTAGTATGTAACTTCATCAATAGGGTTCTTTTACATGGGCTTTCCGATTAGGTCCACCTGTCAGTTTTTCAGGCAGACCTGATCGAAAAGTTCCATGCAATCCTATGGACATTCGGATGTACACAGACTTGTGTCCATCTCCAATCTCTACATCCTCCAAGTCTGTCCAGGCCCAATTAAAAAAAAAAAGAAAAGGACTGCATCCTTTTCTCATTTTTGCAGTCCTTTTTTTTGAGTCCTTTTACACACGGCTGCACGTGGAGCTGTCACGGGTCCGCCCGTGTCTCCAAGGCACAGACTGAATGGGCATTGATGTAAAAAAACTGACATCCATCCGATTTGGCTCAGATTCAGTAGGAGATCTGCTCACGCACAGTCACCCCTCAACATACCGGAATGGGTGTCAAACCTTAAGATGAACGAGTCGAAGGAGATTTTAGTGTTTAGTTCATTGACTCAGCCATGAAAGAAAGCCAACACGTCTTGTGGGCATCAACACTTCCCCTTCATCAGGGCTTGAAGTAAAGGAATGAAGACTTGAAAGGACTCAACATCATGGTCAGTGACAGTAGGTGAGACTTACTGACTGGTGCTGACCACAGTGCATGTCTGGAGTTCGAAAACATTATCAGAGTTATTATAGATTCTTAAAGCAGAACTAAACCCATTTAACGGTTTCAAAAGCAGTTACATACCTGGCAAGTGTCGGGAATGTAACTGTCACATTGGTTGTGCTCTCAACCAAACTGTCAAACCATCAAATGGCTGGTGCCATAGCTGATGACATGTGCAGCATCATGACAGTTGAAGATCAAACAGAGACCAAGATGGCAGCTTCCTTGGCTGAAAAGGATTGTAGAATTTAGTTCTACTTTAATACAGGTCCCCCTGGTTGAGCATTTAGTTCCTTCAAGTCTTCATTCCTTTATTCCAAACTCTGATGAAAGGGGAGTGTTGATGCCCCTGAAATGTGTTGTCTGTCTTTTATGGTTAAATTGTAGATTATTAAAATCTTGTTGGAGTCTTTAACCTTATGGTTTGATGTCCATTCATGTTTACATTTAGAGTCATTTTCTGGCACCCGTTGAGCGAGGCCTGCTGGTTGGGCACAGGTGCCATTCACAGAATGTCTTGCATTTTTCTCAATGAATGCGAAGAGTTCTCTGATTGGACAAGATTGTGGCATCACCACCCTGTTCCTCCACCTTGTCCAATCAGATAAGGCTTTGCATTTATTGAGAAGAATGCAAGAAATTCTGTGAATTGCAAGTGCCCCTAATATAAAGCACAGGACGGGACCCACAACACAATGGCAATCACTGTAGTAGCAGCACCTACTAAAGTATCTCTCTGCATTCCTAGCAGTCCCACAGGTAGGGCACATGCATACTTACATCAGTCCAAGCTGGACCATTGTAACTATGCAATGAAATCCATACCTGGAATTCAGCTTAAATATTTCTTCCTGGAATGCTTTATTTCTGTCTCCCAATTGTGCTCCTGCATTGTTATCCTGTCACATGTGTCCCAGATTACTAATGGTGGTGCCAACACACATTGGACAGGTATGGTCCACCACTGTCATTACCTGGCAATGGTGTGCAGCTGATACTGGATCAAGCGCATGTGGGCATGAAATGGCTGAAAGAGGCTGGAGGAGATCAGCAGTACAGAAATGCAACAGAGGATGGAAAAAGGTCACAAATGACCCTGCGTACTTTCATCAATGTCCCCCAAAGTTTGTGAGGGTGACATATATTGGGTTTCAATGTGAGCTGCACTGCAAAGCGAGGGGGTGGAAGTGTTGACTGGTTCTATTTTATGTTGACTGATCCAAAGTCATTAACAATTCCTATTTTATAGCTAAACTGACATTGATCTTAAAGTAGAAGGGACAAATATATTGACCTCTGACCCGACATTGTTGGCAGCCGCATCAACACCTGGAAATCTGACCCAATTCCATGTATTCTAAAGGGAATTTAATGGAAGTGTTTGCATAAATGTCTGTGAGCTGGCCATGAGCCATCATGACCGCAAATATTTCCAGCGAGGACATGAACTGACCTCGCTGTGTGCCTGAACCGCAGGCCGCTTCGCTGACAAGGAGACGTATGGTTCTCTTTAAAGCTCTGTCCGATCGCCCCAAGATCGGCTCTCACTCTCTCATTAGAGACCCCATCAGTCTTGTCATTTGCTTGTAGTGTATGGAATGTGTAATAACGCTCTGTGTGTAATATACATTCAGCTAAGCCGATACGCCGCCGATGGCTGTTATTGCCTATAGTGACGCCAAGTAGGCTGCCGGGGGGTCCCCTGACATGATAAAAATTCAGATCAGATTTACAGCCACACAAAAACCTGTTTCTGCAGCAATAAATTCTACTGAATGTAAGAGTGACGGTAGAGAAGTCGCTTATCCTGACAGCGCTGGCGGGGTACAATGATGGTGGGGGGGGCATTTCTGGGTGAGTTCACTTATAATACAAAGCAGATGTTTAAAGGGCCTGGCAACATTTATTATAGAAGGGTTTGTACAGCAGTGCTGGATGTGCAGACATTGAAGAAATTCAGGCACAGAATACACACAGAATTTAGGAGGGGGAATATATTTGGCAACACAGGACCGACTTCCTGTTCGGTGACCCCAAAAGAAGGAAACTAGCAAATGCCATTTATTAACTCCTTCATATAACTTTATTGAGCAGTGCCTTGCTCTGTGTTTTGGAGAAAAGACTGCTAAAGAGAGCGACAGGCGGGACACTGAAGTCAGCCCAGTGCTGGGAAATATCATATCTCCTCTACCATTGCTGGTTCATCCCAATGGCACGCTCCAATGCCTAGCCGCTGGTGTGCCCTGTGTAGGAGAAGTGGAGGAGCAGTGTAATGTTATATGTCCTAAAATAACATTTCATTCAAGTCTCAACACAGTGGCGTGTTGTAAAGTGGTGTGGTGATATGCAATTTTATGTGACAAGTTGCAATAAAATGATTTGACTATATGACAGGGACTGTATATAGTTATGTGTCTGAAGTTTAGGTCTTAAGGCAGTGGCTTCCAAGCTGTGGCCCGGGGAGTCAGATGTGGCCCTTTGCGTGCTTTTATCCAGCCCTTGGGGCACTATTTCATCCACGGATAAAAACAATGAGGCATAATGCCCCCCCACTGACAACCACGATGGGGCACAGTTTCTCCCAATGAAACCAACATGGGCCTTAATGACACCAATGATGGGGCACAATTCCTCCAAATGACAAAATGATGGAGCACAATTTTTCCCAATGACATCAACAATGGGGCCCAATGACACCAATAATGTGGCACAATTCCTCCCACTGACATAAATGATGGGGCATAATTCCTCCCAGAGGAGTGGGAGCGGAGAGACACCAATTTTCGTGTGTTTTTCTATATCTACACGGGGAAACATACTCATAGGACACAGGACGCTTTGGAGTCACTTACTGACCTGGAGCTTTATTTAAAGCTCTGACTAGCCTCCTTTCTGTTATAAATCTGTGTACATTGCCCAGTTATATTGCCAAATTTGTCCCTTTGCTGCTCATCAGGCAAATATCAATATAGGGAACATCTTATTCCCATACCTCACGGCTTTTTGGTTGGCGCCCATTTACACCCCCACTGGCACAGCTGCTTCACCTATTTTCCTCTAAAGGATTATTTTGCATGTAAAAACTAATTATGACCATACATACTCCTATCTTATATCCCTGACGAAGGTGTTTAACCAGAAACGCGTAGGGTACCGGGGATCATTATATACCGGAGTTTTGTTGTCATATTTTTCATGTAACTTGTTGTTTTTTGTTTTTGTTGTTTTTTTATGAGTGTATATTTTTTGATGGTTTTTAATTATCGATCATTTGTATGTTCGTATATTTTTATGCATATTTAATAAATACAATCTTTTGCATAATACATGTGTATGTTGCCTACAACAGCGGTCATCAACCCTGTCCCCAGGGCCCACTAACAGGTCAGGTTTTATGTATTACCTTGGGGAGATGCAGACTAGAATACTGCAATCACTGAGCAGCAAATGATATCACCTGTGATGTATCTCAGTTATCTTGCAAACCTGGCCTGTTAGTGGGCCCTGAGGACAGGGTTGATGACCACTGGTCCTACAAAGTCCCAACGAAGGGGGATTTCCTTTTTTTTTTCTTAACTAATTCCTCCCACTGATGCCATTGATGGGGAAAAATTCCTCCCACTGACACCAACAATGGAGCATTGTTTTTTTCCCACTGATATCGGCAACTTTTCTATTCCCAATGGGCACAGTCCGGCCCGCTAAAGTCTGAAGTACAGTAAACCGGCCCTTTGTTTGGAACGTTTGTCAACCCCTGTCTTAAGGGCTCATTCACACAGTGCGGTGACTGGCATTTTTGCTCATTAGATAAACGCCAGTCACTGCTAGGCACTTAGAAAACAATTGTTCTCTATATACCCTGTTCACACTGCAATGCAGGCATGTAAAATGCAGATATGCATGCATTTTACCACAGGGCACAGGTAGGCACCGCATGTCACCTGACAGCAGTGAAACACAGTTTGTTGCTATGTGGAAACATGAAGTGTCTCTCTGTGACCTCCTTATAAATTAAAAAAAAGAGAGAAAATAGAGAGAAAAAAAAAAAAAAAGGAAACTGTGTGATGCACTGAAACGCACATCACAACACCCCCTCACCGCGGCCACTGCAGCTGAAAAATGACAGCCGCCAGCACATGAAAACAGAGCATTGCAGGCAGTGTGAACGAGCGCTAATGGGAACCCACGCTGGGAGAGGCTATCCAGGTGCTGCTTGTTGACCTTCTGAAAATGCTGTTTGCCTGGCTCTTGTGCCGATACAGTATAATTATGCGTCGCTGTTCTGAAACAAGTAATCAGGGAGGGCTGCATATTAGTGCCACATCAGCCAGAGGATCAGCATGCCAGCCAGGCAACTGGAATTTTCAGAAGGACAACAATAGCAATTAAATATTTCTTTAGGCATCTTCCATTCGCATAGCCTTTTGAACACTCTACATATTGACTCGTGTCTGACGTTCTTTTAAACAAATCAGTTTAGGAAAATCTAATCACTTGTGGCCCTGAAGGGGCTGTAAGATTTTGATGAAATGGGTGGAGCCAATAGCCTTTCTCGCAGTAGGCGCGCTCAGACACCATTACTTGTGGGATACAGAGGGGAAGATGGTAAAAACTGGCAAGTATTGTTATATGAATAGCAAACTTTGTTCAGTAGGATTTTTTTTCAGTGTCATTTGTGAAACATTTAGACTCATTTTGTTCTGTATTTTCAGATCTTTGGAGTTGTCCTGTAAGCCAATATAATGAAAGCGGGATCCCTCTTCTCTACAGCCTTCCATACAATTAACCCCACTTTCCCACTTGGCGGTCCAGACATCTGTAAGCACTCACAAGCGTCTCGCGGGGGCCTTGGACAGCGCTCATGTCTGAGTGGCGCTCCGTCAATCAATTTGGAGGGCCTTTCCCGATCAGTAATACCTCCTGACAGCCTGAGGATGGGAAGTGTTTGATGGTGGCAGAACAAGGGGAACAGATGTGAGAGCAGCAGACTTTGGTGCCCCCACCTTGCCACAGTTGTTTAGGCTAATAAAGCTACACTGCTTTCAACAAAGTGAGAATGTTGGACCTAAACTGGACAGAGCCTGTCTGCTGAGCCATTGTTATTTTGACCCTGGCATTTATCTTCTGCACCTGCCTGCCCTTCTCTCTAAATCCCATACTTAGCCAATAATATTGGTAGTGATAGAGGGCTTCCAAAACGTCTATAAAATGCCCACGTCTATGGCTTGTATGAGCTCACTGCAGCCTCACCCACACCTGAGGTTGTTTAGCACTGGGTCATGTGACAAGAGCCTGCAGGAGCACTATGAAAATCCTGCTAAATCTGGCAGCAGAGGATTCTTTGTACATTGAGGGAACATCCTGACTTTAGCACAGCTGCAGAGCATCCTGGAAAGCATCAGTAGCTGTCCTGATTTTGATTACAGTTGTTTTGTAAAGTGAACATGAAATCCAAATTGAACTTCCATTTATTAGCCAAGAAAGGCCTCCTCTGTGCCCCTCTCTGATAGAGTTTCACTTTGACAGTGGGGCGGAGCTTCTCGGACTTTATGCCCTGCCAATGCCATTCTACTGGTCAGTAAAGGTGATCTCAATGGACAAGGGCAGCTGGCAAAGATTAGCCTTTAATGTAGGCAAAGTCAGGCCAGAGGTACAGAGAGAAACTAAATCAGAGAGGCACACAGGAGAAAGTAATCTTGTAGTAAATAGGAAATTGACTTTCCAAAGTCTAAAATGAAATACAGGTTCACTTTAACAGCACTGCAGACTTGTCTGATAACATGATGTCACTACATCATTAATTATTATATTTGTCATCAGATTAAAAACTAATTATAATGATCCTTTTAAACATGTCGCAGTCAATTATCCGCTGATAATTAGTGGAGATCTGATAACCGGATACTTATCATCAATTAAATGACAGTTCCTGGTAATTGCACTCATTAAAGCAGCACTCCGCTAGGCGCTCTTTGATTGTAATGGGGCAACATGACATTCTGCCGTTATCACAAAAAAAACAAAAAAAACAGCATCCCTTCCTGTGACAGAACTGCATTCCTGGTGCTGCTCCTGCATGGTCTATGCCAGTGATGGCGAACCTTGGCACCCCAGATGTTTTGGAACTACATTTCCCATGATGCTCATGCACTCTGCAGTGTAGTTGAGCATCATGGGAAATGTAGTTCCAAAACATCTGGGGTGACAAGGTTCGCCATCACTGGTCTATGCAATCAGCACAATGAGGAGGAAGAAATAAGTGCAAGTCCATAGCTCACAAAAGTGTCAGTAATTGCCTATTAAATAAAACCAGCACAGGGATGTTGCCATTGATGACCTCTCCTTTAAAAATGTAACTTGTCTGGCTGTCGTACTGGTCCATTGGCTTCAGTATTTCCTGATTCATTGACAAGGAGCAAGTATGTAGAAGCAGGGTGGATATAAATCAATGATTTAAAAAAATAAAAATAAAATTAGATTTTTTTTTTATTTAAATCCGATTTTTTTTTTTTTTATTATTTAAATCCATTTGTTTGATTTTAAGCAAATTTATTTTAATAAAATGATTTTGGAGTAAGAATCTATCGAAAGATAGTTTTCTATTTAGGATACATTAATCATTTAGTTTATTCAGCAAGAAATGGAGCTTAGTTATGTAGCATGAGGCTGTATATTCTGCAATATTTACATTTTTAGTAAACTCATTCATTGAATCCAAGCTCTGCAAGCAGAGATAACATGCAGTGCATTGATGCATTCACACAATTTTATAGTAACCATAAGATAAAACAAAGTTCAGGAATATTCCTTTATCCCAGTGATGGCGAACCTTGGCAGCCCAGATGTTTTGGAACTATATTTCCCATGATACTCTGGCACTCTGCAGTGTAGTTGAGCATCATGGGAAATGTAGTTCCAAAACATCTGGAGTGCCAAGGTTCGCCATCACTGCTTTATCCCATTGTTTTGCAAATCTATGTACACTACAAACTGTATGATTGAATCGGTTCTGATATCGCTGTTTTACCAAACTGACAGCTTATTATTCTAAATAGGAAATCTTTTTTTTGTTTGCAAATATTAAAGATTCTAACTACCAGCAAAAATAAGTCCTTACATTTAAAGAGCACCTGTCGTTTCAGATCCATCATGGCAGTGCCCGTTAGCGGGCATCCACTCACCTGCTACCGCCACGTCCTTCACCTTGTTGTGTCACTGCCGCATCACCAGCCGTCCCATTAAAGTGAATGGGACTGTCGGTGAGTCAACAGCGGGTCAGAGGAGGAGCCGCTGCAGGACAGAAATGACAGTTGCTTTTTAAAAATTATGATTTAAATCAAGCTATTTTACCAGTGATTTACATTATGATTTAAATTGTGATTTAAATCGACTTGTTTTAAATCAAATCCACCCTGTATAGAAGTACGCAGAACAAGAGATCTGACTTCATTTGGTACAAGCTTGTTCTGGGTCAGTCACTCAGAAATATTGAAGGCAAAGATGGCCAGGCAACTAGCATTTTTGTGAGGTCAAATATCTTGTGATTGTAACTTGAGCGATTTTTTCATCTCCACAAGGCAGACAGACGGGAGTTGGCGCTCAAGCCTATAGAGAAGAGCGTTCCAAGCTGGCCATACGAGGTTTAAAATCTGTGCTGCTCGATATCCAATGGCTGGGCCAATACTGTGCGGCATATGGCCAGCCGCCAGCCACATGTCACAGTCCACCTGTTATTATCAGAGATGTGTAATCATCCATAATACAGAGATGTGGTGGTGTTTTCAGCCTGGTGCAACTACAATTTTCACAACATTTTACCTGTAATTATTCCGCTCAATGGAAGAAATTAAATACCGATCACATGGGCAACCAGTTTTTAATTCCATCCGATTGACTTTGAAATATTGGACTGGAACACGGCCATACCTAGTGATGAACCAGGAGATCTACTCGTTTTTTAATTGAATATGTACGTTTGGCTTTGTCTCATCTGTGGAGAATCGTGCAATTCGGGATTGTAGGCAAATCCTGTGCCCAAATCCTTGGTCATGAATCATAAAATTCTTTTATGATCTGGCCAATCCATCGGCAGCTATTCACATCCTTACAGGAATTTATATAGCACTTTATATTCACATCAGGAGCTTACAATCTAATGCTGGTCAAGTGGCCATACACTGAAAGATTTCAGACTCCTCCATCCTTGCTAACAGCTCACCCCTGATTTTTCAGTGGAAGGACAGGCAGGAGGAGGGTGCCAACCGGGTCACCAGCTAAGCAAATGTGTTCAGAAACCGTCCGAAATTAGCACAGTGTATGACCTGCTTAAAAGATAAGTTCACCTTTTATAAAAAATAAATTCACATCTGTTTTCAGGTAAAGAAATGTGCATTTATAATTTTTTTACACTGGAGCCTGTAAAGCATTGTACCTGTTATCAGCAGATGCAATGCCAGGATCCTGCAGACCCTCAGTACACCCATACCATACAGGAAGGCAGTTACTGAATTTCAGTGAATGAACTACAAGCTGTCAGCTGTGGTGGGCGACAGTACTTGTAGTTCATTCATTCACATGAATGTAGTCCATTCATTTTTAAATTGTGACAGTGGGTGCAGGGGGAAGATCCCCTGCCCACTGTCACAGGGAGAGGGGGATTGGGGGAGAGGAGGCAGGAGCTGGAACATGTCACATGTCCTACCCTAAATACAAGTGGAACATGTTCCACAGGTGAATTTATAAAGGAACTTCACTACGAATACTGTAGTTGCTGACTTTTAAGAAACCGACACTTCCCAGACCATGGACTCCAGCACTGTCTTCCCTAGAGCCAATTCCTTGCCAGGCTTTGGCACTCTGGTGCTGCCACCTTGGATATGGGATGCAGCTGTGAGTTTCTGAAGTCTCATAGCCGGCTCCCCACTGTGCATGCTTGGGGCATGGCAGCTTTATGAGACTGGTCCTGCAGGCTCCTGGGATGTGTCCCAAGAGGCTGCGGGCAGTGAGTGGGTGGAGTCAAGTTGATGTAATTCTCACCTAGGTGAAAACTGAGGAAGTGGGTACCTGTTACAAAAAGGTACCAGCACCCTAAAAAAAAAAAAGATTTGCAAATGTGTTCGAGGAGGAGGCAAGGAGCGGTACTTTCACTTTTGGGCAAAGGTCCGCTTTAAGGTGCCTACTTCACATGTATACTGGGACCAGTGCTAGACTGAAGCCATATCTTATTTTAGTGGATACATCCTAGAACCGATAAAACCGTGTGAAAGCAGCGAACAGAAGGGTGTTTAGAGAAGTAACCCATGCAAGCACAGGGAGCACATGCAAACTCCATGCAGATAGTGTCCTGCTCAGGACTTGAACTGAGGACCCCAGTGCTACAAGTCAGACCCCTGTGCTGCCTAGAAGCAGGGATGGAAGAAGAGGTGGGCACAGTGAAGCAAAGGGGCAAAAAAATGGGCGCAGGGTGGTACACCCATTCTACAGTATGTATTAACACTGGGGGGGGGGGGAATTCTGAATCCTCGCCCTGGGCACTGGATGACCTGGGCACTGGATGACCCTGTCGCGGTACTGCCTGGAAGAATTCAGATAAATTTATATCACAATTCACCAGATTTAGTGACGTGATTCTTCAACGCTTGCTATAACATGTGGCCAGCATTAGCGGCATTACCCTTATTTTCTGATTGGTTGGGATTGTTAGTTGTACAGGACGGTTGTCAGTGAGAGGAAAAAGTTGGAAGTTTTTGCACTGTTACAGGGTGTCACTCCTAATAAAGTTTGTATGCAGGGGATAAATCCGGAGCTGTGGATCGGAGGATGGAGAGTGACACGGGACCCCCTCGCTCTCCTACCACAGCATCACATTCCCCTTTTGAGTTATTTCAAAGTACAAAGACAGACTTACCCCGAGCGGTAGAAGTGATCTGTACCCGTCGCTCCCAGGATTATCATACTTGTCGTCAGCAAGCAGCCGATCGCCCACATTCTGTGTCCCCCCGCTGGGAATTATTGTGGATGAAGAATGAATTCACCGTTCTCTATTCTCAGCTGCTTCTACAGGACGCTGCAAAGGAATTCCTGCAACAAAGCACACCAGACAGCCAGTTTAATTCACTTTTACTCAGCAGAAGTGTGGCGTGCTGCAGAACAAAGCAACAAGCAAGCCCAGCATGGGCGTACAGCTGAAGGAGAACTACAAGTCCCAGCATATTTACTGAGCTTTAATGGCATATTTATAAAAGCGGGTTAAATATCAGCCTTATTTCTTTCTTTCATTTCAGCACCTTTCTAAACTTTCCAAGTTACTGGTTGGATGTAACATTTGACATAAAATAGATATAATGAATATTCCTGAGACCTGTATTTCCTATTGAAGAATGAAAAGTATAGATGTTTGGCAGACAGCGGTAGATTAGAATGCACACAGGCAAAGCCAGCTGCCAAATGGGATTTATAAATCTTCCCATCAGTTTCCAGAAACCTGAAATTGGAAAATATTAAGGTTTTGCTCACACCAGAAGGTGAGACTTAGCACATGTGCTTTTTTGTGTGTTTTTGCACGTCTCAAGTTTAGAACAGCACATTCATTTCAATGGACTTCCCTATGCATGAAAAACGTGCAAAAAAAAAGGTGCCTGCACCATTTTCCAAATTGCGCCTCACCAAATCGCATGGCACTGCAGTAACATACGTTTTTACATGCGCACATTTGCAAGATGCCAGGGGTGCCACTGATTAATTAATGGCACCGCTGTGCATCTGCAATGGGGAAGTGCGTTTCCGTGCAATAGGCCTGGTTCATACCTATGCAGGTTGCAGTTTGCATATTCTGGGTGCATTTTGCGTTTTTCAATACACGTTTTTGATCCATTGAAGTCTATGGAACCAAAAACCAGAATAAAGTCCCTGGCTCTTTCAATAAAATGCACAGATGTGAACATGACCCATAGGAAGCCATGTTAAATGCACTGTAGTGTGTTTCTGCAAAACTGAAAATGTACTAAAAAATGCATGTGAACCAGGCAACAAGGGGAAAATTCGCAATTTTGCAAGCGCTCCCACAACGCATTGGTTGGAACAAAGCTAAATGCTCCCAGCATACACAGCAGCTGTGGGAATTATAAAAGACTGACTTAGGAACTACAAGTCCCAGGCTGCCGACCCAATTCTAACCAAGTCCTATCATGCCCAAGAATTTGTAAATAAATGTGCGCATCAAATTCCCAGATAAAGGCAAGTTTTAAACTGGTATTTGAAAAGAAACTACAAGCTCCAGTATGTCATACATTTGCAGAACGTTTCCAGCTATCTACATCATACCACCTTTTAGTTGTCAGACAACTCCCAGCATGCTCTGCATACTCTAAAACTTGCACAATAAGCTCTCTGCTCTGGTCAGTCTATAACACTGTGATGAATGAGGAACTACAACTCCCAGCATGCTCTGCATACTCTAAAACTGGCACAATAAGCTCTCTGCTCTGGTAAGTCTCTACACTGTGATGAATGAGGAACTACAACTCCCAGCATGCTCTGCAAACTCTAAAACTGGCACAAAGGGCTCTCTGCTCTGGTCAGTCTATAACACTTTGATGAATGAGGAACTACAACTCCCAGCATGCTCCGCGTACTCTGAAACTGGCACAATAAGCCCTCTGCTCTGGTAAGTCTCTACACTGTGATGAATGAGGAACTACAACTCCCAACATGCCCAGCATCTCTAACACATGTGATAAGCTTGAAGGAAAGGGCACAGCACTGCTGGGATTTGTGGTTCTTTGGCCTCCGGCAGTCTCAGCATTGTTCCGGCTTAGCAGGCGTAATTAAAAACAGAAACCAGCTATACACATATGAAGAATTGTGTTTGACCAGGCAGCAAGTAAAGGCAATCTTGAAGTAATTAACAGAAATGAATTCCGTACAGCTTTTTTCCTGGGTTTATTAGATGTCGTATCTAACAGAACACAAAGGGACAAATTGTGCAATGAAGAGTGACAAGCATTAAATAAGGGAAATAGATTGTAAAATAGAGACACATATATTAGTGGAGGATGCAGAGATACCAGCGAGACGTTGTATTCTGACAGCGGGATTCGGTGCTGTCAGAATACACTGCACAGCAGCTGATTGACAAACGTTTTTCAACTTGTCCATTCGACAAAAGATCAACTTCTACAGGAAGCGGGAACAGCCCCATACTGGTTGAAATTCAGGCCAGTTGCTCTCTGGGTAGTCGAGGGCAACCCTCCTAGATCATGGGTGCTCAACTGTAGCCCTCCATCTGTTGCAGAACTACAAGTCCCATGACGCATTGCAAGGCTGACAGTTAAGAGCATTACTCCCAAAGGCAAAGGCATGATGGGACTTGTAGTTCTGCAACAGCTGGGTGGCCACAGGTTGAGCACCCGTGCCCTAGATCAGGGGTCTCCAAACTATGGCCCTCCAGTTGTTCAGGAACTACAATTCCCATCATGCCATGTCTGTGAATGTCAGAGTTTTACAATGCCTCATGGGACGTGTAGTCCCGCAACATCTGGAGGGCCGTAGTTTGGAGATCCCTGCCCTAGATGGTGTGACATGCTAACATTTACCACTTATGGGTGGAATCCTTGGTTTATTGTGGGGGGGGGGAGAAAAGTTGACCCCCTGTCAAGTCTGTTCTTGAATTTATTTGCTCATAGAGAGAGGGTTAGAGGTGCAGGATGTCCAAATATAGCAAGAAAGGGAAAATCTTCTAGTAGGTAATATTGCTGTTGGCCTTTTAGATGTATTCAAATAGATTACAATGACTCTGTGAGAGTCATCATTGTTTGTTGTTAAAGGTTATATGGATCTTCCTTATGTAGATTCCAGGCCCTTGACCCTATGTGAGCAATCCGGGTGGAGCCTGGTCACGTAGCGTCGCCACATCTGATAGTCGGCCATCTTGCTGGTTGGAAACATTCTCACATTCTCACATGCGATTTTAAACTACATTGTTTGTGAGTACCTAACCTTCCTTTAAAAAAAATTTATGTTACCATTGACATACTACGCAATGAGATGTCTTCTTGCCTGTTTCTACATATCATTTGAAACCCTGTCCTGGATGGAGTGTGCTATAGCCTGAGAGATACAGCCATTAAGAGATCTTATGGGTGTGGACAGCTGAAGTTGATTACCATAAAGCATTTTTGACTGCTTTTGACTAAGTGGTCCACATTTTGGGTAAGTGTCAGTGTGTGTCTCTTTTAGGCCTGATTCACACCTATGCATTTTTAGTGCTTTTTGCATTTTTTCAGATTTGCACTACAGAACGTGTTCCATAGGAAACCATGGTAAATAGACTGTAGTGCAAATCTGCAAAATGCAAAAAGCACATAGGTGTGCATCAGGCCTTACTGGTGATGGATTTGTATCTGCACCCTTTATGTGGATCATTCACTGGATCCCTATTTATGATTTTTTTTATCTTTTTATGACATGACTTTTTATCACATGGTCTCCATTCATGTTTAATACACTAGCGCTACACTTATATTTTATTGAATATTTATTTGCCTTAGCCAATCACTAACTACAGAAGACAATTCAACAGCAGCAGGCAGAAATAATCAATGTTCCAAGTTTAGGAGAAACCAATTGAGTGCAGAAAATATGAACAAAGCTCAGGCAGGCCTAGCTGCAAAGAAACACTGAGCTTGGGTTCACACTAGTGCATGCGGAACACAGCATGTGATTCGCACAAGAATTGCACCCCATTCCTGTGGTGCGATTTGATGTCTGCGTGGTGCAATCTTCAGCCATACATTTTGTATCGCTCAAATCGCATCACATCTGCACCAAAATGGCGCAGGACCCTTTTTTTCCCGCACCTGAATCACTCTACATGGGTGTTCACACCTATGCGATGCGATTCTGGCAATCGCACTGCATTTTGTGATCTGTTTGAAGGTGTCGTTAATCTAACATTGATACTCGCAGCAGATCGCATAGACGCTGTGCAATTGCAGTGAAACGCAGTGAATCTTGTGCATTTCCCACATTGCATCAGTGTGCACCAGGGCTGAAATGAACTAGGGACACACCAGCCTAAAGCGGAACTAAACTCATACATATGGAAGCCACTGGATAAGCCAGGAAACCAGCATTTTTAAAGAAAGAGTCAGCCTTCATGACATCAGAAATGACAAACCTACTGTGTCAACGTATTTATGCAGTACATTTTTGCCACTTAAAGAAGTCAGAGAAGTGAGCCAGGGAAGAGAGATCTTATATTCTAATCTAGAAGAAGAATTTCAGTTCCCAGAATGCACTGCATACTGATTGGCTCAGACCGGTCATAGGTAATTTAGGGTCACTGCTCTTCCCTGGATGATTATCTAATTGTATAATGCTTCAGCAATCCATACACAAGGAAGGGAACTTTTACAGCTGACATTTCCAATGAAAGGTGTGCACGTATAAATTACATTTCAGCCTTTCAGCAATAAGCTGGAGAGTTTTCCATGCCGAGTGACGGGTACAACTTAAATGCACTTGCAGATCAATAGAGGCAATTAGGTCTCACTAGGAGCAATGCTAGATGGGCCTCGATAATTGCAACGTGTCTTTGAAGCCAGCCTTGTCTGAAGAACAATGTGAATGGTTCACCGTTCTCCACAAAGCTCTGTCACAAGTGATTTTGTCAGGGGTCAAACCGCTTTACCTTATAATGTAGTCACAGGAGAACGCCGCACAGTGCCGCTAATACAAGAACTGACAGCTGGAACACAGATTAACAGCCTCGTTCAAGAACAATTCGCAAAGTCCTAACAGACCGACAACATAACGCATCATTCACCATAATTTGATTGATGCAAAAGAGGTTTTCATTACACACATAGATACATGTATAAAAGTTCCAGGAACTTATCAAAAAACATATTAAGCCTGTGATGGCGGCGAGGAAGACTTTTTGTTATGCAAAGCTGGATTTCCGTCCTGTATTAAAGAATACCGCCAAACATCACTTAGTTCCAGTGAAGGGAACTCTTAAGGCCTCAGCATACCAAGACATTTTGGACAATTTCATGATCCCAACTTGGTGGGAACGGTTTGGGGATGGCCCCTTCCTGTTCCAACATGACTGTTCACCAGTGCACAAAGCAAGGTCCATAAATACATGGATGAGCGAGTTTGGGGTGGAGGAACCTGACCTCAACCCGAGGTACTGCTTTTGGATGAGAAGACCTTCCTAGCAAGTCATCCCAGAGGTATTCCAAAGGGGCTGAGGTCAGGGCTCTGTGTAGGCCACTTGAGTTCCACCACACCAAATCCATAAAACCATGTCTCTATGGAGCTGACTTTGGGCACAGTGGCACAGTCATGCTGGAACAGTAAAGAACCTTCCCCAAACTGTTGCCAAAGACTGGAAGTGCACAATTGTCTAAATGCCTCTGCAGTAATAATGGTACCCTTCACTGGAGACACCCTTGGACAGCAGGATTGTCAATCTGGGGAGAGGGTACTGTTAGAGCAGGGGTCTTAAACTGGTTCGCCCTCCAGCTGTTGCGAAACTACAAGTCCCATCATGCCTCTGCCTGTGGGAGTCATGCTTGTAACCCTCAGCCTTGCAGTGCCTCATGGGACTTGTAGTTTTGCAACAGCTGGAGGGCCGCCAGTTTGAGACCCGTGTGTTATGCCCCGCACACACGGTCGGAAATTCCGGCGGAAATGCGGACAACCATGTTGTCAGAAAATCCAGCCGTGTGTGGGCTCCATCGGACTTTTTCCTGCTCTCAAATTTTCCGACAACAAAATCCGATCGGACTTTTTCCGATCGTGTTTAGAGAATTCCGATGGACAAAGTGCCACGCATGCTCAGATCAAATTACGAGACCAAAGCTATTGGCTACTAGCCTCTACGTAGTTCCGTTGTACGCAACGAAAGTCACCACGTTCAGAATGATCGGATTTTCCGACAACTTTGTGCGACCGTGTGTATGCAACACCAGTGTCGGACAAAATCCGTCGGAAAAATTTCGATGGATTTTGTGGTCGGAATTTCCGACCGTGTGTACGGGGCATTAGAGGAACAGAACTCCAGATAACATCTTTGAACGGTTATAGCAACCTTTTTTGATAAAGGGTGTACATAAATGAATAAAAGCTAACCATTGCCAACCACTGTCAATGTATAATGGTTTATCTCACATCTCTAACTGTCACTTTTGCTGAACAGCTTGGCGTGTTAAAGTAAGTTGAAAAATAACAGACTTACTGGCCAGATTAACAGATGGAAATAAAGGAAAAACACTTTAAAATAGAAAATGAATGCAGCCATAACATAAAAGAACCGATAAGCTGCAATATATTATAGTTTTGTTTTGGTGTTTATTACATATGATCAAAGCGACAGGTAAATCCTTTATTCCAATAATTAAAACACAAAAAGTTGTCAGGAAGATGGTGTAATGCCCCCTCATGGCCACTATGTGGCAGCATGCACAACTTCTAATAAAAATGCCTTAGCAAATTTTTAGTGATTATAAAGAGGCCTATTCTAAATCCTCAAACAAAACTGTAATAATTGCACATAAACATTATATTATGTGTCAAAAAATATAAAAAAAAAGTGTTTTAACATTAACGCAATATACACACATTGTAAGAAACTTTTACAGGCCCAGCCCCCACAGTACCAGAATTCCTTGCAGAAACCTGAATTTTATCTAAAGCTCTAAATATATCCCACTGTCTAACCTTCGTGATAAATCCTCATGTCTGCTTTCCATTACTGTGTTGTAGGAAAGAAATCATAACCACAGCATTTGATACAGCTGACTATGATTAACCTGAGTGTGATCAACCAGGGCAGGAAGTGAAGGAGTTAACCCCCCTGTTTTTCCATCTGCTACAAAAGGTCAGTGAAGTCCCCAAACACACAAGTGCAATGTGACACTGCTTGTTAGAGCTTTCCACATACACAATAATTGCTGACTTGTAGGACTGGAAACAAAGGCCTTCCCCATGACATCACTAGTACACTCAACAGAGATCTGGAAGGAGACACATTTAATACAAGTTCCTTGTGAATGATTTGGAGGTATGGGGACACTCATGGAGGGGCGGGGACACTCATGGAGGGAGGGGGACACTCAGAGAGGGATGGGGACACTCAGGGAGGGATAGGGACACTCATGGAGGGATGGGGACCCTCAATGAGGGACGGGGACACTCATGGAGGGAGGGGGACACTCAGAGAGGGATGGGGACACTCAGGGAGGGGTGGGGACACTCAGGGAGGGATGGGGACACTCAGGGAGGGATGGGGACACCCAGAGAGGGAGGGATGGGGACACTCAGGGAGGGGTGGGGACACTCAGGGAGGGATGGGGACACCCAGAGAGGGAGGGATGGGGGAGAGGGAGGGATGGGGACACTCAGGGAGGCATGGGGACACTCAGGGAGGGAGGGATGGGCGCACTCTGGGAGGGATGGGCGCACTCAGGGAGGGATGGGGACAATCAGGGAGGTATGGGGACACTCAGTCGGGGATGGGGGCACTCAGAGAGGGAGGTATGGGGACACTCATAGAGGGAGGGATGGGGGCACTCTGGGAGGGATGGGGACACTCAGGGAGGGAAGGATAGGGACACTCGGAGGGATAGGGACACTCAGGGAGGAATGGGGACACTCAGGGAGTGATGGGGGCAATCAGGGAGGTATGGACACACCCAGGGAGGTATGGGGACACCCAAGGAGGGATGGGGACACTCAGGGAGGTATGGGGACACTCAGGGAGGGATGGGGACACTCAGGGAGGGATGGGGACACGCAGGGAGGGATAGGGACACTCATGGAGGTATGGGGACCCTCATGGAGGTATGGGGACACTCAGGGAGGGAGGGATAGGGACACTCAGGGAGGGATGGGGACACTCAGAGAGGGATGGGGACACTCAGAGAGGGATGGGGACACTCAGAGAGGTATGGGGACACTCAGGGAGGTATGGGGACACTCAGGGAGGGATGGGGACACTCAGAGAGGGATGGGGACACTCAGAGAGGGATGGGGACACTCAGGGAGGGATGGGGACACTCAGGGAGGGATGGGGACACTCGGGGAGGGATGGGGACACTCAGAGAGGTATGGGGACACTCAGGGAGGGATAGGGTTGCAGAGTTTGGAAGGTATTAGTGGAATTACAGCTGAAAAGTATGTGAGTAACACCTTACAGTGCTGGGGTTCTGACATCACTTCCCATCAGGGTTCTGTCTGGATGGGGTTTTTCTGTTTTCCAGTGTTGGTGGAAGTTTTCTACCACAATCCAAAATGATACTACTACTGCTAATCTGGTAACAGAGAGGGTGCCTGGGATGGGGGCAATAGGCAATGACCCCTGTGATGTATGGTATGGCAGAGCTATACAAATGTATAATTAGAATAGTGTGTGACTGGGGTGGGAAGATTAGAGTGTAAGCTTCTCTGGTGTGACTAATACAAAATTCTTTGTACAGCACTGTGGAGTATGGCAGAGCTATACAAATATTTTATAGTATGTGACTGTGGTGGGAGTATTAGAGTGTAAGCACTTTTGGTGCAAAAAGTGAATGGTTGTGCGTTCTCTGTGCCATACTGTGAAATTTGTCAGATCTATATAAATGAATAATAATTGTGTGTGACTGTGGTTGGCTCATTAGAGTGTGAGCTCCTCTGGTGCAGAGACTGATGAGAATGGCACAATGTTCTCTGTACAGCACTGCAGTACATGTTAGAGCTACTGTATACCATATAAACATATTATAATAATAAATTGGGACTGGTGGGGGCATTAGAGTGTAAGCTCCTCTGGTGCAGAGATGGATTTGGCTAATACAACATTCTCTGTACAGCACTGTGGAGTATGGCAGAGCTATACATAGTATATTTCATAGTATGTGACTGTGCTGGGAATATTAGAGTGTAAGCACTTTTGGTGCAAAAAGCAACATGGTTGGGGCATTAGAGTGTGAGCTCCTCTGGTGCAGAGAATGATGAGAGTGGCACAATATTCTCTGTACAGCACTGCAGTATATATTAGAGCTACTGTATACTGTATAAATGTATTATAATATGAACTTGTGACTGTGGTGGGGCATTAGAATGTAAGCTCCTCTGGTGCAGAGATATCGGTGAATGGCACAATGTTCTCTATACAGTACTGCAGTATATGTCAGAGATACTGTTTATAAATTATTATAATAGTATTTGACTTGAATATTGGAGTGTAAGCTCCTGTGGTGCAGAGACATCAGTGAATGGCACAATGTTCTCTGTACAGCACTGCAGTATATGTCAGAGATACTGTTTATAAATTATTATAATAGTATTTGACTTGAATATTGGAGTGTAAGCTCCTCTGGTACAAATTGCTGTGAATGGTACAATGGTTTATTAATGAAAAATAAAAATAATAATATAATAATAGTGCATGACTGTGGGGGGGGGGGGGCATTAGAGTGTAAGCTTCTCTGGTACTGATGTAAATGCCACTTGTTAACTGTACAGCACTACTAATATGCCAGAACTACTGTAAATAGTTGTGAAATAAGTGTGTGCCTGTGGTGGGGCATTAGTGTGTAAAGTTTGTTAAATAAAAAAAAATTACAAACACATACAGCTTATTAATAAAAACATATTTACATATAAACATAAATGAGCAAAATAAAATGAATATATATAAATAAACAAAAAAGAGTAAGCTTACATAAGCAGATAAAGACAACAGCTTTTTGCCTAAATAATATAAAAAAAAACTAATTTGTAATACAAAAAAGAAAAAAAAACTATTAGAGGGGAATTCGAGTGTAAGCTCCTCTGGCGTAGAGACTGAAGTGAATGTTACAGTTCTTTGTAAAGCATTGTGGAATATGGCAAAGCTATATAACTGTATAATAAAAGCTTATGGTAATAAAATATATTTTCAGTGTGGGATATCCTTGCAGTTATGAAATTCCCCAGGTTAAAATTATACAGGCATCTAACTTTTCAAAGAATTAGGAATTTCCTCATCCATATAAACAATAACATTATAATACAATGCACCAATAAACATAAACAATGACTGACCTATCGTGACTTGCCTGCCCACTAGGTGGAGTCCTTTGTCAAATAAGACACGCTTGGCAGAGGAAACAATCCTGTACAGTGAATGCTCCTTCCAGCTCCACTACCAGCAGCTGTGGAACTACAAGTCCCAGCATTCTGTCTCTCTGAGCTGCACAGCAGTTTCCCTTTATGGACAGCCATACAAAACTGTTTCCCACAAAATAACATTTTGTAAAGGTTACAGGAGGAAATTAAACTGAAGTTGTCATTTCAAAGAGAAGACATTTCCCAACACACGGATGACTTCCTGTCCAGTGACCCCCCAGATCTGGGGAATGTCAGTGTGGTGCTGCCTGTTGTCAGAAATGTCAGCTAACATAGAGCAGGCCTGAGCTCCACAAATGTCAAATATCTCAGTTTTAGTGGTGAGGGACTTCTACCCATTTAACCCCTTTGTTGCTGGGAGTAAGCTGGAGACATACAAGGTACAAGTTGCAGCTGATCACATGCAGAATACAAATGAATCCCTTTTAGCATTTAGGAAAGTATTCATATTTTGAGTACTCACTTTGATTCCAAGTGACAGGGGAAAATTGGAAGCTTTTCTCTCTTTGGCCCAAGGGAAACAGACAGACTAGTAGTGGAAGTTTAGAGTCCAAGCTGGCTGGGGTTTTGCGGCTGCAGCTTGTACATATTCCATAGAGCTAAGACCTACATTGATGTGTAATGGGAAAGTGACAGGAGTCCAGGGGGGACTCCCCCCCCCCCCCACATACCATGGGAAGGCCCCCCTCCCTTTTTCCCATTGGACAGGGGGCAGAATTCCGTGACATCACAGAAGAGAGTTTTCACCTGACCTCCTCCCTGCACTCTGCATTCATTGACCACTTGACACCGGTGATGCTGACCAGGAGGGTCCCTGCCTAGGTGGACCTCAACCTCCCGCAGCCTCTGGGATGCTCCCAGGCTCCCTTCTTGGTGGCATTCTATGGGAACAGAGAACAGACAGCCCTGGAGATGAAACTTCTAGACTTTCTCTGTGATGTGGATTCTATGAACTCTAATAAGCTAATTCAAGAGCGGCTCTTTAATCTTGCAAAAAGCTGCACTGGCTACAGGACGCTGCCAATAAAACCCAGCAGTGGGTACTGGTTGTATATTACAGAAATCGATAAGGAAGCGGCACATATAGTATTTGTGAAATTGTGGTTCAGAGCTGGGGAGAGGAATGGTTTATGAGAATCTATATATTGATATGTGGGCAAGACTAGATGAACAGTGCAATGTTCTGCAGAACTTTAGGGAGGTCCGTTATGGAATGAGATGCAGACTATATCAATATGTGTCTGTCAGGAGGTATATTGTATGATGCACAGCAGTTTTCTATCAAGGACAGTTGTGGAATAATACGCCATATATATCAATATGCATATGTCAGACAGTAGATGGGTCAGTGTGACGTTTGCAGTTTTCTTGGAAGGTCATAATAGAATAATCATATTACTCCCTGGAAGGGAGACACTCTATATTTGTTGGATGTGATGTGACCCTCTCAAAATAAAGAATTCAAAATAATAGAATAATCTGTAGAATGTATCATTATGTATATGTCAGTTGGTGAATGGGACAGAGACATTTTCTGAGGATTAGATAGGACCATATTGGAATAATCTGTAGAATATATCAATATGTACCTGTCAGGTGATGAGTGGAACAGAGAAATATTCTACGGATCCACATAGATAGAACCATGATTGAATAATCAGTAGAATATATCAATATGTATCTGCCAGGGGTAGAAAGGACAGAAAGTGTTCTGAGGATCTATATTCATAGGCAAATAATGGAATAATCTGCAAAATATATGTATCTGCTAAGAGTAGATGGCATATAGCGAAGTTCTGAGCATCTATATAGATAGGACCATAGTGAAATAATCTGCAGAATATATCACTATGTATATATATATATATATATATATCAGCATGAATCCATTTTGGTGAAGATAGAGTAATGTCCTGCAGCAGTGGAGTAGCTGGGAGTTTATCATTCTACGATGTTTGTCTGGCAACAGCCTGAATAGAAAATCAAATCAACCACAATTCATTTGCATCCGCTGGGGGACCTTGCGGGGAATATTCATCAATGATTCATGTTCTTCAGGAGCGGTATTTAAATTACCATTAGGATCAATATTGGAGTTATTTACATAATCAGGCAAATCTGCCTGCCACACAGCATCACTTAGAAGAGAAACAGTCCTCTTCCTCCCAGAGTACATAAATGCCAGCTATACCACCAGGATTATATGGAAGGCAAGGGTATGGGCAGGGGGAGAGGGCAATGAATGGTGGGCAGGAGCGCATAGTATGTACAGAAAAGGAATAGGATAGGAAGGGCAAGAGCTGGAAAAGAGAGCATAAGATAGGTCGGAGGGCATAAAATTACTTTGAGGGACATATTAAATGCAAAAGGGTGGGGAATGGAAGAATTAATAGAAGGGCTAGGATGGGCAGGGTAGTATATGATGGGCAGGGAATAGGCTGGAAGCATAGGGCGAACAGGGGGGCAGGGGATCAGCAGAAGGATAGGAAATGGGCAGAGGAGCTTGTGATAACCATGAGGACAGAGCAAAGGCAGGAGGGAAGAGGATGGGTGAAAAGATAGGATAAAGGTATGAGAGCAAGGGATGATAAGAAGGGCATAGGATGGGTAGAGTAAAACATGGGCAGGGAGGCACTGGATGGGTAGGAGACCAAGGAATAGACAGGAGGTAGGAAATGTACAGGGTGGCAGGGCATGGGCAGGATACAGAGGATAGACAGGATAATGGAAGATGGGCAGGAATGCAGTGGACAAGCAGGAGGGTATTAGATGTGCAGGAAGTCAGGGGAAGGGGAGCACAGTATGGGTTGGACTTAGACAGGAAGGTATAGGATTGGTAGAAGGGTAGAGGATATCCAAGGAAATATAGAGGAGGGCAAGGGAAGGCCAGTTGGGTTGTTGGGTATGGGGTTAATCATGACTTCAGGTAATGGGCAGCACAGGAAATGGGCAGCACAGGAAATGGGCAAGAATACAAGGCATGTGCAAGAGGGCAAGGGATGGGCAGGAAGGTAAGAAATGAGTGGGAAGGCAAGGATTGCACAGGAAGGTAGGGGATGGGCATGAGATGAGCAAGAATGCAGGGGATGGGCAGGAGGGAAGGAATGTGCAGGGCAGGGAATAAAAAACACATTGTTGTATTCCATGTGGCACTACATCTTATAATGACCTGGGACTTTTATTCTTTTAGGCCCCTTGCGCATGGGGCATCTTGCTGCTGTGTGTCCCTCCTGGAGCTTTAGTGTGCCTGGTATATACAGGTGCAGCTTCCAACCCTGCTGCCTGCAACCTGTCAAAATCTATGGCATGCTGCAGCTGGAAGAGACTGAACATGATACCAAATTGTACTCGTATTTAGGGCCCTATGTATTCAGGAATGAATGCACAGAACAAAGAATACCGACATCCAGGGCATTCTTCACTGAACGCTTAGGGCCCTAAAGCTGCAGTCTGCCATAGACTTTGATAGGCTGCAGACAGCAGGGTTAGACGCTGTCCCTGTACATCCCGGCACACTAAAATACGGGTAGGACACATAGAAAACTAGATTTCTGTAATTTTGCTAAGTGCTGCGCAAACTGTTGGCGCTATGTAAATCCTGTATAATAATAATAATTTAGTGCCAAAGTATAACCCCAGTACTTGACTAATTTCTGGCAAATACAGAAACTCAGGAAACCCCATGAAGAAATCTTCTGTGTAAATGGAATGTTTGTTACATTAAAGAAATAAAGTTACTGTCTTCTACTATGTCTCTGAGTGTTTCAATTTTGATTATACAGTGAAACCTTGGATTACGAGCATAATCCGTTCCAGGAGAATGCTTGTAATCCAAATCATTTGCATATCAAAGCGAGTTTCCCCATAGAAGTCAATGGAAAGGAAGATAATTTGTTCCACATTGACTTCTATTACATGCAATACTGCATGTGGCCAAAAGGTGGGGGGGGGGGGCGCGGGAGAGCCTCGGAGATACTCGAGGACGCCTCGGAAACTGAGTATTTCCGAGAGTTTCCGAGTATTTGCGAGCCATTCTGAGGCTCCAAACAGGTCTGAACCGTTCCGAGTGTCCCCGGCGCCCCCGCACCTCTGGCCAAATGCAGTATTGCACTGCCTGTTAGCTTGAATTCTGCTCGTTTTGGGAGACAACACTCGTAAACCGAGTCTGAATTTAAAAGAAAATGTTGCTTTTTATTCAAAACGCTTGTTAACTGTGTTACTCGTAAACCAAGGTTCCACTGTACATGAGATGCCATGCTAACTGTTCAGCAGAAGGCAGCACATCTTCAGAATTTGAAGGGGCACTGATAATAAATCTGGGTATATATGTATCAAAATTTGTCCGGTTCAGCAGGAACGGACACATTTTGATCTGTGTACCCCTCTCTGTTCAATAGAAGCCAGTCATTAGACCAGCTTCTGTTGAACAGTCCTGCTGGAAAATCAGCATTTGTTCAGCAATTGCAGCTGATCAGTGTATACTGGCAGGGGGAGTCCTGATATCAGAATACAATAGCGTGGCAGGGGTGGGGGGATTGCTTGTGTGAATGCTGGGATTTGGGAGTTTTTTCGCTCAACTCACTACAAATGTGCACAAGTTCACTAATTAGATATAGTCACATCATTCTGCCAATTGTGTCAGTGAGGTTGATTTACTAAAAGTGGAGAGTACAAAGTCTGGTGTGGCTGTGCATCGAAACCAATCAGCTTCCATGTTTTACTGTCAAAGTTGAATTGAACAAGCTGAAGGTAGAAGCTGATTGGCTACCATGCACAGCTGCACCAGATTTCACACTCCAGTTTTAGTAAATCAACCCCACTGCTCCTTGACCTGTGGCTGATAGACTTTAGCTGTCTATAAGGGTGCCATTCTGACCACCACTGTAAGGGGGGGGGGGGGTGGCTGATAGACTTTAGCTGTCTATAAAAAAAAATGTGTATTGTCTAAATTGTGCTGAAATTGGGTGTTCCATCTCCATCACAAACTACAGAATGTACTTTAAGATCTTGGATCTAGCTCCACTGAGGGTGGCAGGTTTGAAAAATAAGAATATTGGGTCTTAAAAACATTAAGAAAAAAAAAGAGCAAGGAAACCTACTTGGGAATACTCAACTCTCCTCTTAAAGCAGACCTGTGAGGTTTAATCATTTAAAATAATATTTCTCTGTAAGGTCACCTTGTGTTTCCTGCAGTTACCTGTACTGTGCAAATCGCTGCCAATGCCATACCCAATCTATGCAGAGCTCTTAACATCTGTTAAAACTCTACCCCTAGCAAGTGTAGCAATATAATTAAGGTGCTTCTATTGGCTGGTTTGCAGGATAGTAAATACGAACTCCAAGATACTAACTTAGAAAGTTAAGCTCTATGCATACTGGGCTTAAAAAAATGGCAGTTCCCATGGATGAAAAAAAAAATGGCAGTTCCCATGGATGAAAAAAAAATGGCAGTATCCCATGGATGAAAAAAATGGCAGTTCCCATGGATAAAAAAATGGCAGTTCCCATGGATAAAAAAAATGGCAGTTCCCATGGATGAAAAAAAAAATGGCAGTATCCCATGGATGAAAAAAAATGGCAGTATCCCATGGATGAAAAAAAAATGGCAGTTCCCATGGAGGAAAAAAAATATGCTCATATAGAGCGTTTTTGTACATAGTTCACTGTATTAAATTGTAACGTAACTGTACTGTCTGCCCTTATGTTGTAAAGCGCTGCTTAAACTGCGTTATATAAATCATGTATTATAATAATAATACAAATAATAATACGTTTAAGCGAGTTTAGGAGAGTTTTTTTTCTGCCTAAAAGCTCCAATCAGAAACACAAACCAGAAGGTTTATTTTTTCTTGCCTCTAAACGTTGAGATTAAAATATGCGCCTCTAATCGTCCTAATGCGCATGGGCACATAGGGGTTGATTTACTAAAACAGGAGAGTGCAAAAGCTGCAAAGAAAAAAACAATCAGCTTCCAGGTTTTTTTTTTTGTTAAGATGAATTTAGAAGCTGATTGGCTTATAAAAGATTAAATGAGAAAAAAAAAAAAAAGAAGCTAATTGGCTACCAGATTTTGCACTCTCCAGTTTTAGTAAATCCACCCTATAGGATACCATTGAGCTGCTTCTACAGGCAGAACACAAAACTCCCGTAGAAGCAGCAATTTTTATGCCAGTATGCATGGAGCCTCAAAGTTTTCCTTTAAATTGGTCCGTTTAAAGAACCTAGGCAGAGCCGGGTCATGTGATAAAAGGCTGCACTGTGAAAATTTTGCTGAATCTGACTGTAATGCATTCAGATAAATAAGTTATTAAGATAAAATATGGGTATTTTAGTATGCTACCCATTACATTAGCATGTTACATGACATTACTATGCATAGTTTAAATTAAACCTCTATAATAAGGGTATGAAATGATGTCATCTCATAGCTCGCACAATCACAGTTCAGTTTTATAAGAAATTAACGCTCACCTTTTATTTTACCACCAACTTTCCCAGCATCCCGCCAGCCCCGTTCCTTCTCATGTCACTGCATGGGAAAAAGAAAAAAAAAATTACCACGTCAATAGCCAAAACTTTTGTGGGAAATATATTATTCTTAGTTTAATTGGGTATTTTTAGAAGCACATTCAGTTACATATTGAGAGAGTTCCAGAAAGTCGGAGGTAGAAATATGATTTATCATAAATCTTGTCAAAATACAAGGAAGAGATGCGTCTCCTTTGACATGTACTTCAGTTTATAAGCTTTTTTTTTTTTGACTTTATAAAATAAAGTTTAAAGGGAAGTAACATAAAAAGTATATTTGGTAAATGAAAGCGAGCCTACAGCGCCTGCAGGATGGGTGTGGAAAGTGAAAAATATATGTGCATATGAGAGTTTAATAACTCAGCGTGTTTAAAATTCCATCGATCTAAAAGTTTACTATATTCTCGATGAGTAAGCCTCGAAAGTCCTTTCCCATGGTCAAGTCTTGGCAGCGCCAAAGTTTTCGACTGTCCTCGACTAACTCGCCGATGAGAGCTCACGAGCGAAAGGGAGGGGAGATATACATTTATTTTTTTTAATCTGTCAACACTTTTTATTTTTTTTTTAATGTGTAGGTAGAACGATCCCAGGGAATAGGACACAACCTATGAAAATCCAGCAAACACACACGTAAACATCAATCTGTTCCTCTGACGCTTTTTGCATATCCCAGTTTGTAACAATCACTTTAAAATGGAGCGAAGGTTGGTTGTTAAGTGAGATATTTACTCCATCAAAGCTTGATTTAGAGTGCTTGATGGCTGCAAATTTAGAAGTTTTTACTCTCTGGCAGAATTCTGAACACACTCCTCAAAGTATGGAATCAATTATGGGAACCCTTTGCCAGACAAGCCAATGTAAACCACATTACAGGAGTATTCGATTCTCCAGGGAGACCATGGGAAAGTCAACACGAGGACCATACCTAACGAAAATGGAGGATTTTCACCTAATAAAAAAGGTATTAGAGCTCCCCCTCCTCTTATATAAATTCAATTTGGTTTGAGGGTTGTAGAAACACAACTACGGACAGGCTAAAAAAAAAAAAAAAGGCTTGTAATTTTTAGCAGCCAATCAGGAATTTGCTTACATGACTATGGTGGCAGAAATGACATGTCAATGGCTACCTGCAGACACATCTCAGGAACAACAACGAAAGGACAGGATAGAAAATATGTTCAGTGAGTGCTTGGATCATCCACATATACTATATTACCAAAAGTATTTGAACACCTGCCTTTACACGCACATGAACTTTAATGGCATCCCAGTCTTAGTCCGTAAGGTTCAATATTGGGTTGGCCCACACTTTGCAGCTATAAGAGCTTCAACTCTTCTGGTAAGGCTGTCCACAAGGTTTAGGAGTGTGTCTATGGGAATGTTTGACCATTCTTCCAGAAGCACATTTGTGAGGTGGACGAGAAGGCCTGGCTCGCAGTCTCCACTCTAATTCATCCCAAAGCTGTTCTGTCCGGTTGAGGTCAGGATTCTGTGCAGGCCAGTCAAGTTCCTCCACCCCAAACTCGCTCATCCATGTCTTTATAGACCTTGCTTTGTGCACTGGTCCAAATCATTTGGTGGAGGGGGGATTATAGCGTGGGGTTGTTTTTCAGGGGTTGGGCTTGGTCCCTTAGTTACAGTGAAGGGAAATCTTAAGATGTCAGCATACCAAGGCATTTTGGACAATTTCATGTTCCTAACTTGGGGGTGGCCCCTTCCTGTTCCAACATGACTGTGCACCAGTGCTCATATAGAGCGTTTTTGTACACAGGTCACTGTATTAATATCTAATGTAACTGTATTGTCTGCCCTTATGTTGTAAAGCGCTGCTTAAACTGTCGGCGTTATATAAATCCTGTATTATTATATTAATACGAACTCTTAAGGTGTCAGCATACCAAGACCCTTTGGACAATTTCATGTTCCCAACTTGGGGATGGGCCCTTCTTGTTCCAACATGACTGCGCACCAATGCACAAAGCAAGGTCCATAGAGACATGGATGAGCAAGTTTGGTGTGGAGGAACTTGACTGGCCTGAAAAGAGTCCTGACCTCAACCCGATTCACCTTTGGGGTGAATAATGCCCCGTACACACGGTCGGAAATTCCGACCACAAAATCCATCGGATTTTTTCCGTCAGATTTTGTCCGACACTGGTGTTGCATACACACGGTCGGACAAAGTTGTCGGAAAATCCGATCATTCTGAGCGTGGTGACGTTCGTTGCGTACGACAGGACTACGTAGAGGCTAGTAGCCAATAGCTTTGGTCTTGTAATGTGATCTGAGCATGCGTGGCACTTTGTCCGTCGGAATTTGCTACACACGATTGGAAAAAGTCCGATAGGACTTTGTTGTCGGAAAATTTGAGAGCAGGATCTCAAACTTTTTCCGTCGGAAATTCCGACAGAAAAAGTCAGATGGAGCCCACACACGGTCGGAATTTCCGACATCATGGTTCGATAGGACATTTTCCATCGGAAAATCCGACCGTGTGTACGGGGCATTAGAGTGGAGACTGCGAGCCAGGTCTTCGCGTCCAACATCAGTGTCTGACCTCACAAATCAGTGTCTGACCTCACAAATGCACTTCTGGAAGGTAATGGCCAAACATTCCCATAGACACACTCCTAAACAGGATCTAATTAACCTACCAGCATGTCTTTGGAGTGTGGGAGGAAACCAGCCTTCCCAGAAGAGTTGAAGCTGTTATAGTTGTAAAGGGTGGGCCAACCACTACACCATTGTGCTGCCCTTAGAACCCTTCCTAAACCTTGTGGACAGCCTTCCCAGGAGAGTTGAAGCTGTTATAGTTGTAAAGGGTGGGCCAACTCAATATTAAGCCCTACGGACTAAGGCTGGATTCACACCTATGCATTTTTAGTGCTTTTTGCATTTTGCAGATTTGCACTACAGAACGTGTTCCATAGGAAACCATAGTAAATGGACTGTAGTGCAAATCTGCAAAATGCAAAAAGCACTAAAAATGCATAGGTGTGAATCCAACCTAAGACTGGGATGCCATTAAAGTTCATGTGTTTGTAAAGGCAGGTGTCCCAATACTTTTGGTATTATAGTGTATTTATGCCTGCAGATAGACCAAAATACATTTTCAGATGATCAAGCAATGACTGCATATCTGACTATCCTTGGACTTCTATGGTCAGCTTCAAAGTCGTAAAAGAATCAACAAGCACGGCATTACTGGCAAATAGCACCAGAGCACCAGGCAAAAGATATACAATCAGATGCAACAAGTGCTCAGATCATACAAGTAAATACACTATCTTGCTAAGTAACTCAGACTGTGTTGGCTTTAAAAAACGAATTCTGGAATACTTAAAAAAAAAAAAATTTAAAAAATAAAAATCTAGAGGGAATTATTAATCTGAAATGTTGTACTTTGTCTGTATCATAGTCCATCACTATAACAACTAGCTCAATAACTGAAGTCGGTAGATATTAGATTATAGGAGTAAATCCATTATGCCTATTTGAAAAAAGACCAAAAAAGAATATTAAAAAAAAAGCACAAAGATTAGAATGAAGGGAGGACATGAACCAACTCTATATATTGTATAAAATTATAAAATAATTCTGTTTAGAATTATGTACTGCAGAGAGCCACAATAGGGAAAAACATGAGGGGGAAAAAAAGAAAGCGCAGTAATTAACCGCCGAGCGCATTTGTCAATAATTATTAAAAAAAAAATACAAATGTACAACAAAAGAGACAAAGCCAGCATCATAATGTTTGCAGACAATGAAATATAATTAAATATAAAATTCTAAAACTCTGCTGGAAGGACTGTAATTAAATTATTGATTCTAAGCTGCCTGGTGACTTAGTGCTGCAGCCCAAGTGTCTTTAGTAAATAAAAGACTGAAAAAAGTGTTACAATTAAAGAAAGAAGAGTTGTTAAAAACAGAAATGAATTTGAATCTCAATCTAATGTGGAAAAAAAAATCTGAGAAATAGGATATTACCTGCTGAGAGAAGAGAGGGACCGGTGCTCTTTTGACCATTGAGTTTCCATGATGCCTGGAGGTTGCCGGCCTTGGCTTGCAGGACCCATGGCTGTGCCCGCAGCTGCCTCCTCATGGTGCCCATGGATGGTGGATAGTGTTCTCCTCCTGCCCCAACCCATATCTGCTTTTAAGCCACTGCAGTGATACTCTCTATGTCCGAAAGGGATCTTTTTATGCAGCTCTTCCTGTGTAAATCAGGACTGGGTTGGACAATCCAGGAGAGGAAATCCTGTGTGTGTTTGAGGCTGATAAAGTTTTCGAGCAGAACAAACACTTAAGCCTTAAAGCCCAGGTCTGGGGGGCCTGATGAGAAGACACTCAGCACTGGAGGGCTGTAGAAAGCTGAGAAGGGGGAGAGATAGATCACCTTTCCTCCACACCACTTCCATGTTTGTTTAGGGCCTTGGATGTCAAGGAGAAGGAAATGGCAGCCGGGCCAGGCAAGGCTGGCATGTCACTTGGCTATGATGTGTCACTCACCTTCCTAGAAGTAGAGGAACTTCCTGAGTATCAGGTTTAGCTGTAGACGGGTATTATGTCCAGCTACTTCCTATAATGACTACCTAAACTGACCTCCCAGGACAGACGTTGGCAGGCCCATCTATGCATCAAAAAGTCTAATGCCGCGTACACACGGTCGTTATTTCCGATGGAAACAGTCCGATGGGAACTTTTCATCGGATTTTCCGACCGCGTGTATGCCCATCGGTCTTTTTCTGTCGGAAATTTCAGACGACTTTGGATTGAGAACCTGTTCTTAATTTTTCCGATGGAAAACCTTTCTATCGGATTTTACGATCGTGTGTATGCAATTCCGACACGCAAAATTCCGACGCATGCTCGGAAACAATTCGAGCGTGTTTTATGCCGCGGTGTTATTGACCGTCGGAATTTGGTGTGACCGTGTATAGGCAAGACAGTTTGAGTGAAATTCCGTCGGAATTTCGACAGGGAAACCATCAGAGCTTTTTTGTACGAAAATTCCGACCGCGTGTACGCGGCATTAGGGAGCTGTTATACTATACAAGATGACCAGGCCTGTGTAACAATCTTCATTCTTTATTGTTGGTTCAACAAAGGTACTAAAGTGTGTCAATGGTATTCACAATGTATCAGTGGTTTATCCTTAACCTCCCTGGCGGTATGATTATGTCAGATTTTTGGTGCTGAAAGCGGTCCAATTTTTTTGCATGGAAATTTGGCGTTTTTTATTGTAGGCCTGTAATTCTTATGCCCCGTACACACGATCGCATTTTCCGATCAAAAGCTCTCATCGGACTTTTGCTGGCGGAATTTCTGATCGTGTGTACAGGGCATTAGGATAAACTCACTTAAATCTGTCCAAACAAGAGTCTAGTAGACATCCCGGGTATGATAAAGTTTTAAACACGAAATCATAAATTATAATATAATAAATAACTATAAATAATTATAACAAATAATAATATAATAAAAATTATTCAATAATGAATCAAATCAAAAACACAGAAATTTGCTCAGTTGCAGAATTGTCGCTGTCATTACTTTCAGTGTTTGATGACGGATTTCCCCACGAATAACTATCGCTCAATTCTGCAAGTGATCCTGATTTATTATCGCTGTTTTCTAGCTGGTCTAAAACCGCTTTTGGCGTAAAGGGGCACTTTTTGGTTGCTATGGACAATCTCAAGTTTCCAGGCAGAAAGAACAGTATATATAATATAAACTGGGCACTGGACAAGGCATTAGGGACAAAAGGGAGCTGAAACAATTTGATACAGTAATATAATCTGTAGGATTACAGTTTACTGTATGTATTGTGTGTTTTTCACTTTTTGAATTTGGCGCCGTTCTCCGTCCCCGTGCTTCGCAACGCTCGCAGGGAACGGAGCTCGGCACTGTGATAGATCCAGCGGAGGACACGGCTCGCACACACAGAGCGGGGAGACATCGCAGGATCCAGGGGACAAGGTAAGTAACTTTGCCTGGATCCTGCGATTCGATCTGTGTGACTCAGGGTTACCGCTTTTGGTACTGAAAATTCACCCTGAGCCACACTCGGGATTACAGCTAGGGAGGTTAAAATAGTTGTAAACCTCGGACATTAAATATGAACAAATCATATCCATCTATAGTGTGTATTTGTCTCAATTATGAGCACTTAGTGTAACTTTGGTCTGCTGCTTCATTCCTCTGCTATCAGCATAAATCACTTCTGATAAATTTTGCTGACACCAAGAGAAAAATGGTGACAGGGGAGGGAGCTCCAGCTAATTGACACCCTTAGCTCTGTTATGGTGTGTGTGACCCTCCCCTCCAATCAGCTATCAGAGCTCTCCTCACTTAGCTTTGCAGAGTGTAACTTCAGCTCTCCGCCCCCTTCTATCTGAACTCTCAGACAAGCTGTATAATTCAGCACTTTGAACGGATGTGGGGGGACTGAGGGCCGTGGATAAACAGGTACAACTTATGGAGCGGGACTGGTTTAATCTCCGTGTATCACCTGAGGCCAGTCACTTCACTAGGTATATATAAGGGTTTACAGCCACTAAACTATGGTCTTCCACCAGTATAATCTTCAGTGTCTCTCCTGAAGTTCTGATCATTTTATTCTGTGAGCCAGTACCATTGGGGAGCATGGGCCGGCACCTGGAAATTAGGCTGTCCCATCTACACTTTTGTGAACTGGGAATCTGAAATGTAAATAACAGACTTCCATATGTGGTTAGATAGTTATGAAAGATTTAGGCAACACTTGTAATTACCACACAGCATAGATAAGCTTCCATCGAACGCTTTACTGCTTTACATTTAAAGCCAATAAATCCAGAAATATTTTCAGTCTGAACTGAAGGACTGTGAAAGACCTGCTGGATTTGGTTGTAATGGATTACGTAGCTTTAGTTATATAAAAGTCCAACTCCAAGAATTAAAAAAAAATATCTACCTTTGCAGTGCCCCCAGTTCACCATCACTACAATAATAAGGATCACTTCATTTTCTACTCCATCCATGAATTTTATTCAACCTCTTAACATTTAGTGCCGGTTCACACTGGGGCAACACGACTTACAGCGTGACTTAGCAAGGCAACTTGGAAGCAACTTCAACGTGACTTTGAGTTATTTACAACACAACTTCAAGTTGCCCCCAGGCCAGGCGACTTTGGCTGTGGCCAATCACAGAATAATCAGCTCTCTGGGAGGGTGGGGTTTGCCTGAGTAAACAAATTTATTTTCCTGTAAAGTCGCTTCAAAATAGATGGAGATCCGACTTGGAGGCAACTTCCATTGAAATCAATGGGTACAAGTCACCTAGAAGTCGGATTGAAGTAGTACAGGAACCTTTTTTGAAGTCGGAGCGACTTCTGTAGTGTGCATTGAGACGGCTCCATAGATTAACATTACAGCGCGACTTGGGACGACTTGGGGCGTCTCGGGGCGACCTGAAGTCGGATCCTGAGTCGCCCTGGTGTGAACCGGCTCTTAAAGAATAGATAACAAGTGAAACCAATCGATGAATGCTATCCAGAAAACACCACAGCTGTGCCAAAATTAGTCAGTTCACTTAATTTACCTTAATCCAAATTCTGTGTAAGGCCCCTTTCACACGGACGGTCCGTTCAGGTCCGCCTGTCAGTTTTTTAGGCGGACCTGAACAGACGCTCCATAGACCTCTATAGAGAGTCGGATGTCAGCGGTGACATGTCCGTTGACATCCGACCCGCTCCGATCCGTCTGCGAATCGGATCGGGTGACGGCGGACTCTACTGTCCGTCGTCATCCGATCCCCCATAGGGGAGAGCGGCGCTCTGACAGGTCCGTCCCTGCACAGTGTGCAGAGACAGACCTGTCATCTTCCTGCTCAGCGGGGATCGACTGAGCGATCCCCCGCTGTGCAGAGCGGGCTCCGTACACGGACACGTCCACGTAAAAGAGCCCTTACACTCTAGAGCAGGGGTCTCCATACTGTGGCCCTTTGCTTGCCTTTATCCAGGCCTTGTGACACTATTCCTCACACTGAAAAAGATGGGGCACTATTCCTCCCACTGATACCAATGATAGAGCGCTATTCCGCTCACTGACGCCAATTATGGGGCACTATTCCTCCCACTGACGCCAATTATGGGGCACTATTCCTCCCACTGACACCAATTATGGGGCACTATTCCTCCCACTGAAAAAGATGGGGCACTATTCCTCCCACTGACACCAATTATGGGGCACTATTCCTCCCACTGAAAAAGATGGGGCACTATTCCTCCCACTGATACCAATGATAGAGCTCTATTCCTCACACTGACACCAATTATGGGGCACTATTCCTCCCACTGACGCCAATGATGGGGCACTATTCCTCCCACTGACACCAATGATGGGGCACTATTCCTCCCACTGATACCAATGATGGGGCACTATTCCTCCCACTGATACCAATCATAGGGTGCTATTTCTCCCACTAACATCAATGATGGGGCACTATTCCTCCCACTGATACCAATGATGGGGCACTATTCCTCCCACTGTCGCCAATGATGTGGCACTATTTCTCCCACTGACACCAATGATTGGCCATTAATTGTCCTACTGACACCAATGATGGGGCACTATTCCTTCTCCTAATACTAAAGATGGGGCATTGTTTATACCCACTGATGCCAGGACATTTTCTACTCCCTCTGGCTACACTCCAGCCCTCCTAGTCTGAAGAACAGTAAAGTGTCCCTTTGTTTAGAAAGTTTGAACAGTGGCGTCGCTATAGGGGGTGTGGAACGCACCAGGGGGACACCCGCCAGAGGGGTGATGCCATCAAGTAGGAAGTAGGAAGAGGGGGGAGTGACATCAGGTTTTACCTCAGGGGGAGGGATGGTGGTCGACTCCATGTTTTACCATTGAGGGGGAGGTTGACTTCATGTTTTACCATTGAGGGGGAGGTTGACTTCATGTTTTACCATTGAGGGGGAGGTTGACACCATATTTTACCGCGGAGGGGGGTTGACACCATGTTTTACCGTTAAGGGGGAGGTTGACACCATGTTTTACCGTTAAGGGGAGGTTGACACCATGTTTTACCGTTGAGGGGAGGTTGACACCATGTTTTACCCTTAAGGGGGAGGTTGACACTATGTTTTACCGTGGAGGGGGGTTGACACCATGTTTTACCTCACCAGGTGACACCAACCCAGGCTGTCGGTCTTCGAAGTACGCACTGAGTTATGGAGACAAATCTTCTGCTCTTAAAACCACATTTCAAAGAGCTTCTTACATGTGAGGTAGTGGGTTTGGTATCTTCTCTGTCCTCACCAGGTGACACCAACCCTTGTGATACCACTGAGTTTGGAGACTCCTGCTCTAAAACCACATTTCAAAGAGCTTCTTACATGTGAGGTAGTGGGTTTGGTATCTTCTCTGTCACTGTTTTCTGTATTGCTAATTCAGAGTTTCAAGCAGGTATGACTGAGAAAGTTCTTAGTATTGAAACTTTCATACATGACGGTCTCAAAAACATAAGAGACAGCAAGGAGGCTGCAGTGGCGTGTGTGTGAATTCCTCTTGTGTATCACAAGCTGGTGTTCCCAGATCTGCAGATCACTGATCATAGAAGTGGGCTGGACGGGTGCAATACAGCAATTCCTGGATGAAGAATGGAAGCTCCGAGCAGGTGGGCCATTTCCTCTCCATGTATTTCAAGGTGTGAGCCCCCTTATCACAGACAGCCTTTGTCTTTTACTGTTTCTGACAAATATAGGCCTATGATTTTTTACAGGCCCAAAAACCAGTGGGAACATTTTAGATTGCTGTAGAAACTCTATATCCGGCCCTAGAGATTCAGCATCAGTGAAATATATGTACTGTAAACTGTTCAATTTAGAAGGGATGATGATTTTCTAGCACCGCCTGCCCCCCCCCCATGCAGGAAAAACAAAGTCACGGCACAGTGATGTACTAGGTGTGGCTCCATCACTTCCGCTGCCTCCTACTAAGCCGCCATCTGATCTGCAGTGGCTTGAAGTATGGGCAGCCTCTCCCTGATTATTTCTATAAGTTATTTCTATAACTTTATATCTGAGACTGAGCGTATAGTGTACAGGCCGAGGCTTCATTTTCCCACCATTAATTGCATCGTGCAACCCATTGTGCTGGCAAACTTTTCTAGTACATCGTCTGAGTTTTTTTTAATCTTTGTTTTGATTATAAATGGATCCATTGAGGGTATTTACTGCATTGCAGGTCCCATTTATCACTTCTATAGGGTGTATAAAGGCAAATTAAACCAAATGGAACACAACTACTATAGCATACACTGTTATTCCCAGGAGGAAATAGCTGCTTAAAATGTTACTAAACCCAGGACCCTGCATTCACTATATCTGGCCTCCCACAGTACACGGAACATGCAAATGCAATTATTTTAGTAAATATAAACTGCTAAATACCTTTTCTCATCAGCAGTATATAGCAGTCTTGTGACTTGAATCAGTGTCTGATTAAAGCTTGAAGGAGGAGTTTTCATTCTTATCTGACTGTCCTATGAGGCTTCAGGACCCCTGACTCTCGGTCTGGACAGTGCTGATTGGCCCTGTGCTGATCACATTCACCCTTCCAAGACAAAAAAAAAAACTCTCTAGCAATACATACCAAACTGAGCATGTGCAGTGTGCCCCAAAGTCTCTGTATTATCAGGAGATGGATTGAGGACTGTGGAAGAAGCGACGGATCAGAGAAGACAGGATCAAACAGTGGATAATTAACCCCTTAGGTTCCACAGTGAGTATAACAAGCATGCTTTACTGCACATATATTCTGATTTTACTGTTGTGGGTTTAGTAACACTTTAAGTAGTGTAATATCTGGATTCCATGGACATTGCCAGGAACACCAGCATGGCACAGAGAAGCCCCCTGTGGATACAGCATGGTTGTGTGCCAGGTTAGCCTTCAGAAACTGTTCTCCCTTCTGTGTACATATTACCAAAATCTTCCAGTAAAGCGTAGGGTAACAGAGCTCTCTTCACACCAGTTCCAGTGTCTACTTTTGCCCTAGTTGACCAGAAACAGTAAGCTAAAAAAATATGGTAAGAGAATAGAGGTGAGGATGGGAGTCTGAGAAGTGTGAAAAGGTCACACAGAATATACACTGCCAACATCACTTTTTCTGGGGGGCTCATCCAAAGGTTGATGCCTTGAGTAGCGAGCAACTTCTACCTTTCAGATCAAGTCCCACTGACACCAATGACCTTCTCATCTCTCTGTAAGGGGGGTATTGTCATTGACCACAAATAGGAGGGAAATTCTTCTCAATGACCATCAGAGCTCTTTCATGCCAGGGGCCAGGGGGCAGTAAAAAGAGATGACTGAGCTCTGGTTCTACTGCCCACTTGAATCCTAACATTGCAGCCTGACAGAGCTGTACACATGCCTGGCCTGGCCATGATGCTTTGCTTCGTGGCTGCAGCATTTTTATGACTATGTCACCTTTCAAACCCACCTATTGAAATCAATAGAGCCACACCACAACTGCAAAGCAAATACTTTGTTGTTAGTTGTGTTGTGGTCCCGCAAAGCAAAAATTGCTGTCCCCCAATAAAAAAAAGAAGAAGAAAAAAAAAAAAGTATCAGTAGGTGCTACTGTTGCCTCATGATGCCTAAATTGAGGGATGTCCCCTAACCTGTCAGCTGCTGCTATACTGCCTTCTGAAAAGTGATCCACCACAGATTGCTATTCAGAGGGCAGTATTCTTACCACCTTAAAGAATTGTTAGGGTAAGGGGAGCCTTCTCCCACTGACTACTAATTAAAGGGGGACCCTCTTCCACTGACCACTAATCTAATAGGGTCCTTCTCCACTAAACACCCATGTAAGGGGGCACCAAACTCTATACCAATGTTAGGAAGCACTACATTGACTAGTAGTGTAAATGGGCACTGACCACCATTGTAAGGGGGCACTTTATCAGAAACCACAAATGTAAGGGGGCACTTGATTACTGAGCATCATTGTAAGGGGACAACTTATCAGTGACCACCATTGTAAGGGGGCTTTTTATCCCTGACCACCATTGTAAGGGAGCACTTTATCCTTCACCACCATTTTAAGGGGGGCACTTTATCACTGACCACCATTGTAAGGGGGCACTTTATCACTGACCATCAATGTAAGGAGACACTTTATCACTGACCACCAGTGTAAGGGGGCACATTATTACTGACCACCATTGTAAGGTGCAAACTTCATCACTGACCACTATTGTAAGGCGCAAACTTCATCGCTGACCACCATTGTAAGGTGCAAACTTCATCACATACCACCATTGTAAAGGGGGCACTTTATCACTGACCATCATTGTAAGGGGGCCCTTTATTACTGACCGCCATTGTAAGGGGGCACTTTATCACTGACCATCAATGTAAGGAGACACTTTATCACTGACCACCAGTGTAAGGGGGCACATTATTACTGACCACCATGGTAAGGCGCAAACTTCATCACTGACCACCATTGTAAGATGCAAACTTCATCACTTACCACCATTGTAAGATGCAAACTTCATCACTTACCACCATTGTAAGAGGGCCCTTTATTACTGACCGCCATTGTAAGGGGGCACTTTATCAGTGACCAGCATTGTAAAGGGGCAATTTATCACTGACCAGCATTGTAAAGGGGCAATTTATCACTGACCAGCATTGTAAATGGGACATATGATCACTGACCACCATTGTGAGGGAGAACTTTATCACTAACCACCATTGTAAAGGGGGGGGGGGGCATTTTATCACTGACCACCATTTTAAAGGGGGACTTTATTACTGACCACCAATGTAAGGGGACACCTAATCACTGACCACCATTATAAAGGGGGCACATGATCACTAACCACAATTGTAAGAGGAGCACTTTATCACTGACCACCAACGGGAGAAAGCACTGCAATTTTCACAGTTGGTGTGTCTTTTCTGGCCATTATTATTATTATAATTAATCTCAGTTTAATATTATTACTTAAAGTAATGTTTTCATATAAAAACAGCCTTTGAGTATAAAATACTTTAAATTTCAACACATTCCTTGCATTTTTTTATTTATTCTTATACCCATAACTTTCTGTTCACACTCATTTCTTGTGAGCTTAAGATATAATAATTAGCAGGGGCTCTTTGAGACCTGAAAGTTAATTCAAGGGTTGCTTCATGTTAAAAAGGTTGAAAACGTTTGAATTGGATTAATGGCTGTAGCCTCTGAAAATATATATATATATATATATATATATATATATATATATATATATATATATATATATAATATGGGGGAACGGCTTGGATTAAAGCAAGGACCAAGTTTATAGAAAAAGTAAAAAAACAAACATAAGCACCGGATTGAAAATGCACTGTGAGTAAAACACTTAGGTTGGCATTGCTGACCTCTACTACTGAAAATGCTAATTGCCTGACTGTCTATATATAAGAAACTATTTTTTAGTGCATTGCCCTTTTGCTAATCCAAAATGTAATTATTGCATTAAAAAGTAAAATGCCCCCCTGCACATCCCCCCTCCCCCCTCAACCATGGAAGGTCTCCATGACAGTTGGACAGCAGATGTTCTGTCTAATCTAAACTAATACCTGGCCCTGTGACATGAAATCATTTTGCCATAGTTGATGGACCATAGTGATCTGTATGTGGCATGTGCTTTCACAGAGGCGCTTCATTAATCTCAGGCCTGTGACTGCTTTGTCAGGCTTAGCCGGTTTGTGTACAGTTTACCTGGACCGGGGAACTCTACAGATTCTGAGGATCGATTACTGGGAGGAAGGACGCATTCAAACTCCGAACATTTCACAGAGAGATTATTATTATTTTACAGGATTTTTATAGCGCCAACGGTTTGCGCAGCGCTTAACAAAATATAGGCAGACATTACAGTTACGTTACAATTTGGTACAAGAGGAATCAGAGGGCCCTGCTCATTAGAGCTTATAATCTAAAAAGGGAGGGTTAATTGATACAAAAGGTAATAGCTGTGGGGGAGAAGCTGATGGAAGAAGTAAATCAGTGTATTAGTTAGAAGCAGGATAGGCTCCTTCAAAGAGAAGGGTTTTTAGGGATCATCTAAAGATGGATAGATTAGGGGGACAGTCGGACAGATTGGGGTAGCGAGTTCCAAAGGATGGGAGAATCTCTGGAGAAATCCTGGAGGAAAGCATGGGAGGAGGTGACAAGGGAGCTAGAGAGCAGGAGGTCTTGGGAGGACCGAAGAGAGCAGCTTGGTTGGTATTTTGGGACTAGGCTAGTGATGTAGCTGGGGAAGAGTTGTGGATGGCTTTGTAAGTTATTGTTAGTACTTGGAATTTTATTTGTTGGGTGAGTGGAAGCCAGTGGAGGGATTGGCAGAGAGGGGTGGAGGACACTGAATGGTTGGTAAGGTGGATGAGTCTTGCAGCGGCATTCATTATGGACTGAAGGGGCGAAAAAGTTAATCCAATGAGGAGGGAGTTGCAGTAGTCGAGGCGAGAGATAACCAGGTAGTGAATTAGAAGCTTGGTGGTGTCATTAGTTAAAAAGGGGCGTTTTTTATTCTGGAAATGTTGTGGAGGCTACGGCGGTATGAGTTGGACAAGGATTGGATGTGGGCCTGAAAGGACAGTTCAGAGTCTAAGGTTACCCCTAGCACCCTGGCATGTGGGGACGGACTGATAGATGTGCCATAGATCTTGACAGAGAAGACAGGGGAAAGGGCACGTGGGGGAGGAAATATTAAAAGCTCCGTTTTAGATAGATTCAATTTAAAGGAAGTGGTTTGACATCCAGGCTGATATGTCTGTTAGTAAATCAGTGATGCGGCAGGAGATTGATGGGGTGAGCTAAGGGGCAGAGAGATAGATTTGGGTATCATTAGCATATAAATAGTAGTGGAAGCCATGGGAGGCTTTCAGCTGACCCAGGGAGGACGTGTAGATCGAGAATAGTAGAGGTCCAAGGACAGAACCTTGGGGGACACCAACGGTAAGAGGAGGAAGTGGAGTTGTAAGTGACACTGAAGGTGTGATGAGATAGGTAAGATTCGAACCAATGGAGAGTGCAGCCATGGAGACCAAGCAAATTGAGTTTTTTGAAGGAGGAGGGGGTGATCAACTGTATCAAAGGCTAAGGAAAGGTCCAAGAGTAAGAGTATGGAATAAGTATGGAATGGACCGTTAATAAGTCGTTAGTGATTTTTAGGAGGGCAGTTTCTGTGGAGTGCTGTGGGCGAAATCCAGATTGAAGGGGATCAAGAAGGTTATTCTCAATGAGGTGGTCCCTCAGTCAATTTTAGACTAAATGTTCAAGGAGTTTGGAGGCAAAAGGGAGTAAAGAGATGGGTCTTAGGTTTTTAAGATTGGTGGGGTCTAGTGAGGCCTTTTTTGGTATGGGAGTGACTAGTGCATGTTTTAGAGGGTTGGGAAAGATGCCAGTAGAGAGTGAGAGGTTGAAGATATGAGTTAAAGTGTGTAGGATAGAGCCAGATGGTGATCGTAGTAGTTGAGAAGGAACAGGGTCCAGGGGGCAGGAGGTTAGGTGGGCATTAGAAAAAAGTTTAGTGACTTCCTCTATAGTAGCTGGGTTAAAAGTATTAATTGTGCAGGAGGACAAGGAGTGTAAAGTGAGGGAGATATCTGAAGAGAGGAGATTGAGACAAATTAGAAAGGTAATGAGAGATTTTCACCAACACAAGAATAGCTTGTTCAGGGCCTCGTTAGGTTGTATAGACAACACCGGAGAGACCACAGAGGGGCCTAAAGGCAACTGTAAAAATAAATAAATAAAAATCCCAAGTCTAACCAGTGATAATTACTGGTATTTATGTTGCTCTTTTTTGTTTTGACAGCATGGGGTACAGCTTTAGATACCATTTTGCTTGGTGCATGTGCATTTCTTTAGGCCCCTTTCACACTTGTGCGACTTCAAAGTCGCGCGATTTTACCGTGATTTTGTCACGATTCGCGGCCGCAATTTTTCCGCGATTTCAAGGAATGCCTTTGTAAGTGGCATCAAAATCGACCAAAGTAGTGCAGGGACTACTTTGAAGTCGAAAGGACTTGAAGTCGTTCTAATATGAATGGCTGACATTGGAAATCATGGGAACGACTTGTCATGCTACTTGCAAGTCATATAAGTGTGTAAGGGGCCTTAGTTAGCGAGGTAATCACATTAGGATTTTTTTATTTTTTAATACTTAGGTAAAACAGTAACACGCACTTAATTTTTAGAAAGTTCAACACCCACAAAAACCATACCTCCGAACTTTCTGAGATGGGAACGAGGGACACCTATTAGCAAAAGTATGTAGGCAAAGGACACACCCCTGCAACGCTCCCTTAAATGAGAATTTTACAAAAAAAAATTGCTTACATTTTTTTATAAACATGTTATACTTACCTGCTCTGTGCAGTGGATTTGCAAAGAGCAGCCTGGATCCTCCTCTTCTTGAGGGCCTCTTCTGTGCTCCTGACCCCTCCCTCCTGTTGAGTGCCCCCACAGCAAGCAGCTTGCTATGGGGGCACCCGAGCTGAGTCACAGCTTCCTGTGTCCATTCACACATGGAGCCGCAGCCTGAACAGCCCCCTCTCTCTCCTGATTGGCTAGCTGACTTTGACAGCAGTGGGAGCCAATGGCACCGTTGTTGTGTCTCAACCAATCAGGAGGGAGAGTCTCGGAATGGCTGAGACACTCGTGGACATCGCTGGACAGAGATGAGGCTCAGGTAAGTATTAAGGGGGCTGCTACACAAGGAAAGTTTTTTTTTATCTTAATGCATAGAATGCCCTAAGATAAAAAAAAAAAAAACTTTTGACTTTACAACCACTTTAAACCTACAAGTGCTTTTTTACCATTAACCACTTAAGCCCCAGAACAATTTGCAGCCAAGGGACCAGGCCCCTTTTTGCGATTCAGCACCGCGTCGCTTTAACTGACAATTGCACGGTCATGCGACGTGGCTCCCAAACAAAATTGGCGTCCTTTTTTTCCCACAAATAGAGCTTTCTTTTGGTGGTATTTGATCGCCCCTGCGGTTTTGATTTTTTGCGCTATAAACAAAAATAGAGCGACAATTTTGAAAAAAATTCAATATCTTTTACTTTTTGCTATAATAAATATCCCCCCCCAAAAAAAAAAAATGTTTTCCTCAGTTTAGGCCGATATGTATTCTTCTACATATTTTTGGTTAAAAAAAAAAATCACAATTAGCGATTATTGATTGGTTTGCGCAAAAGTTATAACGTTTACAAAATAGGGGATAGTTTTATAGCATTTTTATTAATATTTTTTTCTTACAAGTAATGGCGGCGATCAGGGATTTTTATTGTGACTGCGACATTATGGCGGACACATCGGACATTTTTGACACATTTTTGGCACCATTGTCATTTATACAGCAATCAGTGCTATTTAAATGCACTGATTCCTGTGTAAATGACACTGGCAGTGAAGGGGTTAACCACTAGGGGGCGGGGACCTGTGTGTGTTTTTTTACTGTAGGGGGGTGTGGCTTGGCGTGTGACATCACTGATCGTCTTTCCCTATGACAGAGAACAGACGATCAGTGACAACCTCACTAGGAAGCACGGTTTGTTTGCACATACCTCTCCCCGTTCTTCAGCTCTGTGACCCGATCGCGGGACACCAGCGGCGATCGGGTCCGCGGCCACGGTCACGTGAGTTCAGGACTGGGTCGCAAGCACGCCGCCGGCGGCACGCACGTGACCCGCGGCTGGGCTCTTAAAGAGCAACGTACCTGTACGTTGATGTGCCCAGCCGTGCCATTCTGCCGATGTAAATGTGCAGGAGGCAGTCCTTATCAGTGTTGGTCATCTTACTTTAAAAAAGTAATTAGTTAAGTTACAAATTACTTCTACCAAAAAGTAATTGCGTTAGTAACTCAGTTACTACATTGGAAAAGTAATTAGTTACGCAGCAAAGTAACTGACTTTTTTTAAAAATATTCTATACGTGTAACTAAGGGGCGGGTCTAGTATTACTGTAACCAAGGGGCACATTTATTATTATTGTTATATATCGTGTAACCAAGGGGCTGCTCTATTATTACTCTAACCAAGGGGCAGATCTGTTATAGCGTGTAAGCAAGGGGCGGGTCTATTATTATTATATCGTGTAAGGGGCAGATGGCTACAGAAGAGGGCGAATGTTAAATTAATGGGCAGAACTCGATATATAACAATAATAATAAATGCGCCCCTTGGTTACAGTAATACTAGACCCGCCCCTTACTTACACGATAGACGCCCCTTGCAGAGTAGCACGAGCATCGGGAGCGTGCGGCATCGGCTCGTACAATTACATGTTAACTGCGCCTGTGCGGTGTAGAGTTCACTCAGAGCTGTTTAGGTTCGGCAATTTTCGGAAGCTCCGTAGTCCTTCGTACTGCGCAAGCGCTGCGCCTGCGCAGTACAGGGTGTCCTTATCCGGCGGGGGAACTTTTTCGGCAGGACACCGGAATTACACTACTGCCATCTAGTGGCGGTAGATGTAATTGGGGTAACTAAGCCAAAGTAATGGGAACTGAGTTACCATGAGGGGAAAAGTAATCAGTTAGATTACTTGTTACCCTCTAAAGTAACTGCGTTAGGTAACTATTTTAACTCAGTTACTTACATCACTGGTCCTTAAGTGGTTAATATTCCTTTATATTGCCTTTGGAAATTTACAAATGCAGCAATTTAGGAATTTGATGAAAAGTTTAGCACTGGGAAACACTTTTTGATAAATAATTTTATTTACAACTATATAGATCAGACCAAAACGAGGGATAAATGAGGATGAAGAAGGGACAGAGGGACTTTGTTCCAAATGAGGGACAGTCCCTCAAAGTTGGGAGCTATACAAAAATTACAAGTGCACTGTATGAATTGAACATTGATAATTGCAGGAATTGCAGTTAGTATGTGCGCAAACATCTGCATACACAAGCCAGCCCACAGTGCAAGCGTGCCATAGTCCTTTATGCCTGATCTTGTTTATTTCTTTTAGGAAATAAAATGTATTTGTTTTTCTGCTATATTTTTATCTTATCTTTCTGCTAGTAACACACATCTTCATAGATATGCAAAATGGACACGTCAAAAGCCTGCATCATATTTTGCTGCTATGCCAACTCCAAACTGAGCATTGCTGTAAGCTGATTGGTCGCCATGCAGCGTTACACACTGCGTTCGCTGCAATGTTAATTAAGCGGGATTTCGGGTGAACGCTATTAAATTTCTCTGCAATCCTTTCCACAAAAATTGCGCTGATTCTCATCCCCAGAGAGCTCCGCTTTAGTTCAGACAAAAAGCTAAAAATGAAAACGAGAGATTGTTTTTGTTGGGCCTGCCAAGTGCTAAACAGTTTACATTCTTCTCAAATAAGATTCTTGAAAGCAATTATTTTCTTTTCACGGAAGCCTAAGACTAATATTGTCCTGCATGACCGAGGAAGCTGCTGAGAATCGCTGTACTTCGTGATAAATAACCACCATTTTCTACCTTTGTATGTTTTTTTTCTAAATGGATGGGCTGTTTTTTAAAGTTATTCTGTAGCTGGACAAAAAAAAAATGTAACTTTGGTCACAGTGGACTCAGCATTAGATATATTTTGCTAAGAACATGCAAGCTAGGCATTTATGTGTAGGTGTAACACTTCCAGGTATGTATCTCCTTCCACAAAGATCACAATACCCATCATCTGCTTTTCTTTGTAGAAGGATGGCACCATCTTTGTTCAGGTATCATTACTAAACACAAACAGCTAATGCCTCCTGCGGTTTCCCGAGTTATGTGAGAGCTGTACATAAAACAAGCATCTGACACCCTCACAAACTGTGCGTGTGGCCAGAACACTTTCTAAATATGCATAGTTCTAGTGGGATGCACAGCTCATGTAGAAGCAGAGCAGGGTCAGCCCCACTGCACACTGGGAAGTCAGTGTCTCTCATGAAAGTTCAGACTTGTTCTCAGTTAACTGCGTCAGAGGAGGTGTCAAAGGTGGGGGTGTAGCACATTTATATAGACACTTGCAGAGTGCCTGGAACCTGTAAAATGTCCCACTGTCAGGATTGCAGACCTCTTCTGGTGACAGCAAAGCCTCTCACTGAAATACATGCTTTATCAGGAGAGCAACCAGAGCCTGTAGTAATCAACAAATCATGTCTAGGGATCTGCTGTCCTCTAGTGTCTGTATTTGTAAATAACTGCCCTACTTAATATCACAGAGTTAATTATGTATCAGCATTTCCTGTCTCTGGGTGGCTGAGTTAAAAACCCCAGAGGGAGGAAGTAAAAAAGGGAGAGTCTGGGGCCACATGTCCTATGTGGGAGGAGCTGTTACTAATCCAGACCAGAAGCAGGGATTATTAGGCAAGTGCATCTATCTTTAATAGTTTACTATTGTTGTCCATAGCTTCTGGGTGTATTTATGTATATATTTAAAGACTGGAGACAGAACTATATCTGTCCCCATTTTTTTTATCTCACATGCACTATACCAGATAGTTCTGTATGTGACACAGTTTAGACGTGTAGTGGTCATCTTGCTGTATCATAATATGTAAAGCCTGTTTATTGCAATAGTGTTTATATGTAGCTCCTGTTATTCTAGTTAATCCTATCCCTTCTGGTCTGGGATTCTATAGTTAGTGTTAGTAAAGGCTCAGTAACTAGCATAGGCTAAAGCCAGGTTAGGCATTCAATGGCCCATAGACAGCTAAAGGTCCACATGCCAGATTATAAACTACTAGGGACTAAGGAACAGAATAAATAGGCTGATTCTGAGTTTCAGTGTCACACAACAGTTTCTGCAGGTAAGAAGCTGCATTCCAGGATTGTTTCACAACGGTTGTAAAACAAGCATAGGACCCCCAATCCATTTCGGGATTTCTGTAATCATAATGGCGTTATTTCATATGACCATTTACCAAACAGCACAGGTTTTGTTTTAAAATTGCATTAAGAAAATGGGAGATGTTTGTAACGCTTATATCTAAAAAATGCAATAAACAATTCTTGATTTAAAAAAATTGAATTAGGAGTACAGCAGATTAGATGGTGGTCAGATTACCAGAGTATGGCACTGATGACGATTGTCCTTGTGGAACGTTCGACATGTGTCTTTAATATACAGCTTTGATTACACAGAGTAATAACTGCCATTCCCGGGAACTGGACAACCAACAGTTTGTGGTTACTCTGATAGTCCTGTAATGGAAGAATATTAAACAGTCTTATCATTGTCCCCTTGGAGACCCAGCACTTAAAACTCCAAGCAAAGTAAAAATTGATATACCATATAACTCACTGACTACAAACCATTTAGCAATCTAATGATATTTAAAAAAACTCTATTTGTAGGAAACATTGTGAACCCCCCACTCTTGTAATTGCCTTACTGCCTCTCCCAGTATGTAAAAGGGATGAGCCTTATGCCACGTACACACGATCGGAATTCTCGTAGTTTTTTCCGACGGAATTCCGCTCAAGCTGTGTTGCCTACACACGATCACACCAAATTCCGACGGTCAATAACACAGCGGCATAAAACACGTTCGACAGCACTATAAAAGGGAAGTTTAATGCTTCTGGGCATGCGTCTAATTGTTTCTGAGCATGCGTCTGAATTTTGCGTGTCCGAATTGCATACACACGATCGGAAAATCCGATAGAAAGGTTTATCGTCGGAAAAATTGAGAACAGGTTCTCAATTCAAAGTCCGTCGGAAATTCCGACAGAAAAAGACAGTTGGGCATTCACACGGTCGGAAAATCCGATGAAAAGCTCCCATCGGACTGTTTCCATCGGAAATTCCGACCGTGTGTACGCCGCATTAGGTTTTATACATGGCAGCTTTCCACTGTCAGTGGTTGTTAAGGATGCTCATGGGTGCACGCATCAACAAGTCCTTAACAGCTACTGACGTCACTGTCTCTATTCACTTACGTATATGGCCAAGAATCATTGGCCATGTAAGCAAATGAGCTGGAATAGTTAAAAAATTGCATGGTGTTCCTCCTTTGGGAGTGGTGTTCATATTAAGAGGGAACTCACAAAAATCAAGAATAAAAAAGTGTGAGCCCCCCCTCCTCCCCAGAAAATCGATACCAGACCATTATCCAAATATGCAGCATGGCAGGCAAGGAAAGGGATGGGACAAGTGTGCACCCCCCTGAACCATACCGTGCCACATGCCCTCTAGTCTAGCCGTTGTTGCTGTAGTAGGCGGTATACATCGCATAGATGCGCCACTATACAGGCAGGGACGGGTAAGCGCCAGGAATGCTATTTTCCCATCCGGCCTTGGTATACAGTGCCTTGAAAAAGTATTCATACCCCTTGAAATTTTGGCATGTTACAACCAAAAACGTAATAAATGGTTTTCAAATCTTTTTACAAATAAATATCTGAAAAGTGTGGCGTGCATTTGTATTCAGCCCCCTTTACTTTGATTCCCCTAACTAAAATCTAGAGGAACCAATTGCCTTCAGAAGTCACCTAATTAGTAAATAGAGTCCACCTGTGTGTAATTTAATCTCAGTATAAATACGGCTGTTCTGTGAAGCCCTCAGAGGTTTGTTAGAGAACCTTAGTGAACAAACAGGATCTTGAAGGCCGAGGAACACACCAGACAAGCTGGACCTTGCATAGCAAAACACTATGTGCAAAACGAACACTGCACATCACTCTGAACTCACCATCCCCACTGTGAAACATGGTGGTGGCAGCATCATGTTGTGGGGATGCTTTTCTTCACCAGGACAGGGAAGCTGGTCAGAGTTGATGGGAAGATGGATGGAGCCAAATACAGGACAGTCTTAGAAGAAAACCTGTTAGAGTCTGCAAAAGACTAGAGACATGGGTTAATTGAATTTTGCATTTGTAATGTTTCCCTTTAAGCATTATGAAAATCGTTTCTCCTTGCCAAACTGAATTTTTTTTCTGTGGCGAACATGTCCCCTAGTGCAGTGCCCAGCCACCAGGAAATGTTTGGATTCGGCACCCAAACTTTATTACTCTTTCCCAAACTCTGCTTGAACTGAATCCAGGTACATTCAGCTCATTTGAATGAGGTACACACTGAAACACTGTATCTTTGCCCATTTAACTGGACACTTCCTGTTGGGAAGTCATACACTGAAGTATCCACTGTGCCCAATAGGAAAGGTTTAGCTTTTGCTGGTTACCGTAAGGAAGTGGTAGGCAGCAGTACACACGCCCTCGCTGAAACAAAAATAAAACTAAAAGGTTTCCAAATTACTTCATGGATAAAACAGGAGCCTGTGCAAGAAAAATGGATAAAGACAGATAATAAACATTTGCAAAGTTAATGATTTTACTGCCCTGTTTAACAATAGCAGATTAGTCAGAAGTATGGAAACATGCAAGATTACAGAGTCTCTTTTCCTACAATGTATACGCTAGTAAAATGCAGAGTAATCCTTTTCTATACATTAAATGCATTCCGATCAACCTGTTAGTTCCGCCTGGATCAGTCGCCCATTCTTGACCTCCCCTTCAGACTTACCCCTTGCTAAGCTATTTTTACTAGAGGCTCCAATGCCAGGTATAGAGGTACATCTTATAATGAGCATTGTAAAGTTATTGTGTAACTAAATCCTAGCATTAAACGCATAAGAATCTCTGGAATTTTAACCAATCAGCAATGGATTTAATTAGGCACGCACTCTTGCGTGTGGCCTGGGCCATGGAGAGGGAACGATGGGGTTCTGCCGGATTGGTGAAAATAGGACAGTAAAGGGATTAATAGGGAGAGCAGTTTACATTAGCTGGGTCAGTTTTGAGGTAGCCCCAGATTGCCAAAAGCTACACATTTTACATAAAGCAAACCGCCATTCTGGCTGTCTGCATGCTGGATATGTCAGGAGTAATTGCTGAGATAGCATGGTCAACAGCGCCCCACCTCCCCCCATCACTTTGCAGCCACGCATTTAGCAAGGAGACAAATATTTAACTAAATACGATTGACAGTGCTCCCCCAAGGCAAGTGCTGTCACTAGGTATGCAGGGGGAATTGGCATATAAGTTCCCTTGGTCAACCCCCTCTGTCTTTTTATTGGTCCCTAGGATGTAGACAGCAACTGCCGCACAATGACCTTCGTTGCTAGGATGCAAGTGGTCGTCTGCCCTATAACAACAAATAACACTGTGTGACCCACCCGCCTGCATCCATGCAACTATGGCCACTGGGTGGCAAAGGCCATCTGCTTACTAGCAACCAGGGATGCTAGGTGGTAGAGGCCACCTGGGTACCAGCAACCAAGTATGCTAGGTGTGTAGGGATGTCTGCATCCTAGCAAGCCAAGTATGTTAGGTGGCAGGAGCTGTTTATGTTTTAGCAACCAATGAGGCTAGGCAGCAGGGGCCACCTGCATCCTAGCACAGAAAGGTACTAGGCAGCAGGGGACACCCATCAGGCGGAGGAGCAGAAAAGCTGCAAAGCAAGGAATGAAAAAAGGATTTCTTCACATCTAAATACCATTTCATTGAAGAAACGGATACAGGTATTTAGACATGATTGTATTGATTTATATTTAGTTTTTTAACCCTTGTGAAATTCTCCTGAAAGAGGGCTTTGCCCTCTGGATGGCTTTGATATATTGTCTTAGCAGCTGCTCCGTAAGGCTTGATCAGGGTGCTACTTAGGAAAAATTATAATTTCCAGATGTTTCCTATAACATGAAAAATCTTTGGAACATTAGTCCTTGTACTATAAAGCTGTTGGCAGATCTAAATGAGATTGTATGGTCAGATTTTGTATGTACGTATGTGTATATACGTGTTAATCATCAGGCAGCCATTGAGCACCGTCTGTTTGTTGCTGGGGTGTAGCACAAAGATGAACTGAACAAGTGTTGTTTTAACATCCCCATCTACCAGAAACTGTTATGGAGTCAGGAGCTGTGAACATGCAGATTATTTTTCAACATGGCTGAATCCAGAGGCATTTTTATTACAAGATAATGAGATCAGAACACTGACAGACCTGGTGAAAACATGATACTTTATCAGATCAGCGAACAGCTGATGAGCACCATGCTGTGCCTGGCAAAACATATTATGTTAAATCTCTGTCCATTTCCATCAGATATTCTTTTATCCTACAGAACATGGTGGACAAATTAGTCCTTATTGTGTACACCTCTTCATTCTCAAAATCCAAAGAGAACATTCATGGTTGTTTTATTGGGCTGACATGACTTCCATTGATATTATAATGCAGTCCTAGATGCTCCATTCGCCCTCGTGCCTTGCAAGATATACATATATCATGACTTGTCGGTGATGAGGTCCAGACCCTCGACACAAAACACCCCTCTCACAAATTGACTAAGCAGGTTTGTACTCAATGCTTCAGGCATGTAGCATGAGCTTAGAAGTGGAACGTGCTGTATTCTCAAAGGCTGGCCACACACAATGTAGTTTATGGAAGTTATGGCTTCTAAAAAAGAAGAGCTTGAGTTTTTCTTCACCATAACTTTCAGGTTATACATTCTCATTGCTCCTCAAGCTCCCTTCACAGGTGCCATGGTTTATATACTCTGCACTGATATATGCGAACAAGTCAGCTTTCTGCAAGTTGGAATAAAATGCTTTATATTCGTCAGTATTTGTGCTATACGTTAGTCATTCTGGATGCATGGTTATCTCCAGGTGCGAAAATAAATTAGTTGCATGGTTCCACAAAATATTATAAAATTAAGAATGCACCTCTTACCATCTGGACGTATTATGGAAGTAAGACATGTACCTTCTGTTGTAAGAAGGTTGCACTGTGCTTCACACTGGTTTAGTGGAGGTTTTTGGTTAACCTTACCTGAACCTATATGGTTATATGTTGCCATCATCTGCAGGGCACCAAATTTGCAGCTGAACTGGGACCACAATCCTCCAGGAGGCCACTGTTAGCTATACCTAGATTGGTTCACACTGAAGCAATGCCCTTTTTTTGGGTTCATCTGGTTATATCTGGCAATGATCTCTTGGTGGATGAGAACAGCCAGGGACAGCTGAGAAGTCTGTCTGGTAGATTGGAAAAAACATTGGCAAACTGGCAAGTCAATTTACAAATTTGGAGAATCTCACATTCTTGTCTGAGGCTAAACGCCTCTCTCCCAGAAGGGTGTGATGGGCTCTTTTCTTGTCAAGTTTCAATTACATTGTCTCATTCATACCAGGTACTAAGAATGTAAGGGATGACACTTTGTCGCAACAATTTTACTCCACTTCCTAGATGGAGTCGGTTCCGGTTCCTGTGATTCCTCCTGATCGTATTCTGGCTACGTTTGCACCAGTCTCACCTTTGGGTGACAAAATTCTTGCCGCTCAGGTCCATGCTCCTCCTGAGAAACCTTGTGACCGCTGCTTTGTCCCAGAGAGTCTCCGTTCTGCCGTGCTCCAGACTTACTCATTCTCCCAAGGCTGCTGGCCACCCTGGGAAGAATCAACTCTTTTGGGCCATTTCCCAACAATTCTGGTGGCCTAGTCTACGTGCTTATGTAACAGCCTTTGTAGCCACGAACTGTGGTATAAAATATAATGGAATATATGGAAAATAGAACCCATATGGGTAAGGGCCATTTTTATTTAATGAGCAGATGAGGTGAATTTGTTAATTGATTTGTCAGTTAGCCAATGTTTTTCCCAATCTACCAGACAGACTTCTCAGCTGTCCCTGGCATTTCTCATCCACCAAGAGATCATTGCCAGACATAACCAGATGACCCCAAAAAAGGGCATTGCTTCAGTGTGAACCAATCTAGGTATAGCTAACAGTCCAATGGGGTGTATATTAAAGTGATGTCTCAGCAAAATAAAACATGGAGAGATGGATGGATGGGTGAGTTTGATTTGAATATTAAAAATAAAAACTGAGTGTAGTTCTGCTTTGATAGGTTCTGTGCTCTGCCTGTTACTTGCAATTCCCAGATCGGCCCCGTCACCAGTTTATCACCAGCCTAATTAAGCCTGGAGTCAGAAGGTGTTTTACTTGTGTGAGCTCTGATAATGGATGCACAGTCACACAGGGTTTTATCAGGAAGCGTCCATCAGCATATGCTACATGTTAACACACATTGTATGTTCAGCAGTGTTTTCTCCTACAACACTGGGTTACAGGCCTGCTGATTTGGTGACAGTCTCTGCTGAGTGACAAGTTTTGTTTGTTCCACCAGGCATGGTTCAGGATCTGAAGAATTCAGACATTTATGGTACACATGTGAGCAAGAGGACCTGCCTTGTGCTGTTCACAGAATCAGACATTTTTTTCAAGCGTAGTTTCAGCTTTAAAAGTATTTGAAAGTATTGACATCTCCAAAGTAAATAAATATAGATACTCCTTGTACAGGAAACCGGCCACAACTAACCGACTGGGTCTCTTCTGTCATAAAAAATCCTGCTTGTCAGTGTTTGATTTTTAAATTTAATACCACTTTAAGCTAGTCATCGAGGAATCCTTCCCCATAGGGACATTGTACAGTGGACAGTGGAAGTCACTGCTGTCAGAATACACTGATCAGCAGCTGAAGTCCCTGATTGGCAAAAGTTTTCCAGCTTGTCCTTTCAGCAGAAGTCAATCAAATGATCATCTACTGTCGAGTAAGTGCCGGTTCACACTGAGGCAGCACGACTTGCAGCGCGACTGCCTCAGGCGACCTGGACACGACAGCAGCGGCAACTTGCAAAACGACTTCTCTATAGAAGTCAATGCAAGTCGCCTCAAGTCGCCCCAAAAGTCGTACCGATTAGAGACCGATTAGAACGGTTCCATTATACAGACCGGGACGCAACTTGTCAGGCGGCTAAGTCGCCTGACAAGTCGTCCCAGTGTGAACTGGCTCTTAGGATGGCCACAAGCTGATCTAAATCCAGCTGACCCTGAAGTGGACAAATTTAAGTCCATCTATGGCCCGCTTTGCATTCAGAAAAAATGAGAAGTAGTACTGTGCAGTGCCCATACATACAGATTAAAAGCAGATACTGAGAATTACACCTGCAGCAGGTGCTACAGTGTTCATATATTAAAAATACAATATTAATACTGAGGAGGTCAGCAGCAAAATACAAATAGTGTACAGGGCCATAAAATAAAGAAGCCATCACAGCACATGGTCTGCTTCTAATGCCCCGTACACACGGTCGGAAATTCCGACAGAAAATGTCCGATCGGACCATGTTGTCGGAAAATCCGCCCGTGTGTGGGCTCCATCTGACTTTTTCCGTCGGAAAAAATTAGCGATCCTGCTCTCAAATTTTCAAACAACAAAATCCGATCCGATCGTGTGTAGAGAATTCCGACGGACAAAGTGCCACGCATGCTCAGATCAAATTACGAGACCAAAGCTATTGGCTACTAGCCTCTACGTAGTTCCGTCGTAAGCAACGAACGTCACCACATTCAGAATGATCAGATTTTCCGACAACTTTGTCCGACCGTGTGTATGCAACACCAGCGTCGGACAAAATCCGTCAGAAAAAATCCGACTGATTTTGTGGTCGGAATTTCCGACCGTGTGTACAGGGGCTAAGAGAACAAATTAAGAAAAACTGCCCCTCTACATTCTTTATTGAAATACTTTAAAGTATATGATGAAAGTTTAATAACTGGATTTGCATACACTTTAACTTCAATCTGCAAAGTTTGAAGTTTCATTGTTATAAAATAAAAACTTTGTGGCGGTTTCTGGAATCTACTTCTGCATTCCACAATTGACTCCTTTTTGTCTCTCTTTTCAGGAAAAGGAAGCAAGCTAAAGGCCTTTTGTTCATAAGAATTCAACCCAAAATAGTTTATGTCAGTGACTCGTCCAGTGTCCCCTGATAAACTTTAATGTTTCGATCAGCGATTCCCCTTCCTAAATATTTACTGCACTTCGAGGAACCTGCGCGGCAATTTTAGTCTGCTGAGGCTTTGCCTCTCTGTAAAGGAATAAAACTGCAGAATACCACTGCGTTCCTAGCTGGAATCAGGTTCACATGGGTCATAAATCTGGACTTCCTCTGGATCAGGAAACAGGAAGTGAGTGCACAAGCAAGATTTCTCTCCGTGCTTTATAGAACAATACAAATCTCTTTCTTTCAGGAAAACGGATGTGCGTCAAACGGAAACTCACATTTTTGGAAGGGATGAGAGAATGACCTTTGGGCTCGAATTCCTTTAAGTCCTAATGGATGAGGTTGGGGCTGGGGTGGGGGAGCTTTGAAACACGATACAGGACAAGGATTTGAAATAGCAAAGAGGAGTCACGTGAAAAGCGAACATGGAGTTTTGTAGGTGCCAAGAGAGAGACAAGGTGGTGAAAGGGTGGAAGATGTACAGGTTGCATATTCTACCCAAAATATACAGTATGTGGTGGTAAATCCTACTGTTCAGAAGGCCGTCACATGTCCTAACAATGACATCATGCTGAATTTCATAAGAAATCGCTAAATGTCATCATTTTCAAAAACAGAAGAACCAGCCATCAAAAAATTCACACTACTTCAAATACGATAAGAATTAGGGGCCAGTAAACTAAACCCCGTCCCCATGTGAGGGTGAGGAGACACCCAAAACTCCAGGGGGATAAGGAATACAATCAATAATCTATGAAAAAACAACCGTATAATGAGGTGTTCTCCAAAATGAGGAGCAGAAATAAGAACATTTTACTCTAAATAGGGAACATAATTGAAGGCTATGTTGGTGAGATGTCAACGCTGGAGTCCTGACATGGCTCAATTCAACTCCCTAATAACCTAAATACCAGTTTGGGGTCGGGTACATTTTTAAATGATAATAGTGTGTTTCCATGTGGTTGCCATTAAAAAAATTGGATTAACTTTCTATTTTGGATGTTTCCAAATGCAAAAGGAAGGGTGAGATGCAATGATTTTGTGAATCCGCAGTTAAAGAGTTCATATTTAAGCAACCCAGATTACTGACGACCCTAACAGCAAACGGTGAGCCATGAAATCTTCCTTGAAATGTTTTGGTTCTCAGAAATGGCCAAGCCTTGGTGATTGTGTGGCCATCACTTGAACGCATCACACATTGATTGCAATTACTGTGACTTACCACCCTACAGCACAACACTAATGACATCACAGAGGACGAACGCGTTCGTTTTTTTTCTATCTGGAAATGAAAAGAAATAAATCAGCTGGTTCCAGGTTTATCTTTTATCAGTGTAACATGCTGTAGGAAAAAGGGAGGAAAGATGATTTGTATTATTCCAGATTTCAATTTTAATGGTTTACAAGATATCTTTACGCACATGTGATTGTGAGCTTGAGTGAATTTAGAGCTCCATCTTTTGTATGGACTTCAAGGCTAAGTTTAATCAGCTTATAATTTGCTCTTTTCCCCTTCATCAACATGCTAATTAATTTTTTCCATAAAACCTTTCTATTTTCCTTACATACCTTAGTTTAGACCAAGTGAGGTCATCACTGAGTCTCTGTGCTTTCTATGCAAAGCAGGTAGATCATAACTTCCTGACAACAGCAGACCACCCTAGGTAAAGCCTGCATGTGATGCTGATCCTCTATGATTGACAGAACTGAAATACAGTGAATGGAAGGGACGGGCCAGAGACAGTTAAGCTGGGGAGGAAAGGACTAAATTATGTGAGACGTCCTCCATTCTGGAAATTAGGTAGGGTGATCGTCACATCCTCCTTGTTACACTCCTCATTGGGCGCCAAGCAAGGGTCACATGAGAGGCCTACCCCAGGGTGGGTTCTTCTGAGCTACATTAGGCACTTTATACAGGGTCACCGTCTCACACATAGGGTACCTTTACTTGAACAACCAACTGAACTCTAATAAACTCTCTCAACGTTACTGTACATCACCACAGTCACTTATGCATTTAGGAGGGACACACAGAGCCAATGCCCTCTCCACCTGTACAGCGTATCGCCGCTACCTCACCCCCAGTAATGGTACAGAGTCCCACCGTGCAGCTAGTGCGGACTCCATGCATGCACTTCACTTAACTCTTCCACACCTGTGTCCAGCGGTGCAGATCTGCTCCTGTTGCTATGGGAGATGGATCACTGCTGAAGGAGTGCCTACAACATCTCCCAAGACTTAGTACTTTTACACTGTATGAACTCCTGTACCATTATCTTCATACACTGATGTGTTTCCTGAGCTGTAACCTGAGTTGTAACTATATGTACCAGTTACTTGCATTGCACCCCTTTAGTAACTTCAGGCAAAGGCAACGTTTTAAAAGTTTTACTTAAATTAACATTGTGACAAAGACAGATGTCCGAAACAAAGTGCAAACATTTCCCTAACCTTCCTTGTGGCTGCCCCAGCATAACTGTATAGGAAAGAGTCCATCTCTGGCAAAGTCCATAGCTGGTGTGTTCAACAAGAACTAAAAGCCCCAGAGATCCTCTCAAGAAGTGGGACTTCTGGATTGCCAGACTCTGGTAGAACAGCAGTACGAAAACCCCTAGGTACCCCCCTCATAGGCTCGGGCCCCCCGTTTGTTTTTTATCACATGGAACCAGTGGGTTGGACCCAGAGGAGCCCACCAAAGGAAAACTTGGGAACACAATTAACTCTCAACTTCCTCGCTGTGGCAGCGTTAACTATTACCTGCCTACAGGCAGGTTCTATCCGACTTGCTGCAACTTCTGTGATTAGATAAAAGTATGCAGTGAAATCTGAGCAATCGCAGTTTCAGTATAGAGAAGGAACTTGTACAACTGTGCAAGACAGAACATAAGGCTGCAGTTCAGCTTTAAGATTACTTTTTAAAATATGTTACTAAGAAAATATGGAGGCTTCCACTGCTAATCTCTTCTAGAAAATGCTAGTTGCCTGGCTGTCTCTATTTAATTTTCTGAGTCATTGGCTCAGTACATTTATCTAGCAAGTGAAGTTAGAGGAAAGCCAAAATTAATTTTCCAGAGTAATGATTCGGAATGTGTTGGAACCTACAGTATCTCACAAAAGTGAGTACACCCCTCACATTTTTGTAAATATTTTATTATATCTTTTCATGTGACAACACTGAAGAAATTACACTTTGCTACAATGTAAAGTAGTGAGTGTACAGCTTGTATAACAGTGTATATTGGCTGTCCCCTCAAAATAACTCAACACACAGCCATTAATGTCTAAACCACTGTCAACAAAAGTGAGTACACCCATAAGTGAAAATGTCCAAACTGGGCCCAAAGTGTCAATATTTTGTGTGGCCACCATTATTTTCCAGCACTGCCTTAACCCTCTTGAGCATAGAGTTCACCAGAGCTTCACAGGATGCCACTGGAGTCCTCTTCCACTCCTCCATGACGACATCATGGAGCTGGTGGATGTTAGAGACCTTGCACTCCTCCACCTTCCATTCGCCTCACGATTAGTGACTCATACGTGGTACGTGGTAATGTATACATTTTTTGACATTTTTTATATAGCATTTGTTGGTACTCTATATGGCATACCTACGAGGGTTCATTTTATGAAGTATAGCGGCATCATGCATAACTTTATGAATATCAACCACAATAAGAGCTTATATACATAGTATCACTCCTTATACTATCTGGGTTCCTATGTTAACTTGTTGTAAACCCAAGTAGAAAAAACAATTCCCCTGTTTATGGTTCCTCTCTTTCTCTTTTGCATTCCTCAGAGCGACAGGTACTTATCAAACAGAATCACTCCATACTCCTGACGAAGGTTCCCACGCTCGGGCAACTAGAAACGCGTCGAGTATTCGGGGGTGTTACACCTCCGGGAGAGAATTAGTACCGTTCAATTTTTTGTATATTTTTTATGTTAAGTGTTGTCTTCACCATTATATTACTTTTTGTACAAATTTTTCTTGTCATTTGTCTTTTATACTGTCATGCTTATTATGTACTGTGTACCCTGCTATCGGACATATGTATCACTCCGGTACCATTTTATTTAATAAACAAATAAATTGCAGACAATCGTTCAGAAAATTCTTGGTGAGGGTGGTGTTCTACTCAAAGTCCCAACCATAGGGGTTCCTTTTTTGTCCACCTTCCATTTGAGGATGCCCCACAGATGCTCAATACCTCTCTTAATACAAGGAAGGAATTTGCTCGCTTTGGAAACCACAGCTTGGCATTGCGTGCTATTAATAAGCTTATGATCTACTAGAACACCCAGATTCTTTTCCACCATTGACTCCCCCAGCCAGGCCCGTACTGGGACAAAAAATAGGCTCGGCATTTCGGATTGAGCAGCCCAGGACATGTTAACTGGCCCCTTCCCCACTCTCCACCCTGACAGATCCCCTGAGAGAGGGGAGGGGGGAACCCAGCAGAGGAGTGGGGTGGGGGTGAGGTGGGACCAGGAAAGAGCATGGGGGATGGAGAGCACAGGGAAGAACCTTGAGAACATGGGGTGTTGCGAGAGCACAGGGGAGCGGCAGAGAACACAGGGAGGAAGAGGAGAGCACAGAGGGCAGTGGAGAGCATAGGGGGAGGTGGAGAGCACAGGGGGCAGCAGAGAGCATGGGGGAGTTGGAGAGCAAACACAGGGCGGCGGAGAGCATGGGGGGAGGTAGAGAACACGGGGGCAGCAGGTAGCATGGGGTGAGGCGGAGAGCACAGGGAGGGCGGTGGAGAGCATGGGGGGAGGTGGAGAGCATGGGGGAGGTGGAGAGCACAGGGAGGGCGGCGGAGAGCATGGGGTGAGGCGGAGGGCGTGGGGGAGGTGGAGAGCACAGGTAGGGGGCGGAGAGCATGGGGGAGGTGGAGAGCACAGGGAGGGTGGTGGAGAGCACAGGGAGGGCGGCGGAGAGCATGGGGAGGTGGAGAGCACAGGGAGGGTGGCAGAGAGCATGGAGGAGATGGAGAGCACAGGGAGGGTGGCGGAGAGCATGGGGGGAGGTGGAGAGCACAGGGAGGGTGGCAGAGAGCATGGGGGAGGTGGAGAGCACAGGGAGGGCAGCAGAGAGCATGGGGGAGGTGGAGAGCACAGGGAGGGTGGCAGAGAGCATGGAGGAGATGGAGAGCACAGGGAGGGCGGCGGAGAGCATGGGGGAGGTGGAGAGCACAGGGAGGGCGGCGGAGAGCATGGGGGGAGGTGGAGAGCACAGGGAGGGCAGTGGAGAGCATGAAGGGGGGGGCAGCAGAGAGCATGGGGGAGGTGGAGAGCCCAGGGAGGGCAGCAGAGAGAAGCAGGATAGGAGGAGCAGTGGGGGCGGCTGCACATAGAACAATCATTCACTCCATCTTCTTCGTACAGTCTGCTTCTCCTCTTGCAGGCATTCCTGTCACAAGCCACAGGTGTCTGCTCTGGCTCCTCCCTCTTCCCAGTCACGCCCCCCGGCACCGATGGCTGACCTATACGGGCGCTGTGCGGCCGCGGAGAGGCTGAAGGCGTCTCATCTAGCTCCTCCCCCCAGTGCCGATGGCTGAGCTTAACTGCAGCCTTGGGCCCCGCATACTTGCAGCCTGGCAGCCGCCGCCCACTGGGCAAGTGCCCGGTTTGCCTTATGGCCAATCCAGACCTGCCCCCAGCTGTTTGTCTCCTAGTGTGTAAGATACGTTCATGTATTTAGCCCCCAAGTGCATAACTTTACATTTATCAACATTAAACCTCTTTTGCCACATAGTTGCCCAATTAGACAGTACATTGAGGTCGGCTTGTAAATTGGAGACATCCTGTAAGGACATTATTCCACTGCATAGTTTAGTGTCATCTGCAAAGACTGAAAATGGTACCTTTAGTCCCAGACCCAATATCATTTATAAATATATTAAAAAGTAATTAATTTCAGCCCTAATATTTGTCTGGGATCCTCATGGAAGCTGGAAATCAGTGCAGTAAACACTGCTATTAAAGTGATTGCCACTATGTTCTGGACTGGGTCCCATGTCGATTGACTGTCCTGCTGCTTAGTGAACATAGGAGGTCACTCGCTCGCCATGGGCATCATTCAGGGAACACTTTACACTTTCTTATTGAATGCATTGCATTCTCTGTTTGGACCAAGTAGAGATCAGATCACCTCCCTTTCTCTCCACCTCAACCAATCAGAGAGCACTTTGCATTCACTGAGAAATTGAAAAGTGAGAAAAGTGTTCTCTGAATGGAGCCAGTGCCAAACAAGCAACCTCCTGGGTGCAGAATGCAGTAGGGCAGCCTTTTGCAATGGAACCTGGAAGCAAGTAGAGATCACTGTAGTAACAGTGCCTGCTACTGTGATTTCCAGCTTTTATGTGGATCCCACAGGTATGGCACATACATTCTTACACTGCCATACCTAACAATCAGCTTTAATAGTATAAAATAAAGATCTTGCAGGGATGGTGGGAGCCCCACATAACAGCCACAAACCAGGGAACTCAGTACCAGTGATGTAAGTAACTGAGTTAAAATAAACTGAGTTTCCTAACGCAGTTACTTTAGAGGGTAACGAGTAATCTAACTGATTACTTTTCCCCTCATGGTAACTCAGTTCCCATTACTTTGGCTTAGTTACCCCAATTACATCTACCGCCACTAGATGGCAGTAGTGTAATTCCGGTGTCCTGCCGAAAAAGTTTCCCGCCGGATAAGGACCCCCTGTACTGCGCAGGCACAGCGCTTGCGCAGTACGAAGGACTACAGAGCTTCTGAAAATTGCCGAACCTAAACAGCTCTGAGTGAACTCTACACCGCGCAGGCGCAGTTAATATGTAATTGTACGAGGCGATGCCGCACGCTCCCGATGCTCGTGTTACTCTGCAAGGGGCGTCTATCGTGTAAGTAAGGGGCGGGTCTAGTATTACTGTAACCAAGGGGCGCATTTATTATTATTGTTATATATCGAGCTCTGCCCATTAATTTACCATTCGCCCTCTTCTGTAGCCATCCGCCCCTTACACGATATAATAATAATAATAATAGACCCGCCCCTTGCTTACACGCTATAACAGATCTGCCCCTTGGAGTAATAATAGAGCAGCCCCTTGGTTACACGATATATAACAATAATAATAAATGCGCCCCTTGGTTACAGTAATACTAGACCCGCCCCTTAGTTACACGTATAGAATATTTTTTAAAAAAAGTCAGTTACTTTGCTGAGTAACTAATTACTTTTCCAATGTAGTAACTGAGTTACTAACGCAATTACTTTTTGGGAGAAGTAATTTGTAACTTAACTAATTACTTTTTTAAAGTAAGATGACCAACACTGCTCAGTACAGAGATTTCATCATGAGATAGAAGAAACTGACCAATGTCTTCTAGGTGGGCATACATCTCTCCAGGAGCTTCAGGCTGGTGGGGAGAGGACAGCCTGTTATTGGGTGAGTCACCTGAGCACTAGAACCAAAGACAATGGCACAAGATTGATACTTCTTTTGATCCCAATCAGAGGCACTGTGAAATGCCTGCTGAATTTCTCTGTTGTCCATTACTGTATATCAATTCCAGTTGATTTGGCTGCAGTTGCAGAGGTTCCTGGATAGTATTATAGGGACAGAGTCTATTTAAAAAATGTGACATAATGTTCACTAATAAACAACGTTCTGTGATAACACAGCAGAACAAGGAATAATATATGAGTGACATTTCCAGGTATATTTGGATATCTGTGCAACCCCTTCTACAACCCTGAGCTTTGCAGGTCAGGAGGGTTTCCTGGTTCATGGCTGCCTGTTGTTCTGCCTTTCCTGGAAGAGGCCGGGGTCCAAAAATCCTGTTTTTGCAGAAAAAGATAGCGAGTATAGGAGAGCTGTGCAAAGGAGATAAATCAGAGGAAGAAGATTCAGCAGAATTAGACATACAGACAGGGACATGATAAAACTATTGCTGCATTTATCATCTCATTCCTCTCTAGCTCTCCCAATCCAATCATATTTGCTGTTGTCCATCCACCATCTGGATTTTGTATTCTCCAAAGGGAAATTTGGGTCTTTATAATATTTGCCATATATTAAGTGCAGCAAATGTAACATTCGTTGGCATGGGTCACTTTCAAAAAATTGCCTTTTTACTAGGGTTGTCCCGATACCACTTTTTTAAGACTGAGTACAAGTACCGATACTTTTTTTCAAGTACTCGCCGATACCGATTACCGATACTTTTTTTTTTAATGTCATGTGACAGTTTTCAAACCACAATACAGACTAATGATATCTTCTTAATCTTAACGCACTGATGGGCACTGATAGGTGGCACGCACTGATAGGTGGCACACATTGATGGGTGGCACACACTGATAGGTGGCTCGCACACATGGGCACTGATAGGTGGCACGCACACATGGGCACTGATAGGTGGCACGCACACATGGGCACTGATAGGTGGCACGCACACATGGGCACTGATAGGTGGCACGCACTGATGGGCACTGATGGGTGGCAAACACTGATAGGTGGCACGCACTGATGGGTGGCACACATTGATGGGTGGCACTGACTGATGGCTGGCTGCATGGGCACTGGTGGCATGGGCACTGGCTGGATGGGCACTGATTTATGGCTGGCAGTGGCAAGAGGATTTAGTTTTGCTCTGCAACGCCCATCTTGGTATACCTAGCACTCAGCCTCAATAAAGCAGCAGCGGACATCTTGTTACACCCAGCCCCAACTATATGGGCTGGGTGTAACAAGATGACCGCTGCTGCTTTATTGAGGCCGAGTGAGTGCAGGGTGTACCAAGATGGGCGTCGGGATTATCAACCACGTGGCATGTAACGGCAACACGGAGCGTCACTTGCATTACTGAATGTGACGGCTCCGGTTGCCGATCAAGTAACATCCCTGCTGGGAACACGGAGACACGGAGTACTCACTCTCCGCTCTCCGTACTGTTCTGCCCTCCGCTCCGCCCGCTGACTCTGCCCTCCGCTCCGCCCGCTGACTCTGCCCTCCGCTCCGCCCGCTGACTCCGCCCTCCGCTCCGCCCGCTGACTCCGCCCTCCGCACCGCCCGCTGCCGCTGTCAAGGTATCGGCTAAGCATCGGGAGCATTTGTGCGAGTACAAGTACTCGTGCAAATGCTAAGTATCTGTCCCGATACCAATACTAGTATCGGTATCGGGACAACCCTACTTTTTACACTTGCAAATCATTGAAAATAACATTGATATGCTATAGACTCCATATGGAGACCTGCTGTGCTTGATGTAAAACTGGCCATACATTGTTAGATTCTAGTTCTGTTATTTGTCACTGTTAAGCAGAAGTGTGTAAGGTCAGGCAATTAACCGGACTAACATTGCCTCACAAGCTGGTGTGGCATTCTCTACATACACGTATTTATTATGGGGTTCAGACTTCTTTGGCTACATCCAGAATAAAGAACCTGCTACACACCGATCGATAAAACGTTTTTGTTCCAGAAAGCATGCATGGAAGCCTCATCTGGGACTGTCCTGCTCTGATGTATTTCAACCTAGGATAGGTTTGAATGCTGAGGTCTCCTCATCAGTGGCGTCACTAGGGTTGGTGTCACCTGGTGCAGCAAAACATGGTGTCTTTTTTTCCTATACAGTATAACACTGCATATAATGGCAATAGTAGTGCCATGAACATCTATCAAGCAACTAGCAAATTTTAATAACAATATCATATGAAAATAATAGAACTCAAAGTATAAACTTTTAAAGAACTATGTTTATTTTAAAGTTAAACTTTACTGCAGAGTGACAGCAGAGGCAGGACAGAGCAGTAGACACTAGGCAGGCTAGTGCATCAGGCTTTCTCCTGTCTAGCATGCCACAGTGTACTGCAGGGTGCTGGGCAGGCTAGTTTCTGACTGAAAGTGCACGGTCACGATGTGCACCCCAAACTGGCCCCTGTAAATGATGGGGTTGGTGCCGTCACATTGATCTGTGCGCTGTCACAGATGAAAGTGACACCATCGCGGTCAGATTTCACTTCCCACTTGATGGTGTCACCCCTCTGGTGGGTGTCACCCGAGTATGGTCCGCTCCCCCAAAGTGACGCCACTGCTCATCCACCACATGCCTGCATCTGAGTCCCCAGACACAAGGATCGCTGTGAGAGCTTTCATTTTCATCTATTTCTTTGGCTACATGCTTGTTGCTTTTCAAGAACTTACTGGGTTCATTTACATTGGCAGCAGCCCTTGCCATTGCTCTGAAACCAATCCATGATGAACTGCTTTTCAGGGGGCAGTTGACAGGCTGCTGGAAGGCGAAATTTGTTGCCACTTAACTGCCTGTGGTAACCCTGAAAAGCCTGCACCATCGCACCACAACCACGGTCATTGCAGAATTGTCCTTCTAGTCACTGTGGTAAGTTAAGGGTGGTGGTAAAATCCAATGTAAAGCTTCCTATTTTTATTGCCCCCCCCCCAGCGTGCACCATTAAAGTGGTTGTAAACCCATAGAAAAAAAAACAAACAAAGGCATAATGAGCTAGTATGCAGAACATACTAGCTCATTATGAAATACTTACCTTAGATCAAAGCTGTTGCAGCGGTCCCCGTACACCGCTTTTACTGGAGACATGTCTCCTGGAGTTATTGCCAGGTTTGTAGGCTCCGGCGCTCTGATTGGCCAGAGCCGCGATGACGTCACTCTCGCGGTCACTGCACAGGCCCTTTAGAAACGGCACGATTGAGCCGCTTCTTCAGTGCGCGTGCGCCGATAACGCTGGCACAAGCGTATATGGTAAATATCTCCTAAACCGTGCAGGTCCTTATTATGGGCTTACCTGTAGGTACAAGTGGTGTAACAGGGTTTACAACCACTTTAAAACCCAGGAGAGCAATGGCAGCTCTCATTTTTCTTCTGTTAGGTTCACTTTAAACATCATTACTTTTAGTATTCAAGTCATGATCTAGATTCTAAAGCGTTGTGATTGTAGTGAGAACATACGCATGGTGTCTAATGTGATATCTATCATGAGACTTGTCTTAGTATGGACAGCTGTATGGTCTGAGTGGTGAAAGCACCAAGGCGTTGTCAGCAAAAGCTGCCTCTCTATTATAGACTGCAGGTCTCAGATGAGTGCCCCCCCCCCCCCCCCCCCCATCCTCTTTTACCAAAAGAAACAGGAAAAAAGTTCTCTGAGATAAGAGCTGACCAAATCACAGCTTTTCACTGAAAAAAGTCAGTTTGAAGTGTCAGCAAAGTTCCGGCATTTATGCTCTGGTACAGCAAACAGAAAGGTTGACCAATACCACTGAGGCCCCCGGAATACAGTCACCACATCTATAAATATAAAACAAGAGCCCAGTGCCCCAAATCTGTGCACTTCAATTATTTCTGCAGAAATCTGTACCGCAGGAAAAAAGGACTTTGATATGTAGAACTGTAGCAGTTCAGTAACAGAGTAAATCTGTGTTTGTCAATGTCCAGATTGTTTTATTCATCTAATAGTAGAGTAACTCTTCATTGAGCTGAGCCTAGAAATACCAACTTCATGACACTTGTAATGCCGCATACACACGACCGGACTTTCCGTGAGAATAAACTCCGACGGTCTTCCCGAAGGAGTTCCGATGGAGTTCCGAATGAACGGACTTGCCCACACACAATCACACCAAAAGTCTGTTTGTTTCTAACGCGATGACGTACGATGGGACTAGAAAATGAAGTTCAATAGCCAGTAGCCAAAAGTTGTCCTTGCGTCGTATTTGGTCCGTCAGACCAGCATACAGACAAACGGTTTTCCTGATAGAAATTGATTCAGTCGGAAAGATTTAAAGCGTGTATTCTATTCTATTTCTAGGTCCGTCTGAATTTTTGAAGAAAAAAGTCAGATGAAGCCCACACACGATCGGAATATCCAGCGGAATGATTCCGTCTGACCTTTTCTGCTGGAAAGTCCGGTCGTGTGTATGCGGCATAACTTGCCTAAAAACTGCAGATTTTCAACTGCTGGTCACTCAGAAACAACACGACGTAAAGAGGAAGATATATCTACATTGTTTCAATAGCATTTTACAAAAACTGGGATTTACTATCATGTTCGAAAACTAACTTCTTTTCTAAATATATTAAAATATATATTCTGGTGCTGGATAGAGCAGACCACTACTATGACTGTTATCGAAAAAGATGAGATTGTTCATGAAGGTCAGTTGTGGCTAAGTGTGATCAATCCTGATCAAGTCACTGGGGGTTATTTACTAAAGGAAAATCCACTTTGCACTACAAGTGCACTTGGAAGTGCAGTCATTGTAAATCTGAGGGGGACATGCAAGGAAAATAAAAAACAGCATTTTTGCTTGTACATAATTGGATGATAGAAATCAGCAGAGCTTCCCCTCATTTCAGATATTCCCCTCAGATATACAGTGACTGCACTTCCAAGTGCACATGCAATTTGCTTCCAAGTGCACTTGCAGTACACAGTGGATTTGCCTTAGTAAATCAACCCCACTGTCTTTGAGAACTGGAACAGAGAAGACTGCAAGGCTCCAATCAATTGTTGATTGTCCAAGAATTTGTTTCTTCTCTCACTGTCCATGATTTACCCAGGGCCGTCTTTAATATTGACTTTGTCGCAGTAAGTGGGCTTAGCACTATATAACCATATAGTGTGACCAAACCCCCGTATTTTTTGAATATGTTCAGGTGTTTTTAACTAGCCCTGCAGGAAACGTCATTCTTGAATGTGTGCGCTGTAATATGTTCGCTATTGCTTGTTGGTCTTATGGCAGCACCATCTTGAATTTAAACGCATTGGTGAGTGCTTCCCAAATATGTTTTTGTATTTAATATTGACTTGACCCTGGGCAAACATTTTCTTTGCCCCCCCCCCCCCCCAGCTTCAATCAAGGCCCTCCCCGCACTCTGAGACATACAATAAATAAATAAATAGCAGCTCGACTCAAAATCAGGTCAGGCAGCAATTGAAATTGGTTGCCAGAGGTTACAGCATATCATTACTGCTCATTAACTGGATGTTAGAGGTTACAGCACACATTGCAACTCATTGATTAGTTGCTAGAGCTTACAGCACATCATTTCTGCTAACCCATTGGTTTCTAGAGGTTACTGCACATCCTTACCGCTCACTGATTGGTTGCTAGAGGTTACATGCTTACCGCTCACTGATTGGTTGCAAGAGAATACTGCACATTATTACCGCTCAGTGATTGAAGTAGCACTTAGGTAGCTAGGAGGAGAACCAGGAATGAACAGAGTCTTGCAGGCCAAAGGAGTGGAGGAGCAGGTGATCAACTATTTCAAAGGCAGCAGAAAAGTCTGAAGTATGAGTATGAAGCAGTGGCCATTGATTTTAGCAGTTAGTAAAGCTAGATACACATTTTTTTTTTTTACCTTCAACCAGCTGGTCTTCCAGTATGATGGAAGAAGCTGGTTTTCCAGTATGACTGTTCGACAGATGCCAGTCGTTAGACCGCCTTCTATGGGACAGACTTGCAGTACACAAGTATCGAAAGTCAACTGTTTCCTGTTGAATCGGCCAACTTTCAGTACATATGTACCTGACTTCAGTAGATAGTCAGTTTTAGTAGGGCAGCTTCTGTGGAGTGTTGTGGATGAAAGACAGACTATAAGGGGTCAAAAAGGATGTTGTCAGTGAGGTAGTGGCTCAGACAGTTGTAGATGAGACATTCTAAAATTTTAGAGGTAAATGGGAGCAAGGAGATGTCTTAAGTTTTTCAGACTGTCAGGGTCCAGCAAGAGATTTTTAGATACAGGAGTGATCAGTGCATGTTTTATGCTGGCCATACACTATACGAAAAATCGGCCGAACCCATTTTCGAAAAAAAGAACATTCGGTCGTGAGCACAAACGATAATGCCATCATGTAATGACCGATAAATCGTTCAGTGGACATAAATGAATGCATTTTTTGTTTGCTTTTTTACATATACCTTGTGCAGACAGTTCGGAAGGGAAACACATTAACCTTTCAATTTATCGTTCATTCGGCAGAAAATTTCCAAACTTGTCCTTTATTTTTTTGGCTAAAAAACGTCCCAAAGATTATTGATTTTGTGCCCATTAACTAGCCAGAAAACGAACGGTCTAAATGACCGAATTTCGGCCAATATTTCATATAGTGTATGGCCAGCATTACAGGGGAGGTGAAAATACCAATACACAGGGAGGGATTATTATGATTTAGAGAGCGTAGAATAGCGCATAAGAGTGAATACAGTATTCGGAAGGGAATGGTGTACAAGAGGCAGGTGGTTAGGTGGGCACCTGAGAAGAGTTTGGCAACCTCCTGTGTAATATGAGGGTCAAAATGTGATGGTAGACCTGGTAAGCTGGGTAGGGGGGACATCCCTTCATTGTGAATTGTATCTATCTTGTTTTTGAAATGACTGGCAATGTCCGTGCAGGGAATCAATTGGTCGATGGAGGTAGTGGGAGATAAAGTGGACCGTTAAAGGCTGAAAGGAGTTGGTGAGAACTGGGTGGGAGGGTGTTAATAAGAGTGGTGAAATAGATCTATTTGTCAGAACAGATAGTGGAATTATAGTTTCAGAGGGCAGATTTATACAAGGTGAAGTCTGGGAGGTACTTAATTTGAAGTCACAACTGTTTATGAACACAGATGTGTCTTTTGAGATGTCTGGGAGCAGTTGTTGTAGCAGTCAGGGCCTAAATCTGTGTAGTGGGGGGAGCAAGTGCCTCCAGTGAGGATGAGACTGAACTGATGTAGGCAGAGGTGGCCAGGTCAGGGCAGGAAAGGGGTGAGATCTGTTGTAGAGGTGGTCAGTAGTGATATAGAGAAGAGAAGGGTTAAAGTGCAAGGGTTTCTATAGGTAACTTTTTGCTGGTTTGCTAGTTGGAGGAAGAGGAGGTTGAGGACAAGAATAGACTAAAACTGATAAGGTTGCAATCCAAGAGAGAAAAAATGGGTGTTGTAGAGGTTGCAAGGAGTGCAGAGAGGAGAGAACACAACATCTGGGGTGTTGCCTTCAGAGTGAGGAGGAGTATGTATCCATTGTGTTAGGTCAAAAGATAAAGTTAAAGTGGTGTTTCCCCCCCCCCCCAAAAAAAAAAAAATGATTAAAATTCCTAAAACAAAAAACAAAAAACATTTGGAATTTTTTTTTTTAACTCACCTCTAAATGCCTTTTGCTAGGGGGTCCCTCGTAGTCTGCCTCCTTCAGTGCCTGGGCTGGTGACATCACTTCCCCTCGACGCAGAAGGGGTTCAGCTCTGCCCCCATCCCTCCTGTCAGTCATCTGGGACACGTGACAGGTCCCAGATGACTGCGTGGCCAATCACGGCGCGCAGTTGCAATGCCGGCGCCGCCGAGCAGAGGGGGCGACAAGTGGAGCTTCGACCCCCCGCATCGCTGGACCCTGGAACAGGTAAGTGTCCGATTATTAAAAGTCAGCAGCTGCAGTATTTGTAGCTGCTGACTTTTAATTTTTTTTTTCAAATGGAGATCTTTAAGGTGAGAATTTGAAATGTAGCTGGGGTGTTAACATTAACTGGCATGTTAAAGTCAGACAATGCTGAATGAGGTTAAGGACTTTCTCCTAAACCCCACACCAGGAATCAGTTAAGCACTGCGGGTAGGGGTCAATGTGTACCCTAGGTTATGGGCTTCAGAAGTACTGACAACTGATGAGTAAGTAATGTTGTCGTCGGTGACCAGTAATAGAAGAAAATGTTCTATGTAGAGATGATCCTAGCAGAGGGGGATGCTTTGGGTGATAAAGTATGTGCATCTACAGGTTTCATCAATGGAAATACAGCACTTGACCAACCCAGAGAACTTTATATATGGACGAGCGGCAAGGCATGCACAAGGTTGTTGTGGCAATAGTCTAAGTGCAAGAAGGACCATTAGAGGCAAATGCCTATTAGTTGTTGGGTGTGGGGGAGATGATAAAAGGAAACATGGACATTATATGTGTCTCTTCAGGATCTGCGTATGTGACCAAGTGGGTCTCTGTGCTAAGATGGTCAAGATGGGTCCAATGAGTATCCTAAAACATCTCCCACTTTTTCAGCCTTTATGTTGGAAGGAATGAATTCGGAGCAGAATTAAAGTAATAGTCATGCTTCATCTCTCACAAAAAGAAGGAACCTAACTGGTTGTTATTGGCTGGAGGTTTTGGTATGCTAACCTGCATACCAAATTATTAGCAGGCCCGACAAGTCCCAGTCAGTATGATTTTGGGGGGTCAGATAACAAGCTGCATTGTACATCACATAATCTCAGCATTCTCTGCCTCTCGCTGAGTTACTTTGTAGCTGCACTCAGCAGTAATAGGGCGCTCTCAGGAAGAGGGACAACGGAGGCAACTGTTTCCTGGTCGCCATAGCATGAAATGAGCAGCCGTCATCACAGTCCCAGTGCAGAGCAAAGATAACTGCACATATCACAACCATCACTTCCTGCCTTTGTCCCTGAATACGAGGGGTCCTTCCTGAGAGGACCCACTGCTACTATTAAGGAATTGTCGGTTTGCCTGTACAAAAATAAAACCATTAACCCCAACCTGGCAAAAAATACTAGCCACCGTTAGCTTAAAATGCTTAGAAATAAAGACGCCACAACTAAATCCAAACTGGGATCACAAGAGGTCATTTCTTAGCCTGGCAGAAGGTGGTTTATGCCTGTTCTGTGCCCAGAAAAACAAATAGAATTGTATTAGTCACTTTCTGTGAAATATAGTATTTCCTTTTTTAAACAGGTAATTTTATGTCATCATTTCCATTACAAAAAACAAGAGAGTTATTTCTCATTTTAGAAAATGATTGCCTACTGTTCATTCAAAATCACCTGTTTATGAGCAAGAAACATATAAAAGTTGAAGCTATTTGTTCAACTGTCTATTCAGAGCTGCGGGATTATAGCACAGATGCAGCCTAAATATAGAAACATTTATCCAACTGTTCATCTTGAACCACTTGATTATTGCACAGATACAACCTAAATATGAAGCCATTTATCCAACTATCCATCTGGAACAGCTGGTTTATAGCAGAGATACAGACTAAATATACAACCATCTATCAAACTGTCCACTGGAAAAAGAAATGGCTGCACACCACGGCTGGTCCTGAGTACTTTTAATTATTTTATTGAAATATCCCAACGTCACACACACACGACACTGACAGGCTACAGATGGTTTACGCGTTTCACACAAGGAAGCTGTGCTTAATCATAATGATTAGGCACAGCTTCCTTGTGTGAAATGCGTCAACCATCTGTAGCCCTTCAGTGTCAGTGTGTCACATTGGGATATTTCAATAAAAGGACTCAGGACCAGCCGTGGTAGGCAGCCATTTCTTTTTCCAGTATATGCTTCTAGAGCTGCTGGTTTATAGCACAGATACAACCCAAACAGAGTCATTTTTTCAACTTTCTATCTAGCACCACTGGTTTATAGCACAGATGCAGGCGAAATATACAACCATTTATCCAGCTGCCCATCGAGAATCGCTGGCTTATAACAGAAATACAACCTAAAAAATAGAATCATATATCCAACTGTCCATCTAGAATACATGATTTCTAGTACAGATACAGCCAAAATATGGAGCCATTTACCCAAGTGTCAATTTAGAACCGCTGGTTTATAGCACAGATACAACCTACATGTAGAGCTATTTATCCAACTATCTACCCAGAACTGCTGGTTTATACCTCTGATACAGCGTAAATATAGAACTATTCATCCAGAGTTCAATCCAGAGCTTCTGAATTATAGCTATACAAATACAGCAAGATATATGGAGCCATTTATCCACCTAGAACTGCTGGTTCTTAGACAAGATACAGCTTAAATATGGAGCTATTTATCCAACTGTCTTTCGGATCTCCAAACAACGGCCCTCCAGCTGTTTGCAGAACTACACATCCCATGAGCCATTGTAAAACTCTGGCATTCGCAGACATGACTATGCATAATGGGAATTGTAGTTCCTGAACAACTGGAGGGCCATAGTTTGGAGACACCTAGAACAACTAATTTATAGCTCAGGTACAGCCTAAATATAAAATTATTTATCCAACTGTCCCTCCAGAGCCCCTGGATCATAGCCCAGATATGGCCTATATATAGAGCTGTCTAGCTAGAACTGCTGGTTTATTGCACAGATGAAGTAGATGCTATACAGGATATACACATTGCAATTTATGGACTTGGGTGTTCGTGTGCGAGGGATCTGATAGATATATTGCTAAGCGCCTTGTACTGATTGAATGCTGGCTTTCTGAGTTTGGTATGGTAGCCATATTGTTGTGGACACGGATAGGGAGAAGTTGATGCCCTGACAGGCTGTGTTATCTGAATTAATCTTATAGTGTCATAGTCAGTTTGACGGGATACAGAAGAAGAATGCTCATCCGAATGTTAAACTAAGTAGCTGGGACTTACATTTGTTTCTCCATCAATCACATCTAAAGCAGGGAGACACTGAACATCAGCTACTCAGGAACATTATCCTCTCTTTAGGAAAGTTGTTACCCATAAACCTCAGCAGTGATAATTATTGCCTTACTGGGACACATTTACACTGCTCTGTGTTTTTTTTTTTTTTTTCTTGCTTTTCTGTGTCTCCATTACTCATAATTACCACTTTATGAATTGTGAACTCTGCTTGATTCCTGCTGATATAGTCCATAAATATCAACATTAATGACAAACGGCAAAGAGCCAAAATGAAAAGTCTGTGTGTAAATATAGCACATGTTGGGCCTTGGTCCAAGGAATTAAATTGAATGTATTTATTCGGGGCTTATTACAGCTCTGTGCTGAGTTGTCACAGTCTCTGTGTTATTTTCTGCTATGTATTTTCATTTTTGGTTCCAAACAAAAGACAACTATTGCTTACAGCGCAAATCCAGGCTGCAGATATCTGTTGGTGAGTTGCTAATGCTTTGTGGGGAAGTTGGGGGGTCCTCTCAGCTGAGCACTAATGCCAATGATACACAGGTGACAACTCACCTGGTGACAACACCTAAGAAAATACTCACCACTCCCTCACTGATGGCAACATTGCAAAACATCACTCACCATTCACAGAGCGATGCCTTACTCATCTGGCGAGTTATGCCTCGTACACACGAGAAGACTTTTCAACGGACTAGGTCCGACGGTCTTTTCGACGGAGTTCCGACGAACTTTCCGAATGAACAGACTTGGCCACACACAATCACACTAAAGTCCGACGGATTCGAACGTGATGACGTACAACTGGACTAGAATAAGGAAGTTCATAGCCAGTAGCCAATAGCTGCCCTAGCGTTGTTGTTTGTCCGTCGGACTAGCACACAGACAAGTGTATTTTTCGATAGGTACTGGGTCCAGCGGAGTTCCGGCGGGAAAATTTGAAGCATGTTCTATTTCTAAAGTCTGTCGGATTTTTCGACAGCAAAAGGCTGATGAAACCCACACACGATCGAATTGTCCGATGGATTCGTTCCGTCGGACCTTTGCTGTCGAAAAGTCCAGTCGTGTGTACGCAGCATTAGGGATTGGAAATGGCTATTATACAATCCCTCAAATCAGATTCAGCTGGGTTCTCAAGCAGCTCCTGCAGGTTCATGATTTTGTTGTGCCTGGGATCTAGATTTAAAAGGATAGTTCACTTTTACGAGGGATGTTTGTAGATTTAAACAAACTGTGCAGCTCTGACTAAAGATGAATAATACCCTTGCTATATTCCATTTACATACCTTATGAAGACTGATTGGAATGCTACCAGTTTTGTGGTAAAGGTCATAGGCGTGTGCACAGGATGTGCCAGGTGTGCCTGGGCACACCCTAATCACCTTGTGTGCTGTGGATGCCCCCTGTTTCGACCCATGATATTTTACCAAAGTCCCCGTACTGGGACTCCAAAAAAAAATTTGGAAAAAACAAATTAAAAAAATACAATTGTTAAAAATAATAATAAAAAAAATGTTAAAAAATAATTTTAAAAATTAAATTGTTAAAAATAATAATAATATTTTTTTTTAAAATAACTAAAAAATAAAATGTTAAAAAATAATACAAATAAAAAAACGACTGACACCTACCTCTGCCCTACTAACATTGTCCACGGCTCTACTGACACTGACAGTATATATACACATACACACGTATATGTGTTGGGGTGCACACCCTAATGCAATAGGCTGCGCACACCTATGGTAAAGGTGAACTATCCCTTTAAAGTAAAGCTATTGTGAGAGAAATAGAGAAGCTGTCATTATTCAGCCCTTTCTGAAAATGCTAGTTGCCTGACTTTTGACCCTAGGGCCCTAATGCCTTCTGGGTTAATTACTTCAATCAAGAATATAACAGTGTTTGGTAAAAAATGGAGTAGCCCCAATTGCTGTGGCCATGATAATAAGCTCTCACCATCCCTGCTGGATATTTTAGTTATTTAAAATTGTGGTGCATATAATAGGATTGGGGATACCCAAAGATAAGTGGAAACAGAGTTGGGAATTATGACAAGGAGATCTCATTGTTGGAGTACCAAGACATATAAGAAGCCAGGAAATGACTCTGTCCATGATTTGCTTTTTAAATCGGTAGTAAACTCTGTTGTAAAAAAAAAAAAAAAAATGGTCCCCCTGCAGGTTAAAGTCATAATGTGCTAGCATGCATCACATACTAGCACATTTTGACAGACTTGACTTAACTGTAAGGCTGGGTTCATACCAGTGTGAATTGGATGCGGTTTTCCACCGCATCCAATTTGCATGTCAGGAGATTGTGACTGGCTCTCTATGGAGCTGGTTTTGCACATCTCCGGAGTGGCTCCTGTGCTTCTTCTGATCCATTTTAGGTCTGAATTCAGCCAAAAATTAGGGCTGAAATCGGACCTGAAACAGTGAATAGAGATGCACCAGACCCCCTGCTGTGAGCTGCTCCGTTCCTCGGTGTAAACCCAGCCTCAAACAAAGCTATCCAGTAGCGCACTGTCACTGCTGTCAGGACTTCCCTCTTTACTTCTGGGTTTGCATTCTTTGGTCATTTGAATGGTCGGGATGCGATGATGTCACTCCAGCACATGCGCACAAGAGACTGCGTTCTGAATTAATGGCATACTCAGTGTGCTGTCAAGGCAGAGCACAGGGCACATGCACTGGTGTCGTCACCAGCTGCTGAAATTGTGAATATATCCTAAACAGCGCAAGTTTAGGAGATATTCACCGTAATTACATGTAAGCCTGATTACTAGTTTGCAGAGTTTACTACCAATTTAAACTGTCTCAGTAGGCACAGTTAGTGATTCCAACCTTTGCCTTGGCATTCACTGAATAATTCTAGCTTTCCGCTTAGAATCGTGCTGGTTGTCATTATCCTAAGATGACCTGAATCTGTAAAAATGCAGTAAAAATTGTGTGAATAATAACTTCAATTATCCTATCATGTTCACTTTGGATACCCAATCATGTGCAGACGTTTTTCACATGATTTGATCACTGTTGATCATTATGAAAACAGTTTTTAGCAAAAATTGTCAAATCCTTAAACTTTTTTTTAAAACTTGTAATTACAGGTAAGCCTATAATAATCCAAAGACGAAGTCAAGATGACAAAACGCGTTGGGGCATGGTTGTACGGCAACTAGTAAGAAGACTTGCTTACGAGAGACGCCTTAGCAGATTCTGCAGTATAATGAGATATCGCTTGCTGGATTATTTTGCCTAAAGGGTGCTACAGCGCTCTGGTTTTACACCCTCTATGCTTGTGTTATTCATGTGCCTTTTAAGTGCAATATATGAAGGTTTTATTAAATAAATACATCAGTGTGTTTGATGTTATCACACTAGTGGAGCTCTTTTGTTATCTTCCCCCATGTAATTACATACACCCGTCTATACCAAGTGAAGAGGATCTGTTCGCTGATTTAACCCTTTATGGTTAACTGCACTGCTGCCAAACATGTGAATGTAAAGAAACTTCTCTTGGTGTGTTGAATACTGATGGGGAGTGGCACTTGTGACACGCATGATGTGGTTTGAACACTTTATCACCCATTGGAAGATTGCTCACACCTTTATGGACATTTCTTCTATTATCATTGACTGTTTATGGACTTTTATTCACATCATTTCCATCTATTCACTTTCCTGTGCCTGTATCTCTATATGTGGTTGGTTTTAGCGCTGCTGATTTTTGGGTGATTTTTATATTACTGTTTTATTTAGAAGCAGCAGCTATCTGGTAGTAATGCATTAGATCTGCATTTATCCATTAGTCCTGGTTTCATGTTCTTTGGCGCAACAGCGAACAAGTGATTTGGTTAGTGATTAGTTCTTTTTTCACAAGCCTATAATAAGGCTTACCTGTAAGTACAGTGAATATCTCCTAAACTTGTGCATGCGCTCTGAAGGGACAGCATACCCATGCCGTCCCTTCAGAGCTCCGTGCTGTAGTCTGTGACTCCCGGGCGCATGCGCAGGAGTGACATCATCATGGCACAGCCAATCAGACGGCCAGAGCACACAAACCCGGAAGGAAGATCAGGTGAAGATGGAAGCTCTGTTAGCGGTGACAGAGTACCACTGGAGGGCTTTGTTCTAAGGTAAGTATTTCATAATGTGCTATCACATTATGCCATTGTCTTGCAGGGTTTAAAAAAAAAAAGTGCAGTTTACTACAGCTTTAACCACTTCCCTACCGCTGTATTGTCATATGACACCCGCAGGAACCCTTCGTCACTCCGGGCGGGCGCCATATGACGTCCTGGGATTCCCTGCATTGTGGAGAGCACACCTGCCACATTACTTGGGACCCGATGCGCGTGCCCGGCAGCCGCGATGTCCGCCGGGCACCCGTGATTGCCCGTTAACCGAGCAGGACCGTGGATCTGTGTGTGTAAACATACAGATCTACGTCCTGTCAGGTGAGGAGAACGATACGTGTGTTTCCATTACAGAGGAACACCGATCGACCTCCTCCCCTTGTGAATCCCCGCCCCCTACAGTTAGAATCACTCCTAGGACACACAGTTAACCCTTTGATCAACCCCTAGTGTTAACCCCTTCCCTGCCAGTGACATTTATACAGTAATCAATGCATTTTATAGCACGGCCCGCTGTATAAATGTCACTGGTCCCAAAATAGTGTCAAAAGTGTCTGATATGTCCGCTGCAATTTTGCAGTCACGATAAAAATCGCAGATCGCCGCCATTGCTAGTAAAATAAATAAAATAATAAAAATGCCATAATTCTATCCCCTATTTTGTAGACCAATCAATATACGCTTATTGCGAATTTTTTACCAAAAATATTTACGTATCGGCCTAAACTGAGGAAAAAAAATGTAGACGCTATAACTTTTGCGCAATCCAATCAATATACACCTATTGCGATTTTTTTTTTACCAAAAAAATGTAGAAGAATACATATCGGCCTAAATTAGGATATTTATTATAGCAAAAAGTAATAAATAATGTGTTTTTTTTTTTTCAAAATTGTCGCTCTTTTTTGGTTTATAGCGCAAAAAATAAAAACCGCAGAGGTGATCAAATACCACGAAAAGAAAGATCTATTTGTGTGGAAAAAAAAATTCAAAATGAATTTGGGTATAACATCGCTTGACCGCACAATTGTCATCCAAAGTGTGACAGCGCTGAAAGCTGAAAATTGGCCTGGGCAGGAAGTGGTTTAGCTTTCACACTAGCAGCAGTGAAAAGTGATCTGCTGTTAATCGCCATTCACAGCACGGTAAGAGGAGGTTTTCAGCCATTCAGGAGGTGATACTTTGGCCTCCTGAGGCCTGTTGTTTTTGTTGGCTATTTTTTTAAACTGTAAAATCCACATTTTGCATTGTGCCACAGCAATGTGTACTCACCTTAGTGGCACCATGACCATGTAGGTAGATAGTCAGGGGGGGGGGGCAGTAAAAACACAGATAAACCACCTGTGTGATTGGAGCCTCAATAAATTGGCTTCTGTGTGTTCCCAGGTTCCAGCTTCACCCTTTTTCTGGGCCCACGGCAGCCACACCCACTGTAGCATTAGAAGAAGGTTGCACAGAACTAAATCAGCTGTTGCCTGCTGACCTGTCCTGCTCTATAAAAAAGCTTATTGAATCTGGCTTCAAGGTTACTTCTAAATCTCAGAGTAAAGGTAAATGATAGGGAACCCGCCCTGACTTTGGAACAGTTGTAATGTTTCTTGGAAAGCATTGTAAATTCTCTGATGATTTTTTACCATTTGCCTGGAGAGATGTTTGGTATCAGAGAAGATTTGTGGGTCATCTTGATGCATCATATTTTTCTGTAAGTGTTACAGAATTTTGCCGGGAATCAGGCAGGATACCGAGCCTCGTTTAGACTCTGACCAGCCAATCTAAAGCAGCAGAGGCTTCCGGCTGACACACCTCGATGACAGATTCATGTGTGTGGCTAGGAGAGGAAAGAGCAATCTGTCTGAGAGGGGTCTGTCTCTATAGATTAACACAGTAATTCTATTTATTGTTACACTGATAACATAAACTAAATTAAATGTAATACTTCCATAGAAGTAATCTCCCCAACTTACAAAACCACATAGGACGCTTTTTTAATATTAAAGTGCAGCTTCAGTTTTGATGCGAAAAAAAACCCTTCTAGGTGGATTATATGGTACATTTCCAGGCTGCTATAATGCCATTTGGATTTTTCTTACAGTTGAACAATTGTACATCATCTGCAGCAAGAATAAAAACTTTTATACAATTGTTAATGTAACAATTTTCATTGAAAGTTTCATGTACATTAATCTGTTTTCAGTACTGACCATGACCAAACCCTTCTATGATCTCTACTCTGACCCCCTTTTAGTATTTATTCCTTTACAACCTTGATATGCCCATGCAAATCCAGACTGAACCAATCAGTCTGGTAGGTTAACCAGACCCAGGGGCGGACTGACCATTCGGCTACTCGGGCACTTCCCGAGGGCCCCGGGCCACTAGGGGGCCCCATCAGCGTTGCCAGCCTCAGTAAAACCAGGGACAGTATGTAAAAATCTGTATTTTTTTTACATCTGTTTCTGAAATGTCCCTTACCGACATCCTTTTAGTCTAAAAATCCCGAGATTATAGCTGCCCCACCTCTCCAGTACCTTCTCAGCCAATAGAAACATGTCTGTGTATACAGTGTGATTATATACTGTGTGTGTGTATACTGTGTGGCCCCATAATCTCTGATTGCCTGGGGGCCCCATAATCTCCTATTACCCGGGGGCCCCAGAAGTTGTCAGTCCGCCCCTGACCAGACCAGTCCATTTTTATTAAACTTCACCTAAAGAGCTTTGACTATGCCTTACAGAGATAGAGCCCAGACCATATCCAACAGAGTCCTTCCTGTGTCCTATAGAAACCAGACTGTGTCCTATGGAGATCAGACTGTTTTTTAGAGATTGGACCTTGAGCCAACTGTCAATTGGACCTTGTCCTATAAAGATTACACTGTGTCCAGTGGAGGTCGGACTGTGTCCATTAGAGATTGGATCATTGGAATTAAAGAAGAAGGGGCCTTTGGACTTTTTAGGCACAGTAACAAAATAAGTTTTATACAAAGATATTTATTAAAGAGACATATAAAAATATACAGTTCCTTTAAAATCCCACAAAATCCTACAAAAAATAAATATAAACTGTTTCTGTTTATATTTATTTTTTGTATGATGTTAGGTACCCTAAGCTTGTTTCCTCTTGCCTGATTTGTGCTGTGTGGTCCTGGCCACCAAGGCTACAGTTGTGACAATTTATTAATACTCTGTCTGTTACCAGATTATTTTGTACCTTATTAATTATACTGTTTTTTCTGTTTTCTCCTGTTTTTTCCATTTTTTGATAGCCACAATATCTTAAGCACCTGAAGAAGCGTGATTGCATGCGCAAAATGTTGAGCCAACTTCATATTCTGAACAACGTTACTGTACCATTTTTCTGTTCTTTAACCATACGTTCGGACTTTGGTTCTATTATGGAATGACGACATTGTATCTTCCTAGTCCCCGTTTAGATTTATGGTTGTGTACAGTAGCGGTAACATTTAGTACATGTATATATGTCAATTGTGGGATTTTTAAAGAACTATATATTTTTATATGTCTTTTTAATAAATATCTTTGTATAAAACTTCTTTTGTTACTGTGCCTAAAAAGTCCAAAGTCCCCTTCTTCTTTAATTCCAATCAATTTATAGGACGTGGCACCTTTCTACTTATTTTGTATCCACAGTACCACTCTGTGACAGGATACAAGAAATTCATCTATTCTAGAGATTGGATCATGTCCTGTAGAAATTGGACTGTGTCTTGTAGAAATAAGACCTCGGCCTAAAGTGATCAGACCTTGTCCTTTAGAGATTGGATCATGTCCCATAGAGATCAAACTGTGTTCTACAGAGATCGGTCCTAGTTCTGTAGATAATGGATCATGTTCTTTAGAGATCAGGCTATTATCTACAGAAAACAGATTTTGTCAAACTGTGTTGAGCAGAGATTGGACCTTGTCCCATGAAAATCGCGCCTTCCCTGTATAGAATGGACTGTATCCTCTAGACATCAGATTGCTGTCTACAGAGATAATACAGTACATTGTCCTATAGAGATTAAATTGTGTTTCATGGAAACTGGACTGTGTTCTGGAGAAGTCATACCGTGTCCCATGTAGATCGGACTGGTTCTGGTAGCAAACAAATCGTGTATTATAGAAATTAAAATCATGCACTGTAAAGATTAGACCATGTCCTCTAGAACCCTGCCCTGGAGAGATTGGAACTTGTCCTATAAAGATTGGACTCTTTTTCAATCTAGAAGGAAAATAACAGAGAAGATTGACTCTTAACACTTCAGTACCAGCCACTTTCACACCCTTCCTGCCCAGGCCAATTTTCAGCTTTCAGTGCTGTTGCACCTTGAATGACAATTACGCGGGCATGAAATACTGTACCCATATGACATTTTTATAAATTTTTTCACACAAATAGAGCTTTCTTACAGTGGTATTTAATCACTGCTGTTTTTTTTTCCTGCATAATAAACAAAAAATAAAACAAACATTTTGAAAATAAACACATTGTTATAAAATGTTGCAAATAAATAATCTTTCTTCGTACATTTAGGCCAACTGTGTACTGCTACATTTCTTTGGTCAAAAACACCCAAATCATTGTATATTATTTAGTCTGTAGGAAAGTTATACACAAACTATATACAGTGCCTTACAAAAAGTATTTATACCCCTTGAAATTTTCCACATTTTGTAATGTTACAACCAAAAAGTTTTATTGGGATTTTATGAGATAGACCAACACAAAGTGGCACATAATTGTGAAGTGGAAGGAAAATGATAAATGGTTTTCAGCATTTTTTACAAATAAATATGTGAAAAGTGTGGCGTGCATTTGTATTCAGCCTCCCTGAGTCAATACTTTGTAGAACCACCTTTCGCTGCAATTACAGCTGCAAATCTTTTTGGGTATGTCTCTACCAGCTTTGCACATCTAGAGAGTGAAATGCCCATTCTTCTTTGCAAAATAGCTCAAGCTCTGTCAGATTGGATGGAGAGCGTCTGTGAACAGCAATTTTCAAGTCTTGCTACAGATTCTCAATTGGAGTTAGATCTGAACTTTGACTGGGCCATTCTAACACATGAATATGCTTTGATCTAAACCATTCCATTGTAGCTCTGGCTGTATGTTTAGGGTTGTTGTCCTGATGGAAGGTGAACCTCCGCCCCAGTCTCCAGTCTTTATCAGACTCTAACAGGTTTTCTTCCAAGATTGTCCTGTATTTGTCTCAATCCATTTTCCCATTAACTATGAACAGCTTCCCTGTCCCTGCTAAAGAAAATCATCCCCACAACATGATGCTGCCACCACCATGTTTCACGGTGGGGATGGTGTGTTCAGGGTGATGTGCAGTGTTAGTTTTCTGCCACACATAGCATTTTGCTTTTAGGCCAAAAAGTTAAATTTTGGTCTCATCTGACCAGAGCACCTTCTTCCACATGTTTGTTGTGTCCCCCACATGGCTTCTCGCAAACTGCAAATGGGACTTCTTATGACTTTCTTTCAACAATGGCTTTCTTCTTACCACTCGTCCATAAAGGCCAGATTTGTGGAGTGCACAACTAATAGTTGTCCTGTGGACATATATTCTCCCACCTGAGCTGTGGATCTCTGCAGCTCCACCATCAGAGTTACCATGGGCCTCTTGGCTGCTTCTCTGATTAAGGCTCTCCTTGCCCGGCCTGTCAGTTTAGGTGGACGGCCATGTATTGGTAGGTTTGCAGTTGTGCCATACTCTTTCCATTTTCGGATGGTGGATTGAACAGTGCTCAGTTAGATGTTCAAAGCTTGGGATATTTTTTTATAACCCAACCCTGTTTTAAACTTCTCCACAACTTCGACCTGTCTGGTGTGTTCCTTGGCCTTAATGATGCTGTTTGTTCACTAAAGGTTCTCTAACAAACCTCTGAGGGCTTCACAAAACAGCTGAATTTATACTGAGATTAAATTACACACAGGTGGACTTCTGAAGGCAATTGGTTCCACTAGATTTTAGTTAGGGGTATCAGAGTAAAGATGGCTGAATACAAATGCACGTCACACTTTTCAGATATTTATTTGTAAAAAATGTTGTAAACCATTTATCATTTTCCTTCCACTTCACAATTATGTGCCACTTTGTGTTGGTCTATCACATAAAATCCCAATAAAATACATTTACGATTTTGTTTGTAACATGACAAAATGTGGAAAATTTTAAGGGGTACGAATACTTTTTCAAGGCACTGTATATCTGAAAATTGATCAATCATGATGCACAGACGGCCAATCTCATTTCTTGAGGCCCGAAAACGCCAGGACAGTACAAATACCCCCCAAATGACCCGTATTTGGAAAGTAGACAATCCAAGATATTAAGTAAGAGATGTTGAGTTTATTGAAGTTGTAATGTTTTTGGGGAAAAAAAAATTAAATGTTTACACAATATTTTTTTTTTACATACTGTCACCAGTGCAGTACAGTGTCATCATATAACTAGTGTGGAGGTGATCAGATACACTGACTGGTGACAGTATGTAAAAAAAAAAATTATGTTTTTAATAGGAGGTCAACAAAATAGCACACAATGGATGGTATGAATGGAAGTCATCCATTGTGTACAGTTGTCATGTAATTGTGACCAATCACAGCGACCACATGGTACCGGCAGTGGCCTGTACACTAATTTGTTATACCTGTCTAACTGCCATGCTGAATTTACAAAGCTTGTCTGAGAGTTCAAAAAAAAAAGGGCTACAGTGCTTAGTGAAGAGATCTCTGAGAGCTGATTGGAGGGAAGAGACACAACCCCCTACACAGAAACAGATCTGAAGCTGTCAATCAGCTGGAGAATCCTCCCGTCACCTTTTTTCTCTTGGTGTCAGGAAGACTTGTCAGAAGTGAAAAGCAGGAGACATAAATGACACTTAGTGCTCTAAATTGAGACAAGTCCACACTATAGAGGGATATGCTTTGTTCATATTTCATATCTGAGATTTACTACCACTTTAATGCCTTGATAACTGAGAAGTGACAATTCTGCCGATGTATTTGCCTTTAGATGTGTAATCACTAGTGCCATCTGCTGGAACAAACATGATCTGCACTACTTTTCTCAAAATTACAATTATTGGGCTCCATTGAAATCTTGTGTAGCAGGAACGAGCATTCCCGTTCTTGATTTTTCTGCATCTCTCTGCCCCGTAGCCGACAGCTGCCAGGAAGTGCGAATGGGGCACACAAAAAACCATCGGTTATGCAGAAAAACTGCTCTCCCCTGCAGTGAGAATCTGCCCTAAAAATTGTTTTATTTTTTATACGCTTTAACTTCAATGAGCTGCAAAAAAAAAAGAAATACCAAAAGTACTATTGTTTCTATACTGAAATGAATGAATGAAACTGACAACTGTTCAAACGTAGAAATATAAAATAATATGCTATGCGCCAGGATTTTATGATGAGAAATATTACCCTGAATTCTGCAGTGTTTGTATGGCTTTCTCCACTTTCCTTTTAGAAAAGCAAAAATATAACACTATATTATCTGGTTTTCTAGCAAATTGTTCTGTGTACAACGCTGTGGAATATGTAAGAGCTTTATAATGAAAATAATAACAACACTTGTAATGTTTTGTGTGTTTGGATATGCTTGGAGCATACTATTTGCTAGATATTCACATGTTGGCCTTTGTACTTCCTTTGACACATGTAATAGTAATAATTGGAAATAAAAAAATAACAACAGCACATGACTGTGGCGAGAAAATTACAGTGATACTAAATGCACACTGTTTAAATTACACTGTTCATGTATGTGGATGATGCCACTGTATTTATTTTAATTTAAAAAACATCTAAGTACCTTATCCTAATCGATATACAGCTGTCACATGACCCAGCTCTCTCCCAGACTGTCTGCAGGGAAACACAAGCAGGCGGAGATTCTAGTCCTCTGCTGCTGGTCACATGTTGAAAAAAAAAAAAAAAAATAAAAAAACAGCCTTTGGAAAAAATTATTATTATCAATAAACTGTTTTAAAACGACATAGAAATATATTTTTTAAATCAAATCTTTATTATTTTTTGGCAATAACGTGGTCTGGGTAGATTTTTGCCAGTCACAGGCTGTGTCACGCCCCTCCAGCCTGTGTCTTATGCCTTGTACATACGGTCGGACATTCCGACCACAAAATCCGTCTGATTTTTTCAGACGGATTTTGGCCGAAACTTGCGTTGCACACACACGGTCGGACAAAGTTGTCAGAAAATCCGATCGTTCCGAACGAGGTGACGTATAAAACGTACGATGGGACTACGTAGAGGCCAGTAGCCAATAGCTTTTGTCTCCAAATTTCTTGTGAGCATGCGTGGCACTTTGTGCGTCGGAATTCTCTACACACGATCGGAAAAAGTCTGATTGGATTTTATTGTCGGAAAATTTTAGATCCTGCTCTAAAAAAAAATTTCCGACGGAAAAAGTCCGCTAGAGCCCACACACGATCGGATTTTCCGACAACATAATCCGATCAGACTTTTTCCTTCGAAATATCCGACCTTGTGTACGGGGCATTAGAATAACAGGGAGATGAAGCCTCCATCACTCAAGATGTAATATCCCGCCCTCATTATGTTTAGCTGGTTAGTGGGCATGAAGGAGGAGAGAGGGGGTGGGCTATCATTTATCATGTGTGACTCTATAGTCACATGAGCTGTTCAGATGTGATAGGGAGAAAATGCTCAGCATAGAAACTCACTGAAAACTGAGCATGTGCACAAGCTGCCAACACTGCTTTGCAAAATTCCCAACTGCAGTGGGGACATGATCACAAGGGGGAGATAGAGCACAGCAGGATCAACCAGGTTTTTTTCAGAATACAGAAAATGAATCCCATAGTCACCAAGTGAGTATGAACAACATGTAATGCACCATTTATTGATAGTTTTTAATAATGTGGGTTCAATGACACTTTAAAGTATAAACTTTCTGGTACAAGACCGATGTGAACAGTACTATGTACAGCACAGCAAAATGTCTCAAAACGATATAAATGTATAATAATTATAATAATAATAAGTGACTGTGGTGTTGACAATAGAGTATAAGCTCCTCTGATACAGAGACTGACATTAATTGTTCAGTGTTCCTTGTAATATATATATAACTGAATAATAATAATAATAGTGTGCAACTGTGGTGGGGACAATAGAGTGTAAGCTCCTTTTTATAAAAAACGGATGTGACTGGCTCAGTGTGTCTTATACAGCACTGTGGAATATGTCAGAGCTACAGTATGAAAATGTATAATAAAATAATATTGGAGTGTAAGATGAATGTGTGTTCTCTTTACAGCACTATGGAATATGTCAGAGATATAGAGAATGGAGTCCCTGCATAGGGATGCCATTTACTTCTGCAATTGCCTACAGATATTTGGTTTCCTTCCCCTTGATGCGCAGTCACTGACTGCACCAATAGCTTGGGAGAAATGTATTTATCTGGAATCCCTCTTTAGCCACGGGGATCTCCGCTTGCGGTTTTAATAATGAGACTGACAATCCAGCAGCAGATTACCATACCTAGATGAGCACAGGGAGCTCTGTTCCTTTGTACACAGAAGGCAGTGGGGTATAAATGATAACATTCCACTCTAATTAAAAATCAAGATATTGCTTTAAATTGAGAGGATGCTGAATATCAATTACCTTTTTAATTGTTTTCTTTAGGAATGCAGTTTATATAAAGACTCCATCTGACACCTTCACAGACTTGATGTTGTGTACAAAGACTCCACTACTTGACACTAATCAAGTGCAAAGCATGCAAAAAAAGAACAGGAAAAATGAACACAATATGGAAATAATGTGAGGTTTATATAATAAAAGGTTAAAGTGGAGCTAAACTCTCTCAATCAACATTACCTATTTGTAATCCTTATGCTGCTAACATCAGTAAATAGATAGGAAGGTTTTAAACTTTTTTTTACATTTCTTCAGTTCCTTCCTGGTGTCATACATCCCAAGAGTCTTCCATGGGCATTGTATCTGATATCCGGAGGAAGGAAGAAGGGGCTTTCTCAGCTAAGCACACCCTCCTGCGTGCATGCCTGGGCTAAGGGCAGGTGGATTCCAGGAAGTAAACGCTACATGAATCATCTGCCCCTGCTTAAGCTTTGAAAAATATTTTTCAAAGTACATTTTCAACTAAATAAAACATGGAGACATGGATGGGTGAATTTGCTTTCAGTAATAAAAATGAATTAAAATTGAGTTTTCACTTTGTGATGCTCAGACACAGTTTACTTTCACTTTAATAACAGTACATACACCCAATGTACAAACAGGTAATATCAACAAAGGGCCCAACAGGAGTCCTAGTGGGATTGTACACATATACCCAGATATATATTATATAGGTATTAATAAAGACACCTCCAGAGGAATATTACAGAAAGTCCAATTGCATGGGCTACTGAGGATGATCTTGATGCAGTGTCCATCTTGGTGTCAAAGATCTAAAGACAGAATTAGTGATGATGGGGTGATTCCTCAACCATTGTCCAATCAGCCTGGAATGTAGCTTCTCACCAACAGAAACTGGGGTGTGACACTGGAACTCAGGATCATCCTATAAACTCTGTGTTTTGGCTCCTAGTAGCTTCTAATCTGCCATGCAATTGGACCTCTAACTACCTGTGTGTGGGCGAGGCCAGATATTGGTACCCCAAGGGGAGTAAATGCACACGGAGACCAAAGAATGTGGCGCAATATATTCGAACAAAGATAAGCAACAAATGACACTTGGTAGTTAGTAGCAAAGAGCTCTCTTACAGTTCCATAAAAATGGCAATAGGGCCTAAATATCACAGCCAGTTCAAGTAAAACAGCTCTTCACAGTTAGGATTATCGGAAAACAGTATCTATGCAGGTGAACACTTGTGGGCAAGCTTACGAGACTAGGCAGCGCCTGACGAAGGAAGTGGCTGATAGGAAGTGTGGTGGTAAGAGCCCCACATAGAAGTTCCTAGTCCAGATCCCACACAGTAAACTAGTTAGCGGAGTCAAGCGTGAGGTCCCTACTCTGTCCCTCCACCACAAAGATTCCCTGAGCTACATACTGTACATAGGTGTTTTGAGCGCTACCTAGTTACATAAAAATAAATCTCCACTTGTGTACCCCTGATAAACAAATTTGCAATAAGCAATTGAAAAAAACGAATTATGTGAAATAAAGAATGGATAAATACATAAATAAACATGTGTCATTTATAAGTTAGTCCATATCCATGTATCTTCATACATGCAGAATGTGATGATCAATCGTGCGATTTTTAAAGTGCCAAGTGCTGTCTCTTTAAATAAAGTGCAAATCGTGTTCCCCTTCAGTGTCCCCACTCACTCACCGACTGGTGTGGACCCCTATATTATAAGAGTCACAAGCGCTTTATATTGTCTTGGATATGCTGGAACTTGTAGTCCTCCTTGTTGGTTCTGTTCTCCAGTGGCATGCCATAATGCAGTATTTTCACTCATAGGCGGACATAAAGAGGATGGCAAAAAAAGATCCAAATAGCGGCGTTTTGCGGGCGGGTTTGGAGCACTGCCCCATTGTTTCCAATGTTTATATAAAAATAAATGACAAAGTTAAAAGAAGTTACACTCGCTTGTGCATGAAGAAATGCAAGCAAAATGCAGAGTGAGTGTAACTGCTTTTAACTTTGTCAATTATTTTAATAAATGGAATTACGCTATTTGGATCTCTTTTTCCATAATTTTTATGTCCGCCTATGAGTAAAAATACTGCGTAGATCTTAAGCAGAAGTCCTTACACAAGCAAACGGTAGACAGCTTTTTAGTAGAAGCAGTTCAAAGAGTAAGTAATAGCTTCTTTCTTTAGAGCAACCAGAGCAGAGTCCTTTCACTAAGAACTAGATAGACTACGCTGTTCAGGACACCAGCCGATGTCCCGTTTGGTAAAACACACAGCTGACTCTTTAACACAAGAGGGGTGGCAGCAGCCCAAAAGTGTCCAATGCCGCGTACACACGAGCGGACTTTTCGACAGCAAAGGTCCAACGGAACGAATCCGTCGAACAATTTGATCGTTTGTGGGCTCCATCGGACTTTTACTGTTGAAAATTCTGATGGACTTTAGAAATAGAACATGTTTTAAATTTTCCCGCCAGAACTCCGCCGGACCCAGTTCCTATCGAAAAATCCGCTCGCCTGTATGCTAGTCCGACGGACAAACAACGACGCTAGGGCAGCTATTGGCTACTGGCTATGAACTTCCTTATTCTAGTCCGGTCGTACGTCATCACGTTCAAATCCGTCAGAATTTAGTGTGATTGTGTGTGGCCGTTCATTCGAAAAGTTTGTCGGAACTCCGTCGAAAGTCCATCGGAAAGACCGTCGGACCTAGTCCGTCGAAAAGTCCGCTTGTGTGTACGCGGCATTAGACCTCTCACAGCAGTCTGTACTCACAAGGAAAGTTGGTTGCTTCCAACATCCATGCAACACTTTTCTCCTGTGATACCAGACTAGATCTTCAGACGAAAGCCCCTCAGTCAGCTCTCTGTAGCTTCAGCGTCCAGGCCTTCAGATCGTCTACCTGAGGCCTCACAAACAGCAAGCACATGGCAGTTCTGCCCTGAGGCTGGATCTCCCCTTTGCAGGCAAAGACCCAGAAGCTCTGTGTCTCAGAGTATTTATACAGATGCACAGCAGCCTTCAGGGCCACCCTCCCTGGGAATGGCCAGGGCTGTATAAATATTCATACTACAATTTTCATTGCTCCACATATATGTTCCAGAAGATTCTACTGTTCTCTGGAAAACAGGAGAAACAATCAAACCAGCAGCAGCTGAAACACTGAGCAGACCTAACTAATCACATGCAGCTGCACCCATGGGCTGCACCTCCCGGCAATTAAATGAAAGTTCCCACCCTTTCTTCTATACAGGGGGTCCCGGGTTACAAACAAGATAGGGACTGTAGGTTTGTTCTTAAGTTGAATCTGTTTGTAAGTCGGAACAGGTACATTTTTTAAGTGTAGCTCCAGCCAAAATATTGATTTTTAAGTTTTTTAGATAACATAGAGAAGGGTTACCCCTGTAACATTTGTTTTGCTGTCTGTGCCCCTGTTCAGAAGATTTCACCTCACCTTCTGTCCCAATGACAATTGGATTTTGAAAATTTTGGGTTGTTAGGGAAACATGGACTGGTGATAAAGCATCAGTGGAGAGACCTTTGTCCCATATTAACTCTTACAGGAGTGAATTTCCCTTCCTAGGGGTGGATTTCCTCTCACTTCCTGTTGTCTCCCTCCGTTTGTAAGTAGGAGTCATTTGTAAGTCGGATGTTTGTAAGTAGGGGACCCCCTGTATATCTAAAGTACATGGGGGGGGGTATAAGCAGTCAGGCGAGCTGTATGGAGGGGCCGTATCAGACAGGCCTCATGGTTTCTAATGGTGGCCCTGGAATAACTCATTTTCTTTTTATTACCAGTCAGAGCCACTCTGAGAACTGGTATTGGGATCCTTTAGATCACCTTACTAGTCTATGTATGTCCACCACTGTTGGAGAGATTAATCATTACACAGTATTCACTTGAGCGGAGGATGGAAATGGAAGTGGGATGGTCCAGGTGACCCTTTTGGTCTATCTATGTTCAGTGATAGGTGGTGGATACTTGGATCTGCAGAGGCAATCACCAGGGATAAGTAATGTGATTTCAGAGAAATTGTATTTGTGCAGAATGACCAATTTTTCTTTTGGTGAAACTTTGCTGAAGCGTAAATTCTCAGGTACATTTTCTTTCAAAGGAGACATCTGCTCTTTTCTTTACTTAGAAATTGTGTTTTTTGTATGGGGTGTAATTGGAGTAATTAGATTAATTAAGCCTGCATTCACACCTGAGCAATCGTATTCCTGGTGCTTAAAGTGGAAGTAAACCCATCCATTTAACAGTTTAAAAAAAATTTTTTTTTTTTCCAGGCAGTTTTCAGGCATATGACAAGCATTTTTGCACACATATGAACTGTGGTTCCTGGATTGGACAAGGGGAGAAGAGCAGTTCCATAGGACAATAGGAATTCCTTGTCCATAAAAATTCACGTGTCACTTCCTTTAGGCCCCTTTCACACATATGAACTGTGGTTCCTGGATTGGACAAGGGGAGAAGAGCAGTTCCATAGGACAATAGCAATTCCTTGTCCATAAAAATTCACGTGTCACTTCCTTTACAGTAGCTCCTATGGAAGGCTATGGGGCTAAAAACGCCTGTATACACTGAGAAAAGCTCATGTACATTTTTCAGCGTAGGGCATAGAGCATAAGGTGTGAAAATCATAGGGCGACTGAGTGTGTGAACAGGGACAATTAGAAAGTATGGGATTCTGCATGCTGAGTGTAGTCAGTCAGTGTAGTCAGGTGTAAGAAAATGAGCAGAAAAACACTCCATTTTTGTGTATCATTATTGGTGTACTGTTGCTCTAATTTTTTGTTTTTATTGCCTATTTTTTTCATTCTGTGAAAAAACATAGAATTTGGTTCACCCCAATTAATGCCAGACTGTGACTGGCTAAGGAAGTGCATTTTTACAGATTTCATCATATCCCATTGGATGGGACCCATCCTGAAGATCGCAGCTTATTCAGTCTTCCTTAGATGTGTTTAGATTTAGCTGTACCAGATTCATCTCTCTTGTGGTCTGGATTTGCTCTTTTGCTTTTCTTTGGATGATGAATAATGTCCTAGAGTTGCACTAAAGCACCTTTCTAGTACACTTTGATAGTGTTGGGTAGGTCTGCTTTCAGTCCATGTACCCCCAGCTGGCCTGCTTATTGTATGGCTACCCCCCCCCCCCCCTTCCATCCCACAAACACACATATCAAAAGAGCCTTGAACATGACGTCCTACAGCTGTACAGAAAAGCTCCATTCTATTTAAGTAGCCCATCAACCATATAAAAAAGAAAAGGCATTTGTAAGCCTCCCTAGGCCGGGGATTAGAGTGATTCACGCAGAAACGCGTGGGCCTCTCATACAAGGGGTCTGTTAATGCAAGCTGAGCTTAGCAACATGTCATTTGATTGTGTCCATTCACTGAAATGTCAGGGGTCTTATGAGCATGAAAAAACACATAAACACACAAAACCCCTAAAGTACTCTGATGAAAAAAGTACTCTAAAAAAAGTTGGAGATTTATTCAAACTGCAGCCCTGAACCTATCCTTAAATACAACCAGTTATCACTTTTACTTCCTTGTGCTTGTATCATCCATGTCAGTCTGTACCAAAGGAGCTTACACTCAAATGATCCCACACAGTCACACTTTAGACATTTATATAGCTCTGACATATTCCAGAGTGCTGTACTGCAAACATCCATTCACATCAGTCTCTGCATCTTAGGAGCTTCCACTCTAATGTCCCTCCACAGTATTACACTATTATTATTATTAACCACTTGCCAACCAGCCGCCCCGCAGTCATACTGTGGCAAGCTGGCTCGGCTGCACGAATCGCCGTAGGTGTACATCGGGCTCGTACATGGCTTTCTGTGGGTGCACGTGCACCGATTGGCCAGCGGGGGAGCCAATCAGTGGGTCCGGCAGACTCGATGTCCGCCGGCTGCCCGTGATCGTTCCCCGCAGAGACAGAACGGGGAGATGCCTGTGTAAACAAGGCAGATCTCCATTCTGTCAGGGGATGACACAGAGATCTTCTCTTTCCGCTATGCATGAGGGAACACAGTTAACCCCTTGATCGCCCCTGATGTTAACCTTCCCTGCCAGTGTCATTAGTACAATGTCATTGCATATTTTTAGCACTGATCACTGTAATAATGTCACTGGTTCTCAAAAAAGTGTCAAAAATGTGATCACTGCCATTAATAGTAAAAAACAAATAATAATAATAAAATTGCCATAAATATATCCCCTATTTTGTAGATGCTATAACTGTTGCGCAAACCAATCAATATACACTGTTTCGTTTTTTTACCAAAAATATGTAGCAGAATACATATTGGCCTAAATTGATAAAGAAATTAGATTTTTTTTTTTTTTTGGGTATGTTTTATAGCAGAAAATAAAAAAATATTGTTTTTTTTTTTTTTTCAAAATTGTTGGCCTTTTTTTGTTTATAGCGCAAAAATAAAAACCACAAAGGTGATCAAATACCACCAAAAGAAATCTCTATTTGTGGGGGAAAAAGGACAAACATTTTTTTTTGGGTACAGAGTTGCCACTCAGTGTCGTATCGCAAGAAATGGCCTGGTCATTAAGGGGAAAATCCTTCCGGTCCTTGAGTGGTTAATATATATTTATATAGCTCTGACATATTCTGTAGCTCTGTACAAAAAGCACTCATCCATTCACATCTGCCTCTGTGCCTGAGGAGCTTACACTCTGTTTCTCCACAGTCACACTCTACTTTTATCTAAATAGCTCTGACATATTCCACAGTGCTGTACAGACAGCAGTGAACTAATCATTTCAGTCTCTGTATCACAGAAGCTTACACTTTAATGTACCACCACAGTCAAACACTATTATTATAATACAATATAAAGCTCTAACATATTACACTGCTCTGTACAGGCAGCCATTCACATAAGTAACTGGGCACATAGATTTAAATTCTTGCAGATGTGGATGACAGTAATGCTTGGTACACACTACATGTTTTCTTTCTTTTGTTTGACCCAGTGGGTTGAATGAAAAAAAAAATTCACAGCTCCATCCGAAGCTGCCATCCGAAGTTAGTACAGCGGTCTCCCCTGCTGAGCTGTTGTGTTCTGACAGGGGGATGCCCCCCCCGCCTGAACACTCCGATCAGCATGCTCTGCCATTGGTTGAGGGAGCTGATAGGGTGTCGGTCGGCTGCTGGTTTTTCAACATGCTCTTCTGACAGAAGACGGCCAAACAGACTGACATACACACGGTTTTTATTGAACCAGCCGATGTCTCCTGACATTCGGCCCGTGTGTACGGGGCTTTAGGCAGCCCATAAATAATTCATTGTTTTTTGTTCAATCAGTACCTTGAATTAAAAAAATGACTTGATTCCCCCATCAACACATTTGAGGTGGATGTGGGAATCCTCTCCCCGAAACTTTGTATTTTAACAGCCAGAAGACTTACCACTTAACCACTTCCCAACCGGCGCACGACGATGTACGTCGGCAGAATGGCACGGACAGGCAAAAGGGCGTACAAGATTGCCGCTGTGCCGGTCGGGACCCCCGTGAGTCTGGTCGCGGGTCCCGCGGACTCATTTGCCACGGGGATCATCTCACGGGAAGGCTGAACAGGGAGATGCAGAAGTAAACAGCATCTCCCCGTTCTGCCTAGCAACTAGTGACACTGATCTCTGCTCCCTGTGATTGGAGCAGAGATCAGTGTTCACCAAAACGCAACCACGCCACCCACAGTTAGTAACACACCCCTAGGAACACTTAACCCCTACACTGCCACCCCCTGGTTAACCCCTTCACTGCCAGTGTCATTTACACAGGAATCAGTGCATTTGTATAGCACTGATTGCTGTATAAATGACAATGGTCCCAAAAATGTGTCAAAAATGTCCGATATGTCCGCCATAATGTCGTAGTCACAATAAAAATCGATGATCGCCGCCATTACTAGTAAAAAAAAAAATTTATAAAAATGCTATAAAACTATGCCCTATTTTGTAAACGCTATAACTTTTGCGCAAACCAATCAATAATCGCTTATTGAGATTTTTTTTTTACCAAAAATATGTAGAAGAATACATATCGGTCTAAACTGAGGGGAAAAAAAGCTTTTTTATATATTTTTGTTGGATATTTATTATAGCAAAAAGTAAAAAATAATGCATTTTTTTCAAAATTGTCACTCTTCTTTTGTTTATAGCACAAAAAATAAAAGCCGCAGGGGTGATCAAATACCACCAAAAGAAAGCTCTATTTGTGGGAAAAAAAGGACGTCCAATTTTGTTTGGGAGCCACGTCGCATGACCGCGCAATTGTCAGTTAAAGCGACGCAGTGCCAAATCGCAAAAAGTGGTCTGGTTTTAAGCCAGAAAAATGGTCCGGTCTGAAAGTGGTTAAGCCTGGTACACATTATAAGTTTTATTTCATTCAACCCAGCGGGTTGAACAAAAAAAACCTGTCGGCTCCTGCCTGTAGATCAACTTCTGTATAACCACCCTGCCTATACATGAATTGAAATTCGGTCTGTACCGAGTAAATTTCGATCCATCTGTGCCCCACCTTATATTTATTTATTTTTTTTTTTTTTTATTTATTTATTACAGGATTTATATAGCGCCAACAGTTTACTCAGCGCTTTACAATATTAAAAGGGAGACAATACAGTTATAATACAATAAAATACAAGAGGATTAAGGGGGCCCTGCTCAGAAGAGCTTACAATCTAATAGGGTGGGGGAGGTGATACAAAAGGTTGTAACTGTGGGGAATGAGCTGATGGAAGTGGTAAAAGATTAGTTGGAGACATGATAGGCTTCCCTGAAGAGATGAGTTTTCAGGGATCGCCTGAAGGTAGCTAGAGTAGGGGATAGCCGGACAGGTTGAGGTAGCGAGTTCCAGAGGATGGGAGAGGCTCTGGAGAAATCCTGGAGACGAGCATGGGAGGAGGAAACAAGAGAGCTTGACAGGAGGAGATCTTGAGAAGAGCGGAGAGGACGGTTTGGGATATGTTTGGAGACAAGATTGGTGATGTAGCTCGGGGCAGAGCTGTGGATGGCTTTGTAAGTTGTGGTTAGTATTTTGAATTTAATTCGCTGGGCGATTGGGAGCCAGTGTAGGGATTGGAGGAGAGGGTTGGCAGACACTGAACGGTTGGTAAGGTGGATAAGTCTTGCAGCAGCATTCATGATAGACTGAAGAGGGTAGAGCCTATGGAGAGGCAGGCCAATGAGGAGGGAGTTGCAATAGTCAAGGCGAGAGATAACAAGGGAGTGAATGAGGAGCTTGGTGGTGTCATTTGTTAAAAAGGGGCGAATTTTAGAGATGTTTCGGAGGTGAAGTCTACAAACTTTTGACAGCGATTGGACTTGAGGCTGAAATGACAAGTCCGAGTCTAGGATTACACCGAGTACCCTGGCGTGAGGGGAGGGACTGATGGTTGCATTGTTGATTTTGATGGAAAAGTCATGGAGGGGGGCACGGGCGGGGGGGAATATTAATAGCTCAGTTTTAGAGAGATTTAATTTAAGAAAGTGGTGCGACATCCATGTTGAGATGTCAGTTAGTAAGTTAGTAATGCGAGAGGAGACAGAAGGAGTGAGGTGGTAAGTGGTATTGGAAGCCGTGGGTGGTTATCAAGTGACCAAGGGAGGAGGTGTAGATGGAGAAGAGAAGGGGTCCAAGAACAGAGCCTTGGGGGACCCCCACAGAAAGGGGCAACGGAGAGGAGGAGACAGAGTTGTAGGTAACACTGAAGGAGCGCTGTGATAGATAGGCAGAGAACCAGGATAGAGCAGAATCTTTGAGACCAAGGGAATGGAGTTTATTGAGAAGGAGCGGGTGGTCAACAGTATCAAAGGCTGCAGAGAGGTAAAGTAGTAGCAGTATGGAGTACTGGCTGTCGGATTTAGCAGTTAGTAAATCGTTAGTGAGTTTTAGTAAGGCAGTTTTATTTATACACATTGGGGTCCTATAAACAGCTTGTTTTTCCATTGAACATTTGCTTTTAGATGAATGTTATAATATAAAGTCACTTTGCCGCCTGTACAGCAGCCTGTAGGAGGAAGCATACAGCTAAACACCATTGTACAGTTACATTGTATTCCTTGCAGTGTGCCTTTGTGCTATTCCTGTCTACACAATTCCCCGGATTTTCAGCTCTCAAACAATGAGGAAATTCTCATATCCGTTCTCCACACAAAGCAAATTCCTGCTATGATTTTCAATGACCCCCCCCCCACCATTCTGACATTAACCCGTGTAATGCTTGCCCATTCCTCCCACTTATCTTCAGGAGACACAAAGTAAAATGGAAGACATTAGTAACACATACTTCCACTAAAGTGTGTGTTATGGTGTGCAGGATGAAGCAGATATGAATAGAAATGTTTCCATAGCTGTACAGGAAACAGGAGGAATTTGGCATTTTGCTTACATTTGCTTTGAGGCCAACTACGGTCCAGGTATGATCAGGGGAAATCTGGGTTCAGGGGACTATAGGGGCTGCCAATGTTTGCTCCTTCTGAAGGCTTGTTTCCTGCTTGTCATGCTTATCTGACAGCTTTAAACACTTTCTGAAATACTGATGCAGAACCAGGATGTCGATCAGACTTCGACTGCTATAGTTATATTCTGGGTCAGTAACTCCGTTAGTATATTAGTCAGTTAGGGCTCATTCACACTTTGTTCTTCTACTGCATTGTATTTATGGACATGCGATAACATGCCTTAAAGAAAAAAACAATCCCCTCTGGGTGACCTATGTACATTACATTGCTAGTATTGTAACACACTTCGATGTAGATTCCTGCCTTTTGTTATTCTGAAGAAATAGAGGTTTGTTTGTCTGTGTATGTGATGAATGTGAATGGGAGTGCATTTTTAATCAGCTGCTGCACCTGCAGGGTTCTAATAAGGGGTGTGGCAGGGCCTGTATCCCTTTAGACGTGATTTCCCTTTGGGAGTATCTCACCAAAAATGAAATTTTTGTTGCAGGGGATGCCCAAAATAAGGCGTGTATCTTAGTAAAGACTTCTGGGAAAATCACACAAGCAGGAGGGGGGCGTCATGTACACAATGCTTCCAGGTTGCCATATGGCATAGCATTTTATAGAATAGAATATTACAGTGGTATAGATTAAAAATGAAAGGTAATGATCTTCACGAATAATCATTCTCTCTATTAGACATTTGTATGTGTCTCGGCTCGCCCATGCCCCTCTGCTCTCTTCTTATTGGCTCACTGGCTGTGCTTGACAGCAGGGGGAGCCAATGGGCTCCTGCTGCTGTCTCAGCCAATGAGGAGGGAGAGTCCTAGGACAGCTGAGGCTATCATAAACATCCTTGGATTGGTGGGAGCTCAGGTAAGGATTGGGGAGGCGCTGTACACTGAAGGTTTTTTACCTTCATGCATAGAACTCATGACAGTTAAAAACCTTCAGCCTTTACAACCACTTTATTTGTAAAAGAAAATAATACATTCCACATTCAAATATATACCACCACTGTATACTGTCACTGCAACTATCTGTAGAAATCATAGTGTTTCTGAAAACCAAATATAGCTTTAAAGCGGCGTTCCCCCCATAAATGGAACTTCTGCAGATCGGATTCTTCCCCCCTCCGGTGTCACATTTGGCACCTTTCAGGGGGGAGGGGAAGGAGATACCTGTCAAACCCAGGTATCTGCTCCCACTTCCGGGGAAAGATCGCAGCACATTATGCGGCAAACTACGTAATGTCTGGCCCCTCCCCCCCCACTGCCTTCTGGGAGACACACAGGTCCCAGAAGACAGCAGGGACCATTCAGAAAGCGTAGCGCGACTCGTACATGCACAGTAGGAAACAGGCTGTGAAGCCGCAAGGCTTCACTTCCTGTTTCCCTTAGTAAGGATGCCGGCGCCTGCATCTGGAGCAGAGGGATGGGTTGGCTTCGGGTGCCGACATTGCGGGCTCTCTGGACAGGTAAGTGTCCTTATATTAAAAGTCAGCAGCTACAGTACTTGTAGCTGCTGACTTTTTTTTTTTTTCCCAGGCGGAACTCTGCTGTAAGGCATCCCCCAAGCATATTAAGCATTGTGTATTTTGCCTTCAAAGCTGCAGTTCACTGTATGGTATTTTTCCATTGGTTCATGTTCCCCCTGGCATTGCCCAGCTCCCTCTCTTTTTTTGAAAGTAGTTTTCCTATTAGCCCTAAAAATGGCTAAAAATTACTAACAGGATTTGCCCCCCATAGACTTCAGTGGGATTTGCCTTTAAATTTAGATTTGCCAAATTTCAAACAGGATTTGTTGGATTATTGGCCATATTTGCTCATCCCTACTCAATACAGTTTTGCTTTAAAAAACGCTCACCTGAGACTGTCTGGGTTGGGCTTCACTTGGATTAATGTAGTATTATTGCCAATATAATTTTTAAGTGTGGAAGTGTTTGAAGCCCTGTCAGGTTGTTGTTGCCATCTGTGCCTGATGGGAAGGTTCAAACTCTTTGTTTGTTTGTCCTGGATACTAGGAAGAGATGGAAAATACAAAATTTTACAGTTGACAAAAGAACAGAAGATGAGGGGAAATCTTCCAATGGGCACAGCTGCTGTCCGTTTACACCCGACTGCCCTCTGACTTGATCTGCTTAGATGCAAGAGGAGAGATCCCCTTCCTTTTGTTTTTAGTGAACTGGATTGGATCAGAGGTAGGCAGGTGTAAACGGACACGTCTGTTTACACACGATGGTCCATAGGGGTGAATGGAGGCCTCTAATCGGATCCGCCAGGGAAAGGGGCCTAATGCCACATACACACGATCGGAAATGCCGCCAGCAAAACTCAGATGAGAGCTTTTTGTCAGAAAATGCGACCGTGTGTATGCTCCATCGATCTTTTGCTGGCAGAATTCCAGCCAGCAAAAGATTGAGAGCAGGTTCTCTATTTTTCGGTCGGGAAAAGTTCCTATCAGAAAGTGCGATCATCTGTATGCAATTCATCGACATTTTGACGCATGCTCGGAAGCATTGAACTTCGTTTTCTCAGCTCGTCGTAGTGTTGTACGTCACCGCGTTCTTGACGGTCGAAAGTTCAGAGAACTTTTGTGTGACCGTGTGTATGCAAGACAAGCATGAGCGGAATTCCGTTGGAAAAAAACATCCAAGATTTTTCGGACGGAAATTCCGCTTGTGTGTACGGTATTACCCTACTCTATGCAATACTAAAGGAAAACATTTCGCTTTAGATACACTGTAACAATGAGAAGAAGGAAGGTGTTGACAGCTAGAAGTACCGTAGTTATATTTTTCCTCCTGCAGCTCTAAAATTAGTGCTGGTCCTAGATATATCAACTACATTTCCCAATAGAAATCCACCAAAATGTAATGTACAGCTTGGCTCTTCTGCACCCCGTACCTATTCGCTATTATATAGGTAAACTACTGAATAAAGATGTGCACACTGTCATAAAAAATATACACAAAAATAACTCTTGCTTTTACTTCACCAATTGATTAAAATGTATAAAATAATCCACTGGTAACTTGCACCATCGAATCCATCCTATGCTGCCTTTCAAAGGGATGACATAACCCAGAATCCTGCTGGCTCCCATTTAGATGATAACCTCAACCTCTAAGCTGACAAGTATATCAACCGGGACTACGAGACCCTCTTGGATCTGCTCTGGTCACTTACAGAATTAATCCTCTAATAAGAACATTTTGTGCATCTTATTACTGTCTCTCTGAATGCCAAGCTAGTCCCAGATATGATCTTTAAATCAGGCTTCAGCTCTATGTAAGCTGTAATACAGCCTAAATTAACCTATATCAATTGTACATGTTAAATAACCTTATTATTTATAAAAAAAATTAATCCAGAAGGTACTTGATGTTCCCAAGATGTAATAGGGTGGACTGCAAAATATCAGATTGATTGATGTCAGAGGACAAACTGTGTTTTCATAGTATAGAGAAAAAGACCAGAAGCAGAAATTGTGGTTATTTCTAGAAACTGATGATAGAATAACACCTGATAGTCAGTGTAATGCCGCGTACACACGATCGGACTTTCCGCCAACAAAACTGTGGATTTTTGTTCGAAGGGTGTTGGCTCCAACTTGTCTTGCAAACACACAAATGTTGGCCAACAATTCCGAACGCGAGAACGCGGTGACATACAAGCAGTGTTGGTCATCTTACTTTAAAAAAGTAATTAGTTAAGTTACAAATTACTTCTCCCAAAAAGTTATTGCGTTAGTAACTCAGTTACTACATTGGAAAAGTAATTAGTTACGCAGCAAAGTAATTGACTTTTTTTTTAAATATTCTATACGTGTAACTAAGGGGCGGGTCTAGTATTACTGTAACCAAGGGGCACATTTATTATTATTGTTATATATCGTGTAACCAAGGGGCTGCTCTATTATTACTCTAACCAAGGGGCAGATCTGTTATAGCGTGTAAGCAAGGGGCGGGTCTATTATTATTATATATCGTGTAAGGGGTGGAAGGCTACAGAAGAGGGCGAATGTTAAATTAATGGGCAGAGCTCGATATAACAATAATAATAAATGCGCCCCTTGGTTACAGTAATACTAGACCCGCCCCTTACTTACACGATAGACGCCCCTTGCAGAGTAGCACGAGCATCAGGAGCGTGCGGCATCGCCTCGTACAATTACATGTTAACTGAGTTCACTCAGAGCTGTTTAGGTTCGGCAATTTTCGGAAGCGCCGTAGTCCTTCGTACTGCGCAAGCCCTGCGCCTGCACAATACAGGGGGTCCTTATCCGGCGGGGGAACTTTTTCGGCAGGACACCGGAATTACACTACTGCCATCTAGTGGTGGTAGATGTAATTGGAGTAACTAAGCCAAAGTAATGGGAACTGAGTTACCATGAGGGGAAGAGTAATCAGTTAGATTACTCGTTACCCTCTAAAGTTACTGCGTTAGGTAACTCAGTTTATTTTAACTCAGTTACTTACATCACTGCATACAAGACGTATGACGAGCCGAGAAAAAGGAAGTTCAATAGCCAGTGCGGCTCCTTCTACTTGATTCCGAGCATGCGTGAACTTTTGTGCGCGGACTTGTGTACACACGATCGGACAAAGTTTTGTTGGCGGAAAATTTGAGAACCTGCTAGCAAACATTTGGTGGAAAGTCAGGCAGCAAATGTTCGATGGAGCATACAAACAGTCGAACAAGCTCACATCCAACATCTCACCGTGTGTACGCCGCATTATTCGCAGGTCAAAATGTTTCTACAAAACGGGGAAAAAGTTCAAAAGGAGTAAAAACTGTTGCTAGTGATAACATTTATATAAAATTAAGATAAAATTAAACACATTAATTCCTGAAACTCTGAATGTGCTAAATATCCTTTTTAATTCATTTTCTACAGATCTCCGTTACCAGAAGCAGAAGACACTTTCCTCCTCCTCCTTGGAATCTGTCAATACAACATTGGTTTGATGGAGTCTTTATCAGGTCATTAAGCCTGAAAGGATTACACATGAAGAGAGTTATTCAGAAAGGCCTTTTATCTGTGATGAGAGGATAGAGAGATGTCTAGGACATCTGTCCTTTTTCCAAATGCCCTTCCCTGGGATTGCACCATATACAGTACAGCTGCCAACAGTCCTATTTCCCAGGGACTGCCCCAGGTGCTGGAGGCTTGTCCTTGGAAATGTCCCTGAGCATTAAACAGTAAGTTAGACCCGAATTAGCAGTAATTGGACAGTGTATCAGTTAACATTCACTCCATAAAAATTGATGAATGCTGACTGAGGTCCCTTTCACACTTGTGCGGCTTCAAAGTCGCGCAATTTTACCGCGATTCGCGGCCGCGATTTTTGCTGCGATTTCAAGGAATGCCTGTGTAAGTGGCATCAAAATCAGACCAAAGTAGTGCAGGGACTACTTTGAAGTCGGAAAGACTTGAAGTCGTACTATATGAATGATTGTCATTGGAAATCATGGGGAACGACTTGTCATGCTACTTTGCAGTCCCAAATCGTGGGACAAGTCGTATAAGTGTGAAAGGGGCCTGAGGAGCTCATTGTCACCATTTTGCAGATGACAATTGCCATTGGAATTGTCACTTGTTATCAAGTTGTCTACTTTTGCTGTCTATTGCCAGCCAAAGACTGACCCATGGACAAAGGCCATCGACAGTGCCACAGCCCCGCTTGCCCTTGTCATCCACCATATCCCAAAACAAGGGACAAAGATTTTCCCTTGGACAAAAAGGACATCAATAGTGCTACAGCCCCCCCCCCCCCCGCCCTCTTTGCCCCCTTTCGACCATTACATCCCAAAACAGCTGTGGACTAACAAACCACAGAAAAATGTCCAGAAAAAGGGACATTTTTTATGCTGCTTTTCAGAGACAAGCCGTAAACTTTGCAGCGCGTAGTAAGAAATGAATAAAATGCGGGGCATCCCCTAGACAGACTCCCCAGGGTGAGGGAAAGCCGATGCTTAATGTCTGCAAGTTGCTCTAACTGGAAAGGTTAATTATGATTGAAAGAAACCGTTTAAAAGCTTGGAGTAAGCAAATATGATCTGTAGGAAAACAGAACATGACAAATCGGTCTTTCCAGAGAGTTAAGCATTTTCTCTGCCGCCTAATGTGCATTCGTAATGTTTAATTACGGTTGTTCCGAGAGAAGGTTAAAGCAGGCAGCGTTACTGTAAACTATCAATCTGAGCCAAATGGATAGATATGATAGAGGCTAAAATAAAGCTGATAGTACAGCCAAAAGGAAATCAGAGGACAACATTGCATAGTGATGAACATGGTAAGCCCAGGGCAGTCGGAGTTCTACCTTCAGTGGAAGTAGGTGGGTCACCACTGAGGATTGCAGTAACAAGCATCTATGAAGTCTAATGACACTCAAACATGGCCAACCATCATTCTCATCACTGCATCACATACTTTTGTCAAAATAGTGTGTATTAGAGAGTTTGTGGTGAAGGAACTTGACTAGCCTGCACAGAGGCCTGACCTCAACCCGATAGAACACCTTTGGGATGAATTAGAGCAGAGACTGCGATCCAGGCCTTCTCGTCCACATCAGTGCCTGACCTCACAAATGCGCTTCTGGAAGAATGGTCAAACATTCCCATAGACACATTCCTAAACCTTCTGGAAGAATGATAAAACATTCCCATAGACGCACTCCTAAACCTTGTGGACCACCTTCCCAGAAGAGTTGAGGCTGTTATAGCTGCAAAGGGTGGGCCAACTCAATATTGAACCCTATGGACTAATGCCCCGTACACACGGTCGGAAATTCCGACCACAAAATCTGCCGGATTTTTTCCAATGGATTTTGTCCGACACTGGTGTTGTATACACACGGTCGAACAAAGTTGTCGGAAAATCCGATCATTCTGAACGTGGTGACGTTCGTTGCGTACGACGTAACTACGTAGAGGCTATTAGCCAATAGCTTTGGTCTCGTAATTTGATCTGAGGATGCGTGGCACTTTGTCCATCGGAATTCTCTACACACGATCGGAAAAAGTCAGATCGGAATTTGTTGTCGGAAAATTTGAGAGCAGGATCTCAAATTTTTTCTGTCGGAAATTCAGACGGAAAAAGTCCGATGTAGCCCACACACGGGCGGATTTTCCGACAACATGGTCCGATCGGACATTTTCCGTCGGAATTAAAGTTCATGTGCATGTAAAGGCAGGCGTCTCAATACTTTTGGTAATATAGTGTATGTGTTATTTTCGATTTAACCCATAATTACATTTGGGGGGGGGGGGGTATGGCTAATCACAGATGAGCACTAAAGGGAACAATTACATTTCTATTTATGAAACTTCATAAATAAATATAGAACAGTGATATAGCAAGTAACTGGTGAATGTCACAAAAGCAATTACTTCCAGGAAAAGTCAACAATATATCATTTTCTTACTGTACGGGTGATGTGTAGTAGAACATTCCTCCCTCTGGCAGGCGGTGATGTGGTTTTATGTCGCCTTCTCACTGCTTGTTTTAACCCCTAAAAACCCCACACCACTGTGCCACAACTGCATAAATCGCCCTGTGAATAGATCACGTTCATAGAGCGCAAAAAATAAGGGATCATTTTGGCGCTCTGCAATGCTTTGCATTCTAGCATGTGCACACCCCTCATCTGCTGCCTTTGCAGTTTCAGGAGGAGCCCTTGGGGGGCAGTAGAAATGCAGTTCTCCCACATGTTTTTACCACCTCCGACCGCAAGTGTAAATGAGGCCTAAATGTACTATAGAGTCTCAGAATTCTGCGGTAGTATTTTTAGTCTGGAAGTCAGCTGTGTATAGTAAAATAGTTTGTTCCCTATATAGCGACCGTCCTTGTCAATATATTCAGTTTTGAAAAGTTGCTCACCTCTCTTTTTATACAGTATATCTATAAATGTTATGTAATCCAAAGCATTATTTCTTGTTATGCCGCGTACACACGAGCGGAAATTCCACCAGCAAAAGTCCGATGAGAGCTTTTGGTCGGAAAATGGAACCGTGTGTATGCTCCATCGGACTTTTGCTGGTGGAATTCCAGCCAGCAAAAGATTGAGAGCAGGTTCTCAATTTTTTGGTCGGAAAAAGTTTTGATCGGAAATTCTGATCGTCTGTACCAATTCTGACGCGCAAAATTCCTACGCATGCTCGGAAACAATTCGACGCATGCTCAGAAGCATTGAACTTAATTTTCTCGGCTTGTCGTAGTGTTGTACGTCACCGCCTTCTTGACGGTCGAAAGTTCAGTGAACTTTTGTGTGACCGTGTGTATGCAAGCCAAGCTTGAGCTGAATTCCGTCAGAAAAACCATCCAAGATTTTTCCGACGGGAAATCCGCTCATGTGTACGGGGCATAATGCCGCGTACTCACGGTCAAACTTTCCGTCAGAAAAAGTACGATGGGAGCATTTAATCGGATTTTCTGACCGTGTGTATGCCCCATTGGACTTTTTCTGTCGGCATTTTCGATGGACTAAAGGCCCATACACACGATCAGACTTTTTGACAACAAACATGCAAATTAGCTGTTTTAAGGCAACATCTGGCTGTGTGTACGCTCCATCGGACAAACTTTTTCGGTTTTCATCGGACTTTTGTTGGCTGTGCAAACGGACAAACTTTGCAGCAACAAAAGTCCGATGGAGCAAAGTCTGATCATGTGTACAGAAAACCATAGGACTTTTGTACAAAGTACAAACCCGCATGCTCAGAACAAATGCAAAAGATCAGACAACAATACAGACGTTGACCAAAGGTGGCAGTAAAGAGCAGAAAAACCATGTGATTTGGTGAAAGTTGGCTGAAAAAGTCCTGCCGTGTGTGTGCAATACAAGGTTATGGCCGATGCCCTTTGTACAAAAATCCATGGAAAAGTTTGTACAAAGTCCGATCGTGTGTATGAGGCTTAGTATACAGAACATGTTTTACATTTTTCAGTCGGAAGTGCCGACGGAGTTTAGTCCGGTGGAAAGTCCGGCCGTGTGTACGCGGCATTAGACTAAATCCTGCTAAGTAATACCAGCAATATCTTCATGGGCGTTTTATGCAGCACAACGGATCTGAAGGTATTCTGGGAGGGCACAACTATTGAATGACCAAAATACACACTGTGTTATGTCAGCAGGCGTGTTGGAATTTATTTTATAACAAATGCTTCAAAAATTTCAATAAAAGTGATCCAAATCAGGACCCGTGACCAGGCAGTTTATTAGAAGGATGCAAACGATTTTTGAAATGAATGACAGGTCCTCATTGAATAAAGTCAATCCAACACTATGCAGGAAAAGCCTTGGACGTTTTCCTGTCCCCCCTCATCTGCCTAATTACAACTACACAGAATTAGCTTCTTATTTAACCGACTGCAAACTACAATCTGTTTAACTTGTTCTTTGAAAAGCGGTGATTAAGCGTTTGAGCAATAAAAAAAAGAAAAGTTAAAACAACTAGTTCATTTAATGTATTGTGGAAGAGGGTTATGGCATGGCTGGCTTTGTTCTATGTCTCTGTGATCGCTCGGTGGTGATACAAGGCAGGTATTTCCTGTCTTAATGACTTGCTGGGGGTCACACAGATGGTGTCCCTTTACTTATGACATAGAAAACCTTTATTTATATTAAATGACATGTCCAACACAAGAAAAGATGACTTTAGAATATTTGAAAATATAAAATTCTCATATATGCACAGACTATTAGATAGTTAGCATTTATATAACCAGTGATGTAAGTAACTGAGTTAAAATAAACTGAGTTACCTAACGCAGTTACTTTAGAGCATGGGTCTTCAAACTATGGCCCTCCAGTTGTTCAGGAACTACAATTCCCATCATGCCTAGTCATGTCTGTGAATGTCAGAGTTTTACAATGCCTCAAGGAATGTGTAGTTCCACAACAGCTGGAGGGCCGTAGTTTGAGGATCCCTGCTTTAGAGGGTAACGAGTAATCTAACTGATTACTTTTCCCCTCATGGTAACTCAGTTCCCATTACTTTGGCTTAGTTACTCCAATTACATCTACCACCACTAGATGGCAGTAGTGTAATTCCGGTGTCCTGCCGAAAAAGTTCCCCCGCCCGATAAGGACCCCCTGTACTGCGCAGGCGCAGGGCTTGCGCAGTACGAAGGACTACGAAGCTTCCGGAAAATTGCAGAACCTAAACAGCTCTGAGTGAACTCTACACCGCGCAGTCGCAGTTAACATGTAATTGTACGAGGCGATGCCGCGCGCTCCTGAGGCTCGTGCTACTCTGCAAGGGGCGTCTATTGTGTAAGTAAGGGGCGGGTCTAGTATTACTGTAACCAAGGGGCGCATTTATTATTATTGTTATATATCGAGCTCTGCCCATTAATTTAACATTCGCCCTCTTCTGTAGCCACCCGCTACTTACACGATATAATAATAATAGACCCGCCACTTGCCTACATGCTATAACAGATCTGCCCCTTGGTTAGAGTAATAATAGAGCAGCCCCTTGGTTACATGATATATAACAATAATAATAAATGCGCCCCTTGGTTACAGTAATACTAGACCCGCCCCTTAGTTACACGTATAGAATATTTAAAAAAAAAGTCAGTTACTTTGCTGCGTAACTAATTACTTTTCCAATGTAGTAACTGAGTTACTAACGCAATTACTTTTTGGGAGAAGTAATTTGTAACTTAACTAATTACTTTTTTGAAGTAGGATGACCAACACTGTATATAACATTAAAGCAAAATAATAGCTTCCATATTGCCTTAAATAATTAGTTTGGGCCAAGCTGGTCTGAATAAACTATTGGCCGCCGTTTGTGCTGTAATATACTGTAATAACATAAAGCTATATAAAGCTCTCTGTGTTCCAGAAGCAGAATAGGCAACTTCCCATCTACTGCTGGAATTAAGAAAAGTTGGGTCGAGCGCTTCCCAGCCATTCAGGAGAAGCCTTGAATTCATTGATAAAAATACATCCACCTGCCCTTCCACCTCTGCCAATCAGAGGAAGCCCTGTACCCTTTTTTTTTTTTTTTATTTCACATTTTTTTTTATTATTTTCTGGATAAGATTTAGAAATAAAAGTTTACAAGACAGAGTATATCAAACAAAACATGTACTGTGTATAAAGGTAAAAACAGTAAAGAAGAGAAAGTTAAAGGGTAACGCCACTTTCGTGGAGGGAAAAAAATAGCAAATAAAGAAAACATAATATAGCATATAAAATTGCGACAATGTCATATTGCAATTGAATGTTATGAAAAATTACCTTTTTTTTTTCAATCCCCCCCCGGAACATAATTTCCTGCTTGTGTGATTGGCTCAGCAATTTTCTCAGAAGTCTGCACTAAGAGTCAGATTTCTGTCATTTTTGGTGAGATACTTTTAATAGGAACTCATGGCTAAGGCCCTGCACTTTTCCTCATTAGAGCCCTGCAGGTGCACAGCTGGTTGAGAGTTATGAAACCACTCCCATTAGGCTGGATTCACACCTATGCATTTTTAGTGCTTTTTGCATTTTGCAGATTTGCACTACAGTCCATTTGCCATGGTTTCCTATGGAACACGTTCTGTAGTGCATAGGTGTGAATCCAGCCTTAGACCTCTATCGCACTGGGGCGTTTTTCAGGAGTTCTTCAGGCGCTTTAGCATTAAAAAAAGCGCCTATAAAGCGCTTGAAAGAAGCCTCATCTGCAATCCCAATGTGAAAGCCCAAGTGCCCTTTCACACTGCCAGCGCCCGAAAAACGCTTAAACTAGCGGGGCTTTACCGGCGTTTTTGAGTGCTAGTGGGGCGCTTTTAACCCCTGCTAGTGGCCAAATAAAGGATTAAAAGCGCCCACAAAGCGCCGCTGCCAAAAGCGCTTTGCAGGCGCGTTTCAGGCATTTTGCAGGCGCTTCCCATTGATTTCAATGGAAAGGGGCGCTTTAGGAGCGGTGTATTCAAAGCGCTGCGAAGAAGCTGCTTGCAGGACTTTTTTTGACGTCCTGCCAGCGCAGCGCCTCAATGTGAAAGCACTCGGGCTTTCACATTGGGATTGCAATTGCGGCTTCTTTCAGGCGCTTTACAGGCGCTTTTTTTTAAGGCTAAAGTGCCTGAAAAGCCATAGTGTGAAAGGGGTCTCCGTGTGAAAGCACTCGGGCTTTCACATTGGGATTGCAGATGAGGCTTCTTTCAGGTGCTTTACAGGCGCTTTTTTTAACGCTAAAGTGCCTGAAAAACACCTGAAAAACGCCCCAGTGTGAAAGGGGTCTAATGCCCCATACACACGGTCGGATTGTCCGACGGAAAATGTCCTATCGGACAATGTTGTCGGAAATTCCGACCGTGTGTAGGCTCCATAGGACTTTTTCCGTCGGATTTTCCGACGGACAAAGTTTTATCTCCTGCTCTCAAATTTTCTGACCACAAAGTCCTATCGGACTTTTTCCGATCGTGTGTAGCGAATTCCGACGGACAAAGTGCCACGCATGCTCAGATCACATTACAAGACCAAAGCTATTGGCTACTAGCCTCTACGTAGTCCCGTCATAGGCAACAAACGTCACCACGTTCAGAATGATCGAATTTTCCGACAACTTTGTCCGACCGTGTGTATGCAACACCAGTGTCGGACAAAATCCGTCAGAAAAAAATCCGATGGACTTTGTGGTCGGATTTTCCGACCGTGTGTACGGGGCATAAGACTCATTGAGCACATGGGGCACAGAGGAACAAACAGGGATTTCTTCAGAATAACAAAAGGTAGGAATCTGTAAGAATGTTTGTTAAAATATTTGTAATGTACATAGATCACCCAGAGGGGAATGTTTTTTTCTCAACAAAAGTGGAGCTAGGCTTTAAATAAAGCAAAATAAAATAAAGTAGAATTAAAATAAAATAAAAAATGAAATAAATGTTATTTGCAGCGCTTCATGAGTGAGATCCAAACGTGTGATGATCAGAAAATATTTATTCCATCAAAGGTCTGATGAACTGAAAATAAAGTTTAAAATAAGAAGAAGGTATAAAAACACTGATGTGATGTGCAAATTGAAATAGTTGGATTGTTTTACATCACAGCTACATCCATTCATATAATCTACAAGTTCGAAGCACTTCAGGATGTTCTTTGTTTTTTTCTATTGATAAAAATACATCAACCCGCCCCTCCACCTTTGACAATCAGAGGAAGCCTTGTATTTATTGATAAAAAATACATTTGCCTGCCTCTCCACCATTGACAATCAGAGGGAGCCCTATATTAATTTATAAAAATACATCCACCCGCCTCTCCACCTTTGCCAATCACAAGAAACCTTGTACTCCTTGAAAAAAAATACATTCACCCACCTCTCCACCTTTGCCATTCACAGGAAATCTTGTATTCATTGATACGAATACATTCACCCCCCTCTCCACCTTTGTCAATGAGAGGAAGCCTTGTATTCATTAAAAAAAAATACATTCTCCCAACTGTCCACCTTTGCCAATCAGAGGAAGCCTTGTATTCATTGATAAAAATACATTTACCCACCTCTCCAATCTTGCCAATCAGAGGAAGCTTTGTATTCATTGATAAAAATACATTTGCCTGCTCCTGCACCTTTGCCAATCAGAGAAAGCCTTGTATTCACTGATAAAAATACAAGGCTTCTCCTGAATGGTGGAGAAGCACTTGGCCTAGCTATTTTTAATGCCAGCAGCAGATGGGAAGTCCACGTACTGCTGTCAGAACACAGCCCTGCATACTGTAGTAAGTTAAAGTGGTTGTTAACCCCCTTTCAGAAATGTATAGAATCCGTTCTGTCTCTTTATACAGGACCCCCTGTCTCTGTGTTTCATTAAAAAAATACTTCCTTCATCATATCCCACGGTGGCTCCCGGCGCTCATATAACCAGCCGTGTCTCCTCTCTGCCCGTCTTCCAGAAGCAACGGGTGGGGCCGAGGTTTCCCCGCTGACATAGAGAGGGATGCAAGGAGGATAGGAGAGTGAAGACACGGCTGGTCACGTGATCACCGGGAGCCGCCGTGAGATACAGTAAAGGAGGTATTTTTTAAAGAAAACACAGAGACAGGGGGCCCTGTATAAAGAGACAGAACGGATTCTCTACATTTCTGAAAGTAGTAGGTGTCCCACATTCCTATCTCAAAATGTTGGAAGGTATGTATTTGTGTTATGTAAAAAATATCAGTGCTATTAATAATTTATCAGTGCTATTAATAAATACAAAACTCAATCAAAAGGAGTTTTTAATATTTGTCTGGAGTTCATCCTAACCCCAGAATATGGTCATTAGGAAGTGATGGAACCCTCATAAGTAGATTTCCTTGTGTCTTCTGCTCTCAGCTGACTTGTGTCTCTGCAGCTGGACAAGAGACTTCATAGGCAGGTCACTGTCCACACTGTGATCTCTCTGATCTCCAGTAATCTTCCGGTGTCACATTGTATCTCCAGGATGACAAGCTTCATTCTTGTGCAGCCAAGGGGTCACCTTACTGGAACATCTGCCTGTCTGGATTGCAATTTTCCTGCATGATAAAAAGGCCGCAGTTCAGGAAAACGCAGAACACTGACAGACGAGGAGGGGACATGGCAGAGAGGAAACAGATGGGGAAATTAAGATGAGATCACAGAATATAAAGAATGGGTGTGAGTGTGATAACAATGAGTTATGACAAGAATGAACGTGCGTTAAACAACGCATTTCTACACCAAATGTGCCTATAGCCCTGCTTGTACTTGTTGCAAGGGTTACTATTTTTTGTACTGATAATAGTTTTAAGTCAACTTTATTTCATTTTCTTTGCAGATTTTTTTACATTTATAGGATGCTTAATATATTATTTTGACTACCTTTACTATTTAATACAGGGAACACCCATGATACTGATGTCACAGAGCAGTAACAAGTGAATACAATAGAATTTGTTTACTTTCAGGCAGTCTCTCTCTAATTGAGACTCTCCAAACCAGTGAGACATGAAGGAGGATGAGTCCTTTCTCTGACTCAGCTTGGAGTATAACCTATGCTTCAACTATTAATCTCTGTAAACTATCGCTTCTCTGCCTTTTGGCTAAGATCAAGTGTAGTATCAGTTCTTATCAGTGTCCAGTACGGGGGCTACACTGTTATTCCTGCCTTATGGTGGAACAGAAACCGGGGCGCCCACAGGCAGTTAGGGCATGGGAGTAATTCCCCTGGAAAAACTGGATGGGCCCTGTTCCTCCTGGTTTGAATGGATCTATCTTGTCTGGCCATGGGCTGGAAAGGCAGAGAGTCTGCGTTGTCTGTGCCCCCTGGGAGTGGTCACCTTAGGGGTGCTCTTAGTAACACTTAGGTGTGGGACCCCACGGTGTGAAAAGGCACATGGTCACAGCACCAAATACTTTTTTTCTGCACTGCGCCTTTTAGGGCTGGGCCTTTTGGCCAAGTCCAGGGCAAGTTTAGTAACCAGGCCTCAGGGTCGGCCAGTCCACATTGCACCGCCACTTATTTATTTTTATTTTATTTATTTATTTTTTCTCCTGTTTTATCTCTTTCACTTTTGTGTGTGTTTTCTTTCTCACTAGGATGGAGGGTGTAAGTCCCTGTCAGGAGCCTTGCACCCCGGAGGGATCAGGGAAAGGTCCTTCGGGGGTGGACAAAGCACACCCTTAAAGCAGAACTCCACCCTAAAGCTTCCGCTCATCAGATTCCTCCCCCCTTCTGGTGTCACAATTGGCACCTTTCGGGGGGGGGGACAGGATACCTGTCTTTCCTTTCCCACTTCCGGAAGTGCGCCTTGGCGAGGATGCGGCCGTGACGTCACCGCGGGGCTACCTCCTCCTCCTCCCTCGGCCGCCGGGCTAATGGGAGAGAGGAGCGGGGCCTCGCGCATGCGCAGTAGGGTTCCCGGCGTGAAGCCGAAAGGCTACACTGCCGGGTCACCTTAGCCGCAATGGCGACGGCAGCACCCAACAGCTGATGAAGACATCAGCAGCGATGCCGACATCGAGGGACTGCAGGACAGGTAAGTGTCCATTTATTAAAAGCCAGCAGCTGCAGTATGTGTAGCTGCTGGCTTTTCTTTTTTTTTTTTTTTTTTCCCGGAACACCCCCTTAAGTGCACTTTTTAGTGTGTGTGCGCATTTGTACACCTAACTGATTTTGTTTTTCGTTTTCAGCACCACCGTGGAAAGGAACCTATAAATGTATTTAATAATAAAAAAGAAATATATATTTACAAACATTATACCTCACATTTCCTTTAGGATAAACTGTAGATTCCATTAAATGGAAAAATACACAGGGGTGTACAGTACCCCTTCAGGACGGTCACCACCAGTATTTAGGAGAGCCTAAATCTTAACAGGTGGACCGTCAATGAAGGGGAGACATCTTGTTGACAGCTCATGGTGGGGCGCTTTAAATTAAGCTAAAAGGTGTCAGTGACCCATGTAACGACCAGTTTGCCCCTAGCCCAGTCCTCTTGACCCTACACCTTCATCCTGTGAAAGGAGATGATAAATCAAGGGTGGATTTTGCTGGCCTTCTTTGGATGTCAGGGAGCTCTATTACCGAGAGCGTGGTCCTCATTCTCCAGCAATTAAAGGGGGACGTCTCTGTTACATTCCTTTCCAAAAGGAGCTCTTATTTTAACAGAGAGATATTTCTAAGCTCATTAATTTTATGAATTAGGACATTCTACTAAGACAGCGTGCATAAATTGTGAGCAAATGACTTTTGCTTTTTATCAGATGGTCTCCTCTTGTCCCCAGTGTCCAATAGCTCATCGTACTGAGTTTATTAAACTCTAATTTGTTTGAAACATTTAAGACACAGTCCCCCAAGAGATTAGTAAAATGCCTTTATTTATATTGCAGATTAAACATATTGTGCGCAGGCTATTAAATTATGTGAACAGGGTGATACACCCTGGATACCTTTGGATGAAAATGACTCTGTATACCTATATACAGGCTGTATATACTGTTCTACACCTAGAAACAGCTCTGACATTTTAACACCACTGAGATAATATTTACAGAGATTGGTTCATAGAACATTGGTGACAGTATCTTTGATCAGCGGCTGTTCTACATAAAATAAGCCACTTTTGCAGGACTTTGAAGTTCCTCCACCCCAAACTCTCTCATCCATGTGTTTATGGACCTTACTTTGTGCACTGGTCCAAATCATTTGGTGGAGGGAGGGTTATGGTGTGGGGTTGTTTTTCAGGTCCCTTAGTTCCAGTGAAGGGAATTCTTAAGGCGTCAGCAAACCAAGACCTTTTGGACAATTCCATACTCCCAACTTTGTGGGAAGAGTTTGGGGATGACCCCTTCCTGTTCCAACATTAATGCCCACCAGTGCACAAAGCAAGGTCCATAAAGACATGGATGAGCGAGTTTGGGGTGGGGGAATTTGACTGGCCTGCACAGTCCTGACCTCAACCCGATAGAACACCTTTGGGATGAATTAGAGTGGAAACTGCAAGCCAGGCCTTCTCGTCCAACAACAGTGCCTGGAAGAATGGTCAAATATTCCCATAGATACACCCCTAAACCTTGTGGATGATATTACTGGGGGGGGGGGGGATGCAGGGGACAGAGGAGGACACTGATGTGGACAGGTAAAGGTGGACAGAGGAGAAAGCTACTATGAGGGGGTAAGAAAGACCTCCTGTATCATGTCCACAGCCTCTGTCCACCTCCTGTATCACGTCCACAGCCTTTGTCCACCTCCTGTACCATGTCCGCAGCCTCTGTTCACCTCCTGTATCATGTCCACAGTCTCTGTTCACCTCCTGTATCATGTCCACAGCTTCTGTCCACCTCTTGTATCATGTCCGCAGCCTCTGTCCACCTCCTGTATCATGTCCACAGCCTCTGTCCACCTCCTGTATCACGTTCTTAGCCTCTGTCCACCTCCTGTATCACGTTCTTAGCCTCTGTCCACCTCCTGTATCCTGTCCACAGCCTCTGTCCACCTCCTGTACCCTGTCTGCAGCCTCTGTCCACCTCCTGTATCATGTCCACAGCCTCTGTCCACAGCCTTTGTCCACCTCCTGCACCACGTCCGCAGCCTCTGTCCACCTCCTGTATCATGTCTGCAGCCTCTGTCCACCTCCTGTACCCCCTCTGCAGCCTCTATCCACCTCCTGTATCATGTCCACAGCCTTTGTCCACCTCCTCTATCATGTCCGCAGCCTCTGTTCACCTCCTGTATCATGTCCACAGTCTCTGACCATCTCTTGTATTTTATCATGTCTGCAGTCTCTGAGGGGGAGTCTGGAGAGTAGAGCGACTCTGGAGAGGACACTATAGGATAAAACCAGAGCAGCCAAGCTAGAGCTGCCTGACTGAGCCCTGCACAGCGCCGCCAGGCCAGTCTCAGTGGGGGGTGGGTTGCTTATGTAAGGGGGGAGTGAATACAATAATGTAAGGGGGCACTGATATAAAGGTTCCCCCCTATATTAGTAACCCCCCTTACCTTAGTGTATTCACTCTACGGAAGGCGGTCTCTAGTCACCAGAGCCCCCCCTTACATCAGAGTTCCCACTTAGATCATGATCCGCAGCATTCCCCTTTACATAAGAGTTCCCTTTCACTGTAAGTCCTGCAGCACAAACAGTCCTGCAGACTCTGATGTATGGGGGAACTCTGTGCTGGCTGGGTTATAGTAGCCCGACCTTCATGTCAATGGAGAAATATGGTTTTTGACTTTTCTTTAACTGTAATAGCACTAGCTATGTGTTTATAGATTAAATATTGATATTTGCACTGTTTAGCAGTGAAAACTGTAATTTTAGGTACTTTTTTTGCAGTGCCAGTAAAAAATGTGGATCCGTCAGTAAATTATTTTTGCCAGTAAAAAGTTGGTGCCGTTTGTACATTTTGGCATCCTGCCAGTAAACTTCACTTTGGGGGGTTGGCAACACTGGTTATAGCTGCAAAGGGTGGGCCAACTCAATATTGAACCATACGGACTAAGACTGGGATGCCATTAAAGTTCATGTGCGTGTAAAGGCAGGCGTCCCAATACTTTTGGTAATATAGTGTAGAGTTGATCTGTAGCAGTCCCTGCTGGTTAGATCTGGCACTGCATGCTAAAAAATACTGCTAAAAAATACAGCGATTACCTGTGATCTGTGTAAAACTTATACACTATTAACATTTGAATCAAATTGTTTTATGAACGTTCATTCCATTTGCTAATTGTTAGTCAAATCAATATTTGTTTTTTGACCATAGTGATGAGAAAATTTGAAGGAGCAGAATGGAAAATTGTTCTCGAGCAAACAAATTTCTTACATTTTATGTGGTTTTCATTTGGGAAAAATCTATTCATTCCAAAGTCAAATGATGAAACCAAATACATTTTAAAGTACATTCGAACAAAATTCATCAAGTAATCGGATGTGCTGACAATTTCCATACAAATCTGCGTACAAATCTACTAGTGTATGGCCAGCTTTAATTCCATTGTGTGTAGAAGGAGCCATTATAAGTGGCATTACACAGCTTGGTTGCTTTGTTGATGCACAACTGTGTCTTTTATTCTCTGACATAAAAATTTTATTTCTTAAAAAATGTGCTAGCAAAAACAAGTAAATGGCATTTCATTTTTGGAATTTACTAACCAGTTGAGGACCAATAGGAGATCCCTATTAGAGTTCTTCTCTGTAGGGCAGATGCCCTCTTGTGTTATTATAAGGATCTGCACTCCGTTTGACATTCTCAGGCTGATCTGTGTAGTTGAGCTGCACTCAGTAGCACTTTCAGCACAAACAGATATATATTTGTTTTTAACAGAAAAGCACAAACAGATATTTAAAGCGTTTGTTAACCCAAAAAAAAAAAAAAAAAAAAAAGAATCCTGCTCCTTTAAAGCATTTTATACAGCACAGTGCTTGTGCTGTGTAATTTGGCCCCCTGTAACACCTGAAATACCTGGTTGATCCTGCAGTTTCTGCCCTCCCTTTTGTAAACTGACCACGGTGTATCATGGCTGCTGAGCCCTGACCCTGTGGTCAGTTTACATGCCTCCGTCAGCCACAGCTCTCCTGTCCTATGTGTCCCTTTGTCTTCCTCTCCCCTCCCCCCTCTACTTGTCTGCCCCTGTGTCAGTGCCCGCCCGTCTGCTCCTGCTGCTCTCATAACTGTTTAACCACTTAAGGACCGCCCGCCGTCGTTATACATCGGTACTTTGAAGCTACCATAACCCTGGTATCCTCTTCTTCAGCGGGCGGTCAGCTTTCAGATAAAAGTGGTCTCTGCGGCAGATTCACCACAAGATCACTTTTATCGGCGGTGGGAGAGGGCCCCCCTCCCGATGCGTTCCACCGCCCTCTGCCCCTTACGGGAGCCACCGGTGGAGGCAATCGCGTCCGCTCTCCTCTGTGGTATGGAGCTGAGTGAGGGGAAGATGGCGCCCACCCGTCTCCATAACATTGCAGGGTGGAAGCGATGTCAAAACGTAATTTCCACCCATAGCTCTTAACCAGTTCCCGACTGGCGCACACAGATGTACGTCAGCAGAATGGCACAGACAGGCAAATGGGCATACAGGTACGTCCCTTTAAATTTGCCGCCGTGCAATCACATCCGACCTCCGTGAGTCTGATCGGGGGTCCCGTGGACAAGATCGCTGCAGGGATACCCGCGATCATGTCACTGGGAGGAAGAACGGGGAGATGCTAAAGTAAACAGTGTCACTGATCTCTGCTCCCTGTGATTGGAAGAAACACGCCCCTAGGACACAGTTAACCCCATACACTGCCACCTCCTGGTTAACCCCTTCACTGCCAGTGTCATTTACACAGGAATCAGTGCATTTGTATAGCACTGATTGCAGTGCTATACAAATGTGTAAATGTGTATACAAAAATGTGTCCAAAATGTGCGATGTGTCCGCCATAATGTTGCAGTCACAAGAAAAATCGCTGATCGCCGCCATTACTAGTAAAAAAAAAATATTAATAAAAATGCCATAAAACTATCCCCTATTTTGTAAATGCTATAACTTTTGCGCAAACCAATCAATTATCGGTTATTGCGATTTTTTTTTACCAAAAAATGTAGAAGAATACTTATCGGCCTAAACTGAGGGGAAAAAAAAAAAGTTTTTTTTATAAATTTTTGGGGGACATTTATTATAGCAAAAAGTTAAAAAAGTTTTTTTTTCAAAATTGTCGCTCTTTTTTTGTATATGGCGCAAAAAATAAAAAAACCGCAGGGGTGATCAAATACCACCAAAAGAAAGCTCTATTTGTGGGAAAAAAAGGACGTCAATTTTGCTTGGGAGCAACTTTGGGTCTTTGGCCAGCAAAATGGTCCGGTCTGAAAATGGTTAAAGAGACTTTTTTTTTTTTCAAACAACATTTTTTTTTTATTGTATTTTAATGTAAATATGAGATCTGAGGTCTTTTTGACCCCAGATCTCATATTTAAGAGGTCCTGTCATGCTTTTTTTTCTATTACAAGGGATGTTTACATTCCTTGTAATAGGAATAAAAGTGACACAATTTTGTTTTTTAAAAGTGTAAAAATAAAAGGTAAAATAAATTAGGAAAAATATTTTTTTAAACGTGCCCCCGTCCCGCGAGCTAGCGCGCAGAAGCGAATGCATACGTGAGCAGCGCCAGCATATGGAAATGGTGTTCAAACCACACATGTGAAGTATCGCCACGATTGTTAGAGTGAGAGCAATAATTCTAGCCCTAGACCTCCTCTGTAACTCAAAACATGCAACCTGTAGCGTTTTTTAAACATCGCCTATGGAGATTTTTAAGGGTAAAAGTTTGTCGCCATTCCACGAGAGGGCGCAATTTTGAAGCGTGACATGTACCCCATTACCAATTCACACAGGGGGGGCGGGATCTGGGGGTCCCCTTGTTAAACCACCGGGGCAAGGGTTGTGGGGATGAGGCCCTTGTCCCCATAAACATGGGGACATCCTCCCCATGTTGAGGGCATGTGGCCTGCTACGGTTTGGGGGGTGCTCTTTAGCCCCTCTCTTTTCCTGCGGCCTGATAGGTTGCATGCTTGGATAAGGGTCTGGTATGGATTTTTGGGGGGACCCCACATCATTTTTTTTATTTTGGCGCGGGGTTCCCCTTAAAATCCATACCAGACCTGAAGGGCCTTGTATGGAGTTTGGGGGGACCCCCACGCAATTTTTAAAAAAAAAATTGGTTCGGGGTTCCCCTTAATATTCATACCAGACCCAAAGGGCTTTCTAATTTGCCGCGAACACCCCAAATTGTTCGCTATTCGGCGAACGGGCGAACAGCCAATGTTTAAGTCGAACTCATGTTTGACCCGAACATAAAGCTCATCCCTAGTGTACTATGGTAGACCAGATATAGTGAATACAGGATCCTGGATTTAGTAACACTTTAAGTGATCTGCAACACATTACATTTTTGTTGTTGGGGGGGGGGGGGGGGTTATACCACCTTCCTGCCATATAAAATATGATGAGTGTTATGTGGGATGAAAAACATAAATTCACTGGTTTCATTTGGCTCACCTTTAAGAGGGGGGAGGAAAGTGTGGACTTTGTCCACAGCAACCAAAAAGCTTTTGTAATCAGTGGAGTTACAGCGATCAAACATCTGAGCGATCAGTGCTGATCACTCAGTTCTCCCCCTCCGCTCTGAGCTGAGAGCCATTACTGTCAGTCACTGGGTCTCTCTGCTCTCTCCTCCAGCGCTCACTGGGGTGCTGGGCTGTGAAGAGGGTGGGAGAGGCTGTCTCAGGCTTTCTGCTGATCGCTGAGAGGCTGAGCTAGGTCCCGGTCCAGGCATCTGATTGCATCCCAACCATGTGGTCGTCGTCTGACAGTGGGCTGAAAACGGGTCACAGGAGTACAGAACAAACTGCACTGCTGTGATCCATAGGAGAAGTATGGGAAAAAAAAGAAAAAAAGCTTTGGCCATACTTCTCCTTTAATGCTGGAATGGAATTAGTTTTACTATCACTGAGAGGTATTTAATCATCTCTTCTTTTGTCCCACCTGACTTGCTTTTCTTCTGTTCCTCCTTTCTTTAAAACTCCTCTCTGCAACCCCCCCGCTTCTATTCCTCCATTCTTTTTCTAACTTTTTTATTTCCTTCCTACCTTTCTTCCTTCTTTAATCTTCCTGCTTTCTAGTTTTCTCTTTCTCTGACTGTCTCTTCTTCTTCTTCTCTTTCTCCCCTTATTGTATTCCTCTCCCCCCTCTTTTTCTCTCTGTGCTTTTCTCTCTCTCCCCCCTCTTCTTTTCCTGCTCTCTCTCTTCTTTCCTCCTTTTCCTGTTCGGTTTCCCCTTCCCCTCCCTCTTCTTTTCTTTCTCTCTCCCTCTTTCCTATCTATTCTCTCTCTCTCCCTTTGTCTGTTCTATCTCTTTCGTTCCCCCTTTTCTTGCTCTTTTTCTCTCTCCCCTCCTCTTTTTCCTCTGTTTCCTCTTCTGTGTGTCTCTCTTCTTTTCCTGCTCCCTCTCTTTCTTCTTTTCCTGCTCCCTCTCTTTCTTCATTTCCTGCTCCCTCTCTTTCTTCATTTCCTGCGCTCTCTCTCTCTCTCTCTCTTTCTTCTTTTCCTGCTCTCTCTCTTTTTCTTCTTTTCCTGCTCTCGCTCCTTCTTTTCCTGCTCCCTCTCTCTTTCTTCTTTTCCTGCTCCCTCTCTCTTAAATCTTTTCCCCCCTCTCGTTTTTCTCCTATTCTTGTGTTGTCTTTATCTTTCCTCTTTTTCTTGCTATGTTTTTCTCTTTCATTCTTTTCCTACTTTCTCCACTTTTCTTTTCTTTTTTCCTGCTACCTCTCTCTCTCTCTCTCTCTCTCTCTCTCTCTCTCTTCTCTCTTTTCTGCTCTGACTTGTTTCCCCTTTTCTATTCCTCTTTATCCAGCTCTGTCTCCCTCTTCTTTTTTCCTTTTCCTGTTTTCTCTCTCTCTTCTCCTTTTCCTGCCCTCACACTTTCTTTCCTACTTCTCCTGCTCTCTCTCCTTTCCTCCTTTTCCTGCTTTCTCTTTCTTTCTCTCCTTTCCTCCTTTTCATGCTTTCTCTTTCTTTCTCTCGTTTCCTCCTTTTCCTGCTTTCTCTTTCTTTCTCTCTTTTCTTCCTTTTCCTGCTTTCTCTTTCTTTCTCTCCATTCCTCTTTTTCCTGCTCTCTCTTTCTTTCTCTCTTTTCTTCCTTTTCCTGCTTTCCCTTTCTTTCTCTCCTTTCCTCCTTTTCCTGCTTTCTCTTTCTTTCTCTCTTTTCTTACTTTTCCTGCTTTCTCTTTCTTTCTCTCTATTCTTCCTTTTCCTGTTTTCTCTTTCTTTCTCTCCTTTCCTCCTCTTCCTGCTTTCTCTTTCTTTCTCTCCTTTCCCTGCTCTGTCTCTCTCTCCCTCTCTATAACTGGCCCTCTCTGTTTTGCTCTCCCCCTCTCTTTGAAGATGCTGAATCAATAATATCTGTTTAGTTTTTCTTGTCAAATTCCCAGGAATGAATCGCAGGGACAACTTGTACAAATAATACATAAGTAAGGAAGTCTTGTACACTTGACATGTCCCCCTGGATCCTGCTATGGATAGTGTCACTCACAGAGTCACTTATCTGAAGAAGCATAATTGCTATCGACTGGCGTAGATACAAGGCGCGGTGGGGGTGAGGGGGGGGGGGGGGTTGTGCGCAGCCTGCATCCCCTCAATTTGTTCGTATTCCTTTCTTCACAAGCATACGGATAGAGCTAGAGGCCGCTGGGAATTCATGCTTACCATCTCATTAATCTTCTTGTAAGCTCTTGCAGTGGCACAAAGCGGTGGTGGCACTGGGGGAGCTTCTCCAGGGATGGCGATTGCAGGCGCTTTCATGTTGAAAATTCTATTTGTCTCCTTTAATTCAGTTTCTTGATGTTCGACTGTGCCAGTTATGAGACACATCCCTCTAATCTGTATTCAATCCTATTATAAAGAGGGAAAATTAAATTGTGAAATATGGATAAGAAACTGTCTGCAACAAGTTTTGTCTGCAACATGCATAAAGCGGTTGTCAAGTCTCATGGTTTTAGAGTCTGCCAGACCCACTGATTGCCCCCCCCCCCACTAGAGAATGGGCATGCATGCCCCTGCAGATCGCCGCGTACGCGCCCGACGTACAATGGCGGCGATTCACGCAGGAGAGCCAACCTGCCGCAGTGCAACTGCGGCGGCTGGTCGTTAAGTAGTTTTTTATTGCGTACATTACATTAATACAGTATTTTATCTATAAAGTCTTTTTTTACAAGAAACCTCTAAAGAGTCTTTAACCACTTACGAATCGCCCGCCGCAGTTTTACATCAGCTGTTTGAAGGAGGATATTGTTGTTATGGTAGCAGCTAGCTGCCATAACCCCAGTATCCCCTTCTTCATCGGGCGGTCCGCTACAAGATAAAAGTGGTCCCTGCGGCGGATTTGCTCAAGACCACTGTTATCGGCGGCAAAAAGGGGTCCCCACCTCCTGCCGCGATTTGGTGCTCTCCGCCACGAGGCGAACGCATCCTGTCACTAGCTGGGTATGGAGACGAGTGAGGGGAAGATGGCCCCCACCCGTCTCCATACAATTTCTGGGAGGAAGCGACGTCAAAATGTCACTTACGGCCATAGCTCTTAAAGGGCCATTTTTTTTAATAATTTTTTTAAATGACAAATTTTTTATTTATTTTTTATTGCATTTTAGTGTAAATATGAGATCTGAGGTCTTTTTGACCACAGATCTCATATTTAAGAGGTCCTGTCATGCTTTTTTCTATTACAAAGGATATTTACATTCCTTGTAATAGGAATAAAAGTGCCAATTTTTTTTTGTAAAAAGCTGTGTAAAAATAAAAAATAAAAGATAAAATAAATAAGAAATTTTTTTTTTTAACCGCGCCCCGTCCCGACAAGCTCGCTGGCAGAAGCGAACGCATACGTGAGTTGAAAACGGTGTTCACCGCGATCAGTAGAGCGAGAGCAATAATTCTAGCCCTAGACCTCCTCTGTAACTTAAAACATGCAACCTGTAGAATTTTTTAAACATCGCCTATGGTGATTTTTAAGGGTAAAAGTTTGTCGCCATTCCACGAGCTGACACAATTTTGAAGCGTGACATGTTGGGTATCAATTTACTCGGCGTAACATTATCTTTCATAATATAAAAACAAATTGGGCTAACTTTACTGTTGTCTTATTTTTTTTTTCATTTCCAAAAAAAGTGCGCTTGTAAGACCGCTGCACAAATACGGTGTGACAGAAAGTATTGCAACGACCGCCATTTTATTCTCTAGGGTGTTAAAAAAATTTATAATGTTTGGGGGTTCTAAGCTATTTTCTAACAAAAAAAAATGTTTTTAACTTGTAAAAAACAAATCTCAGAAAGAGGCTCAGTCCTTAAGTGGTTAATGTAAAGTTTTAATTTCTTTGAACTGGTTATTTTTTTCTATTGTTGTTGTTTGTAGTGCTAAAGGATTGGATATATTTTTACCAATGCTAATTGGATGTCCTTTCTCTTTTCAGTAGTGTTTTTCACCCTGGCGCAGTTTTTTATTTCCATATTGTATCGTGTGTATATCCCACTATTCTGCAGCCGGTTTTAGTTTTAGTTTTCATTTTCATTTGTTAGTATTGGGTGCGTATGTTTGGGTTAGCGCGTTTTTTTTGCCTACATATTTTTTTCTATCTGTTGTAAACAATTCAAGAAAGCTTCATTGTAATTTCTTTCAAGAGGAAATTAATATTTTTTTTTTTCCGTTGTCGTGGAGCCTTTAAATGGCATGTGCCTACTTTTGCCTATTTGGTAATCTGGCTCTGAGTGTGTTCCTGATACTTTGTTGGCAGAGCATAGACTAATCATTCAAATAAGAATACTCAGTATATTATAAAGGGGACTTCCTTATTGTATAATTGTGGAGGGAACTGATGTGGATATAATTAACTGAATGACATCTAATGCCCCGTACACACGGTCGGATTTTCCGACGGAAAATGTTCGATCGGATCATGTTGTCGGAAAATCCGACCGTGTGTGGGCTCCATCTGACTTTTTCAGTCGGAATTTTCGACGCACTAAGTTTGAGAGCTGGATCTCAAATTTTCCGACAACATGGTCCGATCGCGTCAATTCCGATCGTGTGTAGCCTAGTCCGACGGACAAAGTGCCACGCATGCTCAGAAGAAATTTGGAGACAAAAGCTATTGGCTACTGGCCTCTACGTAGTCCCGTCGTACGTGTTGTACGTCACCTCGTTCAGAATGATCGGATTTTCCGACAACTTTGTCCGACCGTGTGTGGGCAACACCAGTTTCGGACAAAATCCATCGGAAAATATCCGACGGATTTTGTGGTCAGAATGTCCGACCGTGTGTATGGGGCATTAGACCAACTAAGCATGTGCTGCATTTAAAATTTGCTTGCACTAGGCACAAATTGCAATTGGATAGTATGTCTGTTTTGTGTTTTTTCTTTTTTTTAACCTTTTAATTGTGGCTGTTCATAAAAAAAACAAATAAAACGAAAAAAAGAAAAATCAAAACAAATAACGCCCAGTATGCTTTTTGGCAGTCTCTGTTTAACTGAATAAACCAGATGGTCCCATGACTGCTAAGAGAGTGGGATGAGTGTTTCCCTCCACAGGGTTATTTGACAATTTGTGTATTCTGAACAATTTTACTATTCAGATCAATTTACAACTTAAAGAGGTGTGCCCCTTAAAACAAAATTTTTAAAAGTCAGCATCTACAAATACTGCAGCTCTTGACTTTTAAGAATCGGACACTAACCTGTCCCAGGGTCCAGCGATGCAGGGGAACGAAGCCCCCCCCCCTTTTTCCCCGCTCTGCTTGCGGCACCGGCATCCTTAATGTGGGCACCCGGCTGTGGCTACAAAGCCGGGCCCCCACTGCGCATGCGCGAGCGGCGCCGCACACCGTGATACGCCGCAAAGTCATCTGGGTCACATGTCCCAGATGACTGACTGCCGAGGGTAAGTGACGTTTTTAGCCCGGGCTATGGAAGAGGCAGATTTCGTAGGACCACCTAGCAACAGGGAGAAATAGGTAAGTGAATTTTTTTTTTTTTTATCCAATTATTTTTTATTAGCAGATTTAATGCAGAAATAAATAAAATTGTCATTTTGGGGGAAACACCACTTTAACTTTAAGTCATCCTGCAGAAAGCTAATTCTCTTACTCAGATCCTACCATCTAAAAGATGCAAGTGGTTGATATGAAAAAATAACATCATTTATTTTGACCGATCAAAAAAAGAAACATTTTCAGTGCTAAACTTCAATTTAAAATTGTTTGCAAGACACTATATATTGCCTTTACCTTCAGTTATTCAAATTAGCTGGGAGCCACAAGGCTCTTGTCCCTGAATAGCCACTTTTTCCTGTCTGGTGAACTTATTCTTTAAAATGCTTCTGTATCTATGCCATCAGAATGAAAGTAAATCCATTTACAGCGCCGGAGCATCGGTTTATTTTTATCGTGTCACCCACCCTCCCTATCAGATTGACATTGTGTCCCTCCTCCTCGCGCTATGACAGTCACGCTCATCGGTCACCTTCACAAGGAACAGCCGTCACAGCGATACAAATGGATGTGTATCATCTCCTGCGTTCTGTCACCTCTCCCGACAAGCATGATTAGACAGAGAATGGCGCGCTCGTGTCCCCTCTTTCTCGGTTTCCTTTCAATTGCGTTATTTATCTTTGCGTTTATGACAGGCCGCTTCTGTTTTCAGAGTGAATAGAAATGAGCCGCCAAGCAGAAATCATTTTTGAAATTTTTTAGGAAATTTTTTTTTCTAAAGAACTTAAATAATATGTAAACAGCTCCATAATTCCATTATAATTTAAAAAAAAGTCTACATCTCTTTTGGTAAAATTAATGAGTAATTAACAATGGGGGTTATTTACGAAAGGCAAATCCAATTTGCACTACAAGTGCAAACTACAAGTGCAAAGTGTACTTGAAATTGCAATCGCTGTAGATCCGAGGGGGACATGCAAGGAAAATAAAAAATAGCATTTTAGCTTGCACATAATTGGATGATATAAATCAGCAGAGCTTCCCCTCATTTCAGATCTACCCCTCAGATTTACGACTGCACTTCCAAGTGCACTTTCAGTGCAATTTCAAGTACACTTTGCACTTGTAGTTTGTACTTGTAGTGCAAAGTGGATTTGACTTTCGTAAATAACCCCCAATCTCTCTAAAGGCTGAATACACATCAATTAACTTGAGTTTAAGGTGCAACTTTTAGAAACTTAGCACATCTGCATTAATAGATTTCTGATATGTCATAATATAGAGCAATGAGATATATATATATATATATATATATATATATATATACATACACACACAGAGCAGGTAAAATGAGTATTGAGCATGTCACCATTTTTGAAAAGCAGGATGGGCAAAAATTTCACTCTCTTTCACTCTCACAAAGCAGGTAGAGACATCCCCAAAAAGACTTGCAGCTGTAATTGCAGCGAAAGGTGGTTCTACAAAGTATTAACTTGGGAGGGCTGAATACAAATGCACGCCACACTTTTCACATATTTACCATATTTATCGGCGTATAACACGCACTTTTTCCCCCTTAAAACTGGAGGAAAGTTGTGGGTGCGTGTTATACGCTGATCCCGAAAAAAATTGTGCCAAAAAAATTGAGCGGCGCCGAAAAATAGCGAGCGCCGTCAAAAAAAAAAACGAGCGCCATCGAAAAAGACCAAGCGCCGACGAAAAAGACGGATCTGACTGCTCAGCTCCGCTCGCAGTCCCTCCTCCCTGCGCTTGCTTCCGAAACAGCAGGGAGGCGGGACTGCGAGCGGAGCCGAACAGTCAGCTTGGTCTTTTCCGGCGGCGCTCGCTCAGTCTTTTCCAGCGGCGCTCGCTCGGTCTTTTCCGGCGGCGCTCGCTCGGTCTTTTTTGGCGGCAAATTTAAACGTGGGCAAGCTGCAAATGACGCTGGCAAGCTGCAAATCACACTGGGCAAGCTGCAAGTGATGCTGGGCAAGCTGCAAATGACACGGGGCAAGCTGCAAATGACGCTGGGCAAGCTGCAAATGACGCTTAAATGTAAGTTTTTTTTTTTTTCCTAAACTTCCCTCCTAAAACTTTTTTTCCTTAAAATGCCCTCCTAAACTTGGGGTGCGTGTTGTTATACGCCGATAAATACGGTATTTGTCAAAAATGTTGAAAACCATTTATCATTTTCCTTCCACTTCACAATTATCTGCCACTTTGTGTTGGTCTATCACATAAAATCCCAATAAAATACATACTGTGTCACTATCCAGGCCATGGCCAGCTCCACACATCCGCGGCCCGCTGCCATTTTGAGGCCTACGGAGCCTCCTGCATCCTCCTCATTCTCAAATCGTTGATAAACTCAGCGGTGCCACTATACAAAGCGGCTTATCTCGCCAGATGCTGCCCAGCTAAGTTTGCCAAAATTTGGCATGTATGGTTAGAATCAGACATCACATACGCAACACAATAGGATCCCTTTGTTTTCTTACTTTAACTAAATGTCTTGTAACGGTGAAGACCTAATATTACGGTTATCTGAAGGTACACCTAGATGCGTTATCCCCAACCTCAGCATCTCTCCCTGAAGTGGTCACCTGAAGTATACGATCCATTATCCTTCTCTGTATCCCTCCAATTTGACGTCACGAGTAGTTTAAGTTTGTAGTTGGGTACTATAAAATGTATTAGATCTTATAGGACTGTTACAATGTATGTTGTTTAATGTATGCCCAGAGGCTTTATTATGTAACCCTCTTTTTCACAAGAAAAAAAAAGTATAAAATCCTTTGTTGGTAATGACAAGCTTCAAGATGCCTCCTGTATAGAGAAACTAGTCGCATGCATTGCTCAGATGTGAGTTTGGGCCATTCTTTCACACAGTCTCCAAATCTTAAAGGTTCAGTGGGCCTCTTCTATGAACTCTGATCTTTAGTTCTTCCCATAGATCTTCTATTGGATTCAAGTCAGGTGATTGGCTGGGCCATTCTAGCAGCTTTAGTTCCTTTCTTTGAAACCAATTGAGAGTTTCCTTGGCTTTGTGTTTGGGATCATTGTCTTGCTGAAATGTCCACCCTCGTTTCATCTTCATCCTCCTGGTAGATGGCAGCAGATTTTATAAAGAATGTCTTGGTACATTTTTCCACTCATCCTTCCTTCAACAATATAGATGTTTGCCAGTACCGTTTGCTGAAAAACAACCTCACACCATGATGGTCCCATCTCCAAACTTCACTGTTGGTGTTTTTGGGGTGATGTGCCATTTAACCTCCAAACTTGGTGTGTATTATGGCATCCATAGAGTTCAATTTTGGTCTCCTCTGACTAGACTATATTCTTCCAGTATTGTCTAAAGGCTTGTCTAAATGTTGTGCAGCAAACTTTGAACAAGCTTCAATGCTTTTTCTTCAGCAATGGAGTCTTGCTTGGTGAGTGTTTATACAGGCCATGGCGGTTAAGTGCATTACTTGTTTTCTTTGAAACAATTGTACCTGCTAATTGCAGGTCTTTCGGAAGCTCTCCACAAGTGGCCCTTGGCTCCTGGACAAGTCTGATAATTCTTTTTACTCCCCTGTCAAAAATCTTGCGAGGAGCACCTGGTTGCACCTGGTTTATGGCCCCCACAGTGCTCACCGGAACATTCAGAAGTTTAGAAATCCTTCTGTAACCAATGCCATCAATAAGGTTGTGAAGGTCTTGAGAGAGCTCTTTGCTTTTACCCATCATGAGATGTGTCTTGTGTAACACCTTGGTAATGAGACACCTTTTTAGGCCATTAGTTGAAACTGAACCAGCTTACATTAGTTTGCACTGACAAGGGGCAGGATTGCTTTCTAATTACTGATAGATTTCAATTGGTGTCTTGGCTTTCCATGTCTTTTTGCACCTCTCTTTCTTCGTGCGTTCAATACTTACCCTGTGTTGTTCCATTTTATTACACATAACTTAATTTCTGAATGTATTTGTTTTGGTTTCTTTGTATGTATGGATTGCATGGGTTGTACCATGTGGTGTAAATTTAATGTCAATAGCGCCTTTAAAAATAATTTTACCTAGGAAAATGGTGACGTGTTCAATACTTATTTTACCCGCTATATATATATATATATATATATATACATACATACATACATATATATATATATATATTGTGGGGGGGTTAGCTCAAATGGGGATCACCTTCCCTGTGAAAAAGGTAGTCCAGACAAGCAGGTCTTTCTTAAAAGCTGACTGTTAGACAGTTTTATTTAATAGGTTGCATGCAAAATCAAACAACAAAACAGAAAATAAATCCTTGCCATTCAGGCACTAACTAAACATTTCAGGTTCCTAACTCACAGGTGAAGGGCTTCACCCCCAAAACAAAGATAATGCAAACCTTTTTCTTTCTCTCACAAAGCAGACATCACATCAGTAGCTCTCTCAGGTTTGGCTTCCTGAGTCCCAGGCCAATAGCAATATCTTGCTCCAGTCCTGCTTTATTTATACCACTTGCTGGTGGTCACAAGTGGACCGCAGAATCTGGTCTGGAGCCAAACCTACCAAGGTGGCTGGTAAAATCTTGACCCGATTCCACCTTAGTTCCCTGCAAATAAACGCATAGGAGGTAAAACACTATGTCCATCAATCACCTCGCCTTTCATAATGTCACAATTTATATATATATATACACATACATACAGGGGGGCCCAAAAATGTACACACACTTCAACATGAAAAATATATGCATGTTTGTCGTTTTACCTATGTTCAATAAAAACCTTTTGTTTGTATATGCATAAAATGTTATGGCTGGATTTATATAAACATCACAGGGTAGCTGTAAGTCATGTTTGAATTATGCAATCACATTAGGTGCTCAAAGTGGTCACCATTAGCATCCAGACACTTTTGATTTTGACGAACTAATGCATGCACGAACAACGTTGACTAGAGTGTCCACAGGAATTGCTCTGCATGATGTTTCAATTTCTTCAGCAAATGCTACATGGTATCTGGTAGCTTGGTCACTGTGTTGGGAGCGCACAGCCATGGATGCTTATAAGCAGTGTGTGTACATTAAAGCCCACCATATTTGCCACTGTACATATGCATTCCGTGGGCGGTAAGGGGTTCAAAGATAATCACAGCACACACTTACATTTTTTAACATCAGCATTGTAGTGTAAGACAAACAATAGTTATTTTTATAAGCTTAATTGAAGAATCTCCTTTCATATTGTGAGTTCTGCCTGTCTGTTGGCTGTCTCTTTCCCCAGCTTCCTGGATTCCCTGCATGCTTTGAAGCTTCCCCTCTGCTGTTTAATTTCAATTTCCAAGGATTACATATCCCATGGTACCTTGCTGCATGCAGGCTTTGATTCCTGAACAAATTTCTTTAACCACTTGACCACTGGGCACTTAAAGTGGTTGTAAACCACTTTAACCTACAGGTAAGCCTAGATTAAGGCTTACCTGTAGGTGCAAGAAATATCTCCTTAAACCTACACGGTTAAGGAGATATGCACAGTGGCGTCTCCAGCTTTCATATTTAGGGGGGCACATGGGGGGACAGGGACAAAAGTAGGGGGGCAACTATAAAATGCAATTTTACTACGATCCCCAGGGTGGCAGAAAACAAGAGATATATGTCACCAGCATACCAAAAAAATATAAGGGTCCAAAGCAGTGGGAGAACTATCAGGGTTGCAAAAGGTTGTCTTGCCTCCGGGCCCTGGTGTTCTGCCACTGTGGGGTTCCCCAGCCTCCTCTTGCTGTCCTGCCTCTGCTATTGACAGTGCTGGTCTGGCATCTGTGTCCTTGGCAGCAGCGGCAGTCTATTAGGACCTAGTGCTGGTGACATTATGGGTGCATGCAGGGGAAGGCTGGCACTATTGGTTGTAGAGAGCCGAGCCCCCAGCTGGTCACCTAGCAGCAGTAATGTTGTATAACCTTCTCTGTTGACATGCTGATCGGGATGTGATCCAGGTGATGCTCCCAGTCAGATCTAATAAACAGTATTTATTAGCATCAAGAGTACAACCACATCCACCGTATGTTCAGCAGCCATGTGTGCTCTATGCCTGTAAGATGTGGGCTCCGTGCCTGTAAGGTGTGGGCTCTATGCCTGTAAGGTGTGGGCTCTATGCCTGTATGGTGTGGGCTCTATGCCTGTATGGTGTGGGCTCTATGCCTGTAAGGTGTGGGCTCTATGCCTGTACGGTGTGGGCTCTATGCCTGTACGGTGTGGGCTCTATGCCTGTACGGTGTGGGCTCTATGCCTGTAAGGTGTGGGCTCTATGCCTGTAAGGTGTGGGCTCTATGCCTGTAAGGTGTGGGCTCTATGCCTGTAAGGTGTGGGCTCCATGCCTGTAAGGTGTGGGCTCCATGCCTGTAAGGTGTGGGCTCTATGCCTGCAAGGTGTGGGCTCTATGCCTGCAAGGTGTGGGCTCTATGCCTGTAAGGTGTGGGCTCTATGCCTGCAAGGTGTGGGCTCCATGCCTGTAAGGTGTGGGCTCCATGCCTGTAAGGTGTGGGCTCCATGCCTGTAAGGTTTGGGCTCCATGCCTGTAAGGTGTGGGCTCCATGCCTGTAAGGTGTGGGCTCCATGCCTGTAAGGTGTGGGCTCCATGCCTGTAAGGTGTGGGCTCTATGCCTGTAAGGTGTGGGCTTTATGCCTGTAAGGTGTGGGCTTTGATCAATAAAATCACTATGATATTTAACACTAGGATCTGACTAGGAGCATCACCTGGATTGCATCACGATCAGCATGTCAGAGAAGGCTGCACTGCTGCTAAGCAACCTGCAGGGAGGTCAACTGTCTACAACCATTAGAGATGGGCTCAGGGTTTTTTTTTAAATCCCACATGCCCGATCCCGCCAGGAAGCCGACACTGCACACGGCTAATCACAGGCAGTGAGACATTCCTGATCTGTGCAGCTGCGGACCGGTAAATGTCTCACTGCCTGTGCTTAGCGCTGTGCAGTGTGGGCTTCCTGGTGGGCTTGGGCATGTGGGATTTTGAACATGCCCTGCCCATCTCTAACAACAAATTGTGCTGGCTCTCCTGTACATTAGCCCCATAAAGTAACCAGCACTGGGTTCCAATGTGCCACTGCTGCCATGGAGACAGAGACCAGCACTGTGAATAGCCAGGACAGCAACCCTGGTAGTTCCACCACTGGTCCACACTGCAAGGATTCCCCATCCACCTATAATGTGTAGATGGGAGAATTGGATCATTTCTTTTTTTTTCATGCAACCTACTAGTTAAATGAAAAAAGTGATCAATGTATTGGCTGCCTAAGTGCTCAGACCAGCCATAGGCGGTTTAAATCTCAGCTGGTTGAGGTTTGAACCATTAATGAGCAGGCTGAATGTACCAAGTTGATCGATCAAATTGGGAACAACCAGCCTGACAGATACTCTTATGATTATCACTAGTGGTTGCTATAGCCACTAGTGATAATGACTGTTTGTTGAGAGAATACAATTGCTGGGCAGGAAGGATATTCCCCTGTCACCACTGTCTGTGTTAATATGGGAATCATGCAAGTTTCTTTCCTGCACTCTGTGGATGCAGGAAAGAAATTTGCATAGTCTATTACCTGCCTAACTGAAAGTGAAAGTAAGTTGTGAAGGTCTTGAAAAAACAGGAGAGGGGGATTCGACAGATGGGGGAGAGAAGGGATGGAGATAATGCAGTTCAGTGATTACAGTGTACTGCAGTGCACACACTTACCCACGCGTCCAGGCTAGAAGAATACTCCCCCTCTCAATAGAGACTGTGGTGTTTTTTTGGGGGGGCACATGGTGGGGCACAGCATCATTTTGGGGGGGGGGGGGGTCAGGGCCCCCTCTGGCCCCCCCCTAGGGACGCCATTGGATATGCATACTTGTTCATTATGACTTTGCCTTGCAGGGTGTCTTTTTTTATTTTTTTTCATTCTAGGCTTTACTTAAACACCCTTCCTGCTCAGACCAATTTTCAGCTTTCGGTGCTCTCACATTTTGAATGACAATTACTCAGTCATACAACACTGCACCCATATGAAATTTTTGTCCTTTTTTTACACAAATAGAGCTTTCTTTTGGTGGTATTTAATCACCGCTGGGTTTTTTATCTTTTGCGCTATAAATCAAAAAAGAATCAAAATTCTTTGTTTCTGTTAAAATTTATTGTAGAGTATTAGCAAGTATTGGCAGAGTATTTCAGAGTATTGGCAGAGTATTGCAGTGTTGCAGAGTATTGCACAGTAATGCAGTATTGCAGAGTATTGGCAGAGTATTGCACAGTGTTGCAGAGTATTGGCAGAGTATTGCACAGTGTGACAGAGTATGGGCAGAGTATTGCAGATTATTGTCACAGAGAAGCGCTGTGGGCACTACACATCCAGCCCACAGCGCTGCTGCAATGTCTCCCCCTCTCCCCTCTCACTGTAACGATCGGTACAGTGAGAGGGGAGGGAGGAACCGGCGTCATGACGTGACGTTTTGTTTACAAGTTTACAAGTGATCGCTCCGTCATTTGACGGAGCGATCGCGTGGTAAGCGGCCGCTATTCGCTTTTGTTTACCGTGACCCGGACCGTTACCAGACCCGGCAATCACGGATGTTCCCGGGTGCGTGCCCCCAGGGGGCAAGATTTTGGGAGGATGTCCATGGACACCCTCCCAGAATAAGCCGACCGTGCTGTAGCCGTCTTTCGGCTATGGCCCGGTCGGCAAGTGGTTAAAAGCAGCCAGAGCCTGAGTAGAATAGTCTCCCCCCTGCCAGCATACTGTAGACTCCAAACTTTCTAAACAAAGGGGCAGTTTACCATCCTTCAGGCCATTGGGAGTAGAAAAGGAAAAAAACAATGCCCCATCTTTGGTGTCATTGGGAGGAATTGTGCCCTATTATTGGTTTCATTGGGAGGAATTGTGCCCTATTATTGGTTTCATTGGGAGGAATTGTGCCCTATCGTTAGTGTCATTGGGAGGAATTTTGCCCCATTATTGGTGTCATTGGGAGGAATTGTTCCCTAACATAGGAGTCTTTGGAAGGAATTGTGCCCTACCTTTGGTGTCATTGGGAGGAATTTTGCCCCATTATTGGTGTCGTTGGGAGGAATTGTGCTCCTTCATTGGGGAAGGTGGTGGCGAAATTATGCCCCATTGTTTCATTGTTGGTATCAGTCGGTGAAATAGTTCCCCAAAGGGCCAGATAAAAGCAAGCAAAGGGCTGCAGTTTGGCGACCACTACTGTAGAGAATGATCCTTGCGTTCTGTGTGGAAGCAATGGGTTTTTCTGTCACCTTTTCACTTTAAAAAAAAATGACAGTTGCCTGGCTGAATATCGAGCTTCAGTAATTTCAATACAAAAGATGCATACTTGTTGTGTACAGTGAAAGGCCAGGCAGCTAGCATTTTTTGAAGGTCAGTAGCACAGTCTCTGCCTCAGTCATATACCAGGGATTGGTAAGCCTTATGCCGCGTACACACGTGCGGACTTTTGCCGGCGGACCTAGTCCAGCGGACAATCCCGCGGGACTTTCCAGCTAGGTCCGCTGGACTTTCCGAGGGTGTGGACTTGCCCACACACGCACGGACTTCTCCAGCGGATAATCCGCCGGCCAAAAGTCCGCGGACTTTTGAAAATGAACGGACTTGCCCACACACGGAGCAGTCCGTTCATTTCGAACGTAACTTCAGGTTACGTAGCTAGCGTAGGCAGTAAATGCCGCCGCGCTAGCTCCGCAAGCTGGCATGGATTTAAAGGGAATCCCCACGCCGAAAAAACGGCGTGGGGGTTCCCCCAAATCCATGTCAGACCCTCATCCGAGCACGCAGCCTGGCAGGCCAGGAAAGGGGTGGGGACGAACGAGCGCCCCCCCCCACCTCCTGAGCCGTACCAGGCCGCGTGCCCCTCAACATGGGGGGTGCCCTGGGGAAAGGGGGGCCGTGCGGCCCCCCCACCCCAAAGCACCTTGTCCCCATGTTGATGAGGACAAGGGCCTCTTCCCGACAACCCTGGCCGTTGGTTGTCGGGGTCTGCGGGCGGGGGCTTATCGGAATCTGGGAGCCCCCTTTAATAAGGGGGCCCTCAGATCCCGGCCCCCCACCCTATGTGAATGAGTATGGGGTACGATGTACCCCTACCCATTCACCTAAGGTGTAAAATGTAAAGTACAAAAACACACACACTTTTGAAAAAATATTTTATTGCACTGCTCCGGGGTCTTCTTCCGTCTTGGGGGTCTTCTCGCCGGACTCCCCCGCTCTCTTCTGCTCTTTTACCTAGCTCTTTCACGAGGGGGGGAGTCCGGCTACCTTCTTCGTCGTCGCCGCCGTCGTCTGGGGATCTCGATCCGCCTTCGGGGGTCTTCCGGGGGTCTCTTCTGTTCTTGCGGCGGTCGTCGTCTTCCGCGCCGCCGGCGCCTTCTTCTTCTTGTCCTTCTTCTTCTTGTCCTTCTTCTTGTTCTTCTTCTTCCGATGTTGACCCGATGCTCTCTCTGCCCGGAATGCCTGTGCCGCTCTGCGCTGAGACTTATATAGGGGAATGGGGACAGGGTCACATGCACATGTCACATGGTGACCCCACCCCCTTGTGTTGTCACAGTCCCGGAGGATGCTGGGACTGTGACATCGCAAGGGGGCGGGGTCACCATGTGACATGAACATGTGACCCTGTCCCCATTCCCCTATATAAGTCTCAGCGCAGAGCGGCACAGGCATTCCGGGCAGAGAGAGCATCGGGTCAACATCGGAAGAAGAAGAACAAGAAGAAGGACAAGAAGAAGAAGGACAAGAAGAAGAAGGCGCCGGCGGCGCGGAAGACGACGACCGCCGCAAGAACAGAAGAGACCCCCGGAAGACCCCCGAAGGCGGATCGAGACCCCCAGACGACGGCGGCGACGACGAAGAAGGTAGCCGGACTCCCCCCTCGTGAAAGAGCTAGGTAAAAGAGCAGAAGAGAGCGGGGGAGTCCGGCGAGAAGACCCCCAAGACGGAAGAAGACCCCCGGAGCAGTGCAATAAAATATTTTTCAAAAGTGTGTGTGTTTTTGTACTTTACATTTTACACCTTAGGTGAATGGGTAGGGGTACATCGTACCCCATACTCATTCACATAGGGTGGGGGGCCGGTATCTGGGGGCCCCCTTATTAAAGGGGGCTCCCAGATTCCGATAAGCCCCCGCCCGCAGACCCCGACAACCAACGGCCAGGGTTGTCGGGAAGAGGCCCTTGTCCTCATCAACATGGGGACAAGGTGCTTTGGGGTGGGGGGGCCGCACGGCCCCCCTTTCCCCAGGGCACCCCCCATGTTGAGGGCACGCGGCCTGGTACGGCTCAGGAGGGGGGGGGCGCTCGTTCGTCCCCACCCCTTTCCTGGCCTGCCAGGCTGCGTGCTCGGATGAGGGTCTGACTTGGATTTGGGGGGAACCCCCACGCCGTTTTTTCGGCGTGGGGATTCCCTTTAAATCCATGCCAGGTCACGGAGCTAGCGCGGCGGCAGTAACTGCCTACGCTAGCTACGTAACCTGAAGTCACGTGCTAAATGAACGGACTTGCCGATGAGCGGCAAGTCCGTTCATTTCAAAAGTCCCGCGGACTTGCCCACTAACGGCGGGATTGTCCGCTGGACTGCCAAGTCCAGCGGATAATTTTAAAACAAAACTTAAAACTTTGGCGCCAAAAAGTCCGCCGGCGCCCACACACGAGGGGATTATCCGCTGAACTTCAGTCCAGCGGATAATCCCGCGGGATTGTCCCTTCGTGTGTACGCGGCATTACTTACCTTTTCTATTGTTGTTTTTCTGCAAACATTTACTAACGCTTAGTACATTGCTCATACCACACCTGCAGCAAACTAGCAGAGCGTGGAAAAGGCCCGGCTCCCTAGACTGCCCGGGAAATGAGTTTGTTCACCGAAACCATTTCAAGTGTTCCGACCAGGAAACAGAAAAAGCCCCCCGGGAGGGGGAGACTTGCAGAGGAACATTTGTCTTCTGCTGGAAACCGATCTATTCATTGTACATTATTTCTTTGTGTTCTGACGATCTCGGAGGGTCTGGCGGGATATTGAAAAGATTTCATTACTCGTTATTAACAAGCGGCTAATTGAAAACCAACAAGCACAACATTTAATTAACCCGCATTACCTTTGATGAAACCGTGTTAAGAGGAAGATTTTCATTTCTGATAAATAGTGACTGTAATGACGGTTTGTTGTGTAATCTTGTTACAGTGTTTCTGTTTATAGACTTCGTGGATGTGAAAGAAACTTTTTTGTTCACAAAGACAAAATGATCACAACTGTGTATCTGTATGTCATTATGGATAGCATATGTCAAAGGGAGAAAAAGGGGGAGGAAAGGAAATCAGATCAGGATCTATTGTTCATCCAAAAAACATGTCACTGTAATTGTTGTGTTTAACCCTTGATGTACAGAATTTCCCCCCCTTCCTGACCAGGCCATTTTTTGCGATGCAGCACTGCCTTGCTTTAACTGACAATTGCGCGGCCATGCGACGTTGTACCCAAACAAAATTGTTGTCCATTTTTCCCCACAAATAGAGCTTTCTTTTGGAGGTATTTGATCACCTCTGCGGTTTTTATTTTTTTTGCTATAAATAAAAAAAGAGCGACAAATTTGAAAAACAAAACAATAGATTAAAGTGGATGTAAACCCGAAATCTTTTATTTATTTTTTGTCTGGCACAATATAGAGTAGGGGATATCAGATCATCTGTGCCCAGTCTTGCCACAAAGAGTTAATCCAGCTTTGAGCAATCCTCATATATTTTTTCAGTGAAATAAAACGGACAAACTGAAAACTTTGTCCGTTCTTCCCCCTTGCTGTGATTGACAGGTGATTTATATATCTCGTGCACTAGCCTAAGACATGCATTATTTTTTAATTCCCACCCCCACTCCTTTCTTCAGCAGCTCTGCAAGGATTGGCTGTTCCACCCCTCAGCATGATTTGGCATGCTGAAGACATGTGGGACTTTTCTGGGTTTTGACTGGATGTTAGTGATCATAGCAGAAATTCAGTGTAAGAAATACACAGGAGAAAATGCATGTTGATAAGGGGAGTGTAGAGGTGGGCGGGGAGTCTACTGACATCACAACTCCACCCGCTGAGCCCTAGAAAACAGACCCACCCACAGAATCTGCAGTTTTTTGGGTCTCATAGCAGACAGAGGGGAGACATTTGACAGATAAGTATACATGCAGGAGGCATGTATATCCTTCTAGATAACCAATATTGCAGTAGTTTACAAAGGATGAGAGTGGGTTTAAATCCTCTTTAAATCTCCCAAAAAACGAAAAAAAAAAAAACGAATTTCTTCATCAGTTTAGGCTAATATGTATTCTTCTACATATTTTTGGTAAAAAAAAAAAAAAGCGCAATAAGCGTATATTGATTGGTTTGCACAAAAGTTATGGCATCTACAAAATAGGGGATAGATTTTATTTTTATTTTTTTACTAGTAATGGTGGTGATCTGCGATTGTTATCGGGACTGCAACATTGGGATGGACACATCGGACACTTTTGACACTTTTTTGGGACCAGTGACATTTGTACAGTGATCGGAGCTAAGAATACTGATTACTGTATAAATGTCGCTGGCAGGGAAGGGGTTAACACTAGGGGGCGATCAGGGGGTTAAATGTGTTCCCTATGTGTGTTCTAACTGTGGGGGGAATGTGACTGACTAGAGGAGGAGAGAGATCGTTGTTCCTACTTAGTAGGAACACACGATCTTTCTCCTCTCCCTGACAGAACTGGTATTTGTGTGTGCTTACACACACAGATCCCAGTTCTCACTCTGTCATGAGCGATCCGGGATGCCCGGCAGGGATATTAGAGACCTTGCGCTCCTCCACCTTCCGTTTGAGGATAACCCACATATGCTCAGTAGGGTTTAGGTCTGGAGACATGCTTGGCCAGTCCATCACCTTTACCCTCAGCTTCTTTAGCAAGGCAATGGTCGTCTTGGAGGTGTGTTTGGGGTCGTTATCATGTTGGAATACTGCCCTGTGGCCCAGTCTCCGAAGGGAGGGGATCATGCTCTGCTTCAGTATGTCACAGTACATGTTGGCATTCATGGTTCCCTCAATAAGCTGTAGCTCCCCAGTGCTGGCAGCACTCATGCAGCCCCAGACCATGACACTCCCACCACTATGCTTGAATGTAGGCAAGACACACTTGTCTTTGTACTCCTCACCTTGTTGCCGCCACACACGCTTGACACCATCTGAACCAGATAAATGTATCTTGGTCTCATCAGACCACAGGACATGGTTCCAGTAATCCATGTCCTTAGTCTGATTGTCTTCAGCAAACTGTTTGCAGGCTTTCTTGTGCATCATCTTTAGAAGAGGCTTCTTCTGGGATGACAGCCATGCAGACCAATTTGATGCGGTGTGCAGCGTATGGTCTGAGCACTGACAGGCTGACCCCCAACCCCTTCAACCTCTGCAGCAATGCTGGCAGCACTCTATTTCCCAAAGACAACCTCTGGATATGATGCTGAGCATGTGCACTCAACTTCTTTGGTCGACCATGGCAAGGCCTGTTCTGAGTGGAACCTATCCTGTTAAACCGCTGTATGGTCTTGACCACTGTGCTCCAGCTCAGTTTCAGGGTCTTGGCAATCTTCTTAAAGCCTATGCCATCTTTATGTAGAACAACAATCTTTTTTTTCAGATCCTCAGAGAGTTCTTTGCCATGAGGTGCCCTATTGAAATTTGATTTGATTTGATTTGATATTGGATTTGTATTGCGCCGAATGCGCTCCATTAGGAAATGTAACACACCTGCTCCCCATTCACACTTGAGACCATGTAACACTGCAAGTCACATGACACCGGGGAGGGAAAATGGCTAATTGTGCCCAATTTAGACATTTTCACTTAGGGGTGTACTCACTTTTGTTGCCAGCGGTTTAGACATTGGGGACAGCAAATTTACACCGTTATACAAGCTGTACACTCAATACTTTACATTGTAGCAAAGTGTAATTTCTTCAGTGTTGTCACATGAAAAGATATAATAAAATATTTACAAAAATGTAAATGGGGTGTACTCACTTTTGTGAGATACTGTAAATTTTATTTGGGGACAGTGTTGCACTACAGTGCAATTGTCAGTTAAAGTAACGCAGTGACGTATCGCAAAAAAAAAATGGCCTGGTTAGGAAGCGGGGTGACTCTGGGCCCCCTGATCTAATTTTCGTTCGAATTTCGCACCATAAGTGGGCTGCAACAACGGACGATTTTTGTGCAGCCATAGAATTTGAGTGATTGGGCATGTTGGAAATTTTTGGAAAAACAAGTACATTTCTAATCAATGATGGGAGAATTATGTGAGAAATATAATTGAAAAAGAAATGTGCATGAGCTGTGACCTGGAAAGAAAAAAATATTCCCAGCCACAAAACGTATTTTCTGTAGCAACATGAGGTTAAAATAAAGGCTTGGTTGGGCGAATTTTGAAATCAATAGTGGCACCATTGGATCACAGAACGCACAAAATTTCTATTTTCGTATGAAAATGTATTCGGAATATGACCCATGTATGGCCTGCTTTTAGAGGTGTCTTGCATCTTTTTTTTCTGCCTCTAAACAACCTTCAATGTTAGTCTATGAAGTGACAGTGCTGTGGCAATACTGTTGCAAATCAATAATTAACTAAATATAAACGCCTAAATGAACTCACCAGATGACAGCGTTAGCAGCGCATCCTCTTTGTAAAAAATTTCACAGGGACCATAGACGAACGATCACTCTCAGATGGTATGGATATCCAAGATCCTCAGCAACTCAGACATACAGAGGTGAGAGAAAGAAATTTGCATGGTAAAGGATCTTTTTAAAGCAGCTGAAGATTTATTTAAAAAAAGTGTGCACTCACATTTCAAGCACTCATTTGTTTCAAAAACAAATACAAAGCTGAGTTCCTCCCGACTTGCCAAACGCCACTTGCGGATACATATCCAGCTAAGCTTGATAGTAGCACATCAAACACCCGCCCTACGTATGTTTCGTCGTTTGACATCTTCCTGGGGCAGTATTGCCAGGAAATATTGTTTGTCCTTGGGAGTCCTGCTGTGAACTATGCTTACCACTTACCTGTCCATAGAAATCTTAAGCCCCATACACACAGTAGGATTTTCCGATGGATTCTGTCCTATCGGACAATGTTGTCGGAAAATCAGACCGTGTGTAGGCACCATCGGACAGTTTCCATCAGATTGTCTGACGGACAAAGTCCTATCTCCTGCTGGATAGATTTTTTGACAACAAAGTCCGATCACACCAAATCCGATCGTGTGTAGCGAATTCCGACCGGACAAAGTGCTACGCATGCTCAGATCACATTACAAGACCAAAGCTATTGGCTACTAGCCTCTACGTAGTCCCGTCATAGGCAACAAACGTCACCACGTTCAGAATGATCGGATTTTCCGACAACTTTGTCCGACCGTGTACGCAAAACCAACATCAGACAAAGTATGACGGACATGGTCTGACGGACCTGGTCCTCGGATAATCCGCGCGTGTGTATGGGGCTTTACACGCGTAGCAGTACTCTGTTCCTGGAAATTCCACTGTGCACTCTGCCCACCTGTCCCCTAGAAAACTTGCACGATGGGTGATACCCTGTCCATGGAAGTTCCACTGTGCACTCTGTTCACCTGTCCCTAGAAATCTTGCACGATGGGTGGTACCCTGTCCATGGAAGTTCCACTGTGCACTCTGCTCACCTGTCCCTAGAAATCTTGCACGATGGGTGGTACCCTGTTGTCAGAAACCATGAAATCAGACTGAGACAGAAGTATAGTTAAATCACACTTGTTTCATAATAAAAGTAAAAAGAACAAACGTAGTCAAAACATAGCCACAGTTCAGTAACCGGAGCGGATAATCAGCCAAGCCAGAAGTCAGGGATCAATGTAGTGGAACAGCAAGCAGGATCTGGAGCCAGAAGGGATGTCAGCACAGCAACTCTTAAAAAAGGATCGCAGGCGATAGTTTCTGTGATGTTGACCAAGGCGAAGGCAGAGCTCTTCTGGACTGGACAGTTTAAAGTGACACTAAAGGTTTAAATATTGTTCTTTAAAAATAACAAACATGTCATACTTACCTCCACTGTGCAGCTTGTTTTGCACACAATGGATCCTTGTCTTCTGGGGTCACTCGGTGGCTGTGTCGGCTCCTCCCCGCTTCTGATAACCCCCTCTGGGAAGCGCTCTCCCAAGGGGGTTACCTTGCGGGTGCGCACCCGAGACCTGTATTCGGCGTCCATAGCCGCCGACTACAGGACTCGGCCCGCCCCCAGCCCTTGCGTCATTGGAGTTGATTGACAGTAGCGCGAGCCAATTTGCTGTGCTGCTATCAATCTATCCAATGAAGAGCCGAGAAGACCAAGCAAAGAAAGAGTGTGTTTGCGACGCAGGACTTTCCATGGCTCAGGTAAGGGGGGGGGGGGCTGGGGGGCCAGTGATTGTAAGATGTTTTTTAGGATGCATTAAGGTGAAAAAACATGAACCTTTAAAAACCCTTTAAGTAGGCAGGACTGACGAGCAGGATATCATCAACAGCTGAGTAACTGTGGAGAGATAGGAACTGGCAATTAGCCAACAGCTGAGCAGCCAGCTCAGAGAAGGAATTTCTGTTAATGGAAGTTCTGTTGTGCACTCTGCTCACCTGTACCTAGATGTCCTGTATGCCATGCAGTCTCCAGTTCCCTAGGATCCTTGCATTGCCCTCTGTTCCTTGTACCCACTCATTATTCTAGTAGATGGCACCCCACCAGAGTCCCTCGCTCACCTTGCCTTGCTGGTAATAACAGGGGTAGTGACCTGGGAACAAAAAGAAGCCAACCCACATTAATCATTAGGAGCTCTGGAGAAGACTGCCCGTTCCTTAGGCTCAGCTCCTCGGTGAACCCAGCCATGGTTAGGACAGGCTCTCTTTCCGGCTGTGGTAGCTAAGTCCATCTTTTTGGATAGTCCATATGTGACCGGGAGGCATGTTCACTATATTGGTATCAATATACAGTATATCAATATCACTATTAATAATATAATTATATTATATAATCTAAATAAATTAGAGATTGGGTTAGCTTAACCACTTGCCGGCCGGCGCACGACGATATACGTCGGCAGAATGGCACGTACAGGCAGGAGGGCGTATATATAAGTCCCTCCTTTAGCCTGTCCGTGCCATCGGGAGCGTGCCGGTCGGGACCCCCGTGAGTCCGATCGCGGTCCCCGCGGACTCGATCGCCGCGGGGACCCCCGCGATCGTCTCACGGGAAGGCTGAACGGGGAGATGCCGAGATAAACAGCATCTCCCCGTTCTGCCTAGCAACTAGCGACGCCGATCTCTGCTCCCTGTGATTGGAGCAGAGATCAGCATTCACTAGCTGACAGCCACGCCCCCCCACAGTAAGAAATACACCCCTAGGCATACTTAACCCTTACACTGCCCCCTTGTGGTTAACCCCTTCACTGCCAGTGTCATTTATACAGGAATTAATGCATTTAAATAGCATTAATTGCTGTAAAAATGACAATGGTCCCAAAAATGTGTCAAAAATGTCCGATGTGTCCGCCATAATGTCGCAGTCACAAAAAAATCGCAGATCTCCGCCATTACTAATAAAAAAAAAATTATTAATAAAAATGCTATAAAACTATCCCTATCTTGAAAACGCTATAACTTCTGCGCAAACCGATCAATAATCGCTTATTGCAATTTTTTTTTACCAAAAATATGTAGAAGAATACCAAATACCACCAAAAGAAAGCTCTATTTGTGGGAAAAAAAGGACGTCAATTTTGTTTGGGAGCCACGTCGCACGACCGCGCAATTGTCAGTTAAAGCGACGCAGTGCCGAATCGCAAAAAGGGGCCTGGTCCTTTGGCTGCGAATTGGTCCGGTCTGAAAGTGGTTAATAGATTCTTATCAGCCACACAGTCGCTTGCAGTAATTTATATACTCAGATGTTGCTATATACATGTATTTGATGGGATTATGATGTCATGATGATGTCAGGGATTTACTATATTCCCTGTACACACGGTCGGAAATTCTGACGGAAAAAGTCAGATTGGATTATGTTGTCGGAAAATCAGATCGTGTGTGGGCTCTATCAGACTTTTTCCGTCGGAATTTCCGTCGGAAAAAGTTTGAGAGCTGGATCTAAAATTTTCCGACAACAAAATCCGATCTGACTTTTTCCGATCGTGTGTAGAGAATTCCAACCCACAATGCCATGCATGCTCAGAAAAAATGTGGAGACGAAAGCTATTGGCTACTGGCCTCTATGTACTCTCGTCGTACGTGTTGTATGTCACCTCGTCCCGAACGATCAGACTTTCCGACAACTTTGTGCGACCGTGTGTAGGCAAGACAAATTTCGGCCAAAATCCGTCGGAAAAAATCTGACGGATTTCCGACCATGTGTATGGGGCAATAGATGATTTCTTTAAATTATGTTTGCTGTAGGTATATCGCATGCCTGATGAAGGGTCCCTGCATGGTCCCAAACCATGGTGGGTGTCAGTGGCGGCCCGTCCATAGGGGGCGCCCGGGCGCCGCCCCCCCCCCTCCTTGCAGTTAAAAAAAAATAAATAAAAAATAAAAAAAAAAGTTCAAAAAAAAAAAAAAATGTATTTAAACATGTCCCTTTAAGGGCGCCATGTCCCTTTAAGGGCGCACAGTGCAGTATGCACCGCTCTATCACCAATAGATAGATTCATGCATTGCATGAATCTATCTATTGGTCACCTCTGCCGCCCCTATTCAGGTGTCCGGCCCCTGATCGGGCGCCGGGCATCTGAATTACAGTGGGGGGGGTGTTGCGGGAAGCGCCCCTATTAGAGCTGTAAGCTCTAATAGGGGGACCCTATTAGAGCGGTGTGCTCTAATAGGCTTCCCTAAGTGTAAACAGCGGGCGCACGGCCGTGCGTTCGCTGATTACACAGTATTGTGTTAGAGAAGCGAATACATCGCTTCCCTAACACAGACCCGCCTCTCAGCCAATCAGGTTGCCAGGTCTGTTACCTGTCACCTGATTGGCTGAAGTCACAGGCGCTGTGATTGGACGCTAGGCGTCCAATCACCTAGCGTCCAGGGCCGGACTGGGAATGAAAACCAGCCCTGGAAAAAAGTTCATACCAGCCCCCCCCCCCCAATTTATTATCCCAGCCCAACCGCATAACGTCATTATTTTCTTGTTCATAAAAGGGAAAACCATACATTTTAAAGCACATTTGAAGAGTGCACTATATATAGATAAGACAGATACATGGTACAGTGGCTGCGTTTGATGGCATAGTGGCAGCATAGTGGCAGCATTTAATGGGCACAGTGGTGGCAATTTATGGGTACGGTGGCTGCATTTAATGTTACAGTGGCTGCGTTTGATGGCATACTGGCAGCGTTTAATGGGCACAGTGGTGGCAATTTATGGGCACAGTGGCTACGTTTGATGGCACAGTGGCTGCGTTTGATGGGCACAGTGGTGGCAATTTATGGGTACAGTGGCTACATTTGATGGCACAGTGGCTGCGTTTGATGGGCACAATGGCTGCGTTTGATGGGCACAGTGGCTGCGTTTGATGGGCACAGTGGCTGCGTTTGATGGCACAGTGGCAGCGTTTAATGGGCACAGTGGTGGCAATTTATGGGCACAGTGGCATGCGTTTGAGGGCACAGTGGCTGCGTTTGATGGGCACAGTGGTGGCAATTTATGGGCACAGTGGCTACGTTCGATGGCACAGTGGCGGCAATTTATGGGTACAGTGGCTGCGTTTGATGGCACAGTGGCTGCGTTTGATGGGCACAATGGCTGCGTTTGATGGGCACAATGGCTGCGTTTGTTGGGCACAATGGCTGCGTTTGGGCACAGTGGTGGCAATTTATGGGCACAGTGGCATGCGTTTGAGGGCACAGTGGCTGCGTTTGAGGGCACAGTGGCTGCGTTTGAGGGCACGGTGTCAATGCGTTTGAGGGCACAGTGGCTGCGTTTGAGGGCACAGTGGCATGCGTTTGAGGGCACAGTGGCTGCGTTTGAGGGCACGGTGGCTGCGTTTGATGGGCACAATGGCTGCGTTTGATGGGCACAATGGCTGCGTTTGATGGGCACAATGGCTGCGTTTGATGGGCACAATGGCTGCGTTTGGGCACAGTGGCATGCGTTTGAGGGCACAGTGGCTGCGTTTGAGGGCACGGTGTCAATGCGTTTGAGGACACACTGGCAATGCGTTTGAATGCACAGTGGCTGCGTTTGAGGGCACAGTGGCATGCGTTTGAGGGCACAGTGGCATGCGTTTGAGGGCACGGTGGCAATGCGTTTGAGGGCACGGTGGCAATGCGTTTGAGGGCACGGTGGCAATGCGTTTGAGGGCACGGTGGCAATGCGTTTGAGGGCACAGTGGCTGCGTTCGTAGGGCACAGTAGCTGCGTTTGAGGGCACAGTGGCTGCGTTTGAGGGCACAGTGGCTGCGTTTGAGGGCACAGTGGCTGCGTTTGAGGGCACAGTGGCTGCGTTTGAGGGCACAGGGCACAGTGGCTGTGTTTGATGGGCACAGTGATCCAATTGATGTTTTATTTATTTTCAGTACTATTTTATTAGAGGGAGAGAGAGAGGGGGGAGGGGGAGAGAGAGAGAGAGAGAGGGGGGAGGGGGAGAGAGAGAGAGAGGGAGGGGGGAGAGAGAGAGAGAGAGAGAGAGAGCGAGAGAGAGAGAGAGCGCACCTTAATTCTTCTGATGTATGAGCGGCCGTCCACTTCTCCTATTCTCCTCGTGCAAAATAGTGGGCGGGCCGAATGGAGGAAGAAATCAGCGGTGCTGCGCTGCCGTGCGTGGCGCCGCACGGGCCGAATGCATGTAAAAATCATGCTCCTCCCTCCCCTCACACAGGCAGACAGGCATAAATATCAGTGTGTGCGGCGCGGATCAGAAGAGGAGATACAGGCACGCGCGCCGCACACACAGGCTGTTACAATGCTAAGAGCGGCGGCCGCCTCTGCTGTTTTTTTTTTTGCTGCGCTGTCACACTACCACCCAGCCCCGAGACTAAAGCGGCCCCAGGGCACATAGAGCAGACGGCCTACCGGGAAATTTCCCGGTATCCCGGTAGGCCAGTCCGGCACTGCTAGCGTCCAATCACAGCAGAAGAAGACAGGAGGAGCGCGGGAGAAGACATCCGACGGAGACATCCGACGGAGACACCGCTCGTCGCCTGACGCCGTCACCAGCTGCACACCGGGACAAGGTAAGTGCAGAGGGCAGGCAGGGGGCACAGTGGCAGCACTTAAGGGGCACAGTGGCAGAACTTGGGGCACAATGGAAGCACTTAAGGGGCACAATGGCAGCACTTAAGGGGCACAATAGCAGCACTTAAGGGGCACAATGGCAGCACTTAAGGGGCACAGTGGCAGAACTTAAGGGGCACAATGGCAGCACTTAAGGGGCACAATGGCAGCACTTAAGGGGCACAATGGCAGCACTTAAGGGGCACAATGGCAGAACTTGGGGCACAATGGCAGAACTTGTGGCAGAACTTGGGGCACAATGGCAGCACTTAAGGGGCACAATGGCAGCACTTAAGGGGCACAATGGCAGCACTTAAGGGGCACAATGGCAGAACTTGGGGCACAATGGCAGCACTTAAGGGGCACAGTGGCAGCACTTAAGGGGCACAATGGCAGCACTTAAGGGGCACAATGGCAGCACTTAAGGGGCACAATGGCAGAACTTGGGGCACAATGGCAGCACTTAAGGGGCACAGTGGCAGAACTTGGGGCACAGTGGCAGAACTTGGGGCACAGTGGCAGCGTTTGATGGGCACAGTGGCAGCGTTTAATGGGCACAGTGGCAGCGTTTGATGGCACAGTGAGGCTGTTTGTTTGCGCCCCCCCAAAAATTTTGAGCACCAGCCGCCACTGGTGGGTGTGCTGACAACATGTATCCATGCTATGCATTGTGAACACAGGAAGTTGTTACAGCACCCTGTTCACTACAAGGTTGGTTGCAGTATGGTGTGCAATGGGAATATACTATTCATCTGCATGTAATCAGCCACATAACATGAACACAGAAACTAAAAGCCTTTCTGATTCCTCAATTATGAGCTCTAGGCAGATATAAAATATACATTAATGCAGCTCTGACTCCCTAACTAGACACATGCTTAATGACGCAAGAGCAAGTATGCCAGTTCTCTGGAAGAAAGACACTCCACCTACCCTGTCCTTCTTGTTTACCAAAGCTGAAGTGTAGTAATTAGTTTTTTTTTTGGGGGGGGGGGGGATATTTCCAACATTAGTTATGTAATGCTGTGTATCCCATGCTGTGCACACTGCTGCTGCTTCTTCCCTTCGTGCCACCTTCATAGCTGCCAGATATTGCCCTGAGCTTTCTGGCGCTGTGTTAACAGCAGTCGCTGCTAATATGAAGAGATGCACTGCCCGTGTGCCCCTTTGCCCTCTCTGCCATTCAGAGACCTCCTACAACTATTCTCTTGTAATGCAACGCATTCTGTGAATGGGCAGTGGGGGAAAAATGACTAAACTTCAGCTTAGGAATTCATGGTAAATGAGGACTTGACTCCCTTTCTCAAAAATACAAAGGAAAAACAACCTCCTGGATCTATATTGCCAGAGCCCCCTACTAGGCACTTTACACCCTATTCACCTGATCATAATCCTATACCTTCTGTGTCACTTGTGAATTGATACAATGCCCAGAACATGGCGCCAGGGTCAGTCAGGGTACATTGGATGCATGGGCCCCCACTCCTCTGTTTCCGGACTACCCTTCCCACTATCTGAGTCTTCTCCCCCCCTCCCCTTCCTCATGCTACACAACACCCCATGAGCTGGTACACAACAACAAACATTATATCCCTCTTTGGGGCTTTCACACCTTTGTAGCACCCCAATACAGTTTATACTTGTTACCACCTTTCAGCCTCCCCAACCTGCTTCTGATCAATCCAAGGTAGATGCATTACCCACTGATGGCTGCATGTTGTTGTTTATCCCTGGGTACCTCCAAAGATAAGGAGAAAAAAAGAGACACAGGCCGTGGGAGAGTTTCTTATGGTGTTGTAGTTTGACAGATAATTGGATGAAATATAGGATGAGAAGTCAATCAGAACATGATGTAAAGCCGCTGTAAGCAGTGATGAACGCAGGTGACGCGATAGCTCCTCCCCCGTAGAAGCTATCGCGTCACCCGCATTCATCACTGATTACAGCGGCTTTACATCATGTTCTGCTCTATGTAAAAGTCTGCGGTTTGTTTGTATTGGCAAAACTTTTTATCTGCGCTTTAAGTATATCTGTTACATCTTTGATCCCCAGAGGCTTGCATGCCTCATAGTAAGAACACATTGCGCCGCTCCCATGTGAGCAATTTTTTTTTTATATTTTAATAAAAGAAGCATACAGTGTGCACTTAGATTGCATCCCTCCTTTTTTATTCTGGGGAATACATCTGTATAACTTCATGCTGTTTCGAAGCCTGCATCTTCAACCTAAGGATATCTTGGATTCCTTCTTGGTCAGCATACAGCCTTAGATCATATCCTGGATCGGTGCCACAGTTTTACCCCTGATTTGGGTCCATGCCTATTTATATACTACACCTGGTAAGAGTACCTTATCCATATGGTGGAGGATTGATCACTGAAAAATTTGGTTTATGATTTACAGTCACTGGGTGTTCTCATCCACATCACTTTGTAGCCTGGAGTTAAAGAATGCAGGGAAACCTGCGCAGAGTAAGGTCGCTCACGATGCTTGGTGGGATAAATCAGACCATCCTACGTTCTGCGGTCTCAGGATTCTGGCGTGTTCACAGTAAGAGGTCTATGAGCCCCAAAAGATGGGAAAGTGGTGTTAGGAGAGGCACCCGAATGTGAAGGAAAAGCTGAGAAATGGATTCTTCATTGATTCAATATTTATTGCTCACAGAATAGTATAAAACACTGTCAACGCGTTTCATAGCACTACACTGGCAACTTCCTCAGGATGGTGCATAAAATTTAAACAGCTGTGACCTATCTCTCGTCCTGTTTGTGAGTGCTTACACAAGACTGAGGACTGTTCAGGCATCCAGCACTGCATCCTTGGAAATAGGGAGTAAGTCACATCTACATACCCGGAAGTACCAGCCATTGCACATTGGACTTTTCTCTACACAGCCAAAGAGGCCCACAGTCCCTGCCTGCAAAGGGCTTCTGCTTAATCTGACTAAGTGCCTTTTTGGTCAGATTCATCAGACAGTGTTCCAGCTGAGTCTGTGTTCTTTTTTCTGCAAGCAAGTGAGTGCTGTGTATATAGACTGTAAATAGCTAAGTTGTCCCTGAAGTTTCTAAAGTCAAGTGGACATCCCATCATTTTCCCTCTACCCTATCCAAGTTTTATCCCCTCAATAAAACATAAAAACAAGCACTGGACTCTTCCTTAACTCTGGGATACTGTAAAGATTTGATGTGCCTGGCTGTGCAGGGTGAGGGTCCCTATTCACCAGTGGCTCCTACATGGGGTGCGCTACATAAGTATTCTGTTTTGTTCTTGAAATACATAAAGATTATATAAAAGCAAAAAAAAACAAAACAAAGACAGCCATGGAACCAGCATTTTCAGAAAGTTATCAGCAATGGCAGCCCCGGCATTCCTAATCACTTGCCGACCGCCGCATGTACATTTACGTTGGCAGAATGGCACGGCTGGGCAAATGGGCGTACAGGTACGTCCCTTTGAAATTGTCGCTGTGTGGTCGTGTGAGCGCCGGCGGCAGCACGCGCGGGACCCTGCTGCGAGTTTTGTGAAACCAAAAAGAGGGTCACCACAAGAAAGTGACTAAAAAGTGAGTCTCTCTGATAGACACAACAACTATATCTATAATTAACACTTTATTCAAAGTAGTAGAAAAGTATGGGGTACAACAATTACCAAGAAACACGCCTATGGGCAGGATCAACAAACCACTATCATGGTCATGTGGGTCATGTGGGTATAAAATTTAACTGATAGCGAGCTTCGTGAGTAGGATCGCGGGTCCTGTGGACTCGATGTCCGCGAGGATACCCACGATCGTCTCATGGAAAGGAAGAACGGGGGGATGCTAATGTGAACAAGCATCTCCCCGTTCTGCCTAGTGACACTGTCACTGATCATCCCTGTGATCAGGAGCTATGATCAGTGATGTGTCACACACAGCCCCTCCCCCTAACAGTTAGAATCACTCCCTAGGACACACTTAACCCCTTCCTAACCAGCTAGTGGTTAACCCCCTCACTGCCAGTGTAATTTGTACAGTAATCAGTGCAATTTTATAGCACTGATCGCTGTAAAAATGACAATGGTCCCAAAAATGTGGCAAAATTGTCCGACGTGTCCGCCATAATGTCACAGTCCCAATAAAAATTTCAGATTGCCACCATTACTAGTAAAAAAAAAAAATGTATAATAAAAATGCCATAAAACAAACCCCTATTTTGTAGACGCTATAACTTTTGCGCAAACCAATCAATAAACGCTTATTGCATTTTTTTTACCAAAAATATGTAGAAGAATACGTATCGGCCTAAACTGAGGAAAAAAATAATTTTTTATATATTTTTGGGGGATATTTATTATAGCAAAAAAGTTAAAAATAGTGTGTTTTTTTCTAAATTGTCGCTCTTTTTTTGTTTATAGCGCAAAAAATAAAAACCGCAGAGGTCATCAAATACCACCAAAAGAAAGCTCTATTTGTGGGGAAAAAAAGGACATACATTTTGTTTGGAAGCCACGTCGCACGACCGCAAAACTGTCAGTTAAAGCGACGCAGTGCCGAATCGCAAATGTGCTCTGGTCTTTGGCCAGCCAAATGGTCCGGGGATAAGTGGTTAAGTGCAGTATAATTCTAGGCTAAATCGACCAATGAAATACCCACTGTATATGTTAACAGTTGTATCAACCAAATTATCTTTAGTATCTTCAAAGCAGCATTAAACCGCAAACAAAAATATAATACATTACAGCTTACCAATCATTAGATGTAGTGGCTGCATTAGTGTTATTTTAGGCTTTTTTCCCTCTGTTTTCACCTGGTGATATGGCCAGTAACCTCCTGTATTAAATTTCCTGCCACTCTGTATGAAGAAGTACAGGGGCACCTTTGGACAGCAGCATTGTCAGTGTGTGTGTGTGGGGGGGGGGGGGGATGTTGGATGTACTAGCAGATTTATATACACTAACACACTCCAGCTCACAACTTTCAGGTATACTAGTGGTATTAAAACATTTTCTTTATAAATTTACGATCACTACATTGCTGGATAAAAGGGATGTCTGTGTGGTTGTAGGAGCTCTGCTTTAAATATGCAAATTTAAATGAACATTTTTGAGCCTTTGACTGCATGACTTGGTCACCTGATTCCTGCCTAACAAACGGCTTTATGATATCAGTTGTGAGCCAGTAAACAAGCCTCAGAGCTGTGATGGAAGATGGATTATGCAGTCCCAGGCTCAATAAACACCAAAATTGTGTATTTTTAGGTGCAGAATTCCAGTTAATTAAAACCCCCTGAAGCTTCCAGCATGGTGCTCATTTTTGTATTTAATTAAATTCTTGAGTAAAATCATTCAAAGCTCAATCTCACCCTCCTCCTCCTTGTCCTCCTCCTCAGATACATCTGATTTTAGTGTTATTCCCCATTGCTGTACAACAATTTGGCCCAGACAATTACTGCAGGTTGGGAAGAATTAGTTCTATTGTTGCCAAGACAACCATTTTATTTAATTCCACCTGCGTTGTCGGCATGTTCCTGCAGAGACACTTATGTGAATTTAAAAAGCTCCACTAAAAAACAATTGTGTGTGAAACATCCCTGTAATCAGATAGCAAGCTCTAATGCTGGCCACACACAGGCCCATTCCCAGGTAATGTCCGCTTCATAAACAACTAACCCCAACAAGGTCACCTACCACCAAAATTTTACATCAGGTCAAAGTGTAGATAGAGACTGATGGTGGTAGATTGCATTGATTTCAGTAGTTGTTCGGTCTTTTTTGTGAGTACCTGAAAATTGGTGTGTAGGGGGAGCATAAAGCCTCGTACACACGCTTAGATTTTCAGACGACCGAGCGTCCATCTTTTGTGGCATGCTAGTCTCATGTCAAAAGTGAAGAGGTTACTCACCATACGAAAATTTGGTTATATTTCATTGGCAGGAAATTGAGGAAGGAGTCTCTATTTCCTTGATGAATCGCAAAATGGTGGGCCTGGCATTTCTGTTTTGGCTTTCAGTCTCGGCAGACGTCACAAAATCTTTTTTAGTCAAAAAAGCTCTGCAGGGTTACAGGAAGGGTAGGTGTGTTCCGGATTCTCGTCGTCCTGTCTCCTTCGAAATGCTGGGAGTACTCTTGGAGCATTTGCCTAAGGTTTGCTCTTCCTCTTTCGAAGCGGTTCTTTTTAGTTCTGGCCTTTTTCGGTGCCCTCCAAGTGGGTAAACTTGTCAGTCCTTCTACCCATGTCGGGGGAGGTTTGAGGGCTTCAGACGTCACAGTTCATGGTGACAGGGTTTCTTTGTTTATTCGGAGGTCAAAGACTGATCAAATGGGCAGAGGGTCTAGAGTCGAGCTCGGATGGGTTCCCGATTCCTCTTCTTGCCCGGTCACTGCCAGGATCGATTGGTTGAAGCTCAGGTCTGACACATGCCGATGGTTCGGCACTGTCGTGGTTTATCTCAGTTTTTAGGAAGTGCTTATTGTCTACGGGGTTTACTCATACGGACTTCGCTTCTCACTATTTCAGGATTGGGGCTGCCATGGAGGCTGCTAGATGGGTGATCAGGTTTTGCAGCGCATTGGCCAGCGTTTCAGTATATATGTTCACCCTCATCTCTTATAAGTTTTCTTGTTGTTCTATTTCCCCTGTGTTCCTGTCTGCCGTTGTTATGGTCAAAGTTGTTACTTTGTTTGTTGCCATCTGTTGTACGTTCTGGTCGTTATGTGTTGCTCGTGATACGTACAATTTAATTTTTTTCAGGCAGAGAAAGTTTGGTGTGGATACTCGGTCACTCCTATGTTTTTTGGGATGCCAAGAGGGCTGCAGTCAGACCAGAGGGCAGGCAGTTGGGGTTTCCAGAGAGTACAGCCAGTGTGAGGTGGATCGGTGTCCGGGGCATGCTGTGGTCCCGGGTGTTGCTGGAAGTCCATCGTTATGCCAGATTGGATCGGCCCCTGGACATATTGCTTTTGCATGTTGGGGGTAACGATCTCGGGCTTCGGGCGGTACGGCAATTGATCCGGGACTGCATTTCCTGCGCTTGAGATCATTTTTCCCAGACACCATTTAGGTTTGGTCAGACATTGTAGCCAGATCCGCCTGGCGCCTGGCCTGCTTTTTGGATAAGCTCAATAAGGCTTGGATGAAAGTAATCAAGGAAATAAGGTAACTAATTGTCCTCGAGTCTGTGTAATTGTCGGTGTAAATCTATTTCTTCAGATTTTGGAGGTAATTGCTGCTGTGTATTGCCAGCAAATTACAAGCATTTCCTGTTACTTTCCCTATCAATAATGATGACACTGCTACCACTACACCTAACAATAATAACAATAAACATATACTACACTTAAAGACTCATGTGTGAGCCTATACAGAATTATGATTTGCAAACTCTATTCTGTCACTTCTCTACATGAAATAGATGAGCAAGTGTGACCTAACAAATACTTCCCATAATGCGCTGGGATCCTTCCCTGCTCCTACATGCAGAGGAAATTTGAAAGTATGGTGACATACCTCCCCAACATTTTGAGATGGGAATGAGGGACACCTACTAGCAAATGTATGTAGGCATAGGCCACGCCCCCTGTCTAGCCCTCTTAAGGGAGAATTGACCACCAAAAAAGGTTAATTAAATCCACAAGGGCTTTTTTTTTTTACAACTACTATTCCTTTATATTGGCTTTTAAAATTTACAAATGCAGCAATTTAGAAATCGGATGTGAAAGGTTTAGCAATGGGAAACACTTTTTCAAAGATAAAAAGTGCATTATATATACATCTATATAGATCAGACCAAAATGAGGAGAAAAGAGCGACATTACTCGAAATCAGGGACAATGCCTCAAAATCAGGGACAGTTGGGAGCTATGTGGTGATGCAGGAATTAAATTCCAGTTGCCAGATCATCACACAAAAAGAAGGCAAAAATTTGTATTTATTATACAGTACTTCCAGATTTTTACCCTTATATTTCCCGTCAGACAAGGTTCTGTGCTTCCCTCTAGTGGTTATTGGTAGGTATGAGCTTGCTGACAGCTCTCACAAATACTGAGGTCAGACATGATTTGGGAGCCTGATTTTATATTCATTTATATATAGCTCTGACATATTTTATAGCAGTCTACTGAAAACATTTCACATTGGTTTCTGCACCAAGGGAGCTTACACTCTAGATGTATAGCTTACTATAAATTGCTCCAACATTGCGCCATTCACTTTGGTCTCTGCTTCAGAACAACTTATATTCTAATATTCCCCTTATTGTCCCACTGACATATTCCACAGGGCTGTCCAGAGAACATTGAACAATTCATATTAGTCTCTGCACCAGAGGAGCTTACACTCTAATGTTCCTTATTCATTAAAGGCCAGTTCACACCAGCAGGTGGGCATTATGCTCCATATAATGTGCTTCACTGGTGTGCATCAGATAGGGGCACTGCACTGTGTTGTTACAATTAATTTGTTACAATATTTTGTAACAGTAATAGTTTGTAATAGTTTCTATGTTTAAAGTGATTGTAAAGCTTATAGTTTTTTACCTTATGTATGCATTAAAGCGGTTCTGCACACATTTCATTTAGTAAATCTCTTTGCCTTCCAAATCAGGCAAAGAGTACTAAATGAAATGTGTTTTTTTTTTCACTTACCTTGTAATCGCTGACTTCCTGTCCTCTGTCTCTGCGGCAGTGGGCGGGGTCTCTGCGTCGATCGTCGTCACGCCGCACTGTCTCTTGGGATCTGGTGTCATTGATCCCAGGAGACAGTGCGGACATCTTCCGAAATCTCGCGAGATTTCGGTCACATCTTCCGAAATCTCGCGAGATTTCGGTCACATCTTCTTCTTGTGACCGAAATCTCCCGAGATTTTGGAAGATGTCCGCACTGTCTCCTGGGATCAATGACACCAGATCCCAAGAGACAGTGCGGCGTGACGACGATCGGGTTTCACATGCCCACAGGCAAGATGGCCCCCAGCAGGACAGATTTTTTTAAATTATTTTAAATGACGAAAACCGGCAGCAGAGAGGCACAGAAATGGGACACGTGAGTACCTGATTTACATAAGTCATAATCTACTGCACTGCACTAAAGATAGGAAAACACTACAGACAGTGCAGAACCGCTTTAAGGTAAAAAACCTTCTGTGCTGCATGCCTCACCCCCCTTATACTTACCTGAGTCCGATCTCGATCCATGCCGTGCATGAGAGCAGCGGCTCTCCCGACTCTGTCCCTCCTTACTGCGCAGATTAATAGCAGTGGTAGTCATTGGCTCCCGCTGCTGTCAATCAAATTCTGTGAACAGAGACAAGGTGGCTCAGGAGTGAGTCTGCATGAGTCTCCCCATAGGAAGCACCTTCCTATGGGGGCATTCTTCGAAGAGGAAGTGCCCAGAGCACCGGTGGGGGATACGAGAAGAGGAGGATCGGGGCTGCTCTGTGCAAAACCACTGCACAGAGCAGGTAAATATAACATGTTTTTATTATTTTAACCACTTGGCCTCCATAAGATTTTACCCCCTTCATGACCAGAGCATTTTTTGCTATTTGGCACTGTGCTACTTCAACTGGTAGTTGCGCAGTCATACAACTCTGGCCAGAGACCATGTTTTGGAGTAATCGCCCACAACATATATAGACCCTGATATTCAAGCTTTACATCAGATGTTTTACATTATCTACTTCCAGACATACCTACTCTTATTGAGCTGAATACAGCTAAATTTCCGTATACGTATTGGTTATTATTATTTTTACCTGAAGTACAGTATACCCGCTTCTGTTGAGCTGTGTGTGGCTAAATTACTCCAATATCTGCTGGTTACATTTCCTTCTCCTCTGGTTTTATTTTGATTTATGATTAAGCTCCTATCTCTTGTGCTATCTATGGATATTTGGGCATTTAGATGGTCTTTAGCGATGCTATAAGATGCTCGATCTCCTGCTGATATTTTAATCTACTACTATTTCTGTCTACCAGAACACCCTGAAGAAGACTCTACAAGCAGGGCCGGACTGGGAATAAAAACAGCCCTGGAAATAATTCCATACCAGCCCCATAGCATTATTATACCAGCCCAACATCATAAGGTCATTATTTTCTTGTTCATAAAAAGGGAAAACCATGCATTTTAAAGCACATTTGAAGAGCATTTATATATAGATAAGACAGATATGAAAGCACATAGGGCTATATATATATATATATATATATATATGTATATATATAAAACAGCAAATTCTAGTTGAAATTGGTAAAAGTGGAGCAATCATCAAGGGGGACACCTGGGACTTGGGAATGTGGGGGGACTCTGGTGACCAGAGATCACCTTCCGCAGAAATAATACATTAAGGTAAGGGGGTGGGTTACTGATATAAGGGGGAAACCTTTATATCAGTGCCCCTTACATTATTGTATTCACTCCCCCCTTTTATCAATGACCCCCCCCCCTCAGACTGGCCTGGCAGCGCTGTCACTGACCTCCTCTCAGGTGCACCAAGCAGGGCTCAGTTATTTGGCTCCAGCTTAGTGGCTCTGGTTTTTTCCTATAGTCTCCTCTCCACAGTCCACACACATCTGACTTCTCCCATGACCCCCATCCCGGCGCACTCACACTCTTGACTCCTCTCCAGACTCCCTCAGAGACTTCAGACATGATATAAGACAAGAGATGGTCAGAGGTTGTGGACATGATAAAAGAGATGGTTAGAGGCTGCGGGCATGGTACAGGAGATGGTCAGAGGCTGCAAACATGATACAGGAGATGTCAGCGGCTGTGGTCATGGTTCAGGAGATGTCAGAAGCTGTGGGCATGGTACAGGAGATGTCAAGATGTCAGAGGCTGCGGGCATGGTATAGGAGATGACAGAGACTGCAGGCATGGTACAGGAGATGTCAGAGACTGCGGGCATGGTACAGGAGATGTCAGAGGCTGTGGGCATGGTACTGGAGATGTCAGAGGCTGCGGGCATGGTACAGGAGATGGTTAGAGACTGAGGACATGATACTAAAGAAGGTAAGAGAATGTAGACATAATACAGGAGATGGTCAGAGACTGCAGACATGATACAAGAGATCAATGCAGCCTCACCAATGCCCATAAAATGCAGCCTCACTGTGCCCGTCCATGCAGCCTCACTGTGCCCATCAATGCAGCCTTTGTGCCAGTCCATGCAGCCTCACTGTGCCCATCCATGCAGCCTCACTGTGCCCATCAATGTAGCTTCACTGTACCCATCAATGCAGCCTCACTGCCCATCAATGCAGTCTCACTGTGCCTGTCCATGCTGCCTCACTGTGCCCGTCCATGCAGCCTCACTGTGCCCATCAATGCAGCCTCACTGTACCCATCAATGCAGCCTCGCTGCCCATCAATGCAGCCTCACTGTGCCCCTCCATGCAGCCTCACTGTGCCCATCCATGCAGCCTCACTGTACCCAACAATGCAGCCTCAGTGTATCCATCAATGCAGCCTCATTGTGCCCATCCATGCAGCCTCATTGTGCCCATCCATGCAGCCTCACTGTGCCCATCCATACAGCCTCACTGACTGTGCCTGTCCATGCAGCCTCACTGACTGTGCCTGTCCATGCAGCCTCACTGACTGTGCCCATCCATGCAGACTCACTGTGCCCGTCCATGCAGCCTAACTGACTGTGCCCATCAATGCAGCCTAACTGACTGGGCCATCCATGCAGCCTCACTGTGCCCATCCATTCAGCCTCACTGACTGCCCATCAATGCAGCCTCACTGACTGTGTCTGTCCATGCAGCCTCACTTACTGTGCCTATCCATGCAGTCTCACTGTGCCCGTTCATGCAGCCTCAATGACTGTGCCCATCCATGCAGCCTTGATAGATAATTGGATGAAATATAGGATGGGAACTCACATCTGTGAGCAGTGGCGTAACTAGAAATCACAGGGCCCCATAGCAAAATGTTGTATAGCCCCCCCCCCCAAAAAAATGGCGGGGCTTAAATTAAATAGTGGGCGTGGCTTAAAGGGCGTGGCTCGAAGGGGGTGTGGTTCGAGTCTGAGATGAATAATGGATGGCGGAAGGAAGGAAGGAAAGAAGGAAAGAAAGAAAGGGAGGGAAGGAGAGAGAAGGATTGGAGGGACAACAGGCCTCACCTGTGCCCACTTGTGCCCAATGCAGCAAGTCCAGTGCCCAATACAGCCTCACCTGTGCCCACTTGTGCCCAATGCAGCGTGGCCTGTGCCCAATGCAGTGTGTCCAGTGCCCAATACAGCCTCACCTGTGCCCAATGCAGCCTCACCTGGGCCCAATGCAGTGTGGCCTGTGCCCAATGCAGTGTGGCCTGTGCCCAATGCAGTGTGGCCTGTGCCCAATGCAGCGTGACCTGCCTGTGCCCAATGCAGCGTGACCTGCCTGTGCCCAATGCAGCCTCACCTGTGCCCAATGGCGCCTGCCTGTGCCCAATACAGCCTCACCTGTGCCCAATACTGCCTCACCTGTGCCCACCTGTGCCCAATGCAGCATGACCCTTGCACGATGTAGCCTCACCTGTGCAGTGGAAGAGGCGTGTCAGTGGCGGAACTACCGGGGAGGATGAGGAATGCATACTGCAACCCTCAAATGGCAGCATCGCCCACACGGTTCCCCAGCCAGGGGAAGTGAGGAGAGGAAGAGGCAAGCTGTCCGTACGAGCAGAGAGCTATTATAACTTTCATTTGAATTTCCTGTGTTCCTGGGGCTCACCGTCACATAGCCCCACCTCTTGGCCCGGCACCTTTGATGACGTCACACGTCCCACACTGGACCGGTGTTCTGTCTATTAAAGGTGCCGGGCCAAGAGGTGGGGCTAGGTGACGATGAGCCCCTGGAACACAGGAAATTCAAATGAAAGCTATTACAGCTCTCTGCTCGTATGGACAGCTTGCCTCTTCCTCTCCTCACTTCCCCTGGCTGGGGGACCATGCGGGCGATGCTCCCCCCCCCCCCCCCCGCAGTATGCATTCCTCATCCTCCCCACGGGGTCCCACTCGTGGGTCGCTATGGCGGTAGTTCCGTCACTGTCTGTAAGGTTGCTGAGCTTTCTAATGTGGGATCAGACAGCATGGAGTTAAAGCCTGCAGGGAAGCCTGTCAGGGGTGGGCTCAGCCCTTCCTTCTCAGAGCTGGCTGCTCAGCTGTCGGGTAATTGCCAGCTCCTATCTCTCCACAGTTACTCAGCTGTTGATGATACCCTACTCGTCAGTCCTGCCTACTTAAGCCATTCAGCCCAATGGATCTCTGCCTTCACCTTGGTCAACATCACAAGAGACTATCTCCTTTTTTTCCTGTTTAAAGACTTGCTTTGCTGACATCCCTTCTGGCTCCAGATCCTGCTTGCTGTTCCACTACATTGATCCCTGACTTCTGGATTGGCTGACTATCTGTTCCGGTTACTGAACTTTGACTATGTTTTGACTACGTTTGTTCTTTTTACTTTTATTATTAAACAAGTGTGATTTAACTATATTTCTGTGTCGGTCTGATTTCATGGTTTCTGACAGGTGGGACTTTTGTCAGAGCGGCCAAACATTTCAGACTCCGCCCCGAGACACATCTGTCTCATGCTGTGTGTGTGACATGAACACAAGAGAGGAGGAGGAGGGAGGCAGGAGAGCACTGCAGCCACAGCTCAAAGCGGCCCCAGGGCAGGCAGCCTACCAGGAAATGTCCTGGTATCCCAGTAGGCCAGTCCAGCCCTGTCTACAAGTTGAAATGCATAGGAGTCACTGTTGGGCTTTGCAGCACGCATGACAGATTTACAGTAACAATGTCTTATTTCTTCTTTACATAATTCTTTTGATGTTTTTAATCATGTCTCAATAAAATCTTTGTAAGTTTTATATAATTGTTGTTGGTTATTGGTGCCTCACATTCCCCTCCATGGTTGTATTTCTTTGTATTCATTATTGGGATTGGCACCTGACCAGTGAGTTTTCTAGGCATAGGTACTTATATGTTCAAGTTCAAACAGAATCTTGGCTGTTCAGGTGTTTGGATGCCATCACACACAGCCAGCAGATCAGAGCTTTTTGATGTTGTGATACATACGGAGTTATCACCGTATGTATCACAAAATAAAAAGGCTGTACCTATTCATTTACAATTGGGGGTGCGCAGTTTTTATTCAAATACTGCACTATGGAGGTTGCTTCCTTTCTTGTTTTATCTTTTGCCATACTATCTTTCCCTGAGAGGAGCAGAAGCAATCCCTATTTCTAGAGTGCCATATCCATACACCAATCTCAGCTTATTTTACTTCTCATTAATTGAGGGTCACTTATCTCTGGTAAGTAGGTTTGCTTAATGTGTGCTGGTAAGTAGGTTTGCTTAATGTGTGAAGTAGGATCACATCACAGCAGAAAGTCCCTTGTTAGATATACTGGATATACCAATTTCTTGCACTAAAGCCTCGTACACAAGATCAGATTTTCCGACGTGAATTGTGTGATGAAAGGCTGTTGGCAGAAAATCTGACAGTTTGCATGCTCCATCGGACAATTATCAGATTTTCCACTGACAAATGGTGGATGGCAGGCTTTAAAATTTTCCACAGGCAAATATCTGTTGTCGGATGAGTCAGAAGCGGTCCGTCTTGTAAACTAGCGTTCGTAATGGAGAATTAACATTCGTCACGTGGCAAATTATGAAATCTCCAAATGCAGCGCACAATTCTCTTCTTTAATGGGATAATAATGAAGCTGCTTTGCTGGTGATACTGATGGAGTTATTGCAAACAAATTTTCAAAGACTTTTTTTTTCTAGTGATATAAAGAAGAATAATGTTTTTTCTTTTTTTAATCTGTGCAAGTTACCACAATACCATTATCCCGTAGTTTTTAAGAACAAAGATACAACTACAATATGTTGGTGTCCCTTGTCAGTTTTACATATTTGTATTTGTAATACATACATGTATTTTTTAAAATGTAACTGCCTACTCCCAAACTGTCATTTGAAGTAAAACACATAGTATTATTGTACACATTTTTTTTATTGTGCATTAAAAAAATTTAAAACATAAATTAAGATATGCTACCTGCCAATAGAACTTAACCAAAAAGTGCATACTATGCATCCAAAAATATAGAAAATATACCAAATCAAATCATTATTCAACCAAAAAAATAATGTCAAAGCAATAACTCCAAGGCCAATAATAAATAACACGTTATCTCCTCCGATTCCGCAAACATGTCTGGTTGACAAACGGCCGTTCAGAAACTAACTGAAAAGCACGAAATGAAAAGAGCTAAATGAAAAAACGCGAAAAGAAAAGTACGAATCAACACTCACCAAACTTCTACTAACACAAAATTAGCAGAAGGAGCCCAAAGGGTGGTGCTAAAGAGCTGAAAAAACATGTAGTACGTCACTACATTCGTAATTGTTGGCCAACATTTGTGTGACTGTGTGTATGCAAGATAAGTTGGAGAAAACACCCTTCAGACAAAATTCCACGGTTCGAGTGTTACACTGGGCTGTGTGCAATTAGTTTCGTTCCGAACTTGTTTTTTTAGGAATTTTGTTGATTCGTAAACATTCTGAATATTCGTAAATTTGAATATTCGAAAATTCATACATTTAAAGAATTCGTAAATTTGTAATTTGAAAATCTGAAATAATAACTATTAAATAATAGGTATTGGAATTTCCTGTTAAATTTGTCTGTTAGTGAACGTAACGAATACAAATTTATCCGAAGTTACACATTTTTCCAAATAACGAATGCTGAATCTAAAAGAATGGAATGTAATGAATTAATAATAATAAATAACAATAATAATAACAATAAAAACGTTTTATTATTATTATTTGTTATTAATTTGTTCCTTTCCATTTGTTTAGATGCCGCATTCGTTATTTTGGATAATTCGTAACTTCGGATAAATTTGTATTTGTTACGTTCACTAACAGCCAAATTTTGAAGGAAATTCTAATACCTAAAATTTAATAGTTAGTTATTATTAGTTTTTGGATTTTCGTTTTTTCGAATTCTCAGATTTTCCTTCTTATTTTCGGATTTTCGAATTTTTGAATTTACAAAATTTACGATCATAAATAATGTCCCAAAAAAACAGAAAAAAACGAAAACAAAAACAAATGAAACGAAAACGACGTCTCCTATGATCATTTCACTGTTTATAGTGTGTGAGCAATTGTTCAAGATTCTGGGAAATTTTTCATGTTACTTTATGGATTCTTGCACTGTGAGTATTACAAGGTATTTTCAGTCACTTTTTATTACATAGGGTTGCACTGTTTATAGCAGTGTTTCTCAACCTTCTTCCAGTCACGGCGCCCTTGAAAATTATTTTCGGTCTCAAGGCATCCCACTCTTAAGGCTTGGTTCACATTACTGCGTGCCGGGGAATGTGCGCAAAATTGCATGCAGTTGCGACACGTGGTTCTGCATTTAGTGGGTTAAAACAGATGTTGAGGAGGTGACATATCACCTCTTCATCACGTGTAAAATGCCCCTAAAGAGCGATCTGAGCATGAATTGCTTTTCATAGGAGCCACAGTCCTTGCCACTATTATGGACAAGCCCATAAAAAGCAGTTTAGATCATGGAAAATTAGGGGTCAAGATTAAAAGCAATGCACATGCATACATACATATATACAGTTGTGCTCAAAAGATTGCATATCATTTTGGCTGCGGGTGGTTGTGGGTGTGGGAATTGCTGCGAATCACACACCCAATAGATGTAATTCGAGCCTAAAAACACAGGGAATCTACTATCCATGATAGGAGCATTCTAAACAGTTAGTAAACATAAAAAATTATTATAAAAAATTATAAAAAAATCTTTTATATTCTGCGCCGATGGTCCCGCTAAATACCACCGCCAGTGAACTACCCTAGCACATAATCCACATATGGCAGGATGATCCACATACATTGGTAAATTAAAAATAAAAATAAAATATACATCTGGCCATTATACAGTATACAAAATACAAAAATATAATCATGGGCACTGTATGCGTAAAATTCACAATTTTCTAAAAAAAAAATTAAAATATAATGAATAGCATATTTAAAAAAAATTTTTTAGAAAATTTTGAATGCTCCTATCATGGATAGTACATAGATTGTAATTAGCACCTACAATCACTAGATGGAGCTATTCTTATATTGGAACCAGGCTGCATGAACTTTATTATTTAAAGTGGTGGGACACCCTGAAAATGAAAACTTGAAAACATGTTAGTAACAATTTAAAATAAAAAAACTAAAAATATTTTTTTTTTTTACTTACCAGAAATGGCTGTTGCTAGGCAGATTTTCCTAATCTGCCTCCTCCAGCGCCTTCTTCCGTCTTCAGGCGAATGGGGCGCGGTGTGTTATGGGAACGGTGTCCCACAACACATTGCGTTCCCCATTCACAAATCCCACTCGCGCATGCGCAGTATTCCGTGCACCGACTCGCGAATGCTCGGTAGGCCGCGCGCCGACTCGCGCATGCGCAGTAGGCCGCGCGCCGACTCGTGCATGCGCAGTAGGCCGCGCGAAGCCGGTTCCCTTATTGAGGATGGCGGCGCTGGATCCGGAACACCGAGGGACATCTCAGCCTCCACGAACGGCATCGCGGGCGCCCTGGGAGGGTAAGTGTACTTATTAAAAGTCAGCAGCGACTTTTTTTTTGCTGCTGACTTTTAAAAAAAAATTTTTAAGCTGAAACACCCCTTTAAAATGTGTAGCTTCGTTTACTCATGTTTTAAAGTTTCAGTAATTTACCTATTGTTTAGCCATTTAATTATACAGCTGAATTAGTGTAAGCTTCTTCGGTTTATTCTTTACCCCAGAATGGCTGAATTTACTAATTTGACCCACACACAATAAGGGGAGAATTTCCGGGTCATGTTTTCATGGTCTCTGATAGGCTATGTTCTTAACCTATGGCGCCGCTTCATTTAATGATTAGGGCACTATATAACCATGCAGCGCAATGGTGTGGACGTACCCCTGATGACGTCACGCTGTTTGACGAAACGATAGTCGGGTAGCCACGCCCACACACAAACTCGTTTGGAGAGTTTTTTTTTCTTTGCTACTCGCTGTCAGTTTTAATGACTGCTGGCGTCATTTTAAAGTTTTTTTAGTTTGTTTTTCTGCCCTGATGAGTTGAAATAAAGGCCTCTGTTACAACGTATCAAACAATCTGAAGCCTCTTTTTATTTCTTCTTGGGAGTCAATCTGGGACATCTGCCGTGGAATCAGTGCTCAGTCCTTGAGCATAGGAGAATTTGGCTACAGAGAGTCTGACACCTAATGACCATGGATCCACCTGTAATTTGATCAGATTTGCCTTAAAGACCAGTGTTCTGGTAAGCCTCCATTTTTATATTCAATACAGAGATGTTGGTACCTGCGTGGTCAATGTGAATACTGCAATCCATGATATCGCATCATTTTTGAAAAGCACCTTGAATGTGTTTTTTTGGAAGGTTCTCTTTCTCGTGTTTTAGTCACGTTTTTCACTTATTTTTTATTTTTCATTTTTTATTCTTATATGTGGACATTTATCTGGACAGTATAAGAACATATTTAATGCACTAATATATGTGTTTTCACCATTGTTCATTTGTTACACTTTTTCATACTGAGTTTTATCTCTGAGTATGGTTTTTATGATCACATCTCTTTCATTACATTTTTTATGATCATATTTTCGTTTATTATATTTGTTTATTGCTGGTATCATATACTGAGCAAATATATCAAATACTTTACACTTGATCGCTGCACTTTTTTTCTTTATTTTTTTCTTTATTATTGCTTTTTGCCTAGTATCTGGGTTATAGTGTCCAGCTGCCCTAATTGTGACCCACCAAGCGCAGATTTCTTTACCTTTTATTGACAGAAAAAGACCGATGGGCATACACATGGTCGGAAAATCCAATGAAAAGCTCCCATCGGACTGTTTCCATCGGAAATTCCGACGTGTGTACGCGGCATAAGAGTATGCAGAGTTTTTAACAGGGGCCATTTAATTTGTTTACTTGTTGCCGTGTTTTGTTTTATGACTGTGCCATTCTGACTGTTATGACCTACAGTCAGAGGCGTATCTAGTGAAAATGGCACCTAGGTCAAGCACTGAAACTGCGCCCCTGTCAAAACATTTGAAACCCATCTTTCAGATAACCTTAACAAAAAAAAAAATAGCTTACAAAGCTACAGGTGAAGCTCTTTAATCTTTCAATTAAATTATGGATTGGCACTACAAAAAAATTACAACTGCACCTTCCTTGCTTTCACTGATGCAAACTGGTCTATGATCAGACCGATGCTGCAAGTATAATTCTTAAAAAATAAATAAAACCCATACTTCTCTTTTAAAAAGACTTCTGATGGGTAAAGAGCACTTTCATTTCTACATATCTACACCTCAGAACTAAAGGGGGACAGTTGTAGGGGAGGAATATGACAGCTGGGAGCTCTGCTTGCCAACACCTGCACAAGGATGAAAGGGGGGATGAAATAAGCCCCCTGAGTAGCGCTCACTATATCCTCATCCCCTCCAGGAGGAACAAGATGCAAACAAATTGCTGACAATGGCGCTATTCATTACCCTCTGAACACAAATGTAGATTGAGTTTATGGAAGAATTCAGAGTTTCGGATAAAATTACCTCAGAATTCAGGATCCCTCGCCTACAGCCTGGCAGGGACGTCATGCCAATCGAGATCGTATCAGCTCTCCGATAAAGTACAAAATAAAGGCTTTACAGTGGAAGAAAAGTCACATAAAAGAAAGACAACACTGGGCTGGCGGGATGCCCAGGAATATCAGAGTCCCTCTCACACCAGCTTTTTGCAGCCAAATCTCTCTGATTGCATACACCTGACCCCATTCTACACAATGCCCCTTCATCTATACATAAAGAGAATCATCTATACATAAAGAGAACCATCTATATCTAAAGAGAACCATCTATATCTAAAGAGAACCATCTATACATAAAGAGAACCATCTATATCTAAAGAGAACCATCTATATCTAAAGAGAACCATCTATACATAAAGAGAATCATCTATATATAAAGAGAACCATCTATATCTAAAGATAACCATCTATACATAAAGAGAATCATCTATATATAAAGACAGTGGCAAAATTATAGGGGTCGCCGAGATCGCCATGGCGACCGGGCCCCTTGCTGCAGGGGGCCCTTGAGGTCCCCTTGTACTATTTGATAGGAGGGGAGGCTGAGAGGAGCTCCCCGATCGTCAGCCGAAAAGTATTCGGCACTGCGTCCTCACATACCTAAAGTGAAAGCAGTGTGTGCTGTGCTGTGCTCTTTGTCTCCCCCTATAGGGCAGTACCCGGCAGGAAGAAGGTAGGTAAATGTCTGACTTTTTTTTAATAAGACTATCTACTGTATGTGTGTTTATATGTGTGTGCATGCATGTGTGTTTGTGTGTGTGGGGGGTGTGCATGTGTGTGGGGGTGTGCATGCATGCATGTGGGGGGGTGTGTGTGGGGGGGGGGCGTGTGCATGTGTGTTTGGGTGTGCATGCATGCATGCATGCATGTGTGTGTGTGTGTGTGGGGGGTGTGTGCATGTGTGTTTGTGTGTGTGGGGGGTGTGCATGTGTGTGGGGGTGTGCATGCATGCATGTGGGGGGGGTGTGTGTGGGGGGGGGGGCGTGTGCATGTGTGTTTGGGTGTGCATGCATGCATGCATGTGTGTGTGTGTGTGGGGGGGTGTGTGCATGTGTGTTTGGGTGTGCATGCATGCATGTGTGTGTGGGGGGGGGTGTGCATGTGTGTGGGGGTGTGCATGCATGCATGCGTGTGTGTGTGGGGGGGGTGCATGTGTGTGTGGGGGTGCATGCATATGTGTGTGGGTGTGCATGCATGTGTGTGGGTGTGCGAGTGGGAGGTGGGGATTCACAGTGGCAGCATTTGGCACACCGGCAGCATTTAATGGGCACACCAGCGGCATTTGATGGGCACACCGGCGGCATTTGATGGGCACACTGGCGGCATTTGATGGCACAGCGGCAGAGTTTGATGGGCTCAGTGGCAGCATTTCATGGGCACAGTGACGACATTTGATGGTACAGTGGTGGCGTTTGATGGTATAGTGGCTGCAATTGATGGGCACAGTGGCGACATTTGATGGTACAGTGGTGGCGTTTGATGGTACAGTGGCAGCATTTGATGGGCACAGTGGCAGCATTTGATGGGCACAGTGGCGACACTTGATGGTACAGTGGTGGCATTTGATGGTACAGTGGCTGCAACTGATGTTTTTATTTCTGAATTTTTCAGTTTGCTTGCGCCCCCCTGAAAATTTTGAGCACCAGCTGTCACTGGTTTATATATATATATATATATATATATATATATATATATATATATATATATATACTGTGTGTGTGTGTTTTTATATAAAAATGAAGAAATTGGTTCCTTTATATGCAGCCACCCACTTGTGACTGGGCCCTGGTGTTCCAACATCGGGCTCAGAGGTCGGGGGGGGGGGGGGGCCCTCCATGGTTTCTTGCATCGGGGCCCTGAGGGTTCAAGTTACGCCACTGTATAAAGAGAACCATCTATACATAAAGAGAATCATCTATATATAAAGAGAACCATCTATATATAAAGAGAATCATCTATATATAAAGAGAACCATCTATACATAAAGGGAATCATCTATATATAAAGAGAACCATCTATATCTAAAGAGAACCATCTACATATAAAGAGAACCATCTATATATAAAGAGAATCATATATACATAAAGAGAACCATCTATATATAAAGAGAATCATCTATATCTAAAGAGAACCATCTACATATAAAGAGAACCATCTATATATAAAGGGAATCATCTATACATAAAGAGAACCATCTATATCTAAAGAGAACCATCTATACATAAAGAGAACCATCTATATATAAAGAGAATCATCTATATCTAAAGAGAACCATCTACATATAAAGAGAATCATCTATACATAAAGAGAACCATATATACATAAAGAGAACCATCTATATATAAAGAGAATCATCTACATATAAAGAGAACCATCTATACATAAAGAGAATCATCTATATATAAAGAGAACCATCTATATCTAAAGAGAACCATCTATACATAAAGAGAACCATCTATATATAAAGAGAATCATCTATATCTAAAGAGAACCATCTACATATAAAGAGAATCATCTATACATAAAGAGAACCATCTATACATAAAGAGAACCATCTATATATGAAAAGAACCATCTATACATAAAGAGAACCATCTATATATAAAAAGAACCATCTATACATAAAGAGAACCATCTATACATAAAGAGAACCATCTATATATAAACAGAACCGTCTATACATAAAGAGAACCATCTATATATAAAAAGAACCATCTATACATAAAGAGAACCATCTATACATAAAGAGAACCATCTATATATAAACAGAACCGTCTATACATAAAGAGAACCATCTATATATAAAGAGAACCATCTATACATAAAGAGAACCATCTATATATGAAGAGAACCATCTATATATAAAGAGAACCATCTATACATAAAGAGAACCATCTATATATAAAGAGAACCATCTATACATAAAGAGAACCATCTATATATAAAGAGAACCATCTATACATAAAGATAACCATCTATACATAAAGAGAACCATCTATACATAAAGAGAACCATCTATACATAAAGAGAACCATCTATATATAAAGAGAACCATCTATACATAAAGATAACCATCTATACATAAAGAGAACCATCTATACATAAAGAGAACCATCTATATATGAAAAGAACCATCTATACATAAAGAGAACCATATATATATATAAAGAGAACAAGCAAGCATGAACATGCAAGGTTATAAAAGTTAGTTGGCTCACATCTATGCAGGTTTGGGGCCCGCATTTGCGCGGGTATGGCAGCCTATTTTTTTGAATGGACTGCCATGCCTGCATTTCCTGCAGGAAAAAGGCTCCTGCACCATTCTAAAAACACATGGTCCGGGAAACGCGGTTCCCACACTGCGTTTTTAGATGCGTGAGCGTGGCAATCAGAATAAATGGCAGCCCCATGCATTTTATAATCAGCAGTGCGTTTTGACTGGGGGGTGGTTGAGGGGGCGAGAATCTCTGCAATTCCTTCCCCCGCAACTACCCGCATAGATGTGAACCAGGCCTCACACACTGCCTCCAATCTATGGTGTGTGCTTAACAGTATTGTAGCCATTTTTTAGAGGGGGGCATGAGAAATGTCCCTCCTCAAACAGGATATTACGCTAATCCTGTAAGTAAATAAGAGAACCAGAACCTTCGCTAAGTGAAGGAGTGGGATTCATAAAAAGGTTGCCAGTGTCTCCACCCAGGACAGGGCTTTTGTTAACAGAGGGGATTCCCTACTTGGGTAATTAACCAGTAATCTAAACAAAGTAATTGGGAACAGATGAACTAGTGCTACCAGCATATAACATAGATAGTATTAGGACAGAGATACCCTATTTGTCACGAGGATTCAGCAATACACAATACACATTTCCGTGCACACTGACAATACATGCTAAGTCTAGGGGATGTCTTTTTAGAATTTATTGCTGCGTAACTTGAACAGGAGAGGGGTTCATGGTAAGGAATACACCAAACGATTGCAGAAATAACAGGATATTAACAGCTTCTCATTATTCTTTTCTCAGTAGCAGTAACAGGGGGTAGCCACTATATCTAGGACTCTATAGGAGCAGTCCCAGTAAACTGTTGGCGCTATATAAATCCTGTAATAAATAAATAAAAAAATATAGCATCCTCTTGCAGTTAGTTCCCTTCTAGCACTTGCACACCCAAGAGTCCACAGCAAGGTCTTTACTCACAATGTCCCAGGAGCTGTCTGCCCCCCAGGGTTCACAGGTAGTTCCTCAGTGAGAGAGACAAAAGATCCTTCTCCAGACCAGGAGGATGACCTCCAGCAAAAAACCCTTAAGCAACCTTTTCCAGGCCGTCAGCCCAGCACCTGCTGAGGCCCGGGCTGCAATTCCTTGACTTGCTTGCTATTTTCCAGGGGCAGTAGCCCCAAGAGAACTGGAGACAAAGAACACACTCAAAGGTCCTACCAAACATTTATCACCTCCCAAGGCACCTTCTGGACACCTCCTTCCGGGGATTGGCTGGGGCATGATAAATATTAATGTGGTCATTTAATGGGCACACCGGCGGCATTTGATGGGCACACCGGCGGCATTTGATGGGCACACTGGCGGCATTTGATGGCACAGCGGCAGAGTTTGATGGGCTCAGTGGCAGCATTTCATGGGCACAGTGGCGACATTTGATGGTACAGTGGTGGCGTCTGATGGTATAGTGGCTGCAATTGATGGGCACAGTGGCGACATTTGATGGTACAGTGGTGGCATTTGATGGTACAGTGGCAGCATTTGATGGGCACAGTGGCAGCATTTGATGGGCACAGTGGCGACACTTGATGGTACAGTGGTGGCATTTGATGGTATAGTGGCTGCAACTGATGTTTTTATTTCTGAATTTTTCAGTTTGCTTGCGCCCCCCTAAAAATTTTTGAGCACCAGCTGTCACTGGTTTATATATATATATATATATATATATATATATATATATATATATATACTGTGTGTGTGTGTGTTTTTATATAAAAATGAAGAAATTGGTTCCTTTATATGCAGCCACCCACTTGTGACTGGGCCCTGGTGTTCCAACATCGGGCTCAGAGGTCGGGGGGGGGGGGCCTCCATGGTTTCTTGCATCGGGGCCCTGAGGGTTCAAGTTACGCCACTGTATAAAGAGAACCATCTATACATAAAGAGAATCATCTATATATAAAGAGAACCATCTATATATAAAGAGAACCATCTATACATAAAGGGAATCATCTATATATAAAGAGAACCATCTATATATAAAGAGAATCATCTATACATAAAGAGAATCATCTATATATAAAGAGAACCATCTATATATAAAGAGAACCATCTATATCTAAAGAGAACCATCTATATATAAAGAGAATCATCTATATCTAAAGAGAACCATCTACATATAAAGAGAACCATCTATATATAAAGAGAACCATCTATACATAAAGAGAACCATCTATATATAAAGAGAACCATCTATATATAAAGAGAACCATCTATACATAAAGAGAACCATCTATATATAAAGGGAATCATCTATACATAAAGAGAACCATCTATATATAAAGAGAACCATCTATATATAAAGAGAATCATCTATATCTAAAGAGAACCATCTACATATAAAGAGAACCATCTATATATAAAGAGAATCATCTATATATAAAGAGAACCATCTATATATAAAGAGAATCATCTATACATAAAGAGAACCATCTATACATAAAGAGAACCATCTATATATGAAAAGAACCATCTATACATAAAGAGAACCATCTATATATAAAGAGAATCATCTATACATAAAGAGAACCATCTATACATAAAGAGAACCATCTATATATAAAGAGAATCATCTATACATAAAGAGAACCATCTATACATAAAGAGAACCATCTATATATGAAAAGAACCATCTATACATAAAGAGAACCATCTATATATAAAAAGAACCATCTATACATAAAGAGAACCATCTATATATAAACAGAACCATCTATACATAAAGAGAACCATCTATATATAAAGAGAACCATCTATACATAAAGAGAACCATCTATATATGAAGAGAACCATCTATATATAAAGAGAACCGTCTATACATAAAGAGAACCATCTATATATAAAGAGAACCATCTATACATAAAGAGAACAATCTATATGTAGCTCCCCAGTGCCGGCAGCACTCATGCAGCCCCAGACCATGACACTCCCACCACCATGCTTGACTGTAGGCAAGACACACTTGTCTTTGTACTCCTCACCTGGTTGCTGCCACACACACACTTGACACCATCTGAACCAAATAAGTTTATCTTGGTCTCATCAGACCACAGGATATGGTTCCAGTAATACATGTCCTTAGTCTGCTTGTCTTCAGCAAATTGTTTGCAGGCTTTCTTGTGCATCATCTTTAGAAGAGGCTTCCTTCTGGGACGACGTTCATGGAGATCAATTTGATGCAGTGTGCGGCGTATGGTCTGAGCACTGACAGGCTGACCCCCCACCCCTTCAACCTCTGCAGAAATGCTGGCAGCACTCATACATCTATTTCCCAAAAACAACCTCTGGATATGACGCTGAGCACGTGCACTCAACTTCTTGGTTGACCATGGCGAGGCCTGTTCTGAGTGGAACCTGTCCTATTAAACCGCTGTATGGTCTTGGCCACCGTGCTGCAGCTGAGTTTCAGGGTCTTGGCAATCTTCTTATAGCCTAGGCCATATTTATGTAGAGCAACAATTTTTTTTTTTTAGATCCTCAGAGAGTTCTTTGCCATGAGGTGCCACATTGAACTTTCAGTGACCAGTATGAGAGAGTGAGAGCGATAACACCAAATTTAACACACCTGCTCCCCATTCACACCTGAGACCTTGTAACACTAATGAGTCACATGACAACGGGAGGGAAAATGGCTAATTGGCAGCCCAATTTGGACATTTTCACTTAGGGTGTACTCACTTTTGTTGAAAGCGGTTTAGACATTAATGGATGTTTGTTGAGTTATTTTGAGGGGACAGAAAATTTACACTGTTATACAAGCTGTACACGCACTACTTTACATTGTAGCAAAGTGTAATTTCTTCAGTGTTGTCACATGAAAAGGTATAATAAAATATTTACAAAGATGTGAGGAGTATACTCACTTTTGTGAGATACTATATATATATATATACTGTATATAATATTTTATTTTTACATGATACATATGCTAACCAGAAGGGGGCAGTGTTTACACAATTATAATGGTCAGGTTCCTCATATTGTAAGGCTGAGGCGGCTATACGATGGGTGTATTGCAGTTCAGTTGGAGACAAGTTGTGGCCAGGGATACGCGAGGCCCACTACACAAATGAATACATACTTCAAGACTGAGACTTCCTTCTGTCTGGTTATATTGTTATTTTAGCTCACAGAAACAGCAAATAAAATGAAAGCATACTTAGAGGATAATCTGTCCTCAGTGCATATTCAGCTGTGCGTACATACAGCTTCTGGCCTGCACAGTATCATTGGTTGTTATGGTGCAAATGGATGCATGCAACATAATAATCAATGACACGGTGTCCTAGCAATCAGTGGCGCTGTACGTCTGCCCCGTCCTAGCAACCAATGTATGGCTGTCAGCCTCCTAGCAACCAGTGATGGGAGGGGAATCAGGGACAAATGGCCACCACAGGTAGCATTTCCCCCCTGCTTGGCCCTGTATATGTGTGTGTGTTAATTCACGAAGGATAATAGTAACTCTGAGAGATCCATGTTATATTTGCAGCAATAAAGTCTCATGTTGTAGTTGCTCTTGAGGCTCAATGAGTTATATAAATGATTGGCATAGCAGACTTCATGCATCAGCCAGCTCCATTTTTTTTTAACAAGTAAAGCCAGCTCCATTTTTACATGAATGACTAGATTTGATCTTATTCATACAGCTATTGTTTCATTAAAGCCCTGAAGTAAAATATATTCTTCAGGAACAACATGTTGAACCAACAGTGGCATCTAAGCAGCTCTCATGCACTATAGATCTGTATGCAGTTTCATAAATTTTTCTATACACATGGGCATGCAGTGACCTTTCTAAGATTTGCAAATTTCATAATTTGTGTTGCATGACAATTTCTATTTCACCACTAGGGGGCGGTGCAGGCTCTCCTTTCATGCACACAGATGCTCTGTGGTCAGAAGACTCTTCTACTGTGTGTTGTCACACTGATAATGGAAGCACAAGCAGCTGCACAAACAATGCTCTGCACATTCTTTCACATTTTGAAAAGGCATACAAATCCCACCGTTTTGAATCATCTTTATGAATCAAAGATCACTCAATATTTCAACAACTTGTGACACTGTAACCTAATAAGATAATCAGTGCAAATAAGTTACCAACACGTACAGGCGTTTAACACACACATTCATATTAAAAGAGAAAGTTTCAGGAAAAAAACTAAAATTTTAAATAAGGAAATTTGAAGCAAAATAAGGGTCAGTGCCCACCTGCAGCCTCACTATTGCCATCAATGCAGCCTGATCAATGCCTATCTGCAGCCTCACAAGTGCCATCAATGCAGCAGCCTCACCTTTGCCGTCAATGCAGCAGCCTCACCATTGCCTTCAATGCAGCAGCCTCACCATTGCCATCAATGCAGCAGCCTCACCATTGCCATCAATGCAGCAGCCTCACCATTGCCATCAATGCAGCAGCCTCATTATTGCCTTCAATGCAGCAGCCTCACCATTGCCATCAATGCAACAGCCTCACAACTGCCTTCAATGCAGCAGCCTCACAATTGCCTTCATTGCATCAGCCTCACCATTGCCTTCAATGCAGCAGCCTTAACATTGCCATCAGTGCAGCCTGATCGATGCCCATCTGCAGCCTAGAGTGGACAGGGAGGGGGTGGGGCGAGCGGCGACAGATTACATACAGTGAGAATCACCTATGATAGACAGAACAGTGGTCCAATGGCGGCCCAGGAGACAGGAATTCCTATTACAGAGGCCACCAAGTAAACAGGAGATTCTCACTTTATGTAATATGATGGCGCTCGCCCGCCCCCTCCCTGTCCCCTCCGAGGTAGCTAAAATTGAAGTATCTGCGTATAACACGCATGCGCTATTTGCACCCGATTTTCAGGGTGAAAAGGTGCGTGTTATACGCCAATAAATACAATATTTATTTTGTGTATTTTTCGACAACAAGAGTTTGCTGGAAAAGTTAAACTTTGTTCAAAAGCAGCTCATAGCTGTGTAAGGGCTTATTCACATGCCCTGTAAACGTGTAGACCCAATTATTTATTTTTCTGTTCTCGTGCTGAGCTGCATGCAGGCAGCCCATATAAGTGAAAGAACACACCGGCTGTTTGTTCTCACCCATACAAGTACACAGAGACAGGTGCAAAGATCTGGATGGCTCTTGACTAAATGTACAGAAAATTAAAATGTAAATTTCTGTTTTATGAACAGCGTTAAATAGACAATGATAATACAGTTTGATGGTAACGAGTAAACTGATTTCTCTTCCCCTCATGGTAACGCAGTTCCCATTACTTGGGCAGCGTTACCGCAATTACAACTACTGCCCGGGAGGCCCGGCATGGCCACGCTGCCTGGCCATTCATTCCGCCGCGGGGAGGGGGGCTTTCGCCCGCTGAGCAGAGGCTGAGACTCAGAGAGACTGTCTGGACCGCCCCATCCCGCCCGCCTATCCAGAGAGAGAGAATGTAGGGAGGCGGGGCGGAAACTGAAAAATGAAGTCAGCTGACCAGCTGACACCAATTGAGTGAAGGGGAGGGTTTCTCTCTCTCCCCATGAAGAAAGGCATCCCTGGAGGCATTCAAGTAAGGGACTGTCTGACGATTCGAATTGCAGTGCAATCGACCCATCCCAAGTCCTCCACCACCTCTGCTTCTTACTGATCCCATCCCTACCCACCCACCATCACTTCTACAACAGAGGTGATGGGGGGGATAGGGTAGGGATGAGATCAGTGGTGGTGGGGGGTGGGATCAGTAAGAGGCAGAGATGGTGGTGGGAGAGGATGGCACCACCACCGCTGCCACCCCCCCCCAAGTACCACCGCTGCCTAACACCCCCCACAAGTACCACCGCTGCCACTCCTCAAGTACCACCGCTGCCACCCCTCAAGTACCACCGCTGCCACCCCTGTCACAGTTACTTTGCTGAGTAACTAATTACTTTTCCAATGTAGTAACCAAGTTACTAACGCAATTACTTTTTGGAAGAAGTCATTTGTAACTAATTACTTTTTTAAAGTAAGATGACCAACACTGGTCTCTACCAGCTTTGCACATCTAGAGAGTGAAATTTCTGCCCATTCTTCTTTGCAAAATAGCTCAAGCTTTGTCAGATTGTATGAAGAGCGTGTGTGAACAGCAATTTTCAAGTCTTGCCACACATTCTCAATTGGATTTAGGTCTGAAATTTGACTGGGCTATTCTAACACATTAATATGCTTTGATCTAAACCATTCCATTGTAGATCTGGCTGTATGTTTAGGGTCGTTGTTCTGCTGGAAGGTGAACCTCCGCCCCAGTCTCAAGTCTTTTGCAGACTCTAAAGCCCCATACACACGGTCGGACTTTTTCATGGATTCTGTCCGATCGGACAAGGTTGTTGAAAAATCAGACCGTGTGTATGCACCATCGGACAGTGTTTGTCGGTTTGACCGACGGACAAAGTCTTATCTCCTGCTGGAAAGATTTGCCGTCAACACGGTCCGATCACACCAAATCCGATCGTGTGTACGGTTGTCCGACCGGACAAAGTGCCACGCATGCTCAGATCACATTACAAGACCAAAGCTATTGGCTACTAGCCTCTACGCAGTCCCGTCGTAGGCAACAATCGTCACCGCGTTCAGAATGATCGGATTTTCCGACAACTTTGTCCGACCGTGTGTACGCAAAACCAACATCGGACAAAGTATGACGGACATGGTCCGACGGACCTGGTCCGCGGATTGTCCGACCGTGTGTATGGGGCTTAACAGGTTTTCTTTTAAGATTGTATTTGGCTTCATCCATCTTCCCATCAACTCTGACCAGCTTCCCTGTCCCTGCTGAAGAAAAGCATCTCCACAACATGATGCTGCCACCACCATGTTTCACGGTGGGGATGGTGTGTTCAGGGTGATGTGAAGTGTTCGTTTTCCACCACACATAGGGTTTTGCTTTTAGGCCAGAATGTTAAATTTTGGTATCATCTGACCATAGCACCTTCTTGCGCAAGTTTTCTTTGTCCCCCACATGGCTTCCCACAAACTGCAGACGGGACTTCTTATGGCTTTCTTTCACAAATAGCTTTCTTCTTGCCACTATTCCATAAAGGCCAGATTTGTGGAGTGCACGACTAATAGTTGTCCTGTGGACAGATTCTCCCACCTGAGCTGTGGATCTCTGAAGCTCCTCCAGAGTTACTATGGGCCTCTTGGCTGCTCCTCTGATTAATGCTCTTTTGCTTTTCAGTTTAGGCGGATGGCCATGCCTTGGTAGGTTTGCAGTTGTACCATACTCTTTCCATTTTTGGATGATGGATTGAACAGTGCTCTGTGGGATGTTCAAAGCTTGGGATATTTTTTTATAACCTAACCCTGATTTAAACTTCTCCACAACTTTATCCCTAACCTGTCTGATGTGTTAGGTGACTTCTGAAGGCAATTGGTTCCACTAGATTTTAGTTAGGGTTTATCAGAGTAACAGGGGCTAAATGCCAGGTGCGCGGTGTGCCACTATTTATATTGGCATGGGGCAAGGTCACCGGAGGCACGCCTCTTGTGATCTCACTGCCCATCATGCCCCGTTGGGCAGGGTCTCTGGATGATGTCACACGGTGACCCCGCCCCATTCCAATATAAGTAGTGGCACACCACGCATCCGGCATTAGAGCGGGAGAGAGTGTCGAGTCAAGATCAGAAGAAGAACAGAGGGAGAAGACAGCGGAGAAGACGGGCAAAAGAGCGAGCCTTGTTTGAAAAGAATACTCTGCACTATGTATGGCGCAAAAGGGACACAGCTTACCAACATCATAACATCATCCCAAAGGTGAAGTATGGTGGAGGGAACATCATGATTTGGGCTTGCTTTGCTGCCTCAGGGCACAGACCACTTACCATCATCGAGGGGAATAGGAATTCCCACATTTATTAAAAATATCCTACAGGATAATGTCAGGGTAGCTGTGCTCCAGCTGAAGCTCAGTAGAAGTTGGATGATGCAGAAAGACAATGACGCTAAGTATTGAAGTAAATCCACCACAGACTGGCTTCAGATAAAAAAGTGTACCTATTGGAGTGGCCAAGTCACAGCCCAGACCTTAACCCCATAGAGATGCTGTGGAATGACCTTAAGAGAGCCATTTAAACCAAACAACCTACAAATGTGTCTGAGCTGAAACAGTTTTGTAAAGAGGAATGGTCAAACAATCCTCCTGAACATTGTGCAGGTCTTATCCAGGGCAACCGAAAGTGTCTGCTTAAAGTCATTGCTGCCAAAGGAGGTCGGACAAGCTATTATCCTCAAGGGTTCACTGACTTTTTCCTCTGTCACTGTAAATGATTAATGGGTGTGTTCAATAAAGACATGAGAAATTTGATTGTATGTGTGTTATCTGCTTAAGCACATTGTGTTTGTATGTTGCTATGTGTACTTAGATGAGGATCAGATCACATTTTTATTGCAAATTACTGCAGAAAACCAGTTAATTCCAATAGGTTCACATACATTTAATTTCTATTGCATACATTATACATTGTATATACGATATAATAATAATATATAACTATGCTGAGAAGTTAGAAATATAAAAAATTATAATGTGCAACAGTAGTGGGACATTGGAGTGTAAGCAACCAGGGCCGTCTTTAATATTGACTGGACCCTGGGCAAACATTTTCTTGCCTTCCATGCATTTTTGCTCTCCACCTGCTCTGAGACATTCAATAAATAGCAGCTAGACTCAAAATCAGTTTACTGAATCAGATTAGGCAGCGATTGGTTGCCAGAGGTTACAGTATATCATTACCGCTCACTGATTGGCTGCTAGAGGTTACTGCACACATTATGGCTCACTTATTATTTGCTAGAGGTTACAACACATGACTTCTGATAGTTGATTGGTTGCTAGAGATTACTGTACATCAATACTGCTCACTGATTGGTTGCTAGAGGTTACTGGACATCCTTACCACTTACTAATTGGTTGCTAGAGGTTACTGCACATTATTACTGCTCACTGATTGGTTCCTATAGATTACAGCATATCCTTACCGCTCAATGATTGGTTGCAAGAGGTTAGTGCACTTTATGACTGCTCACTGATTGGTTTCTAAAGGTTACAGCACATCATCTCCTCACTACCTGCCCACCATGGACTTGGAAGGTGAGGGGACCCATCAATAGACAGAAAATTCCTAGAAACCCTAAAACTCCTGGGATTAGTGGCAATGCTGGGGGAGGGGGGGTGATCAGTGGCAATGCCGGGGGGTTAATCGGGTCAGTGGCAGTGGGGTGGGATTAGTTAGGAGGCAGTACAATGTGGCAAATTCTGAATCATGTAGAGCAAAGCTGGAAATCTTTGGCAATTATATAGTGGGGGATTCTACACTGACCACCAATGTAATGGGGAATTTACAATGACCACCAATGTGAGGGGGGATTTACACTGACCACCAATGTGAGGGGGAATTTGCACTGACCACAATGTAATGGGGGATTTTACACCACCCACCAATATAAAGAGGGATTTCTCTACTGACAGCAATGTAATAGGAGCATTTACACCAGCCACCAGTGTAAGGGGGAATATACAATGACCTCCATGTAAGGGGGAAGTTATACTGACAACCATTGTCAAGGAGATTTGTACTGACCACCAATGTTTTTTTTGTGAAATGGTAGGGGTATGATTGGGTACCCCCTTACCAATTCACACAGGGGGGGGGGGTGGCCAGGATCTGGGGGTCCCCTTGTTAAAGGGGCCTTCCAGATTCCGATAAGCCCCCTGCCCGTATACCCCCACAAACACCAGGCAAGGGTTGTGGGGATGAGGCCTTTGTCCCCATCAAGATGGGGACAAGGTGCTTTGGGGTCAGACCCCAAAGCACCCTCCCCATGTTGAGGGCATGGGGCCTGGTACAGTTCAGGAGTGGAGATTCTTGTCCCCCCCCCTCTTTTCCTGCGGCCTGCCTGGTTGCATGCTCGGATGAGGGTCTGGTATGGATTTTGGGGGGGGCCCTACACCATTTTTTTTTTAATTTGGCGCAGGGTTCCCGTTAATTTCCATATCAGACCTGAAGGGCCTGGTATGGATTTTAGGGGGACCCCAAGCAATTGTTTTTAAAATGTTGGTTTGGGGTTCCCCTTAATATTCATACCAGACCCAAAGGGCCTGGTAATGGACTGGGGGGGTCCCATGCTATTTTTTTCAATACGTTTTATCTATATTGCCAAGACCCGTCAATTCATTACAGCCGCAATCAGTTTTAAATTACAATTTTTCCTTTAGAAATTTGATTTTGCTATGGTACTGTTATAAACACGTCTAAAAGTGTGCCACTTTTCAGGCATACTATAGACACCCCCCAGGCATGATATTTAAAGGAATATTTATTTTGATTGTTTCACTTTAAGCATTAAAAAAAATCACTGCTCCCGAAAAAACGTCAGTTTTTTTTTAAAAAAATTTGCATTGATACATGTCCCCTGAGGCAGAACCCAGGTCCCCAAACACTTTTTATGACAATAACTTGCATATAAGCCTTTAAAATTAGCACTTTTGATTTTTCATGTTTGTGTCTCATAGACTTTAAGGGTGTCCGTGTGTTCTGCCGAAGGGGGGCCTTCACACTGACCACTAGTGTGAATGAAAGGATTGTACACCAAGCCCCAATGTAATGAGAAGATTTACACTGACCACCAATGTAACTGAGACATTTAGCCTGCATTCACATTTGTGTGTGTTGGGAAGGCATGCAAAAATCGCACAGGAATTTGCTGCCCTTTAGCACATATACAGTAGTGCCATTAATTGTTAATGACACCCTTATGCATCTGCTGATATGTGCGTATTCACATGCACCAAAATTCACAGTGCTGAGGCACCATGTTATTTTGAAAAAGGGTTCCACCTCCAATTTGCTTACCTTTTGCAGAACAGGATGATATTAGGGTAATGGCCACATTTGTAGGCAGGACTTTCAAGAATGCCCCTTTTACCTCACCAGTGGGCAGCATTCAGCAGAAGTGATGGTGGATTTGACCTCAGGGGGGCATGATATACATATTAATGCCGCCTTTATTTACATATCAATGCCAAGAGCAGCAGCTATTTACATATCAATGCAGGTTATTTACATGTAAACACAGGGTCTGCAGGTAAGTCGTCTGTACATGGCAATAGGGAAGAACTAGGCAGCTGGGCAGCATTAGCAACAGAACTTCACACTGGACTCGGCAGCACGGGACTAAAACTTCAAGGGACAAGGAAATTTAAACTGGGATAGTTGGCAAGTATGAGGCAGCAATACTGGGGCCCAGAGCAGCTTCCCCCTTTTGCCCTGTCTTAAAGATGGCCCTGTAAGCAACTATGGTACAGAAACTGATGTGAATGGTAAGATGTTCTCTGTACAGCTCCACAAAATATCTCAGAGCTATGCAAATGTTCAATAATAACAATAGTGTGTAATTGTGATGAAACATTAAAGTGTTAAACTCCCTTGGTGCAGAGACTGATGGGACTGGCACAGTGTTCTCTGTATAGCACTGCAGAATACGTCAGAGACAAATAATGATAAGATATATCAAATCTAAGAAAGAATAATACATTAAAAAATCAACAATATCAAAATCAATAATAATCATTTTGCATATGATGTAGGAGAAATGTTAGCAGCTGGAGAACATCTGTATGGAGTGAGAGCAATCTCATCAACTGATAGCAGGCAACCATTAACACTAGAAAAAAGGCAGCCTGAAATGTATCTCTTCTGATAAAGATGAATGGAGATGAGTAGGAGCCCCTGTTCATGCCTCGTAGGAAGTTGCACAGGGAAGGGGGCACACAGAAGGTTAATCCCTCTAACTACCCCAGTATTGTCCCAGTGGGGGGTAATCAGTGGGAGCACAAGCTGACCTAACGGATTAACAATGAGAATATCAACAGTTTTGAAGGCTGTGAACACGTCAGCCAAAACGCGCTCAAAGGAGGAAATCTACAGATTGTGAAAAACCTTATTGAATATCAACAGTTGACAAATTCTAAGTTGGTTTATACAAAAAAAAATTTCAATACCAGCTTTACAGAATATTCACATTGGAGAAGTATCTGTGAGTTTATTAATCCACCAAAAACTTTTATTGCTCAGAAACTCCAGTAGAGAGTTTACCTGCAGACATTTCTGTCACCGCCCCCCAATAAAATGGTTAGATTTCCACTCAGTTTGTGCGCCCCTCCCATGATGGTAAGATATGTCTGTTGCAGTTTGTGTCTCTGCCCCTCCCACAAAGGTGAGATTTCCCTGCATTACTTTGTGTCTCTGCCCCTCCCACAAAGGTGAGATTTCCCTCCATTACTTTGTGTCTCTGCCCCTCTCACAAAGGTGAGATTTCCCTGCATTAGGTTGTGTCTCTGCCCCTCTCACAAAGGTCAGATCTCCCTACATTACTTTGTGTCTCTGCCCCTCCCACAAAGGTAAGATTTCTCTGCATTAGGTTGTGTCTCTGCCCCTCTCACAAAGGTCAGATCTCCCTACATTACTTTGTATCTCTGCCCCTCCCACAAAGGTCAGATTTCTCTGCATTAGGTTTTGTCTCTTCCCCTCCCACAAAGGTGAGATTTCCCCCGCATTACTTTGTGTCTCTGCCCCTCCCACTAAGGTGAGATTTCCCTGCATTAAGTTGTGTCTCTGCCCCTCTCACAAAGGTCAGATCTCCCTACATTACTTTGTATCTCTGCCCCTCCCACAAAGGTGAGATTTCTCTGCATTAGGTTGTGTCTCTGCCCCTCCCATGATGGTGAGATATCTCTGTTGCAGTTTGTGTTTCTGCCCCTCCCACAAAGGTGAGATTTCCCTGCATTACTTTGTGTCTCTGCCCCTCCCACCAAGGTGAAATGTCCCTGCATTAGATTGTGTATCTGCCCCTCCCACAAAGGTGAGATTTCCCTACATTACTTTGTGTCTCTGCCCCTTCTACAAAGGTGAGATTTCTCTGCATTAGGTTGTGTCTCTGCCCCTCCCACAAAGGTGAGATTTCCCTCCATTACTTTGTGTCTCTGCCCCTCCCACAAAGGTGAGATTTCCCTGCATTAGGTTGTGTCTCTGCCCCTCTCACAAAGGTGAGATCTCCCTACATTACTTTGTGTCTCTGCCCCTCCCTAAAAGGTGAGATTTCTCTGCATTAGGTTGTGTCTCTGCCCCTCCCACAAAGGTGAGATTTCCCTGCATTAGGTTGTGTTTCTGCCCCTCCCAGAAAGCTGAGATCTCCCTACATTACTTTGTGTCGCTGCCCCTCCCAGAAAGGTGAGATTTCCCTGCATTAGGTTGTGTCTCTGCCCCTCCCACAAAGGTGAGATTTCCCTCCATTATTTTGTGTCTCTGCCCCTCCCACAAAGGTGAGATTTCCCTCCATTACTTTGTGTCTCTGCCCCTCCCACAATGGTGAGATTTATCTTCATTACTTTGTGTCTCTGCCCCTCCCACAGTCCAACATTTTATTCAGACACAGTCAGAGGAAATGAAGGCAGCTTCTACTGTGTTGTCTCTTTAGATAACCTACTGTGCTCTGGGAAACCTTTGATAATGTTTATTTGTAAACTGTAAATTGTAGACATGTGCACAACAGAAAAATTCATTTATTTTCGTTTTGTTTCTTTCGTTTCCGTTGATACGTAACGATTTGTAAATTCGTCAGTTGTCGGTGTTCGTATTCGGAGCGATTCGTAAATTCGTAAGTCGTCGGTGTTCCTATTCGTAACGATTCGTATTTTCGTAAGAGTTATTTTTTCGTTGATTCGTTTCTCCGTTAGTTTAATTTTTGTTTATTCGTTTATTCGAAATTTGGACGCATTCGTACTTATTCATACATTCGTAACATTCGTAGATTCGTAATCGGAGCATAATTCATAATTTTATGTAATGTGTATACTATTATTACATTTTAAAAGACACGGAAAATTACGTTTTGAAAAAAAAAAGTTACGAATGTACGAATTTTTTCGTTCAATCCATTCGAAGCACGTTAAGCAGCGCCATTGTAAGAGACACGGAAAATTACGAATCGCGAAAAAAAAAAAAGTTACGAATGTACAAATTTTTTCGTTCAATCCATTCGAAGCACGTTAAGCAGCGCCATTGTAAGAGACATGGAAAATTACGAATCGAAAAAAAAAAAAAAAATAAGTTACGAATGTACGAATCTTTTCGTTCAATCCATTCGAAGCACGTTAAGCAGCGCCATTGTAAGAGACACGTAAAATTCCGAATCGAAAAAAAAAAAAAAAAAAAGTTACAAATGTACTAATTTTTTCGTTCATTTTGATTTTTGTTGTTCCTGTTTTCGTTTTTCGGATTTTCTTCTTTCGTAGATTTGTTGTTTCTAATTTTTTTTTCGGATTTTCGTTGTTTTTCGGATACGTTCGATTCGTTATTCGTTAAAATTTTTAGCGAATCGTTCGTTCATTCGTACGATAGTGAATGAGCGAATATAACGAAAAAAAACTAAAAAACAAAAAAAACGAAACGAATTGCACATGTCTAGTAAATTGTATACATATAGAAAACAGACAAACAAAAGTTAAAAAATGTACTTACCTACCAGGGTGTCACCAGAACTGATCTTCCCAAAAGGGGCCATAGGCAGCAATAAAAACCTGACAAAGGATCTCTGCTTTCCTTGTTCCATTAATAACAAAAAGAAATGTCTAGAGTTCTGCCTTACATAACGCAGTGAAGGATTATCACCGGCTACACCCTGGATGGGTATAATTGTATATTGTTCACCAGATGAGACAGCAGATTCTATGGCATGTAGCAGGTTTCTGATCCAGGCTGTGCTCCCGGGACATGTCCGGACGTTCCTCCTTCTTTACATTGCCTATGATAAGTGATATACTGCACACTCTGAATGTACAAAATATTGGGTCTGCAATGTTCAGGGGAACCAATTAGAATCAAGCTGTCATCCCACTCTCAGGACAGGTAAAGAAATATCACAACATTGACATGGTCACCAACATGAGTGCACACTGAGCAGATTTCAGCAGGTTAATCCGGACCCGGATGAAGTTCGCACAGGGGTTGATTTACTAAAGGCAAATAGACTGTTCACTTTGCAAAATGCAGTCGCACTCTGCAAATGCAGTTGCTCCAGATCTTAGTAAATGAGGTAAAGCTTCACTTTGCAAAGAATACCCAATCACGTGCAAGGAAAATTAAAAAAGATGAATTTTTGTTTGCACATGATTGGATGATGGAAGTCAGCGGAGCTTCCCCTCATTTACTAAGCTCAGGTGTAACTGCTCTTGCAAAGTGCACAGTCTATTTTCCTTTAGTAAAAATAAATCCCACAGTGTATGGTCAGCTTTATCCTCAGCATAGAGGCCATTGAAAAAGTAGCACAAGGGGGATTTAAAATATGACGTTACCACTCTATTACAAAGCTGATATTATTCATACTTTTTTTAAACCATTTTTAGTTGTCCTTTAAATTTGCTTCTGCTCTTTATCATCTCCTCCAGTTTCCTGTACGATCCTTCCAGATCAGATCTTACTGAAAAACAGCAGATCCGCTCTTGGGCTCATTAAAATGATTGTAAATGCTTAAAAAACAAAAAACAAACAGGTTTATACTTACAGTGACTTGAAATTTTCCACATTTTATCATGTTACAACCAAAGACATAAATGTATTTTATTGGGATTTTATGTGATAGGCCAACACAAAGTGGCACATAATTGTGAAGTGGAAGGAAAATGATAAATGGTTTTCAAACTTTTTTTCAAATAAATATGTGGAAAGTGTGGCGTGCATTTGTATTCAGCCCCCTTAAGGCCCCTTTCACACGGGCGGTCCGTTCAGGTCCGCCTGTCAGTTTTTTTAGGTGGACCTGAACGGACACTCCATAGACCTCTGACATCCGACCCGCTCTGATCCGAAAAAGTGTGACGGAGGAAATCCCTATTTTTCCATCTGTCTGCGGATCAGATCGGGTGACGACGGACCCTACGGTCCATCGTCATCCGATCCCCCATAGGGGAGATCGGCGCTCTGACAGGTCCATCCCTGCACAGAGTGCAGAGACAGACCTGTCATCTTCCTGCTCAGCGGGGGATCGACGGAGCGATCCCCCGCTGTGCAGAGCGGGCTCCGTACACGGACACGTCTGTGTGAAAGAGCCCTTACTCTGATACCCCTAACTAAAATCTAGTGGAATCAATTGCCTTCAGAAGTCACCTAATTAGTAAATAGAGTTCACCTGTATATAATTTAATCTCAATATAAATACAGTTGTTCTGTGAAGCCATCAGAGGTTTGTTAGAGAACCTTGGTGAACAAACAGAATCATGAATGCCGAGGAACACACCAGACAGGTCAGGGATAAAGTTGTGGAGAAGTTTAAAGTGGAGTTCCACCCACATTTTTCATTACTTGCCATGCAGCACTAATGTGCATCCTTAAAATGAATTGGCAATTTTTTTTTTCTGTTCACTTACCTGATTTATGTCTATATCTAATTTCACTTCCTCCTTTAGGGGCTGCGGCGCCATACATCATTTCTGGCTTTCCATTGGCTCATGGGAGATCTTGGTCAGCTTGACACGGCACTGCTTCTGTAACATTTAACATTGGCGTCTATGGAAAATGTTGGTCAGCTTGACATGGGATTGCTCCAGTGCATGTCAAGCTGACCAAGATTTTTCCATAGAAGCCAATGTTAAATGTTACTGGAGCCGGGCTATGTCAAGCTGACCAAGATTGCACCGCACTGCAAATGCGCGAGATTGGCAGGTGCATGCTGTGTAGCCAGCATGCACGGAATCCAGGAAGAAGGACACTGCGGCTTCAGAGGCCCACACTGGAGATGGCTGCGCTGTGCAGGAACTTCAAAAGTAAGAAAACGATGCTGCAAAAATAGAAAACTGGGCATAGTTTACAGCATACCTTTGTTACATTACATGAGTATTCTAGGGGTACTTTTATATTAAAAGTCATATTTCGACTGGAACTCCGCTTTAAAGCAGGGTGAGGTTATAAAAAATATATCCCAAGCTTTGAACATCTCACAGAGCATTATTCAATCCATCATCCGAAAATGGAAAGAGTATGGCACAACTGCAAACCTACCAAGACATGGCTGTCCACCTAAACTGACAGGCCGGGCAAGGAGAGCATTCATCAGAGAAGGAGCCAAGAGGACCATGGTAACTCTGGAGGAGCTGCAGAGATCCACAGCTCAGGTGGGAGCATCTGTCCACAGGACAACTATTATGCCCCATACACACGGTCGGATTTTCCGATGGATTCTGTCCTATCGGACAATGTTGTCGTAAATTCCGACCGTGTGTAGGCACCATCGGACAGTTTACATCGGATTGTCTGACGGACAAAGTTCTATCTCCTGCTGGATAAATTTTCCGACAACAAAGTCCGATCACACCAATTCCGATCGTGTGTAGCGAATTCCGACGGACAAAGTGCCGCGCATGCTCAGATCACATTACAAGACCAAAGCTATTGGCTACTAGCCTCTACGTAGTCCCGTCGTAGGCAACAAATGTCACCACGTTCAGAATGATCGGATTTTCCGACAACTTTGTCCGACCGTGTGTATGCAACACCAGTGTCGGACTAAATCCGTCGGACCAAATCCGATGGATTTGGTGGTCGGATTTTCCGACCGTGTGTATGGGGCTTTTGTCGTGCACTCCACAAATCTGGCCTTTATGGAAGAGTGGCAAGAAGAAAGCCATTGTTGAAAGAAAGCCATAAGAAGTCCTGTTTGCAGTTTACGAGAAGTCACGTGGGGGACACAGCAAACATTTGGAAGAAGGTGCTCTGGTCAGATCAGACCAAAATTTTACTTTTTGGCTTAAAAGCAATAAGCTATGTGTGGCGGAAGACTAACACTGGAAATCACCCTGAACACACTATACCTACTGTGAAACATGGTGGTGGGGATGCTTCCCTTAAGCAGGGGCAGGAAAGCTGGTCAGAGTTGATGGGAAGATGGATGGAGCCGAATACAGGGCAATCTTAGAAGAAAACCCCTTAGGCCCCTTTCACACCGGGGCGTTTTTCATGCGGTGCAGCGCTAAAAATAGCGCCTGTTCACCGCATGAAAAAATCCTGCCCCTTTAACTCCAGTGTGAAAGCCGGCGGGCTTTCACACTGGAGCGGTGCGCTAGCAGGATGACAAAAAAAGTCCTGCTAGCAGCATCTTTGGAGCGGGATAGGAGCGGTGTGTTCACCGCTCCTATACCGCTCCTTCCCATTGATTACAATGGGAGACCGCGGTAAAACCGCGGCAATACCGCCGCAAAGCGCCGCTACGGCGGCGCTCTGCGGGGGGTGTTTTAACCCTTTTTCGGCCGCTCGCGGGGGGTAAAACCGCACCGCGAGCGGCCGAAAACCGCGGTGAAAACGACGGTAAAGCAGCGCTAGATATAGCGCTGCTTTACCGTCACCGCGGCTCACCGCCCCAGTGTGAAAGGGGCCTTAGAGTCTGCAAAAGACTAGAGACTGGGGCGGAGGTTCACCTTCTAGCAGAACAACAACCCTAAACATACAGACAGAGCTACGATGGAATGGTTTAGATCAAAGCATATTCATGTGTTAGAATGGCCCATTCAAAATCCAGAACTAAATCCAATTAGGAATTCTGTGGCAAGACTTGAAAATTGATATTCACAGATGCTTTCCATCCAATCTGACAGAGCTTTAGCTATTTTGCAAAGAAGAATGGGCACTCTCTAGAGGTGCAAAGCTGGTAGAGATACCCAAAAAGACTTGCAGCTTTCATTGCAGTGAAAGGTGGTTCTACAAAGTATTGACTCAGGGGGGCGAATACAATTACACACCATACTTTTCACATATTTATTTGTAAAAATGTTGAAAACCATTTATCATTTTTCTTTCACTTTATGTGCCTCTTTGTGTTGGTCTGCTACATAAATTTCCAATAAAATAATCTTATGTTTTTGGTTGTAACTTGACAAAATGTGGAAAGTTTCAAGGATATGAATACTTTTTCAAGGCAATGTACAATGGAATTGCACGAAGCTGCCCTAAACCTCCTTTTCTTGGGTTACCCCTTGCACTCCTGGCTCCTCCTCTCTGGCGAGTGCTCTCAAAGAAATCACTTTTTTTGGGGGCACTCATGTGGATTTGCTCCTGAGCCTTGCTGTCTGCGTCTATAGACACAGACAACGAGACTCGGCCTAGCCCCTTGCTCCCTCCTCACTGACTTCAAAGCGGTTGTATACCCGTTTTGGGTTGTTTTTTTTTGTACACTACCTGCAAGACAAAGTCATAATGAGCTAGTATGACTAGCATACTAGCTCATTATGCATCACTTACCTCAGATCGGGGCCCCCGACGCCATCCTCTTCTCCCCCTCCAGCCGCATCCATCTCTCCACAGATACCCTTCCGGGTATCGCCGCTCCGGCCAATCACAGCGCCGCTGCGGCGCTGTGATTGGCCAGAGCGGCGAGGACGTCGCTCCGCGCATGCGCGTGGGACACTTCAACTGCGGTGAGCCGCAGTTGTGAATGGGGATTAACCCTGTAAATGCACCGTTGTCTACGGCGCGCATGCGCCGTAAACAACGTTGTAAAACGTTCTTTTCAAATATCTCCTAAACCGTGCAGGTTTAGGAGATATTTCTTGTACCTACAGGTAAGCCTTAATCTAGGCTTACCTGTAGGTGCAAGTTGAATTTAAGGGTATACAACCCCTTTAATTGACAGCAGCAAGAGTCAATGCCTCAGCAAAGCATGTGTGTGGAGAGTGGAGTGGAGAGAAGAGCTGCAGACGTGCACAATGCTGGATTAAATAAGGTATCAGGTAAGTAAAAGGGGGGTGAGGGCGGATACTGTTGCCTAAACATTTTTTACCTTAATGCAAGAAATTAAGGTGAAAAAATGTTTAGGCTTTATAACCGATTTAAGCCTATTTCAGCAGATGTTAATCACATTTTGGATGGGAGAAAGATTTCAGATTCTCTCAAAATATAGAACATCAAGAACTGAATAATGTTGTGATCACCTTAACTACTCCATCCAGGTAAATGTTACAGTAATCACCAACAATGTGTTGTTTCTGAAAACACATTCCCTGGAATTCATAGTGTCATGGACAACTCCCCATTACTAATGCCGGTGCTTGTGATAGATTTTTATACCTGTTGGAAACAAGTGTATAGCACCCCTCCAACACCCCAAAGGCACGATAGAACCCCCAGGGGGTCCCCCACAGGGCTGATTCCATGGCTAAAATGGTGAGGGGGGATTGGGGACCAAAAAAGGTCCCCAAGCACCAGTCACTTTCGTCTTTAAAATTTTATTACTGAACGGTAGGGATGGGCCCGGTGTTCGATTCGAACCCATGTTCGAATCGAACATCGGCCGTTCGCATCAGATTCGTGTGATGTGAACGGTCCACAATGCACTGCGCCAGTCGCAGTGCATTGCTGGCTGATGATTGGCCAAGCATGCACTGTGACCCCGCATGCTTGGCCAATAATAGAGCCAGCGGCGAGGAGAGCAATAATTGGCCACAGGCAGGATGCCTGTGGCCAATTATAGCTCAGGGGGTATAGTACACGCCCCACACTATATAAGGCCGCCGCGCCGGCGGCCTCGTGTAGTGTGTTCCGGCTTGAGGAACAGTGACAGTGTACTGTACATGTACACACTATATGTGAATCATTTCTGTGTGGGGAAAGAGGAAAAATAGGCAGGGATAGTGTATTCTTCTCAGCCTTTGCTTGTGGGGAAAGTGTAGGGATAGAGGAAAAATAGGCAGGGATAGTGTGTTCTTCTCAGTGCTGTTCTCTACCAATCCAGCCATCTGCAGGAGTAAGTGTGTGTGTGCTGTGTGAGTATAGCACAGTAGTAGCACACTAAACCACCTTACACTGTATCTGCCCTGTTGTCACCTAAGACAGCTATCTGCAGGAGTTAGTGTGTGTTGTGTGCCTCCAGCACAGCACAGTATACACCAACAGTCCATACATACATACATACATACAGTATATACCTACAGTCCCTGTCTTGTTTGCACCGCCTGTATACTGCGGTTCAGAGTATATAGGGTTTTAGGTATAGGGTTTTATTTTGGGTGAAGGGTTCCCCTTAATATCCATACAAGACCCAAAGGGGCTGGTAATAGGCTGGGGTAGGGGGGGGGGGATGATGGGGTAGCCATGCCATTTTTCTCAAAGATTTTCATCCATATTGCCTGGACAAGACATTAAAGCCGCAAGCAGTTTTAAATGGCTTATTTTTTTCCTTTACAAATGTCATTTTGTGCAGGGACAGTTCTAAGCACGGGAAACACATGTCAGGCATACTTTAGACACCCCCCAGGTACCATATTTAAAGGAATATTTCACTTTTTTTTTTTACTTTATGCATCATTAAAATCACTGCTCCAGAAAAAACGTCCGTTTTTAAAACTTCTTTCTGCATTGATACATGTCCCCTGGGGCAGGACCTGGGTCCCCAAACCTTTTTTATGACAATAACATGCATATTGGCCGTTCGCAGGTTCTGGTGCGAACCGAACCCGGGGGTGTTCGGCTCATCCCTACTGAACGGTTAAGGGGGTTATGGGTCCCAGATAGCAGAGCAGATCACTTACAAACTTTCCACATTTGGATCAATGTCCAGCTTCACAATGTCAGAACCTTTAATCCCACCCGGCAACACTATAAGCATGTTCCCAAATTTTAGTGCATCCTCTAAGTAAGTCACTATGCGCTTTTGAGAGACCAGTATTCTTCCTGGCTCTCTCAAGCAGAGGGCCTACCTGGGTCTCCTCCTTGGCACAGCTTCCTCCAGACTGAGCAGGACCACTTCAGCACACGTTAGGCCCAATAGCCTGCTTTGGGGCCTAACAGCAGAGCTTCATCCGCCAGCAACTAGGCCTCTCTAGGGAAACAGAGCGAGCACATGGCCTGTCCCAAATATGCTTTAGATGTATCTGCATTGTCAATCCTTTTGATACATCTGATATTTGTAGGGTATACAAAGTACAAATCTAAGATATGATGTCAACGCATGTATTGATTATTGTTCACCATCAGATCCACCGCCCTTGTGACTGAAAGTAGAAAGCAGTGGGAGGATTCTATAGCTGCTACTGGACTGAACCACGCTATAGAATGCACCCACTGCTGTCCCCTGTCGATTACAAGGTAAGTGAACCTTATGGGAGACTAATCACTCAGAATTACCCATCAGGCCACAGTCAGTATGCCCCTGCATCAGGGTTGCTAGGGTGCTGGCAATACAATAATAAAGTTAAAAACACAACACCTTCCCCCCATAACTCTGGCCTATCTGTATGGCTTTGGATGAAGCTGGCTGAGCTTGCTTTCAACTATTCACTAATAGCTTTGCTAGGTGTGCAGTGTTTGGGACCTTTCTCTATGCATGTCCACAGTATTGAGGACTCCTGCCTGTAAGGGTTAATTCTGCTTAGACCTGGACAATCAATGGAATTCTTTCGGCGCTCCGGAAGCATTCAATGCACAAGACAAGATAGTCATTGAATTAATGCTTGGCTTTAATGGTAAGACTTGCATCTTTATACAAATTATGAACAAAGAATATTGCACAACTTACAGAGAAGGAGTGAGGGAGGACAGAGTTCATCACATGACACATAATCCTTACACAAACATATATCCTCTCAGACATAGTCTTAAACTAGTATTTTAGCTGACGGTTGATATTACCTAAAAACATAATTTAACCATGTAATGCTAACATTCTGACTTTGTCTGAAGACATAATTTCAAAACCAGTTTTTACCAGACCTTATCTATACTGTGGTCATCGTGAAAAACAAGACCCTAAAATAAGAAATATTCCTCTGTCAGCTATATTCAATTTACTACATACCCAATATTTGTCATAACCTGACCTCTGAGAATACTTATACTGAAGTAACAACATTTTATCAGTAGGGGGTATGAGTCCTTTGGGCCCTCCGCGTTGGATTCCCTCCTTTGTCTAATTATTGTTCCATTAGAAGTGGGGCTGCATATGGTCTTTAGGATGCCCAAGTCCTCAGGATGATAGATACAGTTAGTGATGATCCATGTGGGCAGAAACACCATCAGTATCAGCCTAAAGAGAAGGCACAGGGCTTTCCCAAAAGTCTGTTGTGAGAGAAGTGAGGTCATCTTTTTCAGAGTCTTATTATCACCTGTTTCACTCGCTCTTCGAGGATTTGCATCACCTATTTGACCTCTTTTATCTGTGTCTTGCTTCGGGGTACTTTGTGGTACTTGTGGGCGGGCCAAAAGGGTAATCTTACTTCTTGGTCCGGTTCAGCTGGTGAATTACGACCACATGTTCGGTTTGGAACTCGTGTATTGGTTCCTGTCAGGGTAATAGAAAATAATACTTTACCGTAGATGCCATTCAACTTCATAATCAAGTTTCTACAATATTCTTCCTGTATCAAACTCAGATCTCCCTTCCCTATTACCAAGGGTTTCTTAATCCAGGGCGTGGACAAGTGATTGGTCTTGGAAGGGGTCATTCTTATTGCTGCTAAAACCGCAGGCAGCACGTTTTTTCTATTTGGGAAATGTGCCACCCGTAGCTTCCCTTATTTTATCTTTAATGTCCTATGCCATGGTACTGTGGGATGAATAAAGGTGCACTTGCTTTTGGTGGGCCTGGTTTCCCCTCTTTGGCAATGAGTCCTGTCTCATATCTTAATATTACCTGAAAACATAATTTAACTATGTAATGCTGACGTTCTGACTTTGTCTGAAGACATCATTTCAAAACCAGTTTTTACCAGACCTCATCTATACTGTGGTCATCGTGAAAAACAAGACCCTAAAATAAGAAATATTCCTCTGTCCGCTATATTCAAGTTTCAGTCATGTTAACTCTTTCTCCTCCTTCACTGCCCAGCCAGCATCCATCACAGGAAACACCGGATGAATTTACAAGAGCTTGAGTTGAGACCTTACGTTTTATGAGGTTACTATCTGTATGCCAACATTGATTTGGTCTCAATGATTAATTATAGCACAAAGATTGCACCACTCCACGTAAAATATGAGATCTCCTCTGCTGTGAAGATTGCTGGGTGCCAGCCTTGGTCCACAAACAGAGTATGGATGAAATAAAAAAAAAGAAAGTGGTGGCATTACCAGCATAAAAAATTGAAGTTTTATTTTAAATCCTTAAAAAGCAAGGACACATGTTGTACACATATCTCCTGTGGCATCAGCAAACGCGTTTCACACACACCCCTGCTTAGTCACGGGTTCCACTCTGGTTTAAATCCATGGAACCGCAGGTGAGGAATAATCAAGAAGATGACCCGCTCTGCAGTTCAACAGCCAGACCAAAGCACACATAGTATACACACTAACAAAAGAAAAAAAACCCAAATAAACTTTGAAAAATACAAAAAGAAAATGAAAGATGAAAAAATATAAAAATAAAAAGCAAAAAGTATATATATATTTGAAGGGAGACTAAGCTATTCTATGAGCATGTATGTGGATGACTATTGGAGTTTGGTGATATGTGTGTAAAAAGGGGAAATGGACATATTGGTGAGGGTGTGGAAGATTGAATGGAAAAGCGACAAAGGGGATGAACTAGGTGATGATTGAAGATATGGAGTTAATGGAGGTGTATATAAAGTGAAAATGGAATGAACTAAGTGATTGTCAAGAGTGTCTGAGTGAAGGGAAGTATGTGCTGGGTGAAAAATAGAGCAAAATGGAATGAAACTAAATGTAAAAAGAATGAAGTGAGTGAATGAAGATGACAAGGTTACAATGTGTGGCTCCTTGTAAGCCTCTCAGAACTGGACGTCTTGAGGAGGTAGGAATGGTGCCTGGAGAGTATGGGATCACTGGGATCTTTTTTAAAAGCAAAGTCTGGCTATAGGATACAGTTTCATTTCCTGAGTGAACAAACTCCCTGAAGAAGACTACGACTGTCTAAGTCGAAACGCGTCAGTATGTTCATGCGGACACCTTTTCTGTAATGCAACAATTTGGGGTGTTTATTCGGACACCATCTCTGTAATGTAACAACTCTTTGATTAATATATTTTGTAAAATTAACAGATGCAATGAAACATGTTTTGTATATATCTGTAGCCAGAACTCATATTTTAACTCTATTTTCACTTTTTGAATTTGATTTTGTTTAATAAAGATTTTACTAAAAATCAAAAACCAAAGTGCTTTGATTGGAATATTTAGCTGCTAAAAAACCCCTTGGGGAAACCAGTCTAATTTTTGTACTTTTCTGGGGTGTGGAGCCTCTCAATCTGCAATATGAGTTTTTCAATTTGAAAGGAGAGCCATTAACTGGCAAGCCTGTCAGCACATTGTTTACACTGATAATCAGGGCACTGAGTCATCAGTGTCCTGATTAGCATTGCAACCATCAGTGCAAATCAGTGCGGCCTATCAGTGCTGCTTTATCAGTGCAGCCGATCAGTGCCCATCAGTGCAGCCGGTCAGTGCCTATCAGTGCAGTGGATCAGTGCCCATCAGTGCAGCCTCGTCAGCACTTGTCAATGAAGAAGAAAAATTACTCAATTGCAAAATTTTATAGAAATTTTTCCAAAAACAATTTTTTTCATTTGTTTAGCAAAAGCTGTAAAAACCCAGTGGTGAATAAATGCCACCAAAAGAAAGCTCTATCTGTCTTAAAAAAAATAGAAAAGTGTCATATGGGTACAGTGTTGCATGACTGCAACTGTCATTCAAAGTGCGACAGCTCTGAAAGCTAAAAATTGGCCTGGGCAGGATGGGAGTGAATGTGCCCAGTATTGAAGTGTTTAATTATCCAGTCTAGGCACCTGGTCATATGATCTTTATTAATTTGAAGTATTGGACAATCTGAACTGTAATCCTCCCCTGCAAAAGAGATCACATAACCAATTGCCTAGGCTCTTGGGTGTGCGAGGAGCACTAGAGGGAGCCTGGAGCAGCAAGGGTAAGTATTTCATCTCTTCTAATACTCATAAGCAATGCACAAGACTGAGATCATCAGGTGATGCCAAGTCCCACTTGAGCATGACACAAACAGATCTCCATTCTGGGATTTGCGTAATCTCGACCTGTCAGAAGCCTAATGTGCGAACTAAAACCCATTACCGATGTCCCTTTGAAGCATGAAAAGACCCCGATAACACAAAATAATCTTCACATTGGTTTACAACAGCAATGTCAATTTGTCGACCTCTTTCTAGCTCATGCACTCTTTATATACAGTATCTCACAAAAGTGAGTACACCCCTCACAATTTTGTAAATATTTTATTCTAACTTTTCATGTGACAACACTGAAGAAATTACACTTTGCTACAATGTAAAGTAGTGAGTGTACAGCTTGTATAACAGTGTAAATTTGCTGTCCCCTCAAAATAACTCAACACAAAGCTATTAATGTCTAAACCGCTGGCAACAAAAGTGAGTACACCCCTAAGTGAAAATGTCCAAATTGGGTCCAATTAGCCATTTTCCCTCCCCGTTGTCATGTGACTTGTTAGTGTTATAAGGTCTCAGGTGTGAATGGGGAGCAGGTGTGTTCAATTTGGTGTTTGGTTAATAAAGGGACATGCAATGCATAAAGACACTGGAGATTTGTAGTACTTTACAATTGTAGTCCACATTGCTACATCAGTTATATAATATATCATTATTAATTTATCTTTAGATATCAACAAAACCTGTTTTCCTAAATGAGGCATCCGAACCTCCTTGTCTGTTCAGAGTTCACAAATACTTGAGAGTAGACTGCAGTGTGATCGGGAAACCTTGTAGCCCTATTCACACTTCAGGTAATGGCGCGCACGTTCTGACTTGCTTTTTTTTGCGTGTCCATGCGTCACTCATATGGCAGTCCCTACACACGCAAATGCACCAAACAAAGTCCAGAACCTTTGAGGGTGTGTAGGGTGGTTCATTTGTAGCGCATTTGCCATGCGGTAAAATGCTTGCCTGCTAACCTTGCTTGGGGTGCCGTTAACAATTAATGGCACCACGAGCGCGATGCTCGTTTGCATTGTTTCCAAAATGTGCAGCAAAACATGCATTTTCTGTCTACTTTGTCACGTGTTCTGGAAACGCCAAGTGTGAATGTGGCCTGTTAGCTGTGGAATCCCTAGGACACAAATGACCAATAGGCAAAGAGGTGCTTGAATACACTGAATTACTGTCCAAAGAGTGAGCAAGACACAAAACTATACATTGTGTAAAAGATTGCGAGAACATTTCCATGTTCCCAAAGCACTTTGTAACTATGCTCTGCAGCTCATTGTTCTACAGCAGGCAAGTCACACTGGTGTTTTTATGGTCTGCATTTAAACGTACAAATCCCCCTTTTTGACCCGCAGCCGGTTTAAACATTTAAAGCCCAACTGAACTTTCAGTTGCAATCGTCAAAATACATTTCAGGTGTTCAAAGTCTAATGCCACGTACACACGATCAGATTTTCCAATGGGAAATGTTGGATGTGAGGTTGTTGGCGGTAAGTCCGACCATGTGTACGCTCCATCGGACAATTGTTGTTGGACTTTCCGCCAACAAATGTTTGCTAGCATGTTCTCACATTTTCCATCAACAAATGTGTTTTGTCGGACTTTCCGATCGTGTGTACACAAGTCTATCGGACAAAAGTCCAAAGTACAAACACGCAGACTTGGAAGCAGAAGCGGTCGGTCTTGTAAACTAGCATTCGTAATGGAGAATTACGATTCGTGACGCGGCAAATTATGAAATCTCGAAATGCAGCACACAATTCTCTTCTTCTTTAACCGCTTCCCGACCGCCTCCTGTAGATATACGTCAACAGAATGGCACGGGCAGGCAAAAGGACGTACCTGTACGTCCCCTTTAATTTGCCTGCCCGGGGGGCGCGCGCGCGCCGCCAGCGGCGCGCGCGCGACCCGGTCGGGAGCTCCGTGACCACGGCCGCGGGACCAGCGGACCCGATCGCCGCTGGTATCCCGCGATCGGGTTACGGAGCGGAAGAACGGGTCTATGTAAACAAACCTCTCCCCGCGCTTCCTACACTGACTGTCAGTGATCGGCGGTTCCCTGTCATCGGGAACGCCGATCAATGACGTCAGACGTACAGCCACGCCCCCCTACAGTAACCACAACACAACACGTCACACTGACTCCTCCCCGCCCCCTTGTGGTTAACCCCCTAACTACAACTGTCATTTACATAGGAATCAGTGCTATTTAAATAGCACTGATTTCTGTATAAATGACAAATGTCCCAAAAATGTGTCAAAAATGTCCGATGTGTCCGCCAAAATGTCACAGTCACAATAAAAATCGCTGATCGCCGCCATTACTAATAAAAAAAAAAATATTAATAAAAATGCTATAAAACTATCCCCTATTTTGTAAACGCTATAACTTTTGCGCAAACTAATCAATAATCGCTAATTGCGATTTTTTTTACCAAAAATATGTAGAAGAATACGTATCGGCCTAAACTGAGGAAAAAAAATGTTTTTTTATATATTTTTTGGGGATATTTATTATAGCAAAAAGTAAAAAATATTGCATTTTTTTCAAAATTGTCGCTCTATTTTTGTTTATAGCGCAAAAAATAAAAACCGCAGGGGCGATCAAATACCACCAAAAGAAAGCTCTATTTGTGGGAAAAAAAAGGACGCCAATTTTGTTTTGGAGCCACGTCGCATGACCGCGCAATTGTTAGTTAAAGCGACGCAGTGCCGAATTGCAAAAAGGGGCCTGGTCCTTTGGCTGCCAATTGGTCCGGGGCTGAAGTGGTTAATGGAATAATAATGAAGCTGCTTTGCTGGTGATACTGATGAAGTTATTGCAAACAAGTTTTCAAAGGCTTTTTTTTTATAGGCTTATTTTTTTATCAAGAATAATATTATTATGTTGTTTTTTTTTTTTTTTTTATTATTTGTGCAAGTTACAAATATGTTGGTGTCCCTTGTCAATTTTACATTGTATTTTTTTTTTTTATGTAACTGCCTACTCCCAAACTGTCATTTGAAGTAAAACACATAGCCAAGCATTATTCGCCACAATTTTTTTATTGTGCATTAAAAAAAGAAAACAAATACAATTATACATGCTATCTGCCAAAATAACTTAACCAAAAAGTGCATTCTATGCATCCAAAAATATAGAAAATACCAAAGCAAATCATTATTCAACCAAAAAAATTATGTCAAAGCACTAAGTCCAAGGCCAATAATAAATAACACGTTATCTCCTGCGATAACGCAACATGGCTGGTTGATGAACGGCCTTTCAGAAACTAACTGAAAAGTGCGAAATGAAAAGTGCAAAATGAAAAGCGTGAATCAACACTCACCAAAAAGGGTGGCGCTAAAGAGCTGAAAATAGCTGAAACGTCAGTACGATCGCATTTGTTGGCTGACAATTCCTTGCCGTTTGTATGCAAGACAAGTTTGGGCCAACGCCCTTCGGACAAAAGTCCACATTTTTGTTGGCCAACAATCCGATCGTGTGTACAAGGCTTAAGCTTGAATGTATGTTGGACTTCTGAACCATTACTTCTACACAGAGAGTACATCTGGCCATAAATGTACAAAAATCTAACAGATTCCTCCATCCATGCTAACAGCATGCTAATATGGATGCTAGCATCGTTCTGCTGAAATATTCCACCCAGCTCTTTTAACAAAAGTCAATAAAAAATTTACTTTTGATCCAGGTGTTGCGGACAGGGTCATTCATGGAGCAATTTTTGGCCCATTTAGTAAGAATCAGCTAAAATTTGATGTGTGTATATGGCTAGCTTAACCACTTCAGCTCCATAAGATTTTACCCCCTTCATGACCAGGCCATTTTTTTTACTATTCGGCACATCGCTACTTGATCATAATAGTGCGGTCATGCAACCCTGTACAAAAAAAAAAATGTATGACCTTTTTTCACACAAATAGAGCTTTCTTCTGGTGGCGGTTGTACACAGCGGGAGCCTGTCAGCAAGTCCTGGCCAATGATTCAGAGCCGAGACCTGCTCATCAGCTGTGTACAATCACAGCCCAGAGCTCTGTATTGATAAACAACACAGAGCTCTGTATAGAGCAAAGCAGGGATGAGAAACTGAGAGATCTAGTGGTAAAAGCAACACACTTTATACACATTACACTTGTTAGGCACACATTTAACCCCTTTGCCACTCTAGACATTAACCCCTTCCCAACCAGTGTCATTAGTACAGTATATACAGTGCCTTGCAAAAGTATTCACCCCCTTGGCTATTTATCTATTTTGTTACATTACAGCCTTTAGTTCAATATTTTTTTAATCTGAATTATATTTGATGGATCAGAACACAATAGTCTAAGTTGGTGAAGTAAAATTAGAAAAATATATACATTAAACCATTTTTCAGAAATAAAAACTCGTGCGTGTCCCGGCAGACAGCGCGCCGGGACAGGAAGTGACGTAAACTCCCGTGGGAGTTTATGCCCGGAAGTGGGTGCAGATACCTGTCTTAGACAGGTATCTGCACCCCCTCCCCCCTGAAAGGTGCCAAATGATCCCCCTTTAATGCATCCTATATGGACGCCTAATGCTGGACTCGGGAGCATGCCCGTGAGGTAACCCCCTCGGGAGAGAGCTTCTCCTAGGGGGTTATCTGATGTGGGGAGGAGCCGTGAGAGCTGCCGGGGGACCCCAGAAGAGCAGGTTCGAGGCCACTCTGTGCAAAACGAGCTGCACAGTGGAGGTAAGTATGAAAAACGAACCCTTACAATCACTTTAAAGTAGCATGGTGCCGAATAGCAAAAATAGTCTGGTCATGAAGGGGGTAAAACCTTCCCGGGCTCAACTAGATATGCAAGCACTCTGGATAATTATTTGGAGCACACTTTTGACTATTCAACAATATGTGCCAACCTAGCCTAGTGCCTACCATTATACCTCCCAACATTTTGAGATGGGAATAAGGGACACCTACTAACAAACGTATATAGGCATAGGACATGCCCCCTGCCACACCCCCTTAAAGGAGAATTAACCAAAAAAATGGTTAATTAAATCCAGAAGGGTTTTTTTTTTACCACTACTATTCCTTTTTATTGGCTTTTTAGAAATTGGATGAAAGGGTTAGCACTGGGAAACACTTTTTGAAGGATAAAGATTTATATACATCTATATAGATCACACCAAAATGAGGGACAAATGAGGTGGAAAGAGGGACAGAGGGACATTGCTCCAAATCAGGGACAGTCCCTCGAAATCAGGGACAGTTGGGAGCTATGCCTACCATCACCTGGTAACTCCATTTTAGGCAGGATGTATTAATGACAGGCTCACTTGAAACGTGAATTTTCCACCCCACTTCATAACCCTGTAACAATGAGTGGCAGCTAACGTGCATTTAAATAGCTTTACAAATATGCAAAGGGCAATTGTAACTTCCTAGGATAATCAGTGGGCTTGGCTGGGGTCCATCACATTCCAGATTCCTGTGTTTCTTTGCTAACACAGACAGAAGCCAAAATGAAATAAATTATTTAAGCTCAACTCCAGGCAAAACTTTTCATTTTGTTTTGACTAGAATGGAGAAGGCTTAGAAGGTTCCTATTGGGGTGTTTCCCCTCACTTCCTGTCAGGACAGGAAGTGATCATTAATTAACTTGAAAGGGGCACAAAACAAAAACACATGTTTAATAGCGTAGGAAAGAGTAAAAACTTATAACAATGCTTGTGTTAGGCCCCTTTCACACTGGGGCGTTTTTCAGGCGGTACAGCGCTAAAAATAGTGCCTGTATACCGCCTGAAAAAATCCTGCCCCATTCACACCAGTGTGAAAGCCGGCGGGCTTTCACACTGGAGCGGGTGCGCTAGCAGGATGGCAAAAAAAGTCCTGCTAGCAGCATCTTTGGAGCGGTATAGGAGCGGTGTGTTCACCGCTCCTATACCGCTCCTTCCCATTGATTTGAATGGGAAACCGCGGTAAAACCGCGGCAATACCGCCGCAAAGCGCCGCTACGGCGGACCCTGCGGGGGTCTTTAACCCTTTTTCGGCCGCTCGCGGGGGTACAACCGCACCGCGAGCGGCCGAATACCGCGGTTAAAACGACGGTAAATCAGCGCTAAATATAGCTCTGCTTTACCGTCACCGCGGCTCCCCGCCCCAGTGTGAAAGGGGCCTTACTGTCCCAGTGGCAACTGTACCCCACAATTCTTGTCCTGTTGTCAAAGGTACAGGAAGGGAGGGGAAATCTTTCAATGGGAGGTCACAGTCAGAAATTTAAGTCTTTCCCATTCTGTTTGAGGCTCATTCACAGGGCCATACTGTATGTGTATTATATTTTCTGAACAGAACTCTTGCTGGCAGGGCTAGCAGAAGACCCTGGGTAAAATATGTGCCTACAGTACTCGTGATTAGACATGTTTTGGCACATTAAGGTGCATACTTCTTTCTTGCATGCTTCTTTCATACTCATACTTGCGTACACGTGTAGGCAAGTATGCGTTTATATGCATCTATGCGCATATAGGCGTAAAGTCTACAGATATGCGCGGCCCTGGATGCAGCTGTGTCCCACTTTCTGTGTGCACTTTCTGCACCTAAATGCAGCAGACATTTTTTGCATGTAGACACAGCTGTGTGTATAGTCTCATTGATTGCTATAGTTCTGCATTTAGAAGCGCACAACACTACATGCAGCATCTAAACGCAGCATTTTTTCTGCCCATGTGAATGACCTCTTAAACTAAAACTACAGCCAAAACTATTTTTGGGGGTTTTCGATAGAAAGAAGAGGGACTAGAACACCTGTCAGGTTTTTATTGCTGTCTGTGTCCCTGTTAGGGATGGTCACCCTCTCTATTTGTCCTTTTTACCATTATCATTGAGAGTGAGAGTAAAAAGAAATTCCCAAATTTTGTCACCAGAACAGTGTGGCTTGGTGCATGCGGTGGGCAGAAAACACACAGTGTCCAAGTTCAATAACTGTAATATGCTGTAACAGAAATCCAGCAATACAAGCAAACAGGGCGGGAAGGCAACCCGACCAGGAACACTCAAAAGTTGTAACAGCAAAGCTGTGGTGGACCAGAGGTGCTGACAGAGTCTGTCTTGAAGAGCAGAATGCAGCCTGGCCAGTCCATACCCAAACAGGGAGGCATCCAGGAAGGCTGGCATGTCCCTGCACTTTCCCTACTCCTCTGAAACCTTTTCCTGATGCACTGTGCTTGACAGACGGGAGACATGTCCCTACTCTAGCCTTTCACAAAATGTGTGCCAAACCCTGGAGCCAGGGTATTAAATAGACTCTGCCTAACCCAAGATGTCCACCAAAGTCACATGGGGTGCCAGCATCCAATTGGATAGCTGCCTCCCTGTGACCTAGGAGACTATAGAGGAACTAGGTTCCTCTCGATTTCCTCCTCCATCTGTGTTGCCGCTGCAGACAAGCGCCACCTGCAGTAGAGAAAATAGACTGCACCTGTCTACAGCAGGCAATGAGGGGAAGTCTTCTAGTGGGGGAATTTTCTTATCACTTCCTGTTTTGGCTATGGGATAGGAAACTGGCAAGGGTTATAACCAATTCCTTGCTCTATTTAAAATGAAAAAAAGTTTTGCATTTAGTTCTACTTTAAAACAAAAAAAGGTTGAATAGTGAGTAAAACTTGAAAACAAATTATCATGAGTTAGGCCTTGATTGATTAATAATTAGTCAGCTAAATACATGCAATAACATATCACAGCATGCCTAAACTGTACCGCAATCTATGCAAAAATGCAGTAAAAACACACCATAGGAAAGAATTTAAAACCCATGCAGTTTCAAGCATAGGAAAGTGAAAGGTTCTTGGTTAATGCTTTTTATCTGACCATAAATAAAGTAGTTGTAAAGCCTTTTACCTTGATGCATTCCTTGCATTAAGGTATAACATGTTCAGGCATCAGCATCCCCCCTCACCCTCCCCCCCCTTTACTTACCGGAGCCATCATTTGATCCAGCGCTGTGCATGTCTGCATCTCTTCTCTCCCCTCACTTCCGGGTCTCGTTGGCTTTGCCGGTGCAGTGACGAGGGAGCGGGGGGCCGAGTCCCGCTATCTATGTCAATAGACGTAGCAGCGGGGCTAAGGAGCGAGCACGCACCAGTGCCCCCTTGGCAAGCGGCTTCCTATGGGGGCACTGAACATAAAGGAGGGGCCAGGAGCGCCGGTGGAAGACCTGAAAGAAGAGAAGGTTTGCGGCCGCTCTGTGCATTTCTATTGCACAGAGCAGGTAAGTATAGACATGTTTGTTATTTATTTATTTTTATAAAAACATTTTTACCTTTACAATCGCTTTAATCTTTAAAAATGTCAAATAAAATTGCTGGATTGTTGGGCAAAATATTGTCACATCGGCCTGGCAGCAAGGCAAGCGGGGGTTAACTGAGACCTGCTGAAATGTAACAGGACAGCAATGTGTGATCTCTGTGTGGGAAATCGCCTCAGGCCGCATCATCAACCTGTTTAGCAATGATGTTACGGAGAACGTGGCTGTGTTTCTACTCGATATTCAGCCCTGAAATGCCCGGCTGCAAGTCGAGACACAGCTTTGCCGCTCTGTGCCAATTTTCGAGCGTGAGAGAATACCAACCTAACGTGCATCGCTCTGGAGGGTTGTATAAATATGTTTTACATTACGAGACTTTTTCCCATAGCGGGTGCCGTGCTCCCCTCCCACCTGCCAGCAAGTTCTTGATGCTACACATCCCCCATCACCGAGCGATGAAAATATTTTCAGCTTTCATAGAGAAATATTGTCCTATTGAAGTGTGTGATACAATGAAAAGAGAACGGAGGTGCTGGACAAATTATCCTTTTCACTTAAACAGGCCAATCTCATTTCAGACCTTTCCCTGCAACAGATAAACCTGTTGATGAGGTGCCCTATGGATTTAAAGGGGTCCGTATATACAGGGCTTTTTTTCAGCTGGAATGTGGGGAACGCAGTTCTGGCATCTCTAGCACTGAATATATGTAATGCCAATGGGTACTGGGGTATTCTGGCAGGAATCTATTTTTGTGTGGGGGTCTATTGTTGCTGGTTGGGTACTTGTTGAGGGAAAGGTCTATTGATGCTGGCTGCTGGAGGGTCTATTGATGCTGGCTGCTGGGAAATCTGTTGTTGTTGCTGGTGGGTCTATTGTTGCAGGGCTGGATCTATTGTTGCTGGGGTGGTATTTTGTAACAGGTGGTCCATTGTTGCAGGGGGGAGTATAATGTTGCATTGGGGCTCTATTGTTGCTGTGGTGGGTCTAGTGTTGCTGGGGTATCTATTATTGCTGGGAGTAATTATTGTTACTGGGGTGGGTCTACTGTTTCTGGGGTGGGTCTAGTGTTGCTGGGGGTGTCTATTATTGCTTGGGGGATTTATTGTTGCTGGAGGATCTATTGTTTCTGGGGGATTTAGTGTTGCTGGGAGATCTATTATTGCTTGGGGATCTATTGTTGCTGTGGGAATTTATATTGCTGGGGGGGATCTATTATTGCTGGGGTGGGGTCTATTTTTGCAGGCTGCAGAGGATTTATTTTATTGCTTTTCTTGTTATCATTAATGAATACCATACAAAAGCACCACAAAATAAAATTTGGTTCTGTATTCTCTATGTAGCACCCTAATGTTTAGGCATGTTTAGTAAATTTACCTGCCAGGTATAGTTGCCTTAGCCAATTAATAGGAGATCAATTGATTCCATCTTTATTCTGGAATTGCTGCACTTCTCTCTTGTGTCACTAGATGGCCGGGTATCTGGTATGCATTAGATAAGACATGGGCATTGCAAGGACAGATAAGGAATAGATAGGGTATCTCAGCCAATGGGCAGGGATCTTCTTGGGTCCCTTGGCCTGCTGAGAGAGCCTATTTATTTGGGTGAGGTCAGGTAATCGGGGTTCTGTGCCACCTGGACGCCTGTCTGGCTGGACGTGTGTCTGCTAGGCCAGAGCCTGAGGCCTATTCCGGGGACATCTGTCTGCTAGGCTGTCTGAGGGCCTATCCAGAAGGAAGAGAGCAGCGTAGGGTTGGGATTGTGGCTTGCAGTCCAACCAGAAGTACCGGTTCTGCCGGCCAGAGAACCTGTCGTGGTCGGAGGTAGAGGGGAGGCTGTCGCCACTAGGGGACCATCCACCTTATTACCAGGGACCACCGTGAGTAGCCGAAGCAAGTACCTGAGCAGTATTCTCACCAACCGGGACAATGAAGAATTGGGAGACTTCAGCAGGTGTCAAGCCAGAGAACCAGCCAGTGGAGGTGACACTTGCAGAGCAGTCTTGTGTGCCAAGCCAGGGAGCGAGCAGGCCAGCGGAGTGATGCTTGAGGAGTATCTGTGAGTGCCAAGCTAGGGTCCCAGCAGGGACGTGGGGGTGACGCTTGAGGAAGATACTCAGTGAGAGGATTGGAAAAGCTCAGGCGATCCAGTGGCAGTGGATCAGCAGGTCTAGGTAATAGACTGGGAGCTCAGTTGAGTGAAGATCGAAAAAAGAGATTGTGGAGGAAGTGAAAGTGTTCATTGCAACCTTTGTTAGAAACTGTTGCCATAGGAGACAGCGTGTCTACACATGCAGATGTGGCGTCCGGCTGGGTGCCTTTCCCTGCACGGCTCTCTACCTATAGAAGTCTCGGAGTCTGCTAATTAACATTGCAACTACTAAAGGGTGTCCTGGCCCTAAACCTCTATCCCACAGTTCTGTTTAAGAGAAAATAAATCTCTTTGCATTCAAGAAGTGCACCCACCATGCCTCGTAACCCACTCTACACAGAAGGATGTCAGCTGTTCCTAACCATGTCACCATTAGGCCTAGAGAGGCCTGGGACTTTGCTACATCTAAAAGGGCCGGTACTGGGAGGTGGGTAGGGGGTGGAACCAAGAGACAATGCTCGGGGATGGGTAGGGAGCGGAGGCAATTAGTGACTCAGAAGGGGGGAGTTCCTGCACCTATTCTATGAGAAAAAAAGCCCAGCATATATATATATACCCTGTTTCCCCGAAAATAAGACCTAGCGTGATTGTTGGTGATGGCTGCAATATAAGCCCTACCCCCCAATTAAGCTCTAGTTAAAGTCATTGTAGGTCTTATTTTCAGGGTAGGGCTTATTTTCGGGGAAACGGGGTAGGGCTTATTTGGGCGGTAGGGCTTATATTGCAGCCATCACCGACAATCACGCTAGGTCTTATTTTCGGGGAAACAGGGTATATATAAAACATTCATTGTGCGGAAATCCTAAAGTGATACTAAAGTTAATTTTTTTGTTTAAGCATAACAAACATGTCATACTTACCTGCTCTGTTTAGTGGCTTTGAACAGAGCAGATCCTTCTCTTCTCTTCTCTGGTTCCTCACCGGCGCTCCTGGCCCCTCCCTCCTTCATAGCAGCTTGCTATGGGGGCACCCAAGCCAAGCTCTCCCTTCTTTCTCTCCTCATTGGCTCACTGACTTTGATTGACAGCAGCTGGAGCCAATGGTAGTCGCTGTGTGTCTCAGCCAATCAGGAGGAAGAGTCCTGTACGGCTGAGTCTCTCAAAAAACATAGCTGAATCGATATCGGGCTCAGGTAAATATTAGGGAGGCTGAGGGGAGCTGCTGTACACAGAAGGTTTTTTATTGTATCTTAAGATAAAAAACCCTCTGCCTTTAGAATCACTTTAATTATGCAAACGGACCTGGTATGGATTTTAAGGGGAACCCCCACACCAAAAAAAAAAAAAACACTGTGGAGTCCCACCCAAACTCCTTCCCACACCCTTATCCAAGCACGCAGCCCGGCAAGTCAGGAAAGGGGGGGGGGGGCGAGCGAGCCCTCCTGAACCATACCAGGCCACATGCCCTCAACATGGGGGAGTTGTGCTTTGGGGCAGGGGGGCCTCTGCGCTCCCCCACTCTAGAGCACCTTGTCCCCATGTTGATATTACTTTTGGTAATATTGTGTATATGTAAAGCACTGCATTACATATAGTTATATAAGTACCTGTAATAAATAAATACATATATCTATCTCAGCCATTCATTTGTTCTCCAAGCAGGATAAAGGCTACAGACATATAACCATTCCTTACCATTCCTTAACCTATTCCATAAATGGTGGTATAGGGGGGGGGGATGTTTTTTATGTCTATACTGCACCCAGGGCTGGACTTACCATTGGGCTTGACTGGGCTCAAGCCCATGGGCCCCGCCCAATAGGGGGCCCCGCCCGTTTACTTTTTAAATATCTTCCTATTCGTTACAATTTAATTATCATTTTATCCATTTTTATTGCTTTTATTAATCTCCTGGTTCGTTTTTAATTATTACATTGTTTACTGTGTACAGTATATGGTTGTTTATGCACATCCGGCCACTTCCCTTAAGAATGTGTGTATATATATCTGACCTTGTGAATGGTCAGCTAGATCGGATGAAACAGCGGATGCTGTGAAACGCATCATCTCATTGGCCACAACGTCACATCCGGTCCGCGGTGTTTGCGTTCCACCTTGGAACGCACTTTCAGCCTCTGTCTTCCGGTTCACGGACGCCATCGATACTGTACGGCGTACACTGCCCTGGAGACATACAGAGCATGGAGAAGAGTTACCACCACCACCGCTTCTCATCATTCTCCTGCGGTGCCTCTGAGAAGGGTCGCTTACATCGTGGACCCAAGACGAATAGCAGTACAGTATCCCCCACTTATACGCTTATATATTATCTACCTTTGTGAGTAGCCATTTGGCTGTTTTGTCTTGTCCAATTAAACAGAAGTTCTTTAATACTGCACTGAGTCTGGCGCACCTTGTCCTTGTTATTTTGTTCTATTTAAAGTAATGTATAGAATGTGGGGCCCAAAAGTGACTCAAGCCCAGGGGCCCCCACCACCCTAAGTCCTGCCCTGACTGCACCCTAAATTTTTGTGTCAGAAAGGATAATGAAACCCCCTTAAATCTGATTGGTTGCTCTCAACAGCACAGACACAGTTTATTTTTCCCGAGTGTGTACAGAATTCCCTTTCCATAAGCAGCAAAGGGAAGGAGGGACGTCCGGGCATGTCCCAGGATCACAAAGCGTACTAAATTGCTGGCTGCTCCTGTGAACAGTGCCCGCTTGTTCTCATCCATGGGGTGTCTATCCTGTACTGCATCAAATGTATTAATTGATTGTTTGACACCTCTGTGAAAAGCAACAGCAGGAAACATGACAAGTCAATCAATGAAATGTGAGGCATTGCAGCTGTGTGCAACTTCAGAAAATCCACTTCATTGACTTTAAGACCTCATTCATGGTGGGTGTGCATTACAGTATTCACGTGGAGGGCTGTGTATACCCGGGGATGCACAGGTGTTTCCCAGTCAGTCCTATCGATGTCAAGTGGGACGTTGCACGGATGCTGCACAGACACAGTCACTTCTCCCAATGTGACATCCATGTGTGTGCGGGAGCACGGCCCTGCATCCCAATTGTCAGCAATGCAACTGTCTGCATGTGGATGTACTGAACACCTGTGCATCCCCTATGTGGGTAAACACGGCCCTCCACTGGGGAACGCTTCTCTATGCCCCATGTGAACGAGATCTGAAATTGAGCTGTTTTATCATCCATTGCAGCCCGATTCAGTAAATATTTCACAGTGTTTATGAATATGCATCCTCTTCTATAGTGAAATCCTCAGCTCATATTTAGGGATGAGCCGAACACCCCCGGGTTCGGTTCGCACCAGAACCTTCGAACCGACCGAAAGTTCGCGCGAATTTTCGAACCCTATACGTTATAATGGACGCGAACGTTCGAAATCAAAAGTGCTAATTACAACGGCCAATATGCATGTTAATGTCATAAAACAGGTTTGGGGACCCGGGTCCTGCCCCAGGGGACATATATCAATGCAAAAAGAACTTTTAAAAACTAACGTTTTTTCCGGAGCAGTCATTTTAATGATGCATAAAGTGAAAAAAAAAAAAGTGAAATTTTCCTTTAAATATGGTACCTGGGGGGTGTCTAAAGTATGCCTGTGAAGTGGCATGTGTTTCCCGTGTTTAGAACTGTCCTTGCACAAAATGACATTTTTAAAGGAAAAAAAGAAGCCATTTCAAACCACTTGCGGCTTTAGGTTTGTTCTTAAGTAGAATCTGAACAGGTACATTATGAAGTGTAGCTCCATCCCAAAAAAATCTATTTTTAAGCTTTTTGGAGAACATAGGGAGGGGTTATCACCCCTGTAACATTTGCTGTCTTTGCACATCTGTTCAGAACATGTCACCTCACTTTCCGTCCCAATGACAAATGTTTTTGGAAAAAGTGGGGTTTTAATTGAAACAAGGATTGGTGTTAAAGTATCAGTAGAGAGGAGATACCTTTTTCCCAAATTAAATCTAACAGGATAGAATTTCCCTTCCTAGGGGTAGATTTCCTCTCACTTCCTGTTTTCTCTTTCCATTTGCAAGTAGGAGTCGTTTGTAAGTTGGATGTTTGAAAGTAGGGGCCTGGCGTATATACTCTGCAGAAATTTGCCCTATTAGATGTTGGTGTAGCCACAAGACTGGTGGGCACAGGAATGGGCCCTGCTGTGAGTTAATAGATCAAGATTTGTAATTGCATGCACCTGTTGAACAGGGCAGAAAAATTGGGGGTGGTGGTGGTGGTGGACGGTGTTGCCACAAGACTGTAAGCTCTCACAGTTACTCTTGGTGGGCGCAGGAATGGGCCCTACTGTGAGTTATTAGATCAAGATTTGTAATTGCAAGCACCTGATGAACAGGGCAGAAAAATTGGGCCTTTGGCGGTGGTGGTGGACGGTGTTGCCACAAGACTGTAAGCTCTCACAGTTACTCTTGGTGGGCGCAAGAATGGGCCCTGCTGTGAGTTATTAGATCAAGATTTGTAATTGCAAGCACCTGATGAACAGGGCAGAAAAATTGGGCCTTTGGCGGTGGTGGTGGACGGTGTTGCCACAAGACTGTAGGCCCTCATAGTTACTCTTGGTGGGCGCAGGAATGGGCCCTGCTGTGAACTATTAGATCAAGATTTGTAATTACCCGCCCCTGTTAAACAGGGGCTGAAAAATTGTGCCTTAGGCACTGGTGCTGGTGCCACAACACTGCAACCCCTCACAGATACTGTACTTGGAGCACAGCAGTCACACGTGTTGCAAAGCATTTTTTTTAAAAAATTGTAATTACCCGCCCCTGTTAAACAGGGGCTGAAAAATTGTGCCTTAGGCACTGGTGCTGGTGCCACAACACTGCAACCCCTCACAGATACTGTACTTGGAGCACAGCAGTCACACGTGTTGCAAAGCATTTTTTTAAAAAATTGTAATTACCCGCCCCTGTTAAACAGGGGCTGAAAAATTGTGCCTTAGGCACTGGTGCTGGTGCCACAACACTGCAACCCCTCACAGATACTGTACTTGGAGCACAGCAGTCACACGTGTTGCGAAGCATTTTTTTAAAAAATTGTAATTACCCGCCCCTGTTAAACAGGGGCTGAAAAATTGTGCCTTAGGCACTGGTGCTGGTGCCACAACACTGCAACCCCTCACAGATACTGTACTTGGAGCACAGCAGTCACACGTGTTGCAAAGCATTTTTTAAAAAAATTGTAATTACCCGCCCCTGTTAAACAGGGGCTGAAAAATTGTGCCTTAGGCACTGGTGCTGGTGCCACAACACTGCAACCCCTCACAGATACTGTACTTGGAGCACAGCAGTCACACGTGTTGCGAAGCATTTTTTTAAAAAATTGTAATTACCCGCCCCTGTTAAACAGGGGCTGAAAAATTGTGCCTTAGGCACTGGTGCTGGTGCCACAACACTGCAACCCCTCACAGATACTGTACTTGGAGCACAGCAGTCACACGTGTTGCGAAGCATTTTTTTTATAAAAATTGTAAGTACACGCCCCTGTTAAACAGGGGCTGAAAAATTTGCCTTAGGCACTGGTGCTGGTGCCACAACACTGCAACCCCTCACAGATACTGTACTTGGAGCACAGCAGTCACACGTGTTGCGAAGCATTTTTTTATAAAAATTGTATGTACACGCCCCTGTTAAACAGGGGCTGAACAATTGTGCCTTAGGCACTGGTGTGGTGGCATGGATCATTGAGGAGGAGGAAGAGGATAGTCAGTGAACATAAGAGGACAGTCACTCAGCATCAGCATAGGCAGTCTTGAAGGGATGTGATATTAAAAATTATTCGGTTATATCCGCCTCAGGTGCCTGGTAGCTGGTGGTGATCCAAGACTGATTCATTTTGATGAAGGTCAGTCGATCAACCGAGGCGGTGGACAGGCGCACCCTATGATCGGTGACAAATCCTCCAGCAGCACTGAATGTGCGTTCGGAAAGAACGCTGGAGGCAGGACAGGCCAGTAGCTCAATTGCATACTGTGCAAGCTCTGGCCAGTGATCCATCCTCAGGACCCAGTAAGCCAGAGGATTTTCGGTGGGAAAGGTGTCCAAGTCTGACCTTGCCCCAAGGTATTCCTGCACCATGTATATCAGACGCTGGCGATGGTTGCTGGAACCGATCATACCTTGGGGCTGCGGACTAAAAAATTGTCTGAACGCATTGGTCAGACGTCCACCTTCCCCACCGCTCCTTCTGCTACTGACCGAAGCCTCAGCAACTCGTCGCCCAGGACCAGGAGTTTGTAGCCTCCCAGTTTCTGGGAACGCGTTGCACAGACCTTTCTGCAAGGCCTCCCTGAGATGTCTCATCCTCTGCTCCCTCTGCGACGGCAAGATAAGGTCCGCAACCTTACCCTTGTACCGCGGATCAAGGAGAGTGGCCAGCCAGTAATGGTCCCTCTCCTTGATCCGAAGAACACGAGGATCCTTCCGCAGGCTTTGCAGGATCAGGGAGGCCATGCAGCGTAGGTTAGCTGAGGCATTCGGTCCGGAGTCTTCTGGGTCACTGAGGATGACATGATCGCCAGCCACCTCCTCCCAGCCACGTACAAGTCCACTGGTTTGTTGGGACTGTACATCATCCCTAAAAGACTGCTGCTGCTGATGCTGAGTGCCAGGCTCCACCTCCATGCTCACACAATCCTCCTCCTCCTCCTCCTCCTCCTCCTCATCCTCTTCCTGTGTGATGGGTGGGACAGAAGGAACACTGTCCGGATAAAGGGGGCCTTGAGAGGCAAGGAAGTCCTCCTCTTCCTGCCTCTGTTCTGCCTCAAGTGCCCTGTCCATTATCCCACGCAGCGTATGCTCCAACAGGTGGACAAGAGGGACAGTGTCACTGATGCATGCACTGTCACTGCTCACCATCCTCGTGGCCTCCTCAAATGGTGAGAGGACAGTGCATGCATCCCTGATCATGCTCCACTGACGTGGGGAAAAAAAACCAAGCTCCCCTGACCCTGTCCTGGTGCCATAGTCGCAAAGGTACTCATTGATGGCCCTCTGCTGCGTGTGCAGTCGCTGCAGCATGGCCAACGTTGAGTTCCACCTGGTGGGCATGTCACATATTAGGCGGTTCTTGGGCAGGTTCAGCTCCTTTTGCAGCTCAGTCAGCCGAGCACTGGCATTATAAGATCGGCGGAAATGCACACAGACTTTCCTGGCCTGCCTCAGGACATCCTGTAAGCCTGGGAACCTGCCCAAGAACCGCTGCACCACCAGGTTGAGGACGTGAGCCATGCAGGGCACATGGGTGAGCTGCCCCTGTCGCAGGGCGGAGAGGAGGTTGGTGCCATTGTCAGAAACGACCATTCCTGGCTTAAGCTGACGTGGCGTCAACCACCTCTCGGCCTGCCCCTGCAGAGCTGCCAGAACCTCTGGCCCAGTGTGGCTCCTGTCCCCCAAACACACCAGCGCAAGCACGGCATGGCATCTTTTTGCCTGCGTACTTGCGTAGCCCCTTGTACGCCTACGGAGCACCGCTGGTTCCAAGGACAGAGCACTGGAGGAAGAAGAAGAGGAGGGGGTGGAGGAGAGAGGTGTGTCACAACCAGTAGCAGTAGTAGCGTTTTGGAGGCGTGGTGGCGGAACAACCTCCAACACTACTGCACCTTGTCCTGCATCCCTCCCAGCTGCCAATAGAGTGACCCAATGGGCCGTGAAAGAAAGGTACCGTCCCTGTCCATGCCTGCTGGACCATGAGTCAGCGGTAATATGCACCTTACCGCTGACCGCCCTGTCCAGCGAGGCATGGACATTGCCCTCCACATGCCGGTAGAGAGACGGAATCGCTTTCCGTGAGAAAAAGTGGCGTTTGGGAACCTGCCACTGAGGAACCGCACATTGAACAAACTCACGGAAGGGGGCCGAGTCTACCAACTGAAAAGGCAGCAGTTGAAGTGCTAGCAATTTAGCCAGGCTAGCATTCAACCGCTGGGCATGTGGATGGCTGGGAGTGTACTTCTTTCTACGGTCCAGCAGCTGGGGCAGGGAAATTTGCCTGCTGCAATCGGACGTCGGTGTACTGCAAGTACTTGGTTGTGACACACCTAATTCTACACCTTCAGTCCTCTCAGAGCAGCTTTCAGAGAGGACTGAAGGTGTAGTGGGGATGGAGATCCCAGCTGAGGAGGAGCAAGGAGAGGTCCGCTTAGTTCTTTGGTGTGGGTCTTTTATGTGTGCCTGCCAACGAGCTGCATGGCAGGTCTCCATATGTCTGGTCATGCTTGTGGTGCCCAAGCGGCTGATGTTTTGGCCACGCGAGATACGCTTGAGACAAATATTGCAAATAGCAGTGGTGCGATCTGATGCACTCGTCTCAAAAAAGGCCCACACCAAAGAACTTTTCTGATAACGTGCAGAGGCAGCGCCCTGCACAGGCGGAGCTCTGCGGTGTTGTACAGTTGCTGTGCTGGCCTCTACCTGGCCTCCAGGGGGCACCCTGCCTCGTTGGACATGTGACGCCGCATCCTCCTCCTCCTCGTCCTCCTCCTCATCCTCTCTCCCTTCAGGCACCCACGTGGAGTCAGTGACCTCATCATCCCCTCCCTCTTCACCACTAGAGCAAACCTGGCAGTAAGCTGCAGCTGGTGGAACAGTACTGCCAGATTCCTCAAGCTGGGTATCATCATCCGAGCCTTCGAATCGTTGGGCATCCTCCTGGAGCATGTACCCAACACTGTGCTCAAAGAGTTCGGGGGACTCCTCAGGAGGACATGGTGGGTCTAGGGAAGGGGTGGCTGATGATGCTCTGCCAGTACCCTGAGCCTGGGTGAGAGAGGATGAGGAGGATGAGGAGGGCTTGGTCATCCATTCTACCAAGCCTTCAGCATGATGCGGCTCCACATGTCCAGCTGCCGAAAACAAAGACGCGCGTGTCCCATGGCCACGTGCTGATGACGATGCACGACCACGTCCACGTCCACGGCCACGTCCACTAGAAACAGAGCCTGCCTGCCCTGTGTTCTTGGCTCTGCACGCTCTGCCTCCCCTTGGCGGTCTTCCAGCCATTGTAGTCGGTAGTCCTGTGGGTGCTGCTGAGAAGAATATATAGGAGCTCTGTGTGATGCCACTAACACACTAGAAGTCCTATGGGTGCTTCTGCAAAGAAAATAGAGGAGCTCTGTGTGATGCCACTAACACACTAGAAGTCCTGTGGGTGCTGCTGAGAAGAAAATAGAGGAGCTCTGTGTGATGCCACTAACACACTAGAAGTCCTGTGGGTGCTTCTGCAAAGAAAATAGAGGAGCTCTGTGTGATGCCACTAACACACTAGAAGTCCTGTGGGTGCTGCTGAGAAGAAAATATAGGAGCTCTGTGTGATGCCACTAACACACTAGAAGTCCTATGGGTGCTTCTGCAAAGAAAATGGAGGAGCTCTGTGTGATGCCACTAACACACTAGAAGTCCTGTGGGTGCTTCTGCAAAGAAAATAGAGGAGCTCTGTGTGATGCCACTAACACACTAGAAGTCCTGTGGGTGCTTCTGCAAAGAAAATAGAGGAGCTCTGTGTGATGCCACTAACACACTAGAAGTCCTGTGGGTGCTGCTGAGAAGAAAATATAGGAGCTCTGTGTGATGCCACTAACACACTAGAAGTCCTGTGGGTGCTGCTGAGAAGAAAATATAGGAGCTCTGTGTGATGCCACTAACACACTAGAAGTCCTATGGGTGCTTCTGCAAAGAAAATAGAGGAGCTCTGTGTGATGCCACTAACACACTAGAAGTCCTGTGGGTGCTGCTGAGAAGAAAATATAGGAGCTCTGTGTGATGCCACTAACACACTAGAAGTCCTATGGGTGCTTCTGCAAAGAAAATAGAGGAGCTCTGTTTGATGCCACTAACACACTAGAAGTCCTGTGGGTGCTTCTGCAAAGAAAATAGAGGAGCTCTGTGTGATGCCACTAACACACTAGAAGTCCTGTGGGTGCTGCTGAGAAGAAAATATAGGAGCTCTGTGTGATGCCACTAACACACTAGAAGTCCTATGGGTGCTTCTGCAAAGAAAATAGAGGAGCTCTGTGTGATGCCACTAACACACTAGAAGTCCTGTGGGTGCTGCTGAGAAGAAAATAGAGGAGCTCTGTGTGATGCCACTAACACACTAGAAGTCCTATGGGTGCTTCTGCAAAGAAAATAGAGGAGCTCTGTGTGATGCCACTAACACACTAGAAGTCCTGTGGGTGCTGCTGAGAAGAAAATATAGGAGCTCTGTGTGATGCCACTAACACACTAGAAGTCCTATAGGTGCTTCTGGGAAGAAAATATAGGTCTGTGTGATGGGACTAACACACTTCAAGTCCTATAGGTGCTTCTGGGAACAAAATATAGGATCTCTGTGTGATGGGACTAACACACTTCAAGTCCTATGGGTGCTTCTGGGAAGAAAAATATAGGTCTGTGTGATGGGACTAACACACTTCAAGTCCTATAGGTGCTTCTGGGAACAAAATATAGGATCTCTGTGTGATGGGACTAACACACTTTAAGTCCTATAGGTGCTTCTGGGAACAAAATATATGATCTCTGTGTGATGGGACTAACACACTTCAAGTCCTATAGGTGCTTCTGGGAACAAAATATATGATCTCTGTGTGATGGGACTAACACACTTCAAGTCCTATAGGTGCTTCTGGGAACAAAATATATGATCTCTGTGTGATGGGACTAACACACTTCAAGTCCTATAGGTGCTTCTGGGAACAAAATATATGATCTCTGTGTGATGGGACTAACACACTTCAAGTCCTATAGGTGCTTCTGGGAAGAAAATATATGATCTCTGTGTGATGGGACTAACACACTTCAAGTCCTATAGGTGCGTCTGGGAACAAAATATATGATCTCTGTGTGATGGGACTAACACACTTCAAGTCCTATAGGTGCTTCTGGGAACAAAATATATGATCTCTGTGTGATTGGACTAACACACTTCAAGTCCTATAGGTGCTTCTGGGAACAAAATATATGATCTCTGTGTGATGGGACTAACACACTTCAAGTCCTATAGGTGCTTCTGGGATCAAAATATATGATCTCTGTGTGATGGGACTAACACACTTCAAGTCCTATAGGTGCTTCTGGGAAGAAAATATAGGTCTGTGTGATGGGACTAACACACTTCAAGTCCTATAGGTGCTTCTGGGAAGAAAATATATGATCTCTGTGTGATGGGACTAACACACTTCAAGTCCTATAGGTGCTTCTGGGAACAAAATATATGATCTCTGTGTGATGGGACTAACACACTTCAAGTCCTATAGGTCCTTCTGGGAACAATATATATGATCTCTGTGTGATGGGACTAACACACTTCAAGTCCTATAGGTGCTTCTGGGAACAAAATATATGATCTCTGTGTGATGGGACTAACACACTTCAAGTCCTATAGGTGCTTCTGGGATCAAAATATATGATCTCTGTGTGATGGGACTATCACACTTCAAGTCCTATAGGTGCTTCTGGGAAGAAAATATAGGTCTGTGTGATGGGACTAACACACTTCAAGTCCTATAGGTGCTTCTGGGAACAAAATATATGATCTCTGTGTGATGGGACTAACACACTTCAAGTCCTATAGGTGCTTCTGGGAACAAAATATATGATCTCTGTGTGATGGGACTAACACACTTCAAGTCCTATAGGTCCTTCTGGGAACAATATATATGATCTCTGTGTGATGGGACTAACACACTTCAAGTCCTATAGGTGCTTCTGGGAACAAAATATATGATCTCTGTGTGATGGGACTAACACACTTCAAGTCCTATAGGTGCTTCTGGGAACAAAATATATGATCTCTGTGTGATGGGACTAACACACTTCAAGTCCTATAGGTGCTTCTGGGAACAAAATATATGATCTCTGTGTGATGGGACTAACACACTTCAAGTCCTATAGGTGCTTCTGGGAACAAAATATATGATCTCTGTGTGATTGGACTAACACACTTCAAGTCCTATAGGTGCTTCTGGGAACAAAATATATGATCTCTGTGTGATGGGACTAACACACTTCAAGTCCTATAGGTGCTTCTGGGAACAAAATATATGATCTCTGTGTGATGGGACTAACACACTTCAAGTCCTATAGGTGCTTCTGGGAACAAAATATATGATCTCTGTGTGATGGGACTAACACACTTCAAGTCCTATAGGTCCTTCTGGGAACAATATATATGATCTCTGTGTGATGGAACTAACACACTTCAAGTCCTATAGGTGCTTCTGGGAACAAAATATATGATCTCTGTGTGATGGGACTAACACACTTCAAGTCCTATAGGTGCTTCTGGGAACAAAATATATGATCTCTGTGTGATGGGACTAACACACTTCAAGTCCTATAGGTGCTTCTGGGAACAAAATATATGATCTCTGTGTGATGGGACTAACACACTTCAAGTCCTATAGGTGCTTCTGGGAACAAAATATATGATCTCTGTGTGATTGGACTAACACACTTCAAGTCCTATAGGTGCTTCTGGGAACAAAATATATGATCTCTGTGTGATGGGACTAACACACTTCAAGTCCTATAGGTGCTTCTGGGAAGAAAATATAGGTCTGTGTGATGGGACTAACACACTTCAAGTCCTATAGGTGCTTCTGGGAACAAAATATATGATCTCTGTGTGATGGGACTAACACACTTCAAGTCCTATAGGTGCTTCTGGGAAGAAAATATAGGAGCTCTGCCTGCCTGCCACGAACACACTACAAGTCCTATAGGTGCTTCTGGGAACAAAATATAGGAGCTCTGCCTGCCTGCCAGGAACACACTACAAGTCCTATAGGTGCTTCTGGGAACAAAATATAGGAGCTCTGCCTGCCTGCCACGAACACACTACAAGTCCTATAGGTGCTTCTGGGAACAAAATATAGGAGCTCTGCCTGCCTGCCACGAACACACTACAAGTCCTATAGGTGCTTCTGGGAACAAAATATAGGAGCTCTGCCTGCCTGCCACGAACACACTACAAGTCCTATAGGTGCTTCTGGGAACAAAATATAGGAGCTCTGCCTGCCTGCCACGAACACACTACAAGCCCCTCTTTCTAAATCAATCTTTGTAAATGAATCTATCTAACTCAATCTCTCTAAGTAAATCTCTCTAACTAACTAAATCCAGCAGAGTGTCACAGATCTATCCTGCTCTATCTGCGCCGGAACAGCATGTGACCGGCGCAGACGGCGTGGCGGCCTTTTATAGGGGGGGGCGTGTACTAAAGCCCCTGAGCTGTAATTGGCTACAGGCGTCCTGCCTGTAGCCAATTAGGGCTCTTCGAGTTTCCGGGGCTGTGATTGGCCAAGCATGCGGGGTCACAGTGCATGCTTGGCCAATCATCAGCCAGCAATGCACTGCGCCGGCCGCGCCGGCCGCAATGCATTGCGGGGCCGCTCGCATCACACGAACGTGATGCGAGCGGCCAAAATAGTTCTGGGCTCGCCGAGCGAGCGAACGCCCGGTGCTCGATGCGAACGTGGGTTCGCATCGAGCACCGGGCCCATCCCTATTCATATTCATATGTGTGTTGGTTATCAGGGGCGTATCTACCGCAACACAAACAAGGCGTTTGCTTCAGGCACCATTTTTTTAGGGGGATGGCGCTGCCCCCAGGCAGAGGGACACTACAAGAACTGCAGAGAAGCAGTGGCATCGCTACAGGGGTGCGGGGGGTATGGACCTGACCCGTGTGGCACCTGCCAGAGCGGTGACACCAGGGTCGGCCCACGGACTGACTGTTCGGTGACAGGGGAGTAAAGCGGAAGCAGGAGATGGTTGTGGCTGCGGCCTCCGATCCGGGAAGTAGCTAAATTGGCAGAGCAGGTCGGAATCCCGGGATGTTTTCATGCCTCGGCAGCCTCACTACACACAGGTGGTAAAAAGGAGCCGGCAGGCTGTGAGAAGGTGAGAGTCTGGTGTATTTTTTTTGGGGGGGGTGGGGATGGAAAAAGTCTCCTGGTGTAGTATGGAGATGGATAGGAGAGCCCCCCTCTCTCTCTCTGTTTCTCCACCTATTTCCCCTCTCCCTCTCACCCCCTTCTCTGTCCTTTACCCCCTCCTTCACCCCCTATCTCTCTACCCTCCTTTCTCTCTCACCCCTCTCTCTCTCACACACATATCTCTTAACCCCCCTCTCTCTCACGAGACCCCACACAGCCACCAGAGACCCTGCATAGCTAACAGAGACCCTGCACAGGCACCAGAAATGCTGTACTGGGTAAGGCAACCCTGCAATTAAGGAACATACAGAGAAAATATGGCTTCTTTCACATGAGCACTGTTGCTCGTACAGTGTAAATGGGCCATTTGCTTATGTGACTGAAGCCACTTGGAGCTGCATACAGGTGTAGCGCTGGCTCCTGATGAGCCCACGCTATGTGTTTTCAAAGTTAATGTTCCTGAAACCACAGTTGGGTTTTGGGGTTAATTATGCCAAATTATGATCTCAGTATCAGTCTAGCTGGAATTGCACTGAGTTCTCCTTGACCGCAGGTGTCGCTGTCACCGTCGGCAAGTGTGAAAATGCAGTTTAGCTGGTTGTATTGGGTACCCTTCTTTCTCTCGAAACCAGCCCAGTGGGAGCTGTGCATTCTCGGAGAAGATATTTAAGATACTGAGATCACGTGCTTCGGGGTTCCTGTCCAGAAGATATCTTCTGTCTGTTTGGTCCTGGTCCTCCTGACCAGCCCCCGTTGCCCTCCTGGTCTGGGGTGCGGATCCATGCAATTTCGAGTCTCAGGGCTGGATAGCCCGAGGCAAAGCAACTTCAGGGACAGGCCTAAATGGAATTGAGGCCCAGCAACTGGAAAAGCATTCAGGGGAGGACTCTTCGGGAGAAAGCCATGCGCTAAGGCTGGCTTCTCAGAAGGAGCCTGGAGGCTCAGTTGAAGGACACTAAATGGATCTACACTCATACGGTATCGCTGGACCGGCTGCAAGATACTGGTACCATATGATAGCTCTCTAAATTAGTTCCTCGGTTACAACCAAGTCTGTCGCAGAGACTTTATTCTCAAGCGTTCTACATTCAAGTCTGTGGCAGAGACTTTATTCTCAAGTGTTCTACATTCAAGTCTGTGGCAGAGACTTTATTCTCAAGTGTTAGAGACTTTGCTTTACCTAACGCTTCACCGGCTGCTAGGCCTGGTGAGAGAAGGTCTATCCGGTGCTTGTGAGAATCCAGCTGTGTTCTATAGTGAGAGACTTTCTTGCAATTCCAAAGTACCTGAACTTCGGGGGTCAGTGCTACACAGGCATCCTATGCTTCTCAATGGGGGTGCAGCAGCTACACAGACAGGGATTTAACAGGCATGCAGGGACAGGTAAGCGGCTTTAAACACACACTAAGGGTAATTGGAGCAGTTCTGCATGGAAACCAATCAGCTTTTATCTTTCATTTTCAAACTTTTAAGTGGAACTAAGCCCTCCAGCAGCACATGATATTTTAGAAAAGAGGAGCTGGACAGAGGAAGGAGCAGAGTAAATAGTATTTCAGGAGATGAGGGTTATTTAGTGGAAGCAGAAGTGTTTCAGAAGACGAGGGATGTTTAGGGTGAAGGAGCACCAGCAGAACAGAGTATTTCAGGCGAGGAGAGTTATATAGTAGAAGGAGTAGAGTCCTTCAGCAGCACAGAGCATTTCAGAAGATGAGGGTTATATAGTGGAGTGGAAGGAGTAGAGTCCTCCAGCAGCACAGAGCATTTCAGGAGATGAGGGTTATATAGTGGAAGGAGTAGAGTCCTCCGGCAGCACAGAGCATTTCAGGAGATGAGGATTACAGTATCTCACAAAAGTGAGTACACCCCCTCAAATTTTTGTAAATATTTTATTATATATTTTCATGTGACAACACTAATGAAATTACACTTTGCTACAATGTAAAGTAATGAGTGTACAGCTTGTATAACAGTGTAAATTTTCTGTCCCCTCAAAATAACTCAACACACAGCCATTAATGTCTAAACCGCTGGCAACAAAAGTGAGTACATCCCTAAGTTAAAATGTCCAAATTGGGCTCAATTAGCCATTTTCCCTCCCCTGTGTCATGTAACTCGTTAGTGTTACAAGGTCTCAGGTGTGAATGGGGAGCAGGTGTGTTAAATTTGGTATTATCGCTCTTACTCTCTCATATTGGTCACTGGAAGTTCAACATGGCACCTCATGGCAAAGAACACTCTGAGGATCTGAAAAAAAGAATTGTTGATCTACATAAAGATGACCTAGGCTATAAGAAGATTGACAAGACCTTAAAACTGAGCTGCAGCACGGTGGCCAAGACCATGCAGCGGTTTAATAGGACAGGTTCTCCTCAGAACAGGCCTCGCCATGGTCGACCAAAGAAGTTGAGTGCACGTGCTCAGCATCATATCCAGAGGTTGTCTTTGGGAAATAGACATATGAGTGCTGCCAGCATTGCTGCAGAGGTTGAAGGGGTGGGGGGTTAACCTATCAGTGCTCAGACCATACACAGCACACTGCATCAAATTGGTCTGCATGGCTGTCATCCCAGAAGGAAGCCTCTTCTAAAGATGATGCACAAGCCCGCAAACAGTTTGCTGAAGACAAGCAGACTAAGGACATGGATTACTGGAACCATGTCCTGTGGTCTGATGAGACCAAGATAAACTTATTTGGTTAAGATGGTGTCAAGCCGTTGTGGAAACAACCAGTTGAGCTGGTGGAAGTGTCATGGTCTGGGGCTACATGAGTGCTGCCGGCACTGGGGAGCTACAGTTCATTGAGGGAACCATGAACGCCAACATGTACTGTAACATACTGAAGCAGAGCATGATCCCCTCCCTTCGGAGACTGGGCCACAAAGCAGTATTCCAACATGATAACGACCCCAAACACACCTCCAAGACAACCACTGCCTTGCTATTGAAGCTGAGGGTAAAGGTGATGGACTGACCAAGCATATTTCCAGACCTAAACCCTATTGAGCATCTTCAAATGAAAGGTGGAGAAGCGCAAGGTCTCTAACATCCACCAGCTCTGTGATTTCATCATGGAGGAGTGGAAGAGGACTCCAGTGGAAACCTGCAAAGCTCTGGTGAACTCCATGCCCAAGAGGGTTAAGGCAGTGCTGGAAAATAATGGTGGCCACACAAAATATTGACACTTTGGGCCCAATTTTGGACATTTTCACTTAGGGGTACACTCACTTTTGTTGCCAGCGGTTTCGACATTAATGGCTGTGTGTTGAGTTATTTTGAGGGGACAGCAAATTTACACTGTTATACAAGCTGTACACTCACTATTTTACATTGTAGCAAAGTGTCATTTCAGTGTTATCACATGAAAAGATATAATAAAATATTTAGAAAAATGTCAGGGGTGTACTCACTTTTGTGAGATACTGTATATCAGACCAAAATGAGGGACAAATGAGGAGGAAAGAGGGACAGAGGGACTTTGTTCTAAATCACCATGGAACGACACAAATAGCGTCCAAACGGGTGATTTATTGCATGATCACAACACAAGGATAGTGCAACGTTTCGGAGCCACGCAGGGCCCCTTCGTCAGGCATGGTTCCGAAACGTTGCACTATCCTTGTGTTGTGATCATGCAATAAATCACCCGTTTGGATGCTATTTGTGTCGTTCCATGGTGTGCTGGCAAATATCTTCACCGTGACTTGAACCAGTATCCAGCTGGTTGTTGCTGCAGCACCCAAATCCGAGAGCGCTTCCAGGAATGTGTGCGATGGGAAAATGAAGTACTATTTGTTCTAAATCAGGGACAGTCCCTTGAAATCAGGGGCCATTGGGAGCTATGTTATATAAAAGAAGGAGCACAGTCCTCCAACAGCATAAAGAATTTCAGGTGATGAAACACACATATCGCAGTTGTTGGCTGGGAAAACTGCTGTTTTTTGCTACAGGCAGGTTATACGGTGGGAAATGGATGCCCCTGGGTTGCTCCCTGCTTCGCAGTACAGAGGAGGGGCCCCATCTTTCATCTCTGTTCCAGGTGCTGTAAAGTGGATGTAGAAATGAGGTGTTTGCAGATCGTGTCGCTGCGTGTAGCAGGACAGTGGGATGTGAAGAGCCTGACATGACCTGCGATGGTGCACCTGCCAGCGATACCGTCGCAGCTGACAGCAGGGTGTAAATGATGGCGGTGTCAATGAGAAGCAGAGAAAGGTTACAGTAGACAAGAACATACATGTCCACCATCATAGGTTCACTGAATAGCAACTAAAGCAAAATAAAAATACCTTTTTCAGCATTTCCTTGATAAACTGTCTACTTGTTCCTGTGGCCCAACTGTTGGCATTCCATAAGTTCCAGCACTGCTGTCTCTGCCCTCCTAGGCTTTGTTCTGCTGTTTGCAGCCATTTCTGCTTGACTGGAATTTATGGCTACACAAGTCCTCATATGTATAACAAAAAAAAAAAAACCATCAAAGAGAAGGCGCAGAGCGGAGAGGTAAAAAAAAAAAAAATTGGGGAGAATGCACCCCACAGAAGACTACATTAGTTCTACTGAATGCGCTACGTAAAACGCCAATTACAAAATACATTTAAAACAATATATTAAAAATATGTATTCATGTTTTTTTTTTTTTGCAGCTTCAAGAAAATACTGATCACATCTTTTATTTTTGTGAAAGGCATGAGCGGCCTGCTCCTATTACCAAAATCTACACATAGCGGGAGATTTACTAAAACTAGTGCATAGAAACCAATCAGCTTCTAACTTGTTCAATTAAGTTTTGACAAAAAAAAAAAAATGGAAGCTGATTGGTTACTATGCACAGCTACACCAGATTCTGTGTGTACCAGTTTTAGTAAATCTTCTCATTTTCAGTATGCTGGGTGTAATTGTCAGTATCCTCCTATTCTGTATGCATGGGTACTGCACAGCGGCACTTTTCTTGTTCCTTGATAGAATTCTCTGTATCGGGTTTCATCAGTAAAAGTTTTTGGGTTCACAAACTGACTGCATTGACATACTTGTATCCAGTTCATCTTGATTAGCGACCGGTCTTCTCCAGTCTTGAGTGATCACTGTGTACATAAAAACACAGAAACTATTAAAATAGTTTAACTTGTCCTCATGAATGTTTTGTGATTAAATACAAGCTCAACAACTTTCTCTTCATTAATGGAACAAAGGGAGCGTTTAGACTTGCGACTGGGGGGAGCTAAAAACATGCCGTTGAGCCATGTTTTTTTGGCTGCAAAAGCAGTGAACGGGGGTGGTCACATGCCACGGTTGTAATATTTGTGTCTGTCAATGTCAAGAGTACTCTGTAGACACTTAGCTACCCTATCCTTATAATAACAAATCTGCACTTTGACTGTTATTATGGAAATAAATAGACAAATGAACACTTGGCCAGGGTTATAATTATAAATACATACAAAGACTGGATGCTCACACTGCTCACACCCACCACATGACTACTCTCACAGTAAAGAATCCATCAAATGACTGTTATTACAGTATATAATCCACCATATGACTACTCTTACAGTAAATAATTCACCAAATGACTTCTCTTACAGTAAATAATCCACCATATGACTACTCTCACAGTAAAGAATCCACCATATGACTGCTCTCACAGTAAATAATCCACCATATGACTACTCTCACAGTAAAGAATCCACCATATGACTGCTCTCACAGTACTGAATCCACCATATGTCTACTCTCACAGTACTGAATCCACCATATGACTACTCTCACAGTAAAGAATACACCATATGACTGCTCTCACAGTAAGGAATACACCATATGACTACTCTCACAGTAAATAATCCACCATATGACTAATCTCACAGTACTGAATCCACCATATGACTACTCTCACAGTAAATAATCCACCATATGACTAATCTCACAGTACAGAATCCACCATATGACTACTCTCACAGTACTGAATCCGCCATATGACTACTCTCACAGTAAAAAATCCACCATATGACTACTCTCACAGTAAAAAATCCACCATATGACTACTCTCACAGTAAAGAATCCATCATATGGATAACCTTACAGTAGAGAATTAATCATATCTCTGCTCTTAAAGAGTAAAGAATAAACACGTGGCTAGGTTTACTGTACATAACCAGAAGGCTATCCATAATGTAAAGAATCCACTATATGGCAATCATTACATCCACCATGTGGTTACCATTACTGTAGGGAACCATATAACTAATCTATGTTAAACAATCAACCATATGGCTATCCTTATATCACAAAAAACACATGAGGCTGGTCATTCAATAAAGAATAAACTATGTGGCTGTAAATAATAATATGACTATCTGTACAGTAAAGAATCCGCAATATAACAACCCTTACAGCAAGGAATGTGGCTACGATCATTATAAAGACCAATGGGGTTCATTTACTAAAGCTGGAGAGTTCAAAATCAGGCTCACTTCTGCATAGAAACCAATGAGCTTCAAGGTTGTATTACCAAAGCTTAATTGAAGCTGGGGTTAGAAGCTCATTGGTTTCTATGCAGAAGTGAGCCTGATTTTGCACTCTCCAGCTATAGTAAATAAACCCCATTGTGTACTTAAAAGTGAGGTATACCTGTAGAAGTTGTATCAACCAATAATAATAATAGTGAAAATGGTGAGAACCAAACTGATAATGTCATCAAAATGTGAATAGACAAAATATCTGTGTACAATAAGGACCGCTATTTACCCGTCATGGGTACCAACAGTCTAAACTATCACAAATATTAACAAAACTCAAGCAACAAATGTCCAAATGTGACCAAATATCCAATCAGGGACAACGACATCAACTATGGTGGAGGTGTCTTTTCCAGAGATTAGAGTGACAAACACTGTGATGATCCCACCACCAGACAAGTTGCAGGCTTACCAGATCGAATAAGGGAAATCGCATATGGCTAAAACCCAGCCAGGGCCTTGTCTTTCGTCTTGTCGCGGTTCCACCCCTCTCGGTATACAGCCTCAGGTATGGATGTTGTTAGCTTCAGATGCGGGTAACCCGTAGACCTCCCTACGCGTTTCGTCGGAGAATGACGTAGTCATGGGGCACCTCTCTGACGAAACGCGTAGGGAGGAGCGACGTGCTGACGTCACTGCGTTTTTGCGTCCACTAGCACGGGCGTGTACTGCTGCCGGCCGGCCGCGAATTTTAAACCTTTTTTAATCTGTTCTGTATTTTGCGCCCCTTGGCGGTTTTTAGCCAAATAAACCTGTTGGATTCCACCCATTGTGTGTCCCTTTTGTCCCCCTCTTTCCTTTTGGGTTATCTCTGTGGAGAACAACTGATCAACCCTCACAGATTTAGGGTTTAAGAACCTATACCATCAGCAGTGAGGTCTACGGGTTACCCGCATCTGAAGCTAACAACATCCATACCTGAGGCTGTATACCGAGAGGGGTGGAACCGCGACAAGACGAAAGACAAGGCCCTGGCTGGGTTTTAGCCATATGCGATTTCCCTTATTCGATCTGGTAAGCCTGCAACTTGTCTGGTGGTGGGATCATCACAGTGTTTGTCACTCTAATCTCTGGAAAAGACACCTCCACCATAGTTGATGTCGTTGTCCCTGATTGGATATTTGGTCACATTTGGACATTTGTTGCTTGAGTTTTGTTAATATTTGTGATAGTTTAGACTGTTGGTACCCATGACGGGTAAATAGCGGTCCTTATTGTACACAGATATTTTGTCTATTCACATTTTGATGACATTATCAGTTTGGTTCTCACCATTTTCACTATTATTATTATTGGTTGATACAACCTTTATTGTTATTTTCCACGATTTATATTAACTTTTTCACTTAGCGCAGCCCCTTTTTTCACATTTTTATATTTTTGCTTATCACATATGGTTGCTGCTTGGTTTTTTTAATTTTCATTATTACTCTTAACTTTTATCTCGGTAGGTCCAGCGCAATTTTCTTTTGTGTTATACCTGTAGAAGCCAATCAGCTTCCAGGTTTTATTGCCAAAGCTTAATTGAACAAGCTGGGATTAGAAGCTGATTGGCTACCATACACAGCTGCACCAGATTTAGTAAATCTATCCCCTTCTGACTACCCTTATAAAATCCACCATGCAGCTACCCTTACAGTAAGGAATGCACAATATGACTATGCGTACTATGAAGAACCATATTTTCCCTTATAATAAGGAATCCACTAAATGGCTACCTTTGGTAAAGAACTCCCCTTATTGTAAAGAATCGGACAACTGACCACCCCTACAGTAAATAAATAATAACTTCTCTAAAGTTTTAACAATTTTTATAAAATTGACAACTTTTGGAGGAAAGGTTTGGCTGTGAAGGTTTCACAGTCTGACAACTTTCAAGCAATATATCCACCCTTATCCCACGTTCTGATCTTCCTTACAATAAAGGTAAATTGTCTGACGGTGTAAAGAGTTTCCAGTGTGTCTCATGCCCCGTACACACGAGCGGATTTTGCATCCACTGAACTTTCGTCCGTCAAGAACGCGGTGACGTACAACACTACAACGAGCCGAGAAAATTAAGTTCAATCCTTCAGCACATGTGTCAAATTATTTCCAAGCATGCGTAGGAATTTTGCTCATCGGAATTGCTACAGACGATCCGAATTTTTTGAATTTTCTGACCGAAAAATTGAGAAAATGCTCTCAAACTTTTGCTGGCTGAAATTCGGCCAGCAAAAGTCCGATGGAGCACACACACGGTCGCATTTTCTGACGAAAAGCTCTCATCAGACTTTTGCTGGCCAAATTCCGATCGCGTGTACACGGCATTACAGTAAAGAACCGATAATATGTCTACCCTGACTGGAAAGAACCCACAGTCTGATAGCAACCAACCAAGTTTCGTCATTAATCTTGTGTGAAAACAAATGACTCAACAAATAGAGTTGATGTTTTAATCAACAGGACCCTGTTAAAAGTTTTAATGAACTTACATTGAAATGTTCCTATTATCTGTACACTTACAATAGAGAATCCACAGTCTTCCCATCAGGAATCTGAGGTCTGATTGACTTTACAGTAACAAATATCTAAATGATCCGTCGTCTTTTTTTTGTAAAGTGTTTTGTTGTTTCATACTGATAGAGTCCACAAACCGCCCCCAGATACCACCCTTATCGCTCTGCCCAATAACTGACCCACACTATCTCCGGATTTTTGCTGAATATAAAACCACTTGACCAGTGAAGAGGATGCTGAAGTCAACACAACGAATCTAATTATATTCTCAGCCTGACCTTACGCTCATTCCTCTAAAAACGCTGCCCTATTTTTTTTTTTTACCGTGGGAAAAAATCACAGAGCAAGAGAAAAAGTTCAGCACTTTTCCAGTTTTCTGCATCTTAAAACAAGTTCTGAAGAAGCTGTCAGGGTTTTTGGTGTGCTCAGTATAGCCTTTAGAAGCATATTTTAGGAAAGTACGGCCTATAAACATGAGCACATTTCTGACATTTATCTCCCAGTGACAGGTTGGATTCCAATGCAGGTCGGCACGGCGAGATGAAGATTCGTGAGTCCTCGGGGCGCTCTCACCAAACCGACGAGCTGTGTGATAATAAAATGATCAACTTTCCCAGCAAAGTGGAGATAATTATCAGTGTTTGTTGAAGTCGAACTCCAGCCAAAAAAAAAGATTTTATTTTTTGTTTCTTTTTTTTTTTGTTTTGGATGGATCAGGGAAGGGCCAGATATTCTCTCAGGTTTACATTGCTACAGTATATGTTTACGCATTAAGGAGATTTCTTGTCCCTTTCTGTGTGGTCACCTGGACAAGCACAGAAGAAATAGAGGGCAGCAAGCAAAAAACTGACAGCCGTTCTAACCCTTTCCCACATAACTTAACATAACAAATAAAATATTTGGGCCTGAGTTCCACTTTAAGTGGGAAGTATCCACAAATTTCCCATATTAAAGTGGTGTTGCCACCAAAAAAAAAAAATGTGCTTAAAAATCATTAAAAAAATAAAAATAATTAGAAAAATTATTTTTTTTACTCACCTCTAAATGCCTGTTGCTAGGGGGTCCCTCGTAGTCTGCCACCTTCAGTGCCCAGGCACTGACATCACTTCCCCTCATCGCCGCACGTGTGTATCGTATCACGGCGCACGGCGCTGCTCGTGCATGCGCAGTGGGTGCCCGGCTGTGAAGCCACAGCCGGGTGCCCACAGTAAGGGTGCCGGCGCCACGAGCGGAGTGGGGAACGAGGGGGGGCTTCGTTCCCCCGCATCGCTGGACCCTGGGACAGGTAAGTGTCTGATTATTAAAAGTCAGCAGCTGCAGTATTTGTAGCTGCTGACTTTTAAAAAAAAATATTTAGTGGGCCCTCCTCTTTAAGTTCTGAAGTGCTGTACAAAGAAAATTGAGCCAAATACACGCAGAAGAGCTTACACTCTCTAACACAGTTGCACGCTGCTATTTTTATCATTATGATTAGGGATGCACTGATACCATTTTTTTTACAATGAGCACAAGTACCGATACTTTTTTTTTTTTAGTACTCGCCAATACCAATTACCGATACCTACCGCAACTGTTTTGTTTTAACTTCAGCTGTCAGCAATGTTACAAAGCATTGAAAAGTTATTTACAAATTAAATAAATAGATTTTTTTTTTAAATTTAGCACTTTTTCAATGTGAAATGTGTAAATATATGGTAATATATATGTGCAAAAATATTCACTAACAAAGCAAACAAAAAAAGTTTTAATTGTTTATCGTTTATAAAATAGACAAAAGAAAAAAAGCAGGAAAATAATAATTAAATGGAGGAGAATAGGGATGTCAAAGAGAACTGTTCCCCCAAATGCCAGGGACCATAATCGCAAGGCAAGAGGCTGGCATTCAGTCCTCTCCAAAATCCTCTGTCCGGGGTGAGTCTGTCACAAGGGAGTTAATTAAGGCTGATTAGAGTAAATTAAGGGTTATAAAGGGGTTAAACAGAGGAACATTTGTTCATCCCTTTGATCTGCAGATGAAGAAACAGAAATATACAAAAAGAAACAATGTTTCTTTTTATTTTAGTGTTTCAGGGCTGAGCAATGTTGTTAATAAACATTGCCGGCTGCTTTTTTTTTTTTTCCGACAGCTCCAATTACCGGACTTCTTTAACACTAGGGAGACCCACTGACAGCTCAAAGAGCCGAGCCTGAAAGTATCGGTTTCAGGTATCGGTGAATTTGCACGAGTACCAATACTTGTGCAAATACTCGGAATCGGCACTGATACTAGTATCGGTGCAACCCTAATTATGCTTATTACTTCATAATACATTTATATAGCCTGAAATATTTCACTGTGTTTACAGAGAACACTAAGACATATACACCAGCCTCTAAACCAGGGGAGTTTACACTCTAATATCCCTACCATAATTACTATTATTATGATGATGAGGATGATGATGATTATTATTCATTTATGTAGCCTGACAGATTTCACTGTGCTGTACAGAGAACACTGAGACATTAAACATCAGTCTCTGAACCAGAGGGGCTTTCATTTTTCATGCGTTTTCAATCGCATTTTTAATGCATTTTCATGCTTCATGCACTTTTTTTTGTAGGAGGAGGAGGCTGGTTGTTAAACATAAAATCCTGCTTTAAATTTTCAAACAATTGCATGAACATGTATTTTTGATGCGCTTCCATTAAATTCTATGAATCAAAAAATGCACTGCCCTGCATGTAAAGTCCCTGCACCTTTCAGCAGTTCAGAAAATGAACTAAAAAAAAATGCAAAAATATGAACGTCGCCTAACGTCCACTAAATTACATAATTGCATCAAAAATTATCTGTAAAATGCAACATTCTCTTTCCAAGGCCGGCCAAATGAAACTCTCACCCAGATAAGAGATAAAATCATACTACAGAGAATGCCCTGATCTCATCTCAAACAGCAAAGGGCATGAAATGAAAGCACACACACTAAAAAAAAAAAGATATTGACTATTCTTTTTACATATGACTAGGAAAAAAAAAACAATTAAATGAAGTGATTCGCTGTGAATGAGATACAGGCAAATACCAAAAATATTTGACAGTCACAATGAAGAGATCTGCTGTAACTTCAGAAAGAAAATAAAAATGTGCGGTATGATATAGAAGTTGTATCTGAAGTCTAAACTAAAATTACAATTATTATAAAATTTTGCAAAATTATTATAATATTTATTTACCCCCCATGTTAAAGACTTCATTAATATTATTGTGATCATTGCAAACTATACCACATGTTTTGTCTTTATCTTTAAAAGTATATATAAATAATTCAAAATATAGGAGAAAAAAAAAAGTGCAAATACGGCAGAAATTTTTTTTTGATGGGTATATATATATATATATATATATATTAGTTAGCGATATATATAATTACATTGTTTTCCATATATATATATATATATATATATATATATATATATATATATATATATATATATATATATATATATATATATATATATATATATATAAATAAATAAATATTTACATTTTTTTCCCATATATATCTCTAAATAAATAAATAAATATATATATATATATACACACATATATATATATATATATATATATATATATATATATATATATATATATATATATATATATATATATATATATATATATATATATATATATATATATATATATATTTATATTTATTTATTTAGAGATGTATATGGGAACAAATTTAATATATATTATATTTTTATATAATATATATATATAATTTTTTTCCATATATATCTCTAAGTAAATAAATAAATATATATGTATATATATATTTAGAGATGTATATGGGAACAAATTTAATATATATTATATTTTTATATAATATATATATATATCATTTTTTTCCATATATATATATATATATATTTATTTATTTAGAGCTATATATATGGAAAAAAAAAAATTATATATATATATATATATATCTCTAAATATATATATATATATATATATATATATATATATATATATATATTCACCCGTCAAATTCAATTTTTTCTGCAGTATTTGCAATTTTTTTTCCTCCTATATTTTGAATTATTCTATATCATACCGCACATTTTTATTTTCTTTCTGAAGTTACAGCAGATCCCTTCATTGTGACTGTCAAATATATGAATACCGCAGAAAAAAAAAAAAATAACTTTTGACGAAAGTCAACCTTTTATAATGAAGACAGCAAGAATCCCAAGTGCTCCCTATTGAATGACGAGATAAAGCAGTCCATTAAGTGCAAAAATTCATATACAATCAAAACAGTAATAAAAAAGTTTAAATAAAAAAGAAATGAGAAAAAAATGGTTGAAATGAATATCAATCTAAATAAATATTAGTAATTCCAAAATAGGCAAACAAAGAAGTAAAAAAAAAGGTTTAGCTTGTGGAGCCCCAGCTGTATTCTGTGTGGAGTTGGTAAAATAAATCCAGCAAGGTAGAGAAGTCTTTGTGGTAAGTGATCCCAGGTCAGGAGCTGCAGAGGATGATATTGAGTGAGAAGTTGCTGATGGTATTGTGTGTGTCTGTGGCTGTCTTAGGGCATGCAGAGGTGTCCCAGGGATCAGGCTGTACCTGTACAGCTGGTTATAACAATGACAAATCATCCTTTGCAGAATCTCAAACTCCATCCTAAAGGTGATACAACCCACAAGTGTGTGGGCAAGTGACATGTCACTATATAGCATCTGTCAATTTTATTTACACTCCACTGGGACTTGCTAATAAACCGTTTATAATTACGCCTACCATCAAAATGTTTATGGGCCGGAGTAATAAAAAGAGTATGTATATCTAGATTAGGAGATGAATGCACTAAAACTTTCAGTATTTGCTATCTATAAAATAGCTATGGTGTTAATACTGTAACATAAAAAAAAATATTTGAACAGATAGTATAGCATATTACTAGTGAGTGCTTAGTTTTTTTTCCAGTTGTTACACTAAGCTGGCCATACACTTAGAATTCTAACAGTGGGTTGTCCTGCCGGCTCGAAAAAAGTTGATTACTCATTCGACTTTTGTTGAAGAAGCTGAGCTGAAAATTGTTGACCAAACAGTGCCTGCAGCCAATCAGATTCAGGCACTAAAAGAATTCAATGTAGCAGCGCTATAAAAATAAAAATATAATGAAATAACACAAAAAAGAAACAAATCCAAACAGTGAATATATGTGAACTACAACACACAGCAACATGTGTATAGTGAAGAAAATGCAACAGTCCATAAAAAACACATCAGTGTAGATTCTTCTGATACACACCTCTCAAAGACAGTGCACCTCCACCACATAGAATGCGCGCTTACCAAAAGGCAAGCTTTAGTGAGCCTGCGGATAAAATACCCAGCCAGGGCCTCTATCTGGGGAGATTTTAAATGTCCACAGAAAGGACAACTGGAAGGAAGGGCAACTGGAACCAGACACCAAACGACCGGGTAGACTCGAGCATCAAACCACCAGGGGGGTGGATCAGGAGTTACCCAGAAAAGCAAGAAGACTATCCATAGTGTTAAAACGTAACAAAGGTTTATTTAAAACTATTAAAATTGCACTTACAGAAGTGTTGTTATAACGATCAGAAAAAACAGCCGGCCGACTTGCGAACACCTGTCCACTGGAAACAGCGCGATGACGTCAGCACGTCAACCTCCCTATGCGCGTTTCGCCACAAGCTGACGTAGTCTCAGGGAGAATTCAGATTCAAGCGCTGTTCAGGTATTCTGACAACTGGCACTGTAAGTACATGTAAATACAGAGCACATAGGGGTTGATTTACTATAACTAGAGAGTGAAAAATCTACTAAAACTGGAGAGTGCAAAATCACCTTCCAGTTTTTATTGTCAAAGCTTAATTGAACAAGCTGAAGTTAGAAGCTGATTGGCTACTACCATGCACAGCTGCACCAGATTCTGAACACTCCACATTTAGTAAATCCTCCCCACTGTCAGATACAGCAGTTGGCCCCATCAATTCCCTACTTTTGCAGCCCAATAAGATTTAACCATGCTGCTCTTTACATGGTGTTACCAAGCCAGCCACCCCAGCCACCCCAGCCACCCCGGCCACCCCAGCCACCCCGGCTCCTCTTCTCTTTCTTTTTTTTTCAATTTTTTTAAAGATTTACAGAAAAGGAATAAAAAAAGAGAAGACAAAACTTAGGTAAATAATGGTGTGCAAAAAAAATTCAATTGACAACATGGATATGGCTCTTGGTATGGCTCTTTTTCTTACATAGTCCGGATTTTTTTTTCTACATGCCAGTCACATCTTTTACTCTCAAAGGTCTGTAAATAATAAAACTTCAAATCCTATCTGCAACAAACACAATGCGGTGATTAGCACACTCGTAGTCCATTGATCTGTTCTCCAGTTCTGTAACTGAAGGCCCAACCTTGATGCAGACATAAGGCTGCAGGAAGAGTCTGCAGGAGGCTGTGTATTGCACCTGCCATCCACTAATTGTTATTGAAATGCTTTGCAGGCTCATATGCAAAAAAGAATGCCTGTACTTTTTTGGTAAATGTGTGTGCATTTATTATTACTATTATTATTATTATTTTTTTTTTTTGCAAAAGGTGGACTTAGCTTTTACAACCATTAGAATTTGAAGAAAAAGCTTCAGACAAAAAATGTATAGGAACATAAAACAAAAAAAAAAAAAGAAGAAGAAGATGCCAATGTCCGATTATAATTATTGCGTTATTCTTTCTGGACACGCAGTTTGGGATCTATCCCCGTATTTGCAACACAAGAGATTGTACAGATGTATATTGTATTTTACAGTGACCCAAACTGAAGTCAGGTTTCTACTGCTTTAGCTGCGGTAAAGGGATATTATTGGCTCTTATGGCTCCCTGAACTTGCACTGCTTTAGGTATTGGCCATAATAAGCCCCTACGGCCTGTTCACATAGTATGCAAGGGGGCGATAAGAACAGGCAGTTTAGCCAGTGGTTTTATCACCCCTCGGCTGCCCACCTAAACATGACTGTATATATCCTATGGAAAATTCTATGGCAAATATTAAATGGCATGTCACATTCGGCAGGCAGTATTGCTGCTGAACGCGACCCATTCAAGTGAATGGAGCCACACCGCAACCGCCCTGCAACAAGCAAGTCATTGGGCTAAATCTACAATCAGAATGACATCTCTCTCTGTTACTTTCCTCCCGCAATTTCTGCACACTTGCAGCACTTTGCAGGGGTTAAGGGAGAACCCTCGAGGTGGCACATTTTACCACTGCTGCTGCTTGTGTGGGCAGAATGTGTACTGCACGGATCACATGGGATGAATAGGAGAGGAAGATCGGCAGAGATCAGAGCAGCAGGCATCCCATCCACACAAGCAGCAGCAGTAGTAATATGTTCCTCCTTGGGGGTTCTTCCTTAACCTCTGAAAAGCTCCAGGAAGAAGGCCAGAAGCTGCGGATGGGAAGGTAGAGAGGGGAGAAATGTCATTCCAATTGTAGATTTAGCCAAGTGACAGCCTGCCAGAACAGATACGATTTGTGACCGCAGCTTCCCTGCACTGCTCTGCTTGAGGAAACCATATCTCTATTATACATTACTGCACCCAGGGGAGGGCTGGCAGCCTTAGGCCTGGGGGGCAAATCCAGTCAAGTGGCCCCTTGAACCACTGAATCAGCTCACCATCCATCTACACCACATTCACTGCAGAGAGAGAGAGAGAGAGAGAGAAGACTGCTCCATATTGCCCCAGAGAGAGAGAGGCCACTTGGCACTGCCTGCAGAGAGAGAGAGAGAGACCATTTAACACTGCCTGCACACAGAGAGAGAACGCTTGACACTGCCTGCACAGAGAGAGAGAGGCCACTTGGCACTGCCTGCACAAAGAGAGAGAGGCCACTTGTCACTGCCTGCACAGAGACAGATGCCACTTGGCACTGCCTGCACAGAGAGAGATGCCACTTGGCACTGCCTGCACAGAGAGAGAGGCCACTTGGCACTGCCTGCAGAGAGAGAGAGAGAAAGAGGCCACTTGGACTGCCTGCAGAGAAAGAGAGAGGCCACTTGGCACAGCCTGCACTAAGAGAGAGAGGCCACTTGGCACTGCCTGTAGAGAGAGAGAGGCCACTTGGCACTGCCTGCAGAGAGAGAGAGAGAGAGAGAGAGAGGCCACTTGGCACTGCCTGCCCAGACACAAAGAGAGCACAGCAGCACCAGCTGCTCCATATTGCCCCAGAGAGAGAGAGGCCACTTGGCACTGCCTGCAGAGAGAGAGAGAGAGACCATTTAACACTGCCTGCACACAGAGAGAGAACGTAGAGAGAGAGGCCACTTGGCACTGCCTGCACAAAGAGAGAGAGGCCACTAATATGTTCCTCCTTGGGGCACTCAGAGAGAGAGAGAGAGAAGAGAGAGAGAGGACACTTGGGTCACTTGACAGAGACAGTTCCTGCACACAGAGAGAGAGAGAGGCCACTTCACTTAAGAGAGAGAGGCACTCACTGCCTGAAAAGCTCAGAGAAAGAGAGAGGCCACTTGTCACTGCCTGCACAGAGAGAGATGCCACTTGGCACTGCCTGCACAGAGAGAGATGCCACTTGGCACTGCCTGCACAGAGAGAGAGGCCACTTGCCACTTGGCACTGCTGCACAGAGAGAGAGAGGCCACTTGGCACTGCCTGCAGAGAGAGAGAGAGAGGCACTTGGCACTGCCTGCAGAGAAAGAGAGAGGCCACTTGGCACTGCCTGCACAAAGAGAGCGAGGCCACTTGGCACTGCCTGCACACAGAGAGAGAGCCTGCCTGCACAGAGAGAGATGCACTTGGCACTGCCTGCACAGAGAGAGGCCACTTGGCACTGCCTGCAGAGAGAGAGAGAGAGAGAGAGAGAGAGAGAGGACACTTGGACTGCCTGCAGAGAAAGAGAGAGGTCTCTTGGCACTGCCTGCACAGAGAGAGAGAGGCCACTTGTCACAGCCTGCACACAGAGAGAGAGGCCACTTGTCACTGCCTGCACAGAGAGAGAGAGGCCACTTGGCACTGCCTGCACAGAGAGAGATGCCACTTGGCACTGCCTCCAGAGAGAGAGGCCACTTGCACTGCCTGCAGAGAGAGAGAGAGAGACCACTTGGCACTGCCTGCACAGAGAGAGGGGCCACTTGCCACTGCCCGCACAGAGAGAGAGGCCATTTGGCACTGCCTGCAGAGAGAGAGAGAGAGAGAGAGAGAGAGAGAGAGAGAGAGAGAGAGAGAGAGAGAGAGGCCACAAGGCACAGCCAGCACAGAGAGAAAGGCCACTTGGCACAGCCTGCACAGAGAGAGGGGCCACTTGCCACTGCCCGCACAGAGAGAGAGGCAGATAGAGAGAGAGAGAGAGAGAGAGAGAGGCCACTTGGTCCTGCCTGCAGAGAAAGAGAGAGGCCACTTGGCACAGCCTGCAGAGAGAGAGAGAGAGGCCGCAGAGAAAAAGAGAGGCCACTTGGCACAGCCTGCACAGAGAGAAAGGCCACTTGGCACAGCCTGCACAGAGAGAAAGGCCACTTGGCACAGCCTGCACAGAGAGAGAGAGGCCACTTGGCACTGCCTGCACAGAGAGAGAGGCCATTGGCACTGCCTGCAGAGAGAGAGAGAGAGAGGCCACTTGGCACAGAGACAGGGGCCACTTTGCACTGCCTGAACAGAGAGAGACTGCTTAACACTGCCTGCACAGAGAGAGAGACCGCTATGGCATTTAGGGGGTTAAAACAGGCATGGATGAAATATTATATCACCTTCTCTGTCTGTCACTTTTCAGTGGAGTGGCAGTGCCTGCTGTAGTCCCTCAGTCTTCTTTTAGGTTGCACATTTTTGCTGCATTTTCTTGAAGTGCACCAAAGACGCAGCATGCAGGACGTTTTGTGCACTTTAAGAACATGCAGCAAAATGTGCAACCTCTATGGGACCAGGGGCCACATGCAGGAAGACTGCCAGTGTGAGCCCACATCATACCACCTAGGAGGGCAAGCAAGGCAGTGTCACAGGCTGCTAGGAAAAAAAAACTCTTTAGCTGCAGAGGGGGGGGGGGGGGGGGGGTGGGGTGGGAGGTGGGAGAGGGAGAAGTTCACTTACTTGGTGTTTCCCTCTGTCACTTTCCCTCCCCACACATCCTCTTCAAAGCCAGCACACAGGCTGCCCGGAGTGTGGGCCTTCCCCTCTGCACTGTGCCCTCCTTCCCCTCTGTACTGGATGGAGATGCAGCACTCGGCCTGCTCAAAAACTGTGCATTCTGAGCTGGTGACACAGCAGCCTTTGTAGAGGATATGAGAGCAGCCCGGGGGGCAATTGCATCTCTGCCCCCCTTCCCAGCCCTCCCCTGACTGCACCCTTTACTGTACCCTCTTGCCCCCCTCTGTACTGTGCCCTCCTTCCCCTCTGCACTGTGCCCTCCTTCCCCCTCTGTACTATTCACTCCCCATACTGTGTCCTCCTTCCCCCTTGTACTGTGCCCTCCTTCCCCTCTGTACTGTGCCCTTCTTCCTCTCTGTACTGTGCCCTATTTCTACCCCTGTACTATGCCCTCCCTGTACTGTGCCCTTCTCCCCCCTTGTGCTGTTACCTCCTGCCACCCATGTGCTCTCCTGCCCCCTGTACTGTGCCCTCCCCCCGTACTGTGCCATCCTATCCCTCCTGTACTGTGCCTTCCTTCTCCCCTGTACTTTGCCCTCTGTGTACTGTGCCCTGCTCTCCCCTCCCCTATACTTTTCACTCCCCGTATTGTCCCCTCTATACTGTGCCCTCCTTCTACACCTGTACTGTGCCCACCTTTTGCTGTGCCCTCCTGCCACCCATGTGCTCTCCTGCCTCCTGTACTGTGCCCCCCCTCTGTACTGTGCCATCCTGCCCCCCCCCCCTGTACTGTGCATTCCATCTCCCCTGTACTTTGCCCTCTGTGTACTGTGCCCTGCCCCCCCCCTGTACTTTTCACTCCCTGTAGTTTGCCGTCATTCCCTCTTGTACTGTGCCCTCCTTCCCCTCTGTACTGTGCCCTCCTTATACCCCTGTACTGTGCCCTCTTTCCACCTTTTGCTGTGCACTCCTGCCACCCATGTGCTCTCATGCCCCCTGTACTGTCCCCCCCTCCGTTCTGTGCCATCCTGGCCCCCCTTTACTGGGCCTTCCTTCTCCCCTGTACTTTGCCCTCCGTGTACAGTGCCCTCCTTCCTCCTATACTATGATCTCCTGCTCCCCGTACTGTGCCCTCCTGCCCCTCCCGCCCCCATACTGTGCCCTGCTGCCCCCCCATACTGTGCCCTCCTGCCCACTTTGTACTGTGCTCTCCTGCCCCCTACCTCTACTGTGCCCTCTTGACCCCCCAATACTGTGCTCTCTTGACTCAAGTATTGTGCCCTCCTGACCCCCTGTACTGTGCTCTCCTGACTCCAGTGTTGTGCCCTGCTGCCCCCTCAGTACTGGGCCCTCCTGATCCCCCCTGAACTGATTTATGGCATGTTTTCTTATTGTTTAAAACTATTTATATTTTAATTCTTGAGAGTAGGTGCTTAAATTGGGACAGGCTAGTAGGGACCCCAGAGCATTACTTTGCCCAGGGGCCCATGATGCTATTAAGAGATCCCTGTGTATGAGCAGCTTTGACTAAGTTTGACAAGATGCTGCTGTGTGTTTGACAATCATTTACAGAACAGGCCAATACTCTCGGCACCGCTGAAAGATGTTCGGGGTAGGGCCAGAGAATGCCCGCGAGCGTTACTCAGTCATTTTCAACTTGGCTGAAGGATTGAATGAGACAAAAGGACTTCAGAAAAGAAATTCCCTCTTTTTATTGCACTTTGCAGAACAGGTGCCGATTGTTACTAATACACGAAACCTAAAAGGCTGTGAATCACCTCGACGTGTCTCAGCATTTTCTGTTTACATGCAGATTTTTATTTTTTTTCTGTACACGGGACCCGTGGGAACGCTCTTTCTAAAAATCATGTGCAGGTTAAAACCTGACGGAGCCTTAATCTGGTTTCTGGTGATGCAATGAAAAATAATTACACGGGGCTTATTTACTCTTTATCGCTGACACCATTTCATCATGATAAAGCAGGAGGAGCATGAAAGGAGCTGTGACTAAGTGTTCTGCCATCTTTCCACACCAGGTTCACCAGGGCGCTTCATGCAGGTTTGGTAATAGTCACCAAGAGTTTTACAATTAGTAAATACTAAAACCAAATCACCAAGGTGGTGATGATGGCAGTCAGACCCAATTGTTTATTAATTTGCAATATGACCCCCTGAGCTTGCTAGAAAATCTGACTACTCCAGGAAGAGTCAATTCCCTAGTACAGACCCCCCCCCCCCCCTGCACATCATAGCCTCTCCTCTTCTGGGAAAGTCAAATAACTTTCTGTGCTGGCCCAGCTCCTCCACCTATCCCTTTACCGCCATATACACTTTTATTATATTAACAAAAGTATTGGGACACCTACCTTTACACGCACATGAACTTGGCATCCCAGTCTTAGCCCGTAGGGTTCAATATTGAGTTGGCCCACCCTTTGCAGCTATAACAGCTTCAACTCTTCTGAGAAGGCGCTTCTGGAAAAATGGTCAAACATTCCCATAGACACACTCCTAAACCTTGTGGACAGCCTTCCCAGAAGAGTTGACGCTGTTATAACTGAAAATGGTGGGCCAACTCAATATTGAACCCTAAGGACTTATGCTGGGATGCCATTAAAGTTCATGTGCGTGTAAAGGCAGGCGTCACAATACTTTTGGCAGTATAGTGTATAAACTTGATGAAGCTTCTGGGGGAGGAGAGAAGGACAAAACGAGAGTGTCACTTGACTCTGAGTCTGCTGGAGCTGCTGATATCACATCCAAGATGGCGGTGCCCAGCTGCAGTCTCGGGACATTTGATGTCTGCACAAGGGAGGTTTTAGAGGTAAATAATATGCCCATATAAATGCACATATCATTTTATGGGAAACGGCAAGGGTTAAATCAACTGTTAAGTTTGTACGTTTGTTTGTGATTGGAGAGATTTTCCCTCACCCCCTGTCCCCATGACTCCCAAATAAGTAATAGGGGTAACAGTTGTCACTGGGATAGAAAGGGACATAGAGTAATAAAAACACTTGTCTGCAGTTCTAACCCAAAAATAGTTTTTGTCTGCCTCCCTGTTAGAGAGGTTCCCCATCACTTCCACCTACAGTAAATGAGGAAAAATGTTCCCAGTAGAGATGCAGGCAGCAGTAAAAGCCTGACAGAGGCTCAAACCCCCTAAAATATAAATCCCTCAGTCCCCTCCAAGGAGCTCTCAGACATGAAGAAAGTTAAATAACATGCTACTATGGAGGCTGTCAGTGTCAGAGATATTAAAGAGGGACACTAGCCAACCTTTTTTTTTTTTTTGTGGACAGAGTAGGAAAGTTTTATCACCACTTTGGGAGTTCTTCATTCCTGGTCTGGGATGAAGAGGGCACATACAAAATAGTTTTCTACATGCCGTGGAATTGAGCCATGTTGATCTATACAGATCAGTGAAGCTCCGCTGCAATGGCGTGAACCAGCCATAAATCATAACATGACAAAGGTGGATTCATTTTGCTGGTACAGGTCCACTTTAAGCTTATGAAGACATCCATAGTACAGCAGGATTTCGGCCTTTTTCATATTTCATGATAAGCAGCCTATCTAGAGCAAACACTGATAAGACACAGACGGCAAACAGGAGGTTTTTTTTTTTTTGCATCAAGAGGCGATAGAGGAAATAGTACAATCCAGCTCATTCAGAAGATTTAAGTATTAAGTATTGAGCTTGGGAACAGAGCTTCTGCTGGATTATCGCTACTGATTGTTGGGCGACATTTGTTGGAATTTAAACAAATACACTGATCAAACTGGGAGATGCAAGAAACAGACACAGGGGATTGAGCCAAGAGTTTTTGTTTTCCATCCCAACAATGATGGGTACAGCAAGGCCTCCTCCTTTAAAATGATCTAGCTGCCTGTTTAAACTTGTAAATGCACACCACTCTACAGCACCATGTGCATTTCATACGGTTGCAGCGCAGTTGCGGCAGAACCCAGTGCATGGCCCTGCTTGTATAACGACCCCTTACGCTTTTGTCCTGGTGAGCAATATTAGTTTGTGATATAATTTTATTTATGGTCTAGAGCCCTACGGACGACATGAGTAACGATGACACATAGGAACAACACAAAACTCACCAACATGAAATAGACCTGAAAGTGTGCCTTGGTCTACCGTATGGTACACCAAAATAAGGGGGCATACCCTAGATAAGGAATGATAAGAAGTAGTTATGGAATAATGTGGAATGAGTATTCAGTCTGGGGTAAGAATACTTGGAAGAGGCTTTTAAAAGGGGAGGGTGGGTGGGTATCACGCACAGGAAACCGACAAAGACCGGCGGCCTTTGGGCTGCTTAAATACCCTCCGGGCTCCTCCCATAACTTCAGGCCGGTACCCGGCCTTCCAATTTATGGTCTAGAGCCCTACGGACGACATGAGTAACGATGACACATAGGAACAACACAAAACTCACCAACATGAAATAGACCTGAAAGTGTGCCTTGGTCTACCGTATGGTACACCAAAATAAGGGGGCATACCCTAGATAAGGAATGATAAGAAGTAGTTATGGAATAATGTGGAATGAGTATTCAGTCTGGGGTAAGAATACTTGGAAGAGGCTTTTAAAAGGGGAGGGTGGGTGGGTATCACGCACAGGAAACCGACAAAGACCGGCGGCCTTTGGGCTGCTTAAATACCCTCCGGGCTCCTCCCATAACTTCAGGCCGGTACCCGGCCTTCCAATTTATGGTCTAGAGCCCTACGGACGACATGAGTAACGATGACACATAGGAACAACACAAAACTCACCAACATGAAATAGACCTGAAAGTGTGCCTTGGTCTACCGTATGGTACACCAAAATAAGGGGGCAAAAACCTTCAGGTAGGGGATAATTATTTATTAAAGGTAATGTCACTGAGTAAGTCGAGCAAAGGCCTGAGCCATCTCTAGCTGTGGGTTAGGTATGTAGCGAGAGAAGCAGGCCGATTTCCACCGACCCAGTTTCTTGATGACATGGTCCGGAACCCCCTGTCTTGAGGCCGTCATGGCCGCCCCGATCCGGAATGAATGCCCGGAGTACTGGCTGGGGTCCAACTGAAGATTGCTGAGAAGGACCCGGACATGTTCCACGAACTGCGACGAGTTGAGAGGTTTTACTGGAAAGGGTAAAAGCGGACTGGACCCTGGGCGGTCGGATAGCAGTGCCGTCAAGCGGTTTAACACGGCAACTGGGCACCAGTTGTTGTGAGTCCTGTACAGGTGAATATCTACTCCGGAACCTCGCTGCTGAGTTTTAGACGTCGCCAGGTGAAGGACGTAGTGATCCTGGTGGCGGCAGAGATTACTTCTATGCAAGACTGGACCGGCTGGGTGACTGCGAGTAAACTCGCTGGGCCGTAGAAACCCATAAAACGCCATGTGTATCGCAGCCTGCAGGACGGTGCTGAGGAGGAGACCGAAAGGGGACCTATCCAGGATGTCAGACATCCCCTTGAAGATCTCCCCAGTGATAGGCAGCCGCTTCGGGCTGACTGGCGGCTGGTGTTTCTGAACTCCACGCAGTAGCGCCCTCACTGCGTGGCAGGAGAACACCGAAGGCCTCGCGGGGTCTTGAAGTGACAAGTAGTGCTGCACCCCGGCCACGTACTGGCGTATCGTGCTGTGTGACAGTGCTAGGTGAGAATGACAATAAGCGATAAATGCCAGAACCTGCTTGACGCTGGAAGATTCACGAGGGCGATGGGGCAGGAACTTATTAAACGCCCTCCAGGCCGTCCGGTAGGCCCGACGGGTGTTGCGGGCGAGCGAAGCGTTGATGATGTTAGTAGCTGAGTGTAGATGTGGGGCTAGTCCAAGGTCAGTTGTGACCAATCCGGGATAGTGGCTGAAAGATGGTAGGCTCCTGGCATCTGTTCAAAGAAAGAAATAAAGTTAAAACGGGAGAGTGCGTCCGCTGCTGAGTTAAACTTCCCTGGAATGAATGAGCAGTAAACATTGAACTGATGTTGTAGGGATAGCTGGACCAGTCTGCGGAGGAAGGACATGACGGGCCTGGATTTAGACCTGCCCTTGCTGATGATCTCGGCTGTGGCTTGATTGTCTGTCGTGAAAGCCACAGTCTGTCCAGACCAATGGTGACCCCATAGGTGAGCGGCTGCTACGATGGGGAACAGCTCAAAGAGGGCTGACGTGGTAGTGAAGCCCGGTGTGGCTAGTGCTTGAGGAGGCCAAGGGGCGGCGAACCACAAATGGCCAAAAATGGCGGCGCATCCTGTGGATGCCGCCGCATCGGTCACCACCTGAGGTGACTGCGTGGACACTACTGGGATGAACAGGGACACACCGTTCCAATTACTAAGAAAGTGTTCCCACATGGCCAGATCTGCCCTGGCTGCTGAATCCAGCCTGATGACCTGGTCTGGGTCCTGAGTGTAGGACAGGAAGACCAGCAACCTGGAGACGAAGGAGCGGCCCTGGGGGATGATTCTCATAGCGAAATTCAGCATCCCGAGGAGAGACTGAAGTTGCTTCTGAGTACATCCCCCCACCCGGGTGAACTCTCGCAGAACCGTCCTGATACGGTTCAACTTGTCTGCGGGAAGGCTGGCCTGCATGGCAAGCGTGTCAAGGTCGATGCCCAAGAACGTGATCTTGTGCGCCGGGCCGTCGACCTTGTGTTCCGCTATTGTCAAAGATTGTCAAAAACCGTCCTCAACTTTCCAAGGTCCCCTGGGGGAGCCCCGGGTGGCTCTATCAGAAGGAAGTCATCCAAATAATGGATGACCTCGTGGCACTGTGCCTCGTGGAGAAGGATCCAAGCCAGGGTCTCCGCGAACTTGTCAAATAACCAAGGACTACTTTTAGACCCGAAGGTCAATTTGGTCGCGAAATAATATCGCTCCCTCCACTTAATGCCGTGCCAGCACCACAGGGAAGGATGTATGGGCAGCAGCTTGAAGGCGTCGGATATGTCCGCCTTCGAGAGCCAAGCACCCACCCCCGCCCTGAGAATGGCCTGGATAGCCATGTCTACCGAAGCGTACTTCAGTGAGAACTCCTCGGAGGGGATGAGCGAGTTGAGACTGGGAACGACGGAAGAATGAGGCGCTGACAGATCATACACCAGACGTTTTTTATTTGAAAATTTTCCCTGTACAAGCCCGATAGGGCTAACCCTCCAGATACTAAAGGGAGACTGACTGAACGGGCCTATCATAAAGTCCCGATCCAACTCCGTCTGCAGAAGGACGTCAATCGCTGGCTCATCTGTTGCTGCTGAGCGTAGGTTCGGACATTCGTGGGTGGAGTGGGGCAGGGTGATGAGCCCGGTATGAAACCCATCGGTGAAACCTCGGATGAGGTAGCTGGCGAGTGACGGAGTGGGGTGTGAGGTCAAGTAAACATCGAGCCAAAGGACATTGACCCGGCTTAGTCACGGTTTCTTCTGCTTGACCTCACACAGGACCCTGGGGTGCGCCCTCTGGCATAGGGTGCAAACGTGCAAGAGGCGGCACTGGCTGAAATTGCAGGAGCCGTAGTTGAAATTGTTGCAAATGGCGGCTCCCCCAACCATCCGCAACTGACGTCCCAACTTGTCCACCTTCTGCCCTTGCGCCGGGGCCTGCTGAGCCTGGCTCGTGCTGGTAGAGGCCGTGCTAGCTATCGGATGGACAGAGGCTATGTTGGCACACCAGACCGTGGTGTGGGACGCTGACTGACAGACAGCACATAGCGGGGAGCGTAGACCCGCGAAGTGGCGGCAGAACAACTCCGTGTCCACTACGCTCCAGTCCGTTGTCAAATGGAACTGTAAGAATCTGGCCGCGGCTTTGGCCGAGAAGGACCAATGATAGTCGTAGAACGCTGAGCCACCGTATTTGTGGCCCAGGTCTACGATCAAATGGAGGTAGAGGTCCAGTTCCTCCCGCCTGCCGGGGGAGGCTGAGCACAGCACGTCCCTGAACATGCCGAAAGCGAGCGTGAACTCGGGCACCGTGAGCTTTCTGTTGAGCCTCGGATCCTTTGCTTTCAAAACCACCGAGACGTCCCCCCAGGTGTAGGCCTTGTTCTCGGCCAAGTCATGGACCGAGATCATGAGTGAGGCCAGGTTAACGTCTCTGCCCTCTAAAATGTCCTTCCTTACGCTGGGTGGCACCAGGTGGGAAGGGTGAACGGTAGTCGTGGCAAGCTCACTACCTGCGGCCGGTGCACTGATGGCTGGGACCACCGCAGGGTCCGGAACCGTGGCAGCCGGGCTGGTCTCTAGACGAGACACCCTGTCCTGGACCTCAACGATCGAGGAAGACAGGGAAGACACGAGAGTGTGTAGCTGAGCGATGGTGGCTGAAATAGATTCCAGAGACGCCTGCTGGCTGCTGGGGCCTGCTGCGGCCGGTGGTGGGAAGAGGAGCCTGAATAGCTCCGCCTTCCTGGCCGCGGACGAGAAGGGTATCCCTCTGCGCCTCAGCTCGGCGGACAGCCTGGGAATTGTCCATGCCCTAAGAGACTGGACACTGCCAGCCTCGGAGGCTGACGCCGGAGATAGCGGGGTGGTGAGGTCATCGCTGCCGACTGATGACATGGCGGCTGCCAAGACCCGTTACTTAGTAGACTGGTCACGTGTCTGCAGGCTGGGCCTATAAAGAGGTGACAAGAAATGAGTTTGGACGTGTCACCTACTGTATACGTACCTGACATGAGAAAGCAGGAGCCCCCCCGTGCCCCTGCGTTTTTTTTTTTTTTACCTGCTTGAACCCTGATCAAGCTGGTGCAGGTGGACCTACTGAATCCGACTGACCTGAGAGAGTGTGAGAGAAAGTACCTATTTAAGAGCCTGAAACTGCTGCCGTCCAGAGCGACGGAACCCAACGTGGATGATAATAACAGGCGATAGTGACTTAAGTCGACTGCCGAGACAGCTGTGGAATCAAATGACAGATAACAACACGAATGACTGACATGACATGTTGCCTTAACTGAAATGAACTTCCCGTGACAGGGCCCGGCCTGTTCGTACCGTATGGGGGTGACTGTGAGCCGGACTCTGGAGCACGTACAGAAATGAGGCAACCGTGAAATGAGGCCAACTGCCTGGGTACGCTGAGGCCGAACTGTGACATCCGGTGCCACCGGGTCCGACTCCAAGTGCTACAGTATGCATTTGGAACGCAAGCACTCGTGTGCCAGCGACCTCGACCGTCATGCCACTGTCTAGTGACTGGACTCCTTTCTCTCTTTTTTTTTTTCCTTTTGTAGAAATGCGGCCGGCCTAGGGCACGCCGGCGCGAATTCGTACAGGGAGGTGACCAATTAACGTCGGGGCGTGGTAAGGTGAAATAGAAATGATATAACATGACAAGGACAAGAATCAAAGTCTCTTATTTTTTTTTTTTTTTTTTGCGATTCCGTCCCTGGCGCATGTATAGAAATGAGGCCGGCCTAGGGCACGCCGACACGAATTAGTGCGGGAAAGTGACTGCATTCCTGCCGGGCGTGGTAAGATGACAGAAATGACATACCATGACAGGGGCAAGAATCAAGAATGCACGCAACCTGTGATGCGATTCCGCCCTTGGCGCATGTATCGAAATGAGGCCGGGTAGTCGTGCGTCTGGATCGCCCCGATCGGAGCATCTATGGATGCGACCGGACCTACCCAGAGGTATGGTGACCGAAATGAAACCATGACAAAGACTAGATTACAACAGACCGAGCAACTTGTAACCGAATCTAATCTTTGGAGCATGTATAGAAAGGAGGCCGAGCGGCTAGGCGAATCAGTGCGAATCGATGCATCCCCGATGCGACCGGATTCAGACCGATACGTGGCCAATGACCGATATCATGCCAAAGGCTGGACTCGAGCCCGCATCCGTACGGGCTGTGGGCCAATCTCTGAAACATGTATGGTAATACGGCCGTACCCTGGGTACCCCGAGACAAATCCGTGCCTAAGTGCGACATGACTTGAATCTGAGTGCGGCCAGGATCGAAATGATGGCATGAACGCCCTGTTTAACTGATGCGAAATGACTTAGCATGACCGAATGGCCTGATACGTTAGCCATGTTTGAAATGATGAAATGATTGCCATGCTAATACATGAAATGATTCGACACGGTCGAAGTGAATCGTACCATTAACATGCCAACAGCGATTCGGAATGCAAAATAGCGATTCGGCACGCTTGCTGGCATAACCGATTTGAATAATATGACAGTACATGTACGATGCGTGTGAGTGCGAACGGCACCCGTGCGTGAGCCATGTTTGAACGATTCAAAGACTACGTAGTACGACCGCGTAAGGGGAACCCTTGAGTGCCGGATGCGGCATCGGTCGGAGTGTCATGGCGGGCGGCCCTGAATGTGCGTGCCGCTAGGTGGCTCCCGATCGTGTACAAACAAAAACGTGCGTGTGACTGTTTAGGTTTTTCGAGACAAGCGGTGCGTGGTTCGTGAGCTACGCAGACCACAGTTTAGTGACATGATAAGCAGTGCATGAGAACGTAAAACATGGGAGCCGAAGCCCTACCTGCGACAGCCGAACCAGACTCTTTGTACGGAACTGCGACTCGGCGACACGAGTGCGACACGAAGGGACAACACGACTTACGAACACGGAACGCGGGACTGCAACAAAAGGAGGCGGACAGACGAAAAAACGGAGCTCACGGAGCGGCACCAACAGCGCTTGTCTCGAACGAGTCGGTCCTAGATGTCTGACGTATCAGATATCATGCACAGGAAACCGACAAAGACCGGCGGCCTTTGGGCTGCTTAAATACCCTCCGGGCTCCTCCCATAACTTCAGGCCGGTACCCGGCCTTCCAATTTGTTGACTAGAGTTGTTAGCATAGGCATGCACAGGGGGTGTGCCAGATGTGCCTGGGCACACCCTAATCACCCTGTAGGACGCAGATACTGCCTGCTGATAATTCACCAAGGCCCCCCATCTGGGATCCTAAAACAAAATGTAAAAATAATAAAAGAATAAAATTGCAAAAAACAAAACAAAAATAAAATAATAAAAACGAAAAAAACGAAAAGCGATATATTATATACAGTGGTGTGAAAAAGTGTTTGCCCCCTTCCTCATTTCCTGTTCCTTTGCATGTTTGTCACACTTAAGTGTTTCGGAACATCAAACCAATTTAAACAATAGTCAAGGACAACACAAGTAAACACAAAATGCAATTTGTAAATGAAGGTGTTTATTATTAAAGGTGAAAAAAAATCCAAACCATCATGGCCCTGTGTGAAAAAGTGATTGCCCCCTAAACCTAATAACTGGTTGGGCCACCCTTAGCAGCAACAACTGCAACCAAGCGTTTGCGATAACGTGCAATGAGGCTTTTACAGCGTCCTGGAGGAATTTTGGCCCACTCATCTTTGCAGAATTGTCCTAATTCAGTTACATTAGAGGGTTTTCGAGTATGAACGGCCTTTTTAAGGTCATACCACAACATCTCAATAGGATTCAGGTCAGGACTTTGGCTAGGCCACTCCAAAGTCTTCATTTTGTTTTTCTTCAGCCATTCGGTGGTGGACTTGCTGGTGTGTTTAGGATCATTGTCCTGCTGCAGAACCCAAGTTCGTTTCAGCTTGAGTACACGAACAGATGGTCGGACATTCTCCTTCAGGATCTCTTGGTAGACAGCAGAATTCATAGTTCCTTTTATCACGGCAAGTCTTCCAGGTCCTGAAGCAGCAAAACAGCCCCAGACCATCACACTACCACCACCATATTTTACTGTTGGTATAATGTTCTTTTTCTGAAATGCAGTGTTCCTTCTACGCCAGATATACTTGGACACACACCTTCCAAAGGGTTCCACTTTTGTCTCATCGGTCCACAGAATGTTGTCCCAAAAGTCTTGGGGATCATCAAGATGTGTTGTGGAGAAATTGAGACGAGCTTTGATGTTCTTTTTGCTCAGCAGTGGTTTTCTCCTTGGAACTCTGCCATGCAGGCCATTTTTGCCCAGTCTTTTCCTGATGGTGGAGGCATGAACGCTGACCTTAATTGAGGCAAGTGAGGCCTGCAGTTCCTTGGACGTTGTTGTGGGGTCTTTTGTGACCTCTTGGATGAGTCGTCGCTGCGCTCTTGGGGTAATTTTGGGCGGCCGGCCACTCCTGGGAAGGTTCACCACTGTTCCATGTCTTCGCCATTTGTGGATAATGACTCTCACTGCGGTTCGCTGGATTTACAAAGCTTTGGAAATGGCTTTATAACCCTTTCCAGACTGATAGATCTCAATTACTTTCTTTCTCAATTGTTCCTGAATTTCTTTGGGTCTCGGCATGATGTGTAGCTTTTAAGGATCTTCTGGTGGACCTTACTGTGTCAAGCAGCTCCTATTTAAGTGATGCCTTGATTGTGAACAGGTGTGGCAATAATCAGGCCTGGGTGTGGCTAGAGAAATTGAACTCAGGTGTGGACAACCACAGTTATAGTATGTTTTAACAAGGGGGGCAATCACTTTTTCACACAGGGCCATGATGGTGTGGATTTTTTTTCACCTTTAATAATAAACACCTTCATTTACAAATTGCATTTTGTGTTTACTTGTGTTGTCCTTGACTATTGTTTAAATTGGTTTGATGTTCCGAAACACTTAAGTGTGACAAACATGCAAAGGAACAGGAAATGAGGAAGGGGGCAAACACTTTTTCACACCACTGTATATATATAATAATTTATTTAGTGATATATATAATTACATTTTTATATATGTATAAATAAATAAAATAAATATATTACATTTTTTCCCATATATATTTCTATATATATATATATATATATATATATATATATATATATATATATATATATATATTTATTTATTTATTTAGAGATATATATGGGAAAAAATTTAATATATATATTTATTTATTTAGAGATTTTTAATAATTTATTTAGTAATATATATAATAAAATTTTTTCTATATATATATATATATATATATATATATATATATATATATATATATATATATATATATATATATATATATATATATATATTATATATATATATATATATATATATATATATATATATATATATATATATATAAATAAATATATTACATTTTTTCCCATATATATCTCCTCTAAATATATATATACATATATTTATATGTATATATATATATATATATATATATATATTAAATATTAAAATTATATATATATGGAAAAAATGTAATTATACATATCTCTAAATAAATAAATAAATATATATATACACGCACACACACACTTTGGGGTGCACACCCTACTAAATAGTACATAATAGTACATACTGCCATTATTGCCAAATTGCTTTTGAAGTCTACACATCATCTTCCCCATCCTTGCTTCAGTACTTGACAGGTCCCAAACCCGGAGTAAATTAGCAGCCAGTAAAGCCGGAAATTCCACTCTGTGTTCCCGGGCAGTGACATTGGGGATGAGGATGACCTTTACTCTCTGATGCTTTCCTGTATGAATCTTTTATATGTGATTGAGATTGGAAAAGAAAAATATTAATCCCCATGCAGCTAACTGTATTATATTATACAGTATTTATATAGCATCAACAATTTGTGCTGCCCTTTACAATATAAAGGGAGACAATACAGTTACAATACAATACAAGAGGGTTAGGAGGCCCCTGCTCATAAGAGCTTACTATCTAAACAAATAATATTTTTTTTCTCCTGTCTACAGCCAGCCACAGAAGCTGCTCATTATTTGTCCTTTTTAATTAGACGGAATGCTTCTTTAGGTCACTCTTGAGTTATTTTTCCTTTGTGTTTATGTTGGTGAAAAGTAAAATTTTTGGTGTGGCAATATAGTTTGTCAAGTGTAGAGGGCTCATTCAGATGGCAGATTAGCTTCATGGTATGGGCATATTTACAGACCTTATTCACCTCCTTTGGAGGTGCCCCAAGCTTCACCGATACTGGACGGCAGTCCTGGGTACCCTTAATAGGGTATTCCAAACTAAGGTACCCCTTGACCCTAAATACTGCATGTTAGGCATCATAAGTGATATTATCTTAGAGGAACCTACATGGGTTGTATTTAATAGATCCCTATTCCAGGCCCGGGAAAAACACTTCTTATGCTTTGGAAGTTGCCCGAGTCTCCTTCACACCAGTTATGGGTGACGCATATGGGAAATACCCTTATCTTTGAAAAATATGTCTACCAACACAGGGGCTGCCCGGGAGAATTTAAAAGATTATGGGCGCCATGGTTGGACACCCCTGGCCTCAGTCCACGTGAACTTGTCCAGATGAGGTTACTGCAGTGCCCCAGTTGTCCAACATGACCAATGCTTGGTCTTGACCTTGCCTAGTTGGTGGATGTTTATGCTTGAGTCCATTGATATACCCAGTGTACACTTAACTGAAAATGTACATGTGCAAATAATGTGCTCATTGGTGTTGTTTTACTTGATATTTTTGGCTTCCCTTTGTGATAATTATTGGTGAAATGCTGTTGTGGAAAATGTTTTCTTTTTCCGATACCGGATTGTATCTTTAATAAAGAACCTGTTTGATATAAAAAAGAAAAAAAGATGACAGATTTGCTTTGTCCCCCCATGCACATGCAGCAGGGGCACAGGCACAATCACATGTCAACGTGAGTACTTTAGTTTCAAATTTTATGTGGGATCTTCATGCTTTGCCAGCAAGAAACTTTCTTTCAACCGAAAAATACATGTATGCTTGTGTGAATGAGCCTTCATTTTCAAATTTAATTGGCTCTAAAGGCTGCTGCTGAATCCTACGATTCTGTGTCTAATTGATAAAAGCAAAAAATATCAGGCAGGATCCTAGTTCTGCTCCTGCATGAGCTGTATTGCCAGTTGATTTGATGTCTTGGGATCTTATGCCGCGTACACACGGTCGGAATTCTCGTTGGGAAAACTGTCTTGCCTACACACGGTCACACCAAATTCCGACGGTCAATAACACTGCGGCATACAACGCGTTCGACAGCACTATTAAAGGGAAGTTTAATACTTCTGAGCATGCGTCAAATTGTTTCCGAGCATGCGTCAGAATTTTGCGTGTCGGAATTGCATACACACGATCGGAAAATCCGATAGAAAGGTTTTCCGTCTGAAAAATTAAGAACAGGTTCTCAATCCAAAGTCCGTCGGAAATTCCGACAGAAAAAGACCGATGGGTATATACACGGTCGGAAAATCCGATGAAAAGCTCCCATCGGACTGTTTCCATCGGAAATTCCGACTGTGTGTACGCGGCATTAGAGTAGAAAGTTGTGCACTGTTTTCCTCCTAATAAAAGGCAGATTCCCAGCAATACAGAAGGGGTTAGAAGGGTGATACCAGCGCCAGATTCCCATGAAATAGAAATGTTTTGGAGAAACTTGACATTCCAAGGTATGGGTCTCCAGAGTGGGGTGACTGAGCTAAGAATAGCCCCCCATCGCTGTTTAATTTAGCCAAGGTCGAAGACTGGACTCGGCACACGGCTAAGAGTCAGCAGAAGGAGAACAGCTGTCATCTTAGAACCTCTTCTGAAACCATGTCTTTATACAAACTGTCTCGGCTGTGTTTATTTAAAGGGTAAATCAATGTACTATTTATAAGTGGGGTTTAAATTCAAGGCATTGATTTATAAATATTTATAAAACACAAGAAAAAAAAAGACTAAAAATATCACTGCCTATTATGGGGATGTTACTACAAAATAAAGTTCATTATAAAAAAAAAAGGCAACAATTCCAGACAATGCAGGTTGACAGCTTCAGTCTTGTGTGTATAACCAGAATTCCAGTGGAGATGATCATGTCATGGACTAAATATGGGCATGTGTCCATATAAGGGCACTGATGTCACCAGCATCCCGCCCCTTTGTTTACACGTGCTGCACTTCATTACGATAAGGGTCATACCAGACCCTTATCAGAGCATAAAGCCCGGCACATCAGGATAACGGGGGTGAACGAGCAGCCCCCCCTCCTGAACCATACCAGGCTACACGCCCTCATCATGGGCGGGATCCCCCCAAAGCACCTTGTCTCCATGTTGAGGAGGACAAGAGCCTCTTCCTAACAACCCTGGCCCAGTTGTTGTGGAGGTGCAGGGGGTGACTTATCGGAATCTGGAAGACTCTTTTAACAAGGGGCACCTAGATCCTGCCCCCATGTGAATAAGTATGGAGTACATAATATATGAGTAAAAACACAACAAGCCCTTTATTAAAAATAAAAAATGTCCCCCCAAAGTAGATCCAACGTCAATCATGCTGAACACCGGCCACCGACCCAAAGCAAAAAAAAAAAAAGACCCGCACAGACACTTGGCTCCCATCCACTGACAGCTCCGTTGTCTTAAATAACTAAGGGCGGGGCACTTGATGACATAATAAGGTGACCCTGCTCCCTTGTGACATCCTCGACCCAGCATGCCCCTTGTCAATGATGTCACAAGGGGGTGTGGTCACATGTTTATGCCATCCAGTGGCCCTGCCCCTTCGTTTTTAAAGAACTGTCAAATGACGGGAGCCTTCATGGGGTGTGAACTTTTTTTTTCAGGTTGAGACATTCATTGTGCATGTACTTCGGGGAACATTGTTTGTGTTTTTAATTGTTTTTTTATACTTCTTTTTGGTGAATGTGTAGGGGTACAATGTACCCCATACTCATTCACATGGGGGGGCAGGATCTGGGGACCCTCTTGTTAAAGCGGGCTTCCAGATTCCGATAAGCCCCCCCCCCCCCCCGAAGACCCCATCAACCACCGGCTAGGGTTGTGGGAAGAGGTACTTGTCCCTATCAACAAAGCACCCCCCCCCATGTTGACAGCATGTTCCCTGGTGTGGTTCAGGAGCATTCACTTGTCCCCCCCCCCTTCCTAACCTGCTGGGCAGCATGCTCAGATAAAGGTCTGGTATAGATTTGGGGGGGGGCACACCATTTTCTTTTTTTTTATTTTGGCGTGAGGTTCCCCTTAAAATTCATACCAGACCTGAAGGGCCTGGTATGAATTGGGGGGGGGGGAGCCCACTCAGTTTTAATGCTGGCATTCTTTGGCTTATATTCAGCTGTCAGTGGGGAATTTACATGCTGGCATTTTTTCAGCTTTCAGCGCTTTTGAATGACAATTGCGCAGCTGTCAGTGGGGAATCCTACTGACAGCTGATGAGTCATTGGTTGTTAAGGATGCGGCGGCTGCCCGCTCCTTATCTAATAGCTTTTCACAGTATGTTAAAGAGCCTTTCCTATTAGAAAAAAAAATCGCAAAATGCATCAAAAACACAACACTTGCATTTCTGGTGCCGGTCCATTGAAGTCTATGACACGCAAAACACAATCTACTGTGGGAAAAAAAAGTTCCTGACTCTTTCCAAAAACGCAGCAGCTGAAAAACATATAGATGGGAACGCATCCCATAGGAAACCATGTTACATGGACTGTAGTGCGTTTCTACAAAATGCACTAAAGGACGCATAGGTGTGAATCTACCTGCAGAGATATAAATAAATGCTAGATAAAAATATATATATATATGGGTGAATTGGGGCTGCTAAGTGATAACAATGTAACAAATTTTAATAAAAATATATGAAAATCTATAAAGTGTACTGTCTCTTTAAGACATCATCATATACAAGAGCAAATGTGTTATCTGCATGAACACAATTTACAATGTGTGCTAGTGCTGATCATTGAATATGTGTCCAAAGTGTATCCATTTCTTTAAAGATTCCAAAGTGCATAAATCAGAAGAAAATCAACACCAATGTATCAAACAAAAAGTCAATAAAAAATCAACTCAATATCTAAGTTCATAAAAAGTGCTGGTGAAATGAAAGAATTTTAATCTTTAATCAGCGAAAATGGTGACTCTTCACATTAGGTCTGCACTCCCCAAAGGGATGTACCCCTACAGGGGTAAAAGACCTCACAATGGAGTCAGCTCTTTATCCTGCGTTCCCTCTTTGGTATCTGCGATCTTTCAATGCATTTATGTATAGATGGATAGAAAAAAAAGGGGATCCCATCGTGTAAATCCATAAATAAAAGTTTATTGAATAAATATCTTTTTATAAAAAAGCACTATAACTAGTGCTGCCAAATAGTATTCAACTAAAAAAACAAGATCGTCTGGGACGCCTTGCGTTCCACAGAGCAGAAACGCCAAACCGGAAGTGACATAGTGATGCTGAAAGCTCCCCCCAACGCATTCCGTCATACACCGTCATCAGGAGCTGTGCCATCTTCGTACACCTCACGTCCTTTATACCATGCGGTTGCCCAGCAGTAAACATATATATTTAGAGGCTCTAATGGAATGAGGAAGTTTTGCAGTAGAAAAATTTTAAGAATATTATTAGAAATATTAAAAGTTAGAGATGAAACAATTTATACCGGAAACAGGGACCCCAGGGAATTTTATTATTTCTTTTCATAAATAAATGCTGCTGATTTTCCACTGCTGCCTACTCCACCATGTCAGTGGGAAATGGGAATGTAATAAGTTGAAGCCATGTCTACAGTATTTCAATATATACTACAACACTGAAGTCTTGCTCTCAAAAAAACTGTCAAGCCTCATGCATACGGGCTGCTGTGGGAAGGTAAAAACATGAGGTTAATCCATGGTTTTACCCCCCAATCACCCAGCTAAAAGATAGCTTAGGGTTGTAGACATGCCTCGGGCTTGATGCTTTGAATGGGGTCATGGTGCGACCATGAGACAAATGGCTTGTGGTTTCGGCATTATTTCACCTACAAAATCCTTATTTCGCTGTCAAAACAATGGCATTCTGGAGGCGGCAGCTTTTCCTCCTGAATTACTGCAAACCGCTGCTCTTCTTCTGAAAAGGGATCCAATGCCTGAGAACGAGGCCTAACAGAATTAGATGTAATAATGATTTGTTTTAACTTGAGCCAAACCAAGAATCCATGGGAATAAAGTCCTGCAAGTTATTAAATTTTTTTTTAAAGCTGGTTGTCCCAAAACAGCAAAGCCCAAAGGTTTTTGTATAGAGAGAAAATATTTCTCACTATCCTATTAATTAGCTGCCCTTGGGTGAAGGCGAATCCTTCCCCTCCCAGGATAATTATCAGGCTGTGCGCTTCACTATCCATTGTTGCAGGTTACACAAGGAACACAACAATGCTTATTGTTACAGCGGAGGCTGCGGTGTTGCGCTGTGTAAAAGCACAGCCCGCAGATATTAGTTCTGTTATCTGCACACAAGCACTGCTGGGAAACCGCACTATAATATATATATATATATATAACAAGGGCTGGAGGCAGTTGAAAGAACAATGAACACTGTTATAATCAAAGCTAGCTAGATACTTGTTTTCTCACAAACAGATTCATAGGGGGTTATTTACGAAAGGCAAATTCACTTTGCACTGAAAGTGCACTTGGAAGTGAAGTCGCTGTAGATCCAAGGGGGACGTGCAAGGAAAATAAAAAAATAGCATTTTAGCTTGCACATGATTGGATGATAAAATCAGCAGAGCTTCCACTCATTTCAGATCTACCCCGTAGATTTAGAGCGACTGCACTTCCAAGTGCACTTGCAGTGCAAAGTGGATTTGCCTTTCATAAATAACCCCCATGGTGTTCTGTCTTTGGATGCGTGTTTTTTAGATGAGGGTTTTCCTGTCCACAAAATGTTGGAGAAAGTCAGGAATATTTGGGGCTCATGCACACAGGACGCTTTTGCAGCTGCTTTTAGGGGCATCTGGTGTTTTTTTTACTGCCTCTGAAAATGTGTCCATGCACACATAAACTTTGGAGTTTGGAGGCATAAACGTTTAGGGGCAGTAAAAAAAAATGACTGCCAGTGCGTTCAGGAGCAGAGGCTGTTTGGCTGTAAAAATGTAAAACGCCCAAAAAAACGCTGCTAAAGACTGTAACAAGCTGTTAGCTGCGTTTAGCCACGTTTGATGGTTTTAGGCATTTTTACTGGAAAAATGTGCTTAAACGCTGATAAACGCTATTCAAAAACGCAGTTAAAATTGTGTTTTTAGCGCTGCTTTTTCCTGACAGCAGCTCTGGCGTTTTTCAAACGTCCTTTGTGCATGAGCCCTTATAGTATATGCAGTAAAGCATGCTTGTTATACTAACAGTGGAACCTAAGGGGTTAATCCTCTGCATTGTGTAAAAAGGCTGTTTGATCCTGTATGCACAGATCCTCCCCTTCTTGCACTGTCTTCAAAACATGTCTGGATAAGGCAGAGTTACTGGAGTCAGGCTGCACATGCTCATTTTGGTGTGTATTGCTAGAGTTTTTTTTTTCTTGGGAGAGTGCATGTGATTAGCACAGGGCCAATCAGCACTGTCCAGACACAGGGTCAGGGGTCCTGTATCCTCAAGGGACAATCATGGGAGAATGAAAACTCCTCCTACAAGCTTTAACCAGGCACTGATAGAAGTCACAAGACTGCTATATACTGCTGATGAGAAAAGGTATTTAGCAGTTTATAATTACTAAAGCGATCGCATTTCCATGTGTACTTTGGGAGACCAGATATAGTGAATGCAGAATATGGGGCTTAGTAACACTTTAAGCCCGAGTTCACACTGAATCCGACTTGAGATTGTGTGAATTAACTGTAAAACACGATTTCAAAGCCACATGTCAGTGCGACTTCAGGTGCGACCTGGCTGACATCTGTGCGACTTCATGCACAGATGTCTATGGAAGTCGCACCTGAAATCTGCAAAAATAGTGAATTTCTTTTTCAAATCGGTGCTGCACTGATTTGAACAGTTCCATTGCCGACAATAAGGTACGACCTGTCCAATCGCATGACAACTCGCACTGGTGTGAACGGGGGCTAAATCTGGGATAAGCAAATATCCTTTGCTTAAATCGGGCATGTGTATTCTTCCTTGAATCTTCATGTGGTTTGTGTATTTCTTCCAGGCCTGTGCAGTAATCCAGTATAAAACTTGCTTTTGTGCAGGAGCTTCCTGTAATAAAGACTGGTCAATGCTGCTCTCTCTACTTGTGCAGTGTGACTGGTCTTATATATGCTGCAGGTTCGCTTTCACTTACAGGTCTCCTATCCTCCCCCAGCCTTTATCCAGACAGTAAAAGAACAAGCAGTACAAGATATACTAAAGGCCCGTACACACGATCTGACTTTCTGACAAACAACATGCAAATTAGCTGTTTTGGACTAACATCCGACCGCGTGTACGCTCCATCGGACCAACTTTTTCCAGGTTTCATCAGACTTTTGTTGGCTGTGCGAACGGACCAACCTTCTGCCAACAAAAGTCCGATGGACCAAAGTCCGACCGTGTGTACACAAAACCATCAGACTTTTGTACAAAGTACAAACACGCATGCTCAGAACCAATGCAAAAGATCAGACAACAATACAGAAGTTGACCAAAGGTGGCGCAGGAGTATTCGAATGTCCTCTTTTGAAGTGTCGTCAGTACGTTGAAACATCACTACGTTCATGTTTGTTGCCTAAAAAGTCCGATCGTGTGTATGCAATACCAACTTGGGGCCAACGCCCTTTGGACAAAAATCCACGGGAAAGTTGGTCCAAGGTCCGATCGTGTGTATGAGGCTTTACTCTGCTATTCTATCACTATTCTGCTTGTACTGTAGCACAAGGGATTCGCTCCATGTGCTGCCTCTCACTCTACCTCTTGGAGCTCTGCAGGGACTAATACCAAGTTAGATTCAAGTTACATTTAAAAAAGTATATTTCAAGACATACCTCTCAAAAGTCCCGGATCCTGCGGGACTGTCCTGGGTTGGCAAAAAAATCCTGCCGTCCTGTGCGTCCGGGCTGAGTCCCAGATCCCAGTGTTGGAACATATTCCGGTAAGTGTTGGGCGAACAGTTTGGCCCAAGCATGAGTTTGGGCCGAACATTGCCCCCCCCCCCCCCAATTGCCCTGTAATGGTGGTAAATTGTAATGGGTCTTTCCAGATTTTTTTTATTATTATCAAAGGAAAACTAGCACAAAATAGTAAAAAAGATAAATACTTTTTAAAGCTATAACTGTATATTTCTTGCTATTGCCATAATCTACCACCAAAAAGACCCCAAAATAAATGTTCCTTCTTCTGATGATCGCAGTGATACCCACATATGTGGAGTTATTTGTAGTTTGTACCCATAGTATGGCCCAGAATCAACAGTGTGCACTTCGTTTTTTCTATCCAGCCCAAAACACACTGACACAAACTGACAATGATACTAAATAAAAAATGTTTTTTACTCCTACCTAAAATATGCTGACCCTGACCTCTGACTCTGACCCTCCTGATCTAGCTATTTTCTTCCTTACATTATTATTATTATTTTATTTTACACAATCTGCTTTGTTTCCATTTTCTCTTCTAGCAAGGTGAATAATACAATGTATCTTTTTCTCCATTATGATCACTGTGATAGCCAATCAGAGTTGATCAAGTGATCAGGAACTGCACTTCCCAGTTCCCAATCGTTAGTACAAATCCCAGGACTCTCTGTAAAAAGCCCGGTCTCTGTGCTGGGATTTCATAGGGAGCTGATGAATGGCGTATGAGTTGCTTTTCAATGAGCTCAATGAGAAGAAACTCATACACCATTCATCACCTCCTCTGAGCTTTGGTATACTGTATTTTGTACTATTATGGTGATGTTTGCACCAATACAATTTTAACATTTCAAAAAACTTTGTTTATTGGAACAGCACTCTGACTCACGGCTCTGCTCCAACTTCACTTCCAATTCATTGGGAAAGCCCCAAATGTAGTTGCTCGGCCCCTTAGATCCACCTACTTTCAGAATTTTAAGGCTTCTTCCCATGTCAAAGATGCTCGATCTGTGCTCTAAATTTCTATAATAAGGCTTACCTGTAGGTAAAATGAATATCTCCTAACCTGTATAGTTTAGGAGATATTCACCCTGCATGCAGCTGCTGACGTCAGGGGCGCATGTGCTCTGAAGGTCCGGCGGACACTGCAGGAAAATCAGAGCTCCTTGCCAAAATAAGGAGACTGGGATGCGATGTGGTGACTGGGAGGCAATGCGGGGGCCTCCTTCTAAGGAAAGTATTTGATAATGAGCTAGTATGTGATGCATACTAACTCATTGGGGGTTATTTACCAAAGGCAAATCCACTTTGCACTACAAGTGCAAAGTGCAATTGAAATTGCACTTAGTTTCATAGTTAGTAAGGTTGAATAAAGACATCAGTCCATCCAGTTCTACACTTTCTCCAGTAAGTGTCTACAATTGTCCCTATCCCTGTATATTGCACACTCACATCTGTCCCTACCCTCAAGTAGCCCACAATCCAAGGTCCCCATTCATATACTAGGGCCAATTTTTGGACAGAAGCCAATTAACCTACCTGCATGTCTTTGGATTTGTGGGAGGAAACCGGAGTACCTGGAGGAAACACACGCAGGCACAGGGAGAACATGCAAACTCCAGGCAGGTGGTGTCGTAGTTGGGATTCGAACCAGCGACCTTCTTACTGCTAGGTGAGAGTGCTAAACACTACACCACTGTGTCGGCCAGAAGTGCAGTTGCTGTAAATCATAGGGGAAGATCTAAAATGAGGGGAAGCTCTGCTGATTTTATTATTCAATCATGTGCAAGCTAAAATGCTGTTTTTTATTTTCCTTGCATGTTCCCCTCGGATCTACAGCGACTGCACTTCCAAGTGCGCTTTCAGTGCAAAGTTAAGTGCATTTTGCACTTGTACTGCAAAGTGGATTTGCCTTTAGTAAATAACCCCCATTATGCCTTTGGCTTACAGGCTTTTTTTTTTTTTCATTTGCGTGCATACAACCGCTTTAAAGGGAGGAGAATTGAGTGGTTTCACAGCAGACTATGTGGGAATATACTATTAATTCCACCAAAAATTTGGTTTATATGCTACAATGTAAATGCGGGAAACAATGAACCCCAAATAGATCCGCGATGGATGATGGAACAGCATTCTGACTCTCGGCTCTGCTCCAACTTCACTTGAAAACCACGGGGACATATAAAATACAAATTCTCATAGTGAAGTAGATTCTTATATAAAATGTATTAGAAATTGAGAAATACTAATCACATTTTGAGTAAGATAAACAGGCATCACAATCCAATAAGCTGCAGCAATCCTAATGAAAGTCATTTTGTAGCAAAAAATACCGCTCTGTACTGCGCCATTCCTTTTTTTTTTTTAAATAAACTTTATTGACATGTCACAGACATTTTATAAAGTTCAATTGGGAGCCATGCGGTGCATGCATTACTCTTTTTCAGCGCACTGTGTCCGCACACCACCACCTTGTCATGTGGTGGGACTGCTCTCCATCTGGTGTGAATGGAGCCTAAAGGCCGGGTGCAGGGCCTGGCAGTGAAAGAGCTAAATAACATACTCAGAGGATGCTTTAAACCTGCACATGTACTAAGTGGTGCACATGTACAATGTACTACTGTATTACTATTATTATTATTATTAATAATAATATTATTATACAGGATTTATATAGTGCCAACAGTTTACGCAGCGCTTTACAACATAAGGGCAGACAGTACAATTACAACACCATTTAATACAGTAGGAACCAGAGGGCCCTCCTCGTTAGAGCTTACAATCTAAGAGGGACATGAACATGAAATGGTGAACCTGTACTAAAGCAAAAGTGACATTTACAAAGAAAAAATAATACCATTTACTTTGTCGCTAAGTGACATTTCCCCACTGCTTTAATTTGTTTGTTAACTAAGTAGCCAGGGATTCCCTTCAACATCTATTCCAGACCTTATCACAGATGAGGGTCTGGTACGTATTATAAGGGATGACCCCACAAAAATGTAAAAAAAAAAAAAAAGTGGGGTTCCCCCTAAAGATCCATATGTTATGAATTTTTAAGGGGGTACTGCATGCAAAAAGCAAACCAAAAAAAAAAGGTTGGAACCCCCCCCCCCCCCAAAAAAAACCTTATCTGAGCATGCCTGGCTGGCCAGGAAAGGAGGACAGCAGTGAGTATGTGTTGTCGTCCTCGTGGGGACAAAGGGCCTCTTCCCCACATCCTTGTGGGAGTCTTCAGGAGGGTCTTATCAGAATTTGGAACCCCTCTTTACAACAAGGGGCCCCTCTGTGTATGAGAAAATGGTACATAGCATCATGGTTACCCATTCACAAAAAAAAGTAAAGCAGTAAAAACACCACCTCATGACAAAGTCATTTATATAAAAAAAATTACCCCATGATGTAAGTTCATCGTCAGTCACATTGTCCAGCAAAGTGGATTAACCAATCAATATGAATGACGCCCGCTGAGTAACGCCGTCATGACCTTATTTGGTCAGTGACATTAACCAGCATTCCCTGCCTTTTTTTTTTAAACAAAAGACTTTGTCATGGTGTTTCCGCCAGCATCGTAGCAACCAAGGAATGGTAGGTCAATAACTTATTGGCAGTACTGATACCACCACAGCAGCATGGGTTTCGGAAGGCAAGTGAACTGGTCATTTAGTTCACCTGTTCAGCGAACTGCAAACATTTAATGTTTGGATCAAACACTTTCATGACCGCAAACTTGAATATCATACCTACTGCTGACCCACTACAAACATTTAACCAGAGAAGTATCAAGACATCAGGTATGTACATACTTGCTCTGGGCTACTGGCTCACTGAGTAGTGAAGGAAGGATGAGTATGACCGTCTTGGAGCATGCGATTTAAACATTAAGTCAGCAATGGCAGCTGTCATATTTTATACTGGCCAGTTTTCTTTAAACATTCCCCCCATGTATGCCCCTAATAAGTTGGTAAAAGAAAGCACCCTTCTTTAGTATATTTGGCTTCTCTGGTGGAATCCACCAAAAAACCTGCCTCCTCGTGTCCCGACGCTCCCGCACTGCCTGGCTAGCTCCACCCCTCCCTTTTATATGGCCGCTCCCCCCTGCAACTTTACAGGGCCCTCCCCTGCCCTGTTAACTCATTACTGGCCGAAGTGTGTCACTTGACACACTGTCATGTACGGCCCTGCATTAAGTTCCCATTCTGTCCACTGCACTCCGGTCCTTTCTTCCCAACTAGTTGACCATCTGATTTGAGAGAGCCACAGCAGGGACATTGAGGCTACATTCACCTTGTGCCTGTTGTAGCGGCCTTTTCACAAGTGTTTTCGTGTGTGTTAACCCAGGGTACAATATTAAAAAGGGGATACACAATAAGGTGTGTAGCATTCATGGCATTTTTTAATGGCACCCCAATGTGCATAAATGGACATCCTGCTCCTCATCCCGACAGGTTAGTTACAGCAGAGCATACAAAGCTTCTGGTGAAACAAGGGTGCCCATCTTTTCTAGGCTCAATTCTTCAGAGTCATGACATTCTGATGAGCAAAAGTGGTCCCACACAATTCTCCCACTTGTATTTAACTGTTGGTTAAACAGTAATATGAAATAACACACAGCTACGTAGCATACAGTGTAGAGAGACACAATACTGGTCCCTGGATGCAAGGGTGGCTCCACAAGACACTACAAGAGAAAGGAACCACCCTGAAGCAGGTAACCTGGGGCACCAGCCTAACAGGAACATAGGCAAGGATTAAAATACAAAGAAGCCGCATACTCTGTAAGTAATTAAATCAGCTGCTGAAGGTGCTTTAAAAAACTGAAGGCTTAATATCACTTTTCCATTTGCAGCACCTGTTGTGGGAAGGTTTTGGCCAGCAGGTAACTGACTGGTTCCAGATTCCCAGGTGATATCTAAAGATGTACACATGTCAGCAAAACACAGAATTAATGACAGCGGGAGCTCCACCTACACCACGGGCTTAGCAAAAAGATTTTCCCACTGCAGACGCCGCTGAAATAAAATTATATGTAACAAGATATAGTAAACCTGAAGAATGAGATCTCAAAACGTGACAATTCAGCATCATCCCCATCATCCCCCTACAAAGTGAGCAAAGGCAGCAAAAGTACACATTTCAGGGTAAAAGTAATACACGGCAACATGATAAAAATATAATTTTCTTCCATTTAAACAGAATAAATGGTTTCGTGTTTAACTTCAGGAGATGTTATTCTCTTAAAGAAGCCATGCCCCAAAGTCCATCACTTTTTCTAAGCTCTTTTTAGCCTTATCTTCCTATTCTTGCACAGTGGAATATTTCAATTGTCACACTTGATACAATGATTTCGGAACAAGGAACCTAACAAATCAGAGATGCATCCCAGTGACAATAGACATGGACAGCTTCACCTGAAACGAGATTACTGTAGGTATAAAACACAGGGGGACCAATAAGAGGAAGCATCATTTGGGCTCCATCACACATGGAGCAATACTGCCGCCCCTCTAAATAGTGATCCGAGGTGGCCTCCTCACTGCCTGCTTTAACCCTTAAAATGCTAACCCACAGTGGGCGCAACTGTGTGCATGGCAAACAGTTTAGTTGAATGGGTCATGTTTAGGGTTGCCACCTCATCCCTTTAAATCCAAACACATTAAATTAAAGAGGAGGACCACCTGAAATTTTTTTTTTTAAAGTCAGCAGCTACAAATACTGCAGCTGCTGACTTTTAATAAATAGACACTTACCTGTTCCAGGTTCCAGCGATGTCGGCAGAAGATGACGAGCGATCGCTTGTCTCTCGGCTGCCCCGCCGCCATCCTCTGTCAGGGAATCAGGAAGTGAAGCTTGCGGCTTCACTGCCCGGTTCCCTACTGCGCATGCGCAAGTCGCGCTGCACGTCTTTATTGGTCCCGTTGTGTCCTGGGAACTGTGTGTTTCCCAAGACACAACGGGCATCCTCGGATAGGGGCGGGCATCCTCGGATAGGGGCGGGCATCCTCGGATAGGGGCGGGGCAGCTGCGGCTAGCTAGTCCCGGAAGTGGGTGCAGATACCTGTATTATACAGGTATCTGCAACCCCCTCCCCCCTGAAAGGTGCCAATTGTGGCACCGGAGGGGGGGAGGAATCTGATAAGCGGAAGTTCCACTTTAGGGTGGAGCTCCGCTTTAAGTACACAGGTTCTGTGGCTGGTTAAGGTGGTAATCAAACTCACTTGGTGCCTTATGGGCATTAAATTAGCCTCAGAACCTGTGTAATTGATATGTTTTCAGGTTTAAAGGGTCAAGGTGGCAACCCTAGTCACGTTTAGTGGCAGTATCGCCTGCCGAGAACGCCTCGCTGTTTAATCTTTGCTGTGGCCACACTGCTGTGCTTTGGGTACAGCCCTCAGCAGCTGCATTTCTCTGTTTAGATGGCGGGGGGGGGGGTAAAAGTGTGCCACAAGCACCTGATTTTATGCCCCTTACCCTGATCACGTGTGTGAATGAGCCCTAATTGTGTTGCTAATTTGCTTGATCAACGTCCCCAACAGAAGGAAGGTGAAAAAGAAAGGCGATGGGAATGAGCAGCATATTTTGCAGAATAATCATTAGCTATTTTACCAGTTTCTGCCATTGATTAGTCCCATTTAGAAAGTATATTTGCTAAGTTGAGCAACATTAGCAATGTTCCCTTAAGATTTCAACATCAGATCTGGATCTATGTGACAGCTGCCATATTTATTATATAGCCACGGTTATATTTACCATACCTCCCAACTTTTTGAGATGGGAATGAGAGACACCTATCAGCAAAAGTATGGAGGCATAAGACACACCCCCTTGCCACGCCCCCTTAAAGGAGAATTGTACAAAAAAACAAGATTGGTTAAACCCTTAAGTGATTTTTTTTTAGCTCTACTATTCCTTTATATTGGCTTTTGAAATTTACAAATGCAGAAATTTAGAAATAAGATGAAAGGTTTAGCACTGGTGATAGATAAAAAGTGCATTTTATATACATCTATATAGATCAGACCAAAATGAGGGACAAATGAGGAGGAATGAGGGACAGAGGGACATTGCTCCAAATCAGGACACTCACTCCAAATCAGGGACAGTTGGGAGGTATGTATTTACTGCTGTGAATAATGGAATGTTTTGAAATGATAAATCCCTGATTTTGTCATTGATTCACCACTGAATTACTGAAACAGGTCTGCAAGACCACCCAGAAACACTACTAAAAACCTGCTAAAATTGGCTGAAATGAATGCATATAAAACTCTTTCTGATGTTAGCACAGCTGCTACACTGCTAAAATAAGAATTACCATTCACAGATCAATTTCATTCAATCAATATATTTAGGCTTTCAAACAGGGAGTACCCGGTGTGCCAGGCTTCATTTTAGACTAGTCACTACCAAATAAGTTCAAAGTCTAGACCAGCCTACGGAAGCCAGGGGCCTACGCAATGTGTGACTTTGCCTCAGTGTGTGGGAATGCAGAATGAGGTCAGCAGGTAATCATAAAGCTATGGGGGTGTTTATTCATAAAATCACGCCTTTTGTGTCTCTCCCACACCTGCTACAAGGAAGTGGCTATTTACCATCTGGCTTTCAGCTGCTGCAGGCTCAGTAAACATTATGATGACTATTGTGATGGTGATTAGATTGGGGCAAGGAAGTGCTTGTACAAGTTCATCCAGTGCCAAGGATGAAGATGCAGACATCCCAAGTCTCCCACGAGGTACGGGTGTCTTCCGCATTTGGAAGACGGCTCCCGGGCACCCGCGAGTGCCCTGCGATCTCCCAGCTGCAGGGCTGATCCTGGGCGGCAGTGGTGTCTCCATGTGTCCCAGGGACGTGCAGTGAGGTCAGTGGCTGGTGAGGCACTGGCTAGTATCAGGGCCAGATACACACAGGTTACATACGCCGCGATCATTAGATCAAGAGCAATAATTCTAGCACTAGACCTCCTCTGTAACTCTAAACATGTAATCTGTCAAAAAAATTAAAGCGTCACCTATGGAGATTTTTAAGTAATGAAGTTTGGTGCCATTCGACAAGTGTGCACAATTTTAAAGGGTGACATGTAAGGTATCTATTTACTCGGCATATCATCTTTCACATTATACAAAAAAAATCGGGTTATCTTTTGTGGGGCTTTTTTTTGTTTATATGCATGAAAGTTTTTTTTTTTTTTTAAACGCGTTTGAAAAATTGCTGCACAAATGCTGTGTAACATAAAAAGTTGCAACGGCCACCATTTTATTCCCTAGGGTGTCTGCTAAAACAATATATATAATGTTTTGGATTCTGAGTAATTTTCTAGCAAAAAAATTATAATTTTTTACATGTAGGAGAGAAGTGTCAGAGTTGGCCTGGGTGGCAAGGGGTTAATTACCATAAGTAATATACAAATAATTATTATATATTGTTTTTTTTAAGGTAATTTACTATATTTTCAAAAACTGTACTCAAGCAGGTGGCTTAACAGAGAAATTACTGAAGTTTGAAGTTATAACTTCCAACCAGTAATTTCACAGTAAATAGATAAATAATAAATTATTATGTTATAAAATATAGCATACTAATATATGATTTAGCTTGATTATTACAGTACCTTTTCAACAGCAGCAGATTCTCATTCTCCCTCTTAACTGTGTGAGAAAAACATGGGATTGTAGGTAAATCGTATACCCATAAACCCATGTATTTCCTTGTAGTTAGGAGGGCTTGGCTGGAAGGGAGTTTTTGTCTTTTAGACACATGCCCCTTCTATGACACTGCAATGAGGGGCGTTGCTCCAATGCAGCATTTTTATTGGACAGCTGGGGCTAATGGTACATTACCATTGGTCCAAGACTCCAAGCTGTCCATTGAGCTCAGTGCCTCTGACAAGAAGTGAGGAGAGGCAATATAAGCTAATTTTATTAGTTTGCTGCAAACAGAGTGCACAAGCTTGTATTTAAACTGGCTGCTTTGTATGTAGCTTCTGACAGGCTGCGCAAGGAGCCCCATATCTCTGGAACCATATGTCGTAGGAGCCCCACATTTTTACCAGTGGGGGGTAGGACTTGGGCTACCTACCCCCCCAAATTCTCTGTGACCTCGAAGCTCCATTCTCCTCCGACCCGCTGTCCTCCTCCTCTGCCCCCCTCCATTCTCCTCTGGCCCGCAAAAAACACTGACACCGTCCACTGCTCTCCTTAAATTGTCCACTACTCCCCTCCCCCACTCCCAATCATTGTGAAAAACAAAAAATACAAAAATAAATTGTAAAAAATAAAAATTCTGACACCATCCACTGCTCTACTGGCAACGTCCACTGGCCACCAAAAGCATTTAGGAAAAAAAAAAAAAAAATACTAAAAATGTAATTGTAAAAAATAAAAATAAAGAACTACTGACACCATCTACTGCCCTACTGACACCATCCTGCACATACTACCCACCGCTGTACACTCCTCACCTGCACATTATACCCACCTACATACATTCTGCACTCCTCTTCTGCACATAATACCCACCTCCGTACACTCCACATGCTCTCCTGCACATAATACCCACCATAGTACACTCCACACTCCTCTCCTGCACATAATACCTACCGCCGTACACTCCACACTCCTCTCCTGCACATACTACCCACCACCGGACACTCTGCACTGTACATTCCCTATTTTATAACTGTATTGTCTCCCTTTTATAACTGTATTGTCTCCCTTTTATATTGTAAAGCGCTGTGTAAACTGTTGGCGCTATATAAATCCTGTAATAAATAAAATAAATAATAAAAAATGTAACATTACTGCAATCTGCACTATGTAAGTCATCTCAGACTTTTAAGCCCATTAAGCCACGCCCAATATGTATCGCATGTTAAGTCACGCCCTTATTTTGCCACAGGGGTGTGGAGCGCCACCCCCCCCCCCCTAAATGAGTTTGCTACCTCCCTGAAATTAATTTTTGCAGGTTTGGATGTCTGAAGATGCCAAACTGCACCCCCTACCCCCTGATGTTTACGCTAAGTCATCTTCAGCAGCTGGGATCCCACTCCCAGCTGACACTGTAGGATTGATTTACCAAAACTGGAGAGCGCAAAATCTGTTACAGCTGTCCATGGTAGTCAATTAGCTTCTAACTTCAGCTTGTTTAATTAAACTTTGACAAAATACCTGGAAACTGATTGGTTTCTATGCAGAGCTGCACCAGATTTTGCACTCTCCGGTTTTAGTAAATCAACCCCTGTGCTTTCTCTGCATCACTGCTCAGCTCTTGGCCTGACATTTCGATTTCAGATGGGCCCAGGAATGCGTAGCTACATCGAAGGACCTTCCTGCTGTTTGTTCTCTGCTGGTCTCCTTGCACAAGGTCTGCTTTGATTGTGAATAGCAGAGGGGCACAAGAAGTGCTGCTAGGATTGTAAAAGACTTTGGCACCCCTGGTCACTGTAATTGGCATGTGCTCCACAAATGAGGGCGTGGCTGTACTTTACTAACAGTGAGAAGGGCTCAAAGGGGTAATGTTAAATAGGACCTGAGCTCACATGCTGTATACACAGCACACATTTTCCACACTCCTTGTACCACAAAATATGTTTTAACTAGGGTTGCACTGATACCATTTTTTTTTTTTTTTTACTCGCCAATACCTATTACCTATGCCTATTTTACATTTTTTTTTTTATTTTATTTATAACTTTACATTTTTTTGGTGGGGAGGGGGTTATTGTTTGAGGTGGGGGCTGCATTCATGGCAATGGTGGGTGCTGCATTCCTGGCAATGGGGGTGCTGCATTCATGGCAATGGTGGGTGCTGCATTCCTGGCAATGGTGGGTGCTGCATTCCTGGCAATGGGGGTGCTGCTTTCATGGCATTGGGGGTGCTGCACTGATGGAAATGGGGGTGCTGCACTGATGGCAAAAGGGGTGCTGCATTCATGGCATAGGTGGGGCTGCATTCATGGCAATGGGGGTGCTGCATTCATGGCACTTGTGAGGCTGCAGATGGGCACTGACCCTTATTTTGCTTCACAGTTATTTATTTAAAATTTAAGTTTTTTTCCTAAAAAATTCCCTCTTAAAGTGAAGGTGCGTGTTATACGCCAATAAATACGGTATATCCAAATAACACATCCAAGCTCATCTCTTTACTCACACACAGCCACAAAGGCAAGAGAATTCTTGTTGGGCAGTGTATTAGTGCTGGAACGAACACACTTAGACTGAATTTTAATGGTTCAAAGAATGTCAGGCAAAATGGTCGGCCCTCATGCTTGTTTCACTTCATCAAATCTGGCCCTCTTTGAAAAAAGTTTGGATACCCCTGCTCATAAGGGTTTATCCTATTTGGTAAGAAGCTTCTGTCAATGGTGTTACGTGGTGGTGGAGTCTCTTCTCTGGTGGATGAATGCACATTCAGCTAACAGGTGAACTGTGGCTATTTGTATGCACCTTTTTGATTAATGGAGTGCTTGCACATGCACATCCACTTATGGCAAAAGTTTATGGACTAGATGAGTTGTTCACACATGGACTGTTATGGAGTCTTATCTTTAAAATGTTCTTGTTTTAAAATTCAGTGCTGTTTTTTATTATTCATCCTTAACCATAGCACCAACCCATGCTGGCCACCCTTACCAACAACACCAAAACCAGCTAGCTATTCTTACCCACAGGATCACCCCCTGCCATCTTTACCCCCAACACCCCTATACTTGACCATCCTCTGGCAAACTTCTGTGCACAGCACAACCTTCTTCTGCCTTGGTTCTGTGGCCGCACTCTCCCACAAGACCTAACACCAACCTTACCCACAACAGCACCCTCTTCTGCAATGGCTCTCTTCCCTACAACACCATCTCCAGCTTGCATCCCACCATACCAGCCCTGAAACCAGCTATCTGTCATCTCTCAATGACCATACTTATCCACAGAACAATCCCCAGCTGCCCATACTCACCCAGAACACAACACCAACCTCTTCTGCATTGGATCTGTGGCTACCATTACCTGAACTTATTTCTTCCTCAAAGGACCACCCCCTTCTTATCCACCTCTGGCCACCATTACCCTAGGACCACCCTCTTCTGCCATGGTTCTGTGGCCACTTCCAGCTTGTCACCCTTACCTACAACACCAGCCCCACCTGCCCATTCCTATTCACAATACCCCCACCAGCTGGCCTCCCTACAACAGCACCTTTGGGTTTTCCACCAAACCCCCTCTTATCCACAAGACAACCACCAGCAGCTTGCCACCATTAGCAGAAAAACCAGCCCCACCTGCATTTAATGTGAGCATCATTAAAAAGCTTGGGAATACATGGGCAGGGAAAAGGGGATGGGGTCAGGGGTGGAGCCAATGGGGGGGGGGGGGCAAAATGAGGTTTCGCCTAGGGTGTCAAAAATCCTTGCACCTGCCCTGGCCACACAACTAATGGTCAGGTATGGCTCCCTAACTCCTTAAGCTACATGTTGTAGCTACCATGATACAAACCCTGACACTCTAGCTACCTTTGGTAGGTTTTTAGCCACCTCCTTGCTGCACCACCAGCTGAGTTGGTGTGTGACCCAGCCAAAAAACTGGCCTGATGTGTTTTGCACAATTTTATGGATATTTTTAATATCATTATGAATACAACAATGTGTATTTCTTCCTTGATATATGTTTTTTGTTGGTACAGTACCTTTAAAATCCTCTTTCATCCAGTAATTTTTTTGTATAAGTCTCTGACAGTAGCAACCAGGTCTCCTGACAGGGGTCTGTCTCCAAATGGGAGCAACTGCTCCATCTCCACCTGCCTTGAGCTATGCCCAGATCTGCCTTATAATGACTCTGCACACCTGGGCACTCACACCGGCTGCAAGAGTCAAGCAAAGCCTGGACATCGAATTGAAGGTTGTGTTTTTCCCAATACTCTTTGGAACCATCAAGCTCCCGAACCTTGATCTGGAACTACCAAACCTGAAGAAAACATTGAAAAACATTTTCTACATTCACAATGAACCTGCCAGAGCATCTGAAACTGCATTTTTATGACCATTTACACACATCTTTTTTATACAGGTTAGGCAGGATAGGTAGAAGGATGGGAAGGAAATATGTGTAAGAATAGTTGTAGTTAGGCTTTGCTTACACTTTCTCTCACTTTAAGTTCTCCAGGGTTGGGATGATTTTTCTTCCGTCCAATGAAGATTTTATGTGACAATTCCAAGGATGCAGAAAATCTATATTCCTCAATGTTGTTATTTTCTTAATTTTTGGTCATTCTGATCATGTCATGTATCTAATTTGATACAGAGGTTACACCACCCACTACATTTTGTGACTGTTCTTGTACAAAACATAAACTGATTATTCTTGGGAGTTTGTCCTTGGCCTAAGACACCAGAAAATGGTATTGTCTATTTTCCCAGCTTAAAATGTAGATGTCTGGAAAGATTTTCTCATCGCCTAGACTGGGAGGAAGAATAGGAAAAAATATATATTAACACTCGAGATGCAAACATCCTCTCTCTATAGAGGAACTGATGAAAAGCTTTAATTTTCAGGAGACAAAGTGGCAATGAAGGTTTCCTGTCGGCTAATAAGTGGTGCACACATCTCTGATGGTTTAATTAGCCATGAGAACCCCAGCAGGACAAATGCCTTCTAAACCACCAGATTCCTGCCTGGTAACAGAGCCTTACTTATTGTGTCTGGACATAAATGTATGGTGATGTAGAAATTAAAGTGGAACTAAACTTACCTCCTCTCTAATGGTCTGGGTCCCGGCGCCAGGGCCAGCATCTTCTCTGTGGGTACCGGGCATCTCCAATGCCCAGTGCGAGATGGCGTAACTTCTGCACATGCATGGGTGAATGAGCAGCTTAGTTTACATGCCACAGATGACTGCAAGCAGGCAGATAAGTGTACTTTTTTTTTATTTTGCATGCCTCCTTAGCAATAAAAGCCTTCTTGCTCACAGTCTTTTGTTAAATGCCTTCAGTTCCGCTTTAAGGTGTCAGTTTACCTTACAATACAAAAAACAAAGCTCATGTCTTAATGGATGGGCACTGATAGGCTACACTGATGGGCACTGATGAGGCGGCACTGGTAGGCTGCATCAGTGGCGACTGGTGTTTTTTTTGGGGGGGCTAAACAACCACCCCCCTGCCCGCTGTCTGCTGGTCAGTCCTGCACTTACCCCATCTAGGTGGCGGGCTGTGGGCAGTGGCTCCGGTGTCCTCTGCTCCAGCATGGCGGACCCGATCTAGGGGCTGGGCGGCAGGCTGCAGCTCCAGTATCTTCATCTCCAGCACGGTGGCTTTCGCTGTGCGCCTCCTCTCTCCTCCAATAGGATCGCCTGACGTTTTGGCCAATTGACCCACTTCCTGATTGGCAGGGAGGAGATTTAGTGTGAAAATAGCAAATTTTAATTCGCTATTGTCACACAACTAGGTGAGCTCGGGGTGCAGAGCCCACCCTTTTTTGAAGCCTCTCAGAGCCTCTGGCTCTAATAACTTGCTTCAACCCCCCCCCCCCCCCCCTATTGGAATTCATAGTTCAACGCCCTGTATGTAGATGAGGGGGCCGGATGCATAGATGTGGGGCGGCACCCGTGCACCCCTAATGGACGGGCCGCCACTGGGTTGTACTGATGTGCACTGAGGAGGCGGCACTAGTTTGCACTGATGAGAAGGCACTAATGAGATTGCACTGATAGGTGGCACAGATGGGCACTGCTGAGTACTGATAGGCAGCACTGAAGGGCACTGATAGGTGGCACTGAAGGGCACTGATAGGCGGCACTAATGGGTACTGATAGGTGACACTGTGGAGGAGGCACTGATGGGCACTGATTGGCAGCACTGGTGGGCACTGATTGACAGCACTGATAGGCAGCACTGGTGGGCACCGTTGGGACTGTACTGATCATTAGGACACTAATAAGCAGTGCCATGATTATCTGTGTGGATGTCCCTTTAACACAAGCCGCTGTCAGCGTGAGGAAAAAAATGCAGATAACCGGCTTGTGTTTACATCGTGATCAGTTGTCATTGGACACAGCTGATCACGTTGTAAAGGGCCATTGTGATTGGCCCTTTACTAAGGACACAGCGATCACAGAGTGTGCTGCCCAGGCAGCATGATCACAGGAGGACATCCATGAAAGCCCTCCCGGCAAAGTAAGGCCACGCTGTAGCCATCTTTTGGCTATAGCGCGGGCGAGAACTAATCAGTAAAGTTGTCATTCCAAAATAATTGCTACTGCTAATTTGGTGAACGGGTGATGTGCCAGTCCTATCTGGTGGCAGTTTGGAGTTTAAAGGTTTAATTCCTTAGTTGACTAAACCCAGTAATAGACGCTCTCAGTCTGTTGACACCTAGATTGTGGTCCCACAAGCTAGAAAATCTTTGTGCAGGGTGAACCTGAGAGTGTCATTGTTGCGAATCAGTGACAGCGTGGTGTGCATTTGGCCAGTTATTTGTCACAAGTTGGTAAAGGTGACAGCAGTCTGATCCGTGTTTGTCACAGCTTCCCCCTGACTTCTGGAGAGTTCTGGAATGTAGTGGGCTGGGAGAGTCAAATAAGCAGCCTGAATATTTATGTGGTCCCAGCCAATCCCTGGGGGAGTGTACCAAATAGGTGGCTGGGGTGTATAAATAGTCTGAGGCTTAGAACAACAGGGTGCTTGGGCCTTTTTTTTTCTTCTTTTAGTTAACTAGCAAGCCCCCAGAGGTTAGTAGTGACTAGGGAAGTGTATGGAGGTTAGTAGTATGTAGGGAAGTGTGCAGATGTCAGTGGTAGTTAGGGCAGTGTACAGAGGTCAGTAGTTGGTAGGGCAGTGTACAGTGGACAGTAGCAGGTAGGGCAGTGTGCAGAGGTCAGTAAAATGCATTGCAGTGTACAGAGGTCAGTAGTATATAGGGCAGTGTGCAGAGGTCAGTAGTATATAGGGCAGTGTACAGAGGTCAGTAGGGTAGATGGCACGGGTAAGCAGGAAAGAGGTTAGCAGGTCAGAGAACAGGGCATCAATAGGGCAAAGGACAGGGGGTCAGGAAGGCCTGGTACAGGGGAGATCAGAAGACCCTGGTACAGGGGGGTTTGTAGGGCAAAGCGCAGGGGGTTTGGAGGGTATGGAACTGGGGAGGGGGGTTAGGAGGACTGGGGGGGGGGATCTGGAGGGCACAGTACTGGAGGGTCAGGAGAGCATGGTACTGGAGGGTCAGGATAGCACACTACAGGGATGGTCTGGAGGGCACAGTACAGGGGGGGGGGGTGTCTGGAGGGTATGGAACTGTGGGTCAGGGGGGCACATAAGTGGTTCCCTGATGCAGAGCAGCACAGGAAAGCTGCTTTGCTAGAGCTATCTGTGCGCTGATCCCGCCATTCCCCCTCTCATGTCACATGATGTAATCCACAATCACACCCATTTGAATGAACTGGAGAGGAGGGCCAGCAGGGATTAGCGCACTGCACTCACGGACCCAAGAGTCCAAATTTGCCAATAGCGAATCCTTGGTGGCAGAGGCATTCCCCCACCCTGCAGCCTTACATGAAGGGGGCGTACTGCAGACAAGGAATGCTTCTGCCTAGAATTGGCTTTGACTGCTTCCCGGCAACAAGACACCTGAGCTCATCCCTTCTCTGCACTGCTCTGCCAATCAGTGCAGGGGGGGAGGCACTTACAGGTCAGCAGGGATGGAACTTGACTACGATCTACCTGTCACCTGCCCACGGTCAACAGATAGATCGCAATTGACGGGTTACCAACCCCGCCCTAGACTGTTCACTGAGCTAGAAGAGAGACTGAGACTGTGTGTTCGGCTGATAATACACTATTTGGGGAAAAGAACCTTAGGACTACTCAGCGGACCCCTTAGATCCCCACACATTTAATCCCTTGAATTCTCCGACACTTATTAATTATGCCCTGTGGGTAGGCACTGCTGTATCACACATTTCACAGAGCCTGTCTTCTGAACTACAGAGGTGCTGAGAAGAGGAGTTTCTAGAGAGGGAGTCAGTACAGGAAGCACTGTTTGCAAGCAGCAAGTAGACAGCAGAGAAGCTGTAAATCATGCAGGGAGTCCAGTAAGTTGTGGAAAGAGATGGTCAGCACATAGGTAGAGCTTTAAACATAAAAGGAGACATTTTCTTGTTCAATAATTTTTATTGCAGGTATATCAGTAACATAAACAGTAATATCTTAAGCACCTACAGTCAGGTCCATAAATATTGGGACATCAACACAATTCTAATCTTTTTGGCTCTATACACCACCACAATGGATTTGAAATTAAACAATCAAGATGTGCTTTAACTGCAGACTTTCAGCTTTAATTTGAGAGTATTTACATCCAATTCAGGTGAACGGTGTAAGAATTACAACAGTTTAAATATGTGCCTCACACTTTTTAAGGGACCAAAAGTAATGGGACAATTGGCTGCTCAGCTGTTCCATGACCAGGTGTGTGTTATTCCCTCATTATCCCATTTACAAGGAGCAGATAAAAGGTCCAGAGTTCATTTCAAATGTGCTATTTGCATTTGGAATCTGTTGCTGTCAACTCTCAATATGAGATCCAAAGAGCTGTCACTATCAGTGAAGCAAGCCATCATTAGGCTGAAAAAACTAAAGAAACCCATCAGAGAGATAGCAAAAACATTAGGTGTGGCCAAATCAACTGTTTGGAACCTCCATAAAAAGAAAGAACGCGCCGGTGAGCTCAGCAACAAGTGGTGAATGAGCGAAGAATTCTTTCTCTGGTGAAGAACACACCCTTCACAACAGTTGGTCAGATCAAGAACACTCTCCAGGAGGTAGGTGTATGTGTGTCAAAGTCAACAATCAAGAGAAGACTTCACCAGAGTGAATACAGAGGGTTCACCACAAGATGTAAACCATTGGTGAGCCTCAAAAACAGGAAGGCCAGATTAGAGTTTGCCAAACAACATCTAAAAAAGCCTTCACGGTTCTGGAACAACATCCTATGGACAGATGAGACCAAGATCAACTTGTACCAGAGTGATGGGAAGAGATGAGTAAGGAGAAGGAAAGGAACTGCTCATGATCCAAAGCATACCACCTCATCAGTGAAGCATGGTGGTGGTAGTGCCATGGCGTGGGCATGTATGGCTGCCAATGGAACTGATTCTCTTGTATTTATTGATGATGTGACTGCTGACAAAAGCAGCAGGATGAATTCTGAAGTGTTTCGAGCAATATTATCTGCTCATATTCAGGAAAATGCTTCAGAACTCATTGGATGGCACTTCACAGTGCAGATGGACAATGACCCGAAGCATACTGCCAAAGCAACCAAGGAGTTTTTTAAGGGAAAGAAGTGGAATTTTATGCAATGGCCAAGTCAATCACCTGACCTGAATCCGATTGAGCATGCATTTCACTTGCTGAAGACAAAACTGAAGGGAAAATGCCCCAAGAACAAGCAGGAACTGTAGACAGTTGCAGTAGAGGCCTGGCAGAGCATCACCAAATGAAAGTTTGATGGATGATTGTTAATCTGTCCCATTACTTTTGTACTTAACACCCTCTTTTTTTTTTGTGGGAGACCAAAATCGATGCCTCTTCTAGGATAAGTTTGGGAAGTTGAAAACTTAGGTTGTTCAAAGTTTTAAGACAATTTATTAAAGTTTAGGCACATTATGGTACATTAGGCTCTTTTTACACTAAGCTACATGTTTTGGGATTGTAAAATATAGTGAAACACTTTTGGTGTGATTTACCAAATGTTCTTAAATTTTCAGAATATGTTGATATAGACAGAGTCTTCTTTTGTGCGAAGTTTGAGGGAAATTGGTTAACATTTCAGCTCTTTTTTCTACGTTAAGCCACATTAAAGAGGAGTGCCAACAAAAAAAAATTAAAATTAAAAGTCAGCAGCTACAAATATTGCAGCTGCTGACTTTTAATAATCGGATACTTACCTGTCCCGGGGTCCAGCGATGCGGGGGAACGAGCCCCCCCCCTCGTTCCCCGCTCCGCTCGCGGCGCCTGCATTCTTAATGTGGGAACCCGGCTGTGGCTTCACAGCCGGGCACCTACTGCGCATGCGCGAGCGGCGCCGTGCGCCGTGATTCGACGCTCACTCATCTGGGACACATGACAGGTCCCAGATGACTGTGCTGCGCCTACAGGAAGTGACGTTTAGCCCGGGCAATGAAGGTGGCAGACTATGAGGGACCCCCTAGCAACAGGCATTTAGAGGTGAGTAAAAAACATTTTTTTTTCCAATTAATTTTTTTTTTTATGATTTTTAAGCCACTTTTTTTTTTTTTTTCCCGCAGCCCCACTTTAAGCTCCGCAAAATGAGCAAGCTTAATTCCCTAGTTTGCCTTGTGGAACACCGAAATGTATAAAACTTCTAGAAAAGGTTTGGGAAGTTGAGAACTTAGGCTGTGCAAAGTTTGATTGAGGTTTAGGCACTTTATTAATCGTTAAGCTACAATAAGCACATTTGCAACTGGGGCTCTTTCTCAAAGTGGGGCTATGTCTATAAGTGGGAACACTTCTGACTCTGCACTTCAGCGAATAAGTCGTGATAAGTCGTGCTTATAAGAATAAGTCGTGCTTATGAGCGCCTGTGGTGTAAGACTAAAGCCCAATACACACTATTAGATTTTCTGCTGATTTTTGTCTTCAGATTTATCAAAACCATGTCGTGCAAGGGCTTGCCTGTTGCATACAAATTGAAACTCCTAAGGTTTGACCTCATATTATATGGTTTTGGTAAATCTGAAGACAAAAATCAGCAGAAAATCTGATAGTGTGTATGGGGCTTCAGTCTCAAAAATAAATTTGCCCTCCAAAAATACAATTCCAGCCTCCTCACTGCCAAGCAGACCTATTTTATCACTCTCATTAGCAACTTATCCCGTCCCCATCAACTCTTCTCTACCTTCAACTTTCTACTTCGTCGTCCACTGCCTCCACCCGCCAACTCACTCACTGCCCAGGAGATCGCCAATAACTTAACAGAAGATTGATACAATTTGCGAGGAGATCTCTACTGTTCACATCCACGCACACCCTCCACGTTTTACACTTCATGCCCACAAATGCAATCATTACTTCCCTCTTTCAACCCCACCACTATAGACGAGGTTGCTAAACTACTTGCTAACATCCACCTAACCACCTGCCCTCTGGATCCTGTTCCCTCGCAAATGCTACGTTCACCCTCTGGCTCTATTCTACACTCTCTAACCCACATCTTCAATCTCTCCCTCTCTTCTGACATCTTCCCCAACTCTCTAAAACATGCACTTGTCACCCCTATACTTAAAAAGCCCTCACTGGACCCATCCAATCTTAACAACCTACGCCCCATCTCCTTGCTCCCCTTCTTATCCAAATTCCTTGAACATCTGGTCTGCAACTGACTGAGCGTCCACCTTGCTGATAATAGCCATCTTGATCCCCTTCAGTCTTAATTTTGTCCTCAACACTCAGAAACTGCTCTCCTAAAACTAAAAACTATCTACTAACGGCCAAAACCAATGGACACTATTGTGTACTCCTACTCCTGGACCTCTCTGCTGCCTTTGATACGGTTGACCACCCCCTCCTCAAAAAAAACTCCACACCTATGGTCTCCATGACTGTACTCTTCACTGGTTCTCTTCCTACTTATCCAACCACACCTTTAATTTTTCTTACAACTCTACTTCCTCTCACCTCTTCCTTTTTCTGTTGGGGTCCCCCTAGGTTCTGTTCTTGGACCTCTCCTATTTTCAATATACACCTCCTCCCTGGGGCTGATAGCCTCTCATGGCTTCCAATACCACCTCTACGCTGATGACACACAAATCTATTTCTCTACCCCTCAGCTTACTCCCTCTGTCTCCTCACTTATCACTAATTTACTATCAGATATATCACACCACTTCCTCAAACTCAATCTATCCAAAACAGAACTTATAATTCTTCCTCCCCATGTGTCCCTTCCCCTGATCTCTCTGCCAAAATCGATGAAGCCCATCCCCACATGCCAAGGTTCTAGGTGTAGTCCTGGACTCTGAACTCTCCTTTAAGCACCACGTCCAATCACTGTCCAAATCTTGCCGCCTCAACCTCTGCAAAATCTTCAAAATACGCCCCTTTCTAACCAATGACACAACAAAGCTCTTAATTCACTCATCTCTCGCCTCGACTACTGCAACTCCCTTCTCATTGGCTTACCTTTACATAGTCTATCACCCCTTCAATCCATCATGAATGCTGCTGCCAGACTCATCCACGTTACCAATCGCTCTGTGTCTGCTACTCCTCTCTGTCAATCCCTCCACTGGCTTCCGCTCACCCAACAAATTAAATTCAAAATACTAACAACTAATTACAAAGCCATCCAAAATTTAGCCCCCAGCTACATCACTATCCTAGTCTCTAAATACCAACCTACGCATTCTCTTCATTCCTCTCAAGACCTCCTGCTCCCTAGCTCCCTTGTCACCTCCTCCCATGCTCGCCTTCAGGACTTTTCCAGAATCTCTCCAATCCTATGGAATGCCCTACCCCAATCTGTCCGCTTATCTCCTACTCTATTAGCTTTTAGATGATCCCTGAAAACCCTTCTCTTCAGAGAAGCCTACCCTACCCACACCTAACAACTGTATTTGAATTTTCTCCATCAGTTCACCCCCCACAGTTATTACATTTTGTTCCACTTGACCCTCCCTTCTAGATTGTAAGCTCTAACGAGCAGATCCCTCCTGTATTGATTTGTATTGTAAGTGTACTATCTGCCCTAATATTGTAAAGCTCTGCACAAACTTTTGGCACTATATAAATCCTGTATAGAAATAATAATAATATTTAAGCCATTTTCACATTAATTGTTTTAGTATATCCCCTCACAAAGGTATGAAACATTTTCAACATTACTCTTCGAGCCTTTTTTTCCTTAATAGACTCCACCCAGAAGATGGCTGCTTTCCGATCAGAGTAGGGAACACACTTTTAGAGGGACCTGTAGGAGAGGGTCGCATTCCTTTATCATGTACGCCAAGGTTCTGTGTCACCACAAGGAAAAAAAACAACAATAGGAAGCACAAATAGCTGCCCCAACCGACTACTTAAAGTGCCAGAGATTCCTGGCTAGACAGGGGTGACGAATGAGGACACTGCAGACAGTGCCCAAGGGTACATGCATCTCACAAACGCCACGGCGTACGCGGCCGATGACATTAGCCTGTCAGATAAAATGAGGGATCAGTTTCACTCACTTTTCATAAGACATCTCAGAGAAGAAAAGCACTTTGCTTGCACAGTGTCTGTTTTTAGTTCACACTTTATGAGCACTGACAGATGCACTGTGTAATTGGCTACACAAAGGACAACCATCAGTGCCATCATACTTACTACTGGCTAGGAATTTCAGGTTGTGTCTGATATAGCACCAACACGTGTGTCCTTTGCCCTATAGACAATCCAAGCAATAAAATAATACATGTAATATACACTGGATTACCAAAAGTATTGGGACACTTGCCTTTACACACATGAACTTTAATGGCATACCAGTCTTGGTACCATAGGGTTCAATATTGAGTTGGCCCACCCTTTGCAGCTATAACAGCTTCAACTCTTCTGGGAAGGCTGTCCACAAGGTTTAGGAGTGTGTCTATGGGAATGTTTGACCATTCTTCCAGAAGCGCATTTGTGTGGTCTGTCACCAATGTGGATGAGAAGGCCTGGCTCGCAGTCTCCAATCTAATTCATCCCAAAGGTGGTCTATCGGGTTGAAGTCAGGACTCTGTGCAGGCCAGTCAAGTTCCTACAGGCCGAACTCGCTCATCCATGTCTTTATGGACCGTGCTTTGTGCACTGGTCAAAATCATTTGGTGGAGGGGGGATTATAGTGTGGGGTTGTTTTTAAGGGGTTGGGCTTGGCCCCTTAGTTCCAGTGAAGGGAAATCTTAAGGCCTCAGCATACCAAGACATTTTGGCTATTTTCATGCTCCCAACTTTCTGGGAACAGTTTGGGGATGGCTTCTTCCTGTTCCAACATGACTGCGCACCAGTGCAAAAGCAAGGTCCATAAAGACCTGGATGAGTGGGTTTGGGGTGGAGGAACTTGACTGGCCTGTACAGAGTCCTGACCTCATCCTGATAGAACACATTTGGGATGAATTACAGCAGAGACTGCGAGCCAAGCCTTCTCATCCAACATCAGTGCCTGACCTCACAAATGCACTTCTGGAAGAATGGTCAAACATTCCCATAGACACACTCCTAAACCTTGCCTTAAAAGTCCCAATTGGGGTAATAATTTTCTACACTCCTAAACCTTGTGGACAGCCTTCCCAGAAGAGTTGAAGCTGTTATAGCTGCAAAGGGTGGGCCAACTCAATATTGAACCCTACGGACTATGACTGGGATGCCATTAAAGTTCATGTGCGTGTAAAGGCAGGCGTCCCAATACTTTTGGTATTATAGTGTATATTAACTCTACCAATAATTTTCTCAAATTTTCTCTCTTTTGGACTGTTAAATATACCATTGAATGCTGTCAATTCTTAGGCCCCTTTCACACTGGGGCGGTTTGCAGGCGCTATTGCGCTAAAAATAGCGCCTGCAAACCGACCCGAAATAGCTGTTTCTGTGTCTTCAGTGTGAAAGCCCGAGGGCTTTCACACTGAAGCGGTGCGCTTGCAGGATGCTGGAAAATGTCCTGCAAGCCGCATCTTTGGCTCGCTGTAGGAGCGGTATATTTACCGCTCCTATAGCGCCCGTTCCCATTGGAAACAATGGGGCAGCGCTCCAAACCCGCCCGCAAAACTCCGCTGCAGCGGCGGTTTGCGGGTGGTATTGACCCTTTTTCGGCCGCTCGCGGGGGGTAAAACCACCCCGCGAGCGACCGCAATGCGCCGCTAAAACGCCGGTAAAGCGGCGCTAAATATAGCGCCGCTTTACCGCCAGCGCCCCCACCGATCCAGTGTGAAAGTAGCCTTACTGTCTGGCATGTAATAGCTGTTCCGCCAACCAAAAATCATGTGAGTGAGTTATTGTTCGGATTATCAGGTTAAAATAAAAGGAAAACAAGTGTGAAAATAAAACTAATGCAACAAGCACATCTAATGACTAATATTAAATTTTTTTGGGGGTTTAGAAACACATTAGTGTTAAAATACAATTCAATTCACTAGCCAGTAACAAGACCTAATTTAATGGATGGTTATGTAGCGGTTGGTTACCACTAGTTACTAACATTCACCATTCACTGATCTTCTCCAAAGTGCAAGTCCTGTGTTCCCCGATCACAGCAGCTTGATACCAACTCCATGATGAAGATCTTTATCCAGGAATACATCCTAGCAGCTCCTCCACCCCTTCTCCACGCTCGGCGCGTCCCCCCCAAGTGGGGACGCCCTGTGGCAGCTACCTAAAACTCCATTCTCCTGCACCTACAGAACCCCTTAGCAGCATGTGACCCCAGCTTATATGGGAGGCCTGCCCCCTGCCAAAACCGAATGGTAATTGGTCAGAGCTCCTCACATGAGCTGCCTGCCACTCAAACCTCAGGTCCAACCTCTGTTCCAGAACAATCTTCCTGAAAGCAGGGGAGGCGCCTCTGAGTCAGAGCACAAGTGGTCACACCCACTACTACACTAAACACTCCCAATCTCAAATCAAAACAAACAGGCCCAACTTAAAGCACTGGCTTTAACCCATAAAAATCCTACTCTAGCACCTACCTTCTGGTAGAGGGTGCTACAGTTATAGTAGTTACAATGAACAATGACTGTGCAAAATCTTCTTCTTTTTCTATGCAGATAGCCCTTACCGGCTACATGCATTATGACTGATTGTACAATCTGCTGTAGATTTATGTAGTGCGAGGGTCTACTTGGCTGGGTAGAAATTGGATGCCTTATTACTGCATGGATTATGTTGAATCTAAAGGAGATTATAAACAGATAATGCAAACAGATTGTAATGTGTGTGGCTAACATTACTTATAAGAGTGAGATACCAGTTCCCACTTATTTGTATATGTGGTCACAACTCTGCCTCCTCACAGTTGCCTGAACTCTGGAAGGCATTGCGCACCTGGGCACAGGAGGCAATACACCATAAACTGTGGGTGTATTTCCATGCCCAGGAAACACAGTTGCTGGGTAGTAGTAATGAATGGCTGTACCCTAGCTGTATGCAGGTATTCGCCATGCTTGCATAAACATGCGCACAGGTGTAAATCCCTAAATGTAGCTTGTGTTGCTCTAGGGATTTAGTCCATGCGCATGCTTACGCAAGCATGCAGTATACCTGGGTAAAGTAATTCATCACTATGGGTGGCTGTATGCTGTAGATATGTCTCCTGGTCATGGAAATGCACCCACTCAAAGGCTAAACTGCAAGTTGCAAGGTTTGGGTTAGTAAACATTGGCCAACTCTTAAAGTGTTACTAAACCCAGGACCCTGCATTCACTATATCTGATCTCCCACGGTACACAGTACATGGAAATGCAATTATTTTAGTAAATATAAACTGCTAATATACCCTTTCTCATCAGCAGTTAGAGCAATCTTGTGACTTCTATTAGTGTCTGGTTAAAGCTTGTAGGAGGAGCTTTCATTCTGCAATACACACCAAACTGAGCATGTGCAGAGTGACTCCAAAGGCTCTGGGGTTAATTTACTAAAGGCAGTCAGATAGACTGTGCACTTTGCAAAGTGCAGTTACACTCTGCAAGTACAGTTGCTGCAGAGCTTAGTAAATGAGCAGAAGCTCTACTGACTTCTTTCACCAATTATGTGCAAGCAAAAATGTTTTTTTTTTTTTTTTTGCTTGCACGTGATTGGGTACTCTTTTGCAAAGTGAAGCCTTACCTCATTTACTAAGCTCTGGAGCAACTGCACTTCCAGAGTGCAATTGCACTTTGCAAATTGCACAGTCTATTTTCCTTTAGTAAATCAACCCCTCTGTCTTATCAGGAGATGGATTGGAGACAGTGGAAGAAGTGAAGGATCAGAGAAGGCAGGATTAAACAGCCTTTTTACACAATTCAGAGGATTAACCTCTTATATTCCACAGTGAGTATAACATTCATGCAGTGGCGTAGCGTAGGTTGTCAGCTCCTGGGGCAAGGTAAGTAATTTGTGCCCCCTAACCTGTGGACTTTTAGTACTCCCTGAGTCCCTTCCCTTCCTACAATAGTACTGACCAGCCTGATTCCTACACTGACCACTACACTAACCTACCTGATTTCTACACTGACCTACCTGACCACTACACTAACCTACCTGATTTCTATACTGGCCCCTGCACTGACCTCTACACTGACCTACCCGTCCACTACCCTGACCACTACACTGACTCTAAAACTGACCTACTTGATTCCTATACTGACCATACACTACCTGATTCCTACACTGTCCACTACACTGGCCCACCTGTGCACTACCGTGACCTACCTGATTCCAACACTGAACACTTCACTGACCTACCTGATTCCTACACCAACCACTACACTGACCTACCTGATTCCTACACTGACCACTACACTGACCCACATGATTTCTATACAGATCACTACACTGACCTACCTGATTCCTATGCTGACCACTACACTGACCTACCTCATTCCAACACTGTCCACTACACTGACCTACCTGATTCCTACACCAACCACTACACTGACCTAACTGATTCCTACACTGAGCACTACAGTAACTACACTGAATTACATGATTTCTATACTGACCACTACACTGACCTACCTGTCCACTACACTGACCTACCTGATTCCTATGCTGACCGCTACACTGACCAACCTGATTCCTATACTGACCACTACATTGACCTACCTGTCCACTACATTACACTACATTACACTGACCGCTACACGACACACTACACTACACTGACCACTACATTGACCATTGCACTGTCCACTACACTACACTGACCATTACACTGTCCACTACACTTCACTGACCACTACACTACCTTACCTACAGTATTCCTATACTGACCACTACACTACACTGACCTACCTACAGTACTCCTATACTGACCACTACACTACACTACAATGACCACTACACTACATGTCCACTACACTACACTGACCTACCTACACTGCCCACTACACAGCGTGACCTTAACTGCTCGTCTACTCTCTCTCTGGCTGGCTGCCCCCTCTCCACCGACCATGTCCACTGTCCCAGGGCCAGCAACACGACTTGACTCTCACGAGGGAGTCTCACCTGCTTTTCTTGTCTTTCATCGGTCCGGAGGAGAGGAGGATTGAGGATTAGAAGGTGGGACTCCAGGAGCAACTGCGATCACAGACAGGCCAGCCCCACCGCTGCAGGAACAGATAGGCAGCACTCTATGGACTGGAACCAGAAGTTGTGATAAACAGTCAGTGGGATCATACAAAATCAGTAATTTATTGAACCAATAACAGAGTCATGGAAACAATTAAAAGTTGCAGGGTTATAAAACTTTAAAACTAAATGAATAAAGCCAACGATACCACTCGAAGCCTACGGGCATGGAGGGGTTAACAACATCCGGAAGGCTTGCTGGTGGAGCACGGAAGGGCACCAGTGACCATGCTAGGAAGGATGGAAACCCGGTCTGGAGGTGTAGCACCCGATTGCTGCAGGCTATGGGCAGAGACGTGGCCGCGTCCAGAGGATGGTTGTACCGCAGGTTGCGGGAGGATATGGGGCCAGCCTAGGCCAAGCTGGGGGTCCGAGGGGTCTGCCAAACAGAGCCTTGCAGATGGAAAGGGGGGCGCCAAGGACTAGGAGAGCTAATCTGAGCCAAAGGTGTCTGGCGCACTACAATGACGTCAACACCAAACTGGTGGTGGAAGAGGAAAGCCGCACATGGCCCCATTCGCCCAATCACAGGGGGAAGCCTGAGACTGAAAATGGTGGCCGGAACGCATGCCGCAGGGACACAGGAAATAGAAATTAGGAGGACGGAGCCGGGATTTCACCCCCCTAAAGGTTGCGCCAAGGGTCATGTCCTTACTGTGCTTTACAGTCCTCCTCAGACCATCCGGAGCTGTTGTCGGTCTTGATCATGAACTCTGCTCCATACAGGTAATCCCTCAGCTTATCCACCAGTGCCCACTTCAAGGCCAGGAACTCAAGTTTGTGCATCGGGTAGTTCTTCTCGGCGGGGGCCAAGTTCCGACTCACGTAGGCAACAGGCCATAGATGGTCGTCATGCTCTTGATATAGCACCCCAACTAACCCATCTCTACCGGCGTCAAAGTGTAGCTCGTATGGCTTGGTTGGATCTGCATAGGCCAAGAATGGAGAGGTTGTTAGGCTTCACTTCAGCTGCCTAAAACCTCTTCACACTTCGAAGTCCATTGTTCCTGAATGGACTCTCAGGGTTTTCTGGGCCCTCCATCTGGTCTGACAGGCTTCGCTTAGCGAATCCCTTGACAAATATTCTGTAATAAGAGCAGAATCCCAAAAATGACCTAAGCTCAGTCACGTTGGTAGGCTTCGGCCAGGAGGTGACAGCTTCCAGCTTCTGGGGGTCAGTGGCCACTTGGTCGGCAGGCACAATGTGGCCAAGGTAGTTGACTGAGGGTTGATAAAACTGGCACTTTTTCAGAGACAGCTTCAACCCCCTCATCACGGAGTCTCTTCAAGACCTTCTGCAGACGCTCTTCCAGGGTCTTGCCGAAAACGATGATGTCAACTAAGTACACCAACACCTCGATCAGTTTCATGTCATCCAGGGTCTTCTCCATTAGCCTTTGGAAGGTGGCTGGGGCACCAGACAGGCCTTGAGGCATACAATCAAATTCAAATATCCCCTCCGGGGTAATGAAAATGTTTTTCTCCCGATCCTCAGGGTGCATGGGGATTTGGCAATACACACTCTTTAAATCCAGCATGCTGAACCACTTCGCTCTTGACAGGCTCTGCAAGGCATCTTCTATCCTTGGGGTGATATATTGGTCGGGAATGGTCCTTCAGTTCAGCGTCCAGTAGTCAATACCCAGCCTCAGTGACCCATTCTTCTTCTGTACCACCACTATTGGGGAAGCGTATAGACTCTGGGACTCTCAGATGATATCTGCCCTCTTCAACTCTGCCAGTTGTTCAAGCAAGTCCCCTAAAGGAATCCATCAAACTCTTTCCCTGAACGGCTTATGCACTCAAAGAGATGGATCCAGTATTGGGCACTTTTTGCACACCCCACATCAAATTCACTCTTGGAGAATGCAGCCTGCCATCTCAGGAGCTGAGTCTTGGCCCTTTCTTTCCCTTCAGGCAAAAGGGGAGTATTCTTCAGATAGAACTTCTCCACAGAGATCCCATCCTTTGCTCCCCCCACCAAATCAGACGGCAGGACTGGGGTGGCCAGATTCACTTGTCCCAGCAACATCTGAGCCGGCATCTTCACTGGCGTGGCTGTTATGTTGCAGACAATAACCAAGATCTTCCCGTGACTTCTTTGCAACCCTTTGGTTGATACCACCTTGGGAATTATCTCCACTCCCATGTCTTCTCTCTGTCCATCCGATTCAAGGACAATGAAAGGGCCTGGTTGCTTCCAATTTTGCTTGACAGATACTCGTAAATAGGCCACTTTGCTAGGCTGTAACACCTTCTCACACCGGTCTAAGCACCAGATCTGTCCCACTCCTTCAGCTAGAGCCTTCTTTTTTTGTACCAGGTGCTGGTAGGCTTGTCCCAGCATGGGGTGCACACTTGTAGTTGAAGTGCCCGGCTCCAGAACAAGAGGTGTCGACAGCTTTCTGACAAGATCAGTATTGGTCCCTATGATGAGAGAACTCTTACTGGCCCCTGGTGGTCGATGTCTAGGCTTTCCCAGCCATGGAGGGATCGAAGGTCAGCTTGACCGGTAGATAGCCATTATTGGGGAAGTTCTGAGTCACAATGCCCCATATCTCCAGCTCTTCCAACTTCTGCAAAGGCAGATGCTTGAGGTGCCTGTCGTAGAAGTCTCTGTAGAAAAGGGTCACTTAAGCTCTAGTATCCAGAAGGACCTTGGTGTAGACTCCCTTTACTTGGATGGGAACAACAGTAGAAGGTCCAACCAGCTTGTCAGGGAGCAAGGAGGAAGTAGTGGCCCTGGCCTGTTCGGTGGTTTGTATCCGCGCTCCTCTCTTGCGGAGATTAAGTCTACGCTAAGTTCTGAGAGTCCGGTGTGCATTGACTTTCTGACACAAGGCAGCATGTGTCAAAGGAAACAGGACACTGGGTTGCTTGGAGGCAACAACCGGGGGCCCTCTGCAAGGGTTTGGCCTTTTCCGCTGCTGTCTCTTCACCTCATTGGTTTTGGAGCCAGCTACCGTAGATGGGCACCCGGTTGGCTCCTTCACCAGAGCCCTCTGAAGTTTCCCTCTGGCACTGTGCTTCGGGCTTCACTGAGCTTGGACACACCTGTCGATTAATGTCCCACATAATTTAAGCATACCTCGGTTTGCTCAATGACACTCCTCACTGGTACACGTGAAAATGCTCATTATCGGCTCCAATATAGACACTAGTATGGATATCCGTGCATCGCTACCAAATATCCATAATATCCCTGTAATTATGGATTATCAAACATTAAAACCACTTGATCTTACCGGATCTAACAAATATCAATTAGCCGGGGTGATTTTTTTGGCCAGAAAATCTGATAAGAGGGGGCCAGCCCCCCTAATTAATCACTTTATAAGTCTCTATATGAGATCTAATCTCATCCTTATGTACCACCACCTAATATCTCAATTTTTTTGTGTGAAATATCTCTAAAATTATGTGAGATCTAACATTAAAACCACTTGATCTTACCGGATCTAATGAATATCTATTAGCCTGAATGATTTTTAGCCAGAAAATTGCGTGTGGGGGGGACAGCCCCTTCTTATGTACCACCTAATATCTCTATTTCTATGTGGAATATCTCTGAATTTATGTGAGATCTAATGTTAAAACCACTTGATATTACCGGATCGAATGAATATCTATTAGCCTAAATGATTTTTGGCCAAAAAATTGCATGTGGGAGGGCCAGCCCTTCATTATGTACCACCTAATATCTCTATTTCTATGTGGAATATCTCTGAAATTATGTGAGATCTAACATAAAAACCACTTGCTCTTACCCGATTTAAAGAATATCTATTAGCCTGGATTATTTTTGGCCAGAAAATTGTATGTGGAGGAGCCCACCTGTCCTTATGTACCACCTAATATCTCTATTTTTATGTGGAATATCTCTGAAATTATAACAGCTCTAACTTTAAAACCACGTAATCTTACCGATCTAATGAATATCTATTAGCCTACATTATTTTTGGCCAGAAAATTGTATGTGGAGCAGCCAACCCGTCCTTATGTACCACCTAATATCTCTATTTCTATGTGGAATATCTCTGAAATTATGTGAGATCTAATGTTAAAACCACTTGATCTTACCGGATCTAACGAATATCTATTAGCCTGAATGATTTTTGGCCAGAAATTGTATGTGGGGGGGGGGGGGGAACCTGTCCTTATTACCACCAAATATCTCTATTTTTATGTGAAATATCTCTGAAATGATGTGAGATCTAACGTTAAAACCACTTGATCTTACCGGATCGAATGAATATCTATTAGCCTGAATAAATGCCCCCCCTCCATTAATTACTTAATACGTCTCTAATTATGTGTGATCTAACGTTAAAACCACTTGATCATACCGGATCTAACAAATAGCTTCCAAAATATCTGTTTGGTAAATTTTTTGATGGGGGGGGGGGGGGGGGGCGATGACGGGTTAGCACCCCCCAGCAAATAACTGTTAATATTGATTCTTCTGTGTGAGATCTAACCTGATCTAACAAAGATTCAACAAACTGCATACGTTTTTTTCAAAAATTTTGATATGGGGGGGCTAACCCGGCAGAGGTCACTCTTGCAGAGCTATGACCACCGCTGGTATGAATAGTATGTTGGATACCTAGTCCCCAATGTCATGCTGTGGTTCCTCCCGCTGGCTGCTACATAATTACAGGACACAGAAGCAATGTAGAAGAAGCCATCCAGACTAACCAGTGTGTGCAGTGGGGGACCAGGTATCTGACACAGCTGGAAGTGCTGGATACCAGCCAAGGCCGTAGCTTTGCAAGAATGTGAAGATAGGAGCCATTGCCCAATAAACAGGTAAGTAGTATTCTTTTTTTACAGGGTGCTCCTACTTTTATCGTTGTCATTTAGTGACACGTTGACCAGATGTTAAAAAAAGAGAAGATTCCATGACCCCAGCTTTGCAAGGCTGAAGCCTTAACCCACATTTTAAACATTTCTAGTATCGTTTCCCACAAGATAGGACTAAAAACATAAAAAATACAGCACATTAAAAATGAATGCAATGAAATTTAAAAGAATGTATAAAACAGATATAAATGCTGTATTAAATATATCAGACACACAGCTGACCTCAAATGCAACAAGATGCTAAAAAGAATACAGTGAAAATAGATCTAAATCTGCTGAATTTTCATTTTTTTCCTGGAAGCCCTTTGACAACAACAACAGGAAGTTATAAAAGGCTGAATTGTATGAAAGGGTTGGATTTAATTTATTCAGATGTAGATTCCTGGCTCCCAGATCACAGACCGGCAACAGGCTTTAATAAAACAGAATAATTAAGGTGTAAATCATATACTAGCCCTAGTACATTTCAGCTGTGTCTCTGGTGATCAGATTTGTCCCTCAAGGGAAACCGTCAGAATTTTCAAAAGACAAAAGACAAAAGTGAGTGTCTGTTGTGAAGAACACAGCATCAGAAGCTTTAAACTTCATTGGAGAGATATGCCATTAAAATGTCTTAAAGGTGCTTTCCACTGTTATCAAGAATTTCAGATCTCTGCCTCCTATTCAACTATTATTTTGGCCATCGTTGATTGCTGAGGGCATCGAAGATGCGCTTGCACCACTGCCTTCACATAACACTCCAGTACCCATGCAGTTGTTGACGTTGCTAGTGGCTTAGGCTGGGTTCACACTATTGCGAATTGGATGTGGCTTTCTCCGCATCCAATTCCCATGACAGGAGAGTGTGACCAGCTCTCAATGGAGCCAGTTCACACATCTCCGGGGCAGACGCGGAGTGCACTGCAGAAGAGTAATATACATCTTTGGCTCCGTTTCAGGTCCAAATTCAGCCAAAAATTTGAATTCAGACCTAAAACGGTGAACGGAGACGCACTGGACCCCCTGCTGCGAGCCGTGCGGCACACAGTGTGAACCCAGCCTCAAAGTACATTACACTCAGAAAAACAGGCTTTCATTGTTGAAGTGCTTCTAAAAGTGCTAGTTACCTCTATCCAAAATGGGTAACTGCATCTAGAATTATTAATCAAACTCTTGCTGGCAGATTGAGACTCTGAGTGATTTTCTACAATCAAATTTCACCTGGAGCACTGTGTTCACTATTGGGATCAAGTTAACACGATTCTATTGAGTCTGTCAGTGTTTGTATTAAGTTCACCCTTTAAATAAACTAACCCATGCATGCAGACAAGGGGCCCCAGGAGTTTAAAATAAACAGTGCTGTTAAAAATATATAGTTTAATTCAAATGCCCCATCTGCATGCCTTTTCTGCCATGCCTGAATAGTAATGAGCTCAGGCGTGTTTAGGTCCTAAACGAAACCCACCGGATGAGCCAGGCAAGAAAGCTGTCATTTGTACTGGGCTAATCATAAGTGGCTGGGGCATTCCCCATCTCACAGTTGTGTATATACTGTATATATATATCTATCTATATATCTATCTATATATAGATAGATATATATATATACACTGTAATAACAAAAGTATTGGGACACCTGCCTTTACACGCACATGAACTTTAATGGCATTCCAGTCCTAATCCGTAGGGTTCAATATTGAGTTGGCCCGCTCAACAGCTTAAACTCTTCTGGAAAGGCTGTCCACAAGGTGTAGGAGTGTGTCTATGGGAATGTTTGACTATTCTTCAGAGGCGCATTTGTGAGGTCAGGTACTGATGTGGACGGGAAGGCCTGGCTCTCAGTCATCACTCAAATTCATCCCAAAGATATTCTATCGGGTTGAGGTCAGGACTCTGTGCAGGCCAGTCAATTTCCTCCACCCCAAACTCGCTCACCCATGTCTTTATGGACCTTGCTTTGTGCATTGGTGCGCAGTCATGTTGGAACAGAAAGGCCATCCCCAAACTTTTGCCACAAAGTTGGGAGCGTGAAATTGTCCAAAATGTCTTGGTATGCTGACACCTTAAGACCCCTTTCACACTGAGGCATTTTTCATGCGCTTTAGGGCTAAAAATAGCGCCTGTAAAATGCCTCCCTTCGCAGGCGCTTTGGCAGCGGTGCCCATTCATTTCACTTCACCGCCCCAAAGATGCTGCTTGCAGGACTTTTTTTTATTATCCTGCCAGCGCAGCGCCCCAGTGTGAAAGCACTCCGGCTTTGGGCCGGTGAAGTGAAATGAATGGGCACCGCTGCCAAAGTGCCTGCGAAGCGCCGCTAAAACGATGGTAAAGCGTTGCTAAAACTACTGGCGTTTTACTGTCAGCGCCCATCCCAGTGTGAAAGCAGCCTAAGGCTACTTGCAGACTGAGGCGCTGGGCGCGCTGGCGGTAAAGCGGCGCTATATTTAGCGCTGCTTTACCGTCGTTTTAGCAGCGCTTTTTGGCTGATAGCGGGGCGGTTTTACCCCCTGCGAGCAACCGAAAAAGGGTGGCTTTGCGGGCGGGTTTGGAGCGCTGCCCCATTGTTTTCAATGGGAGGGGGCGCTTTAGGAGCGGTAAATACACCGCTTTTACAGCGCTCCAAAGATGCGGCTTGCAGGATATTTTTCAGCGTCCTGCAAGCGCACCGCTACAGCGTGAAAGCCCTCGGGCTTTCACACTAGAGACACAGCAGCGGCTGTTTAAAGGTGCTTTGCAGGCGCTATTTTTAGAACTTTAGCGCCTGCAAAGCGCCTCAGTGTGAAAGGGGCCTTAGAGGTCTCTTCACTGGAACCTAGGGACCAAGTCCAACCCCTGAAAAACAGCCCCACACCATAATTCCCCTCCACCAAATGATTTGCGCTAGTGCACAAAGCAAGATGTCCCAATACTTTTGGTAATTTAGTGTATATAATGATCACGTATACATGTGGTTGGAAAGCGAGAAATGCTGTTTATGATTGGCCCGGTACAGTGACAGCTTCCTGGAAGGCGGGTTTGGACTAAGATCCCAAAATGCCTTCAGTAAGCACTGAAATACAGTGCGAAACGCGTCAGCTCTGTACCCCCCTTTTTGCCGTGTTTGGATTGTGGTGCCTTTTTGCTTTTAAATAAACCCTTTGGATTTTATTTTCCCGGTGTGCGGCTGTCCGGAGTTCTTCCTTTTGATTTCTAATCGTTACAACATGTCCTCATTAGAAATCTTGTCAAGACACTTTATTGGAGGTTTATGTCATCGCTGCATTATTTCGTAGCTGGCCTGTGTTATGTAAAAAGTGTCAACTTCTCTGGATGCCTAACACATTAGGTTAAAATCTGACCATCATTTTAATAAATGAAAAAAATGTTCTATGCTTACCTAAAAAATATGCAAATTCAAATGGTGCAGCCTAGCACTAAGGTGTGTTCAATCACCAATAAAACACCCCCCCCCCCCTTTTTTTTCCACACCAGGCCTTTTGCTAATTTTTCTCATTTATGTCGTTGAATCGCTAGGACATCAGTGGTTTTTAGACTGCATCATATTGATTTGATTGCCTGGATGTTGTCCTTTTGGCACTTTTCGTGAACAAATGACATTTATGTCTTAGATGCTTAAAGGGGTTGTAAACCCTCGTGTTTTTTCACCTTAATGCATCCTATGCATTAAAGTGAAAAAACTTCTGGCAGTGACCGCCCCCCCCCCCCCCCCAGCTCCCTCGTTTTACTTACCTGAGCCCTGTAATTCCCTCGGCGGAGAAGTGCTCTCCCTCTCTGCATGGGGTCCTGACTCTTGATTGGATAGATTGATAGCAGCGTGATAGCAGCGCAGCCATTGGCTCCCACTGCTTTTAATCAAATCCAATGACACGGGCGCCAGGGGGCAGGGCCAAGTCCGGAATTCGTGTCTATGGACGCAAATGCTGGACTCGGGAGTGCACCTGCACAGTAACCCCCGGGAGATCGCTTCTCCTAGGGCAGTGGTTCTCAATCTGGGGTCAGGACCCCCTTGGGGGTCGAATGACGATTTGCCAGGGGTCACCAAATCCTGGACTGTTCCTGAAGCCTGCACCGCTCTCCCAGCCTTTTTGCGGCCGCCCAGCAGGGCTGTCTCTGGAACCTGTGGCCGCCCAGCTGGGCTGTTCCTGGAGCCCATGGCCGCCCACCCAACCTCTTCGCAGCCGCAAATTCAGTTCAAGGCATGGCTAGGGGGCAGAGACTAGAGGTCAGCTGACTGGTGAGGAATGTGAAGTGGGAGGGGCTGGAGGAGACCCTATCTCCTGATTTCGCCATAGGTGTCATTGCTACGAGACACCACAAAGTCGGAGACACTGTGAATCCAGAGACACAGTGAGTAACACTACCTGTGATTAGAGTTGCCATTAAAAGTCCCCACTAAAATTCTCAGATCAGCAGATGACCTTGATCAAGAGCACCTAAGTTGACTAACCAGAACTCCCCCCAGCACTGCCACTGATTCCAACTCTCCATCAGCACTGCCACTCATCCCATTCCCCCACCAAGAAGTACGAGCAGGAATAAAAATAGAGAATACATGGAGGGGAGAGAAAAAGAGGGGAAGGAGCAAAGAAAAAGGGAGAGAAAGAATAATAGAAAGAACAAGAAAGACGGCTAGAGAGAGGGATGGGGGGAAAAAAAACAAGAAATTAGGATAGAGAGACATAAAAGGGAAAGAAACGAGAACAAAGAGAAAGAGTGGTACATCCTAAAATGTACCATAAGGGGTATTAATACTGTACGAGTGGAAGGGACTCAGAGAGTGCTAAATTTCCATGGGTTAGGGGGGCAAATTACTTGTCTTGCCTTGGGTGCTGACAACCCAGACTACAAAAATAATTTTACTGTTAGGGGTCCCCACAACTTGGGAAATTTTATCAAGGGGTCATGGCACTAGGAAGGTTGAGAACCACTGTCCTAGGGGGTTATCTGATGCGAGGAGGAGCCGCGAGAGCCGTCGAGGGACCCCAGAAGAGGAGGATCGGGCCACTCGAACGAGCTGAACAGTGGAGGTAAGTATGACATGTTTGTTATTTTACAAAAATAAAACAGGAAGGTTTACAATCACTTTAACTTACTCTTACAGTTTAATGTTCCGTAAGTCTTGCCTTATCCGCGTCCTTTTACGGTATAAGGATGTTGCTGCTCTCACTTGGCATTTGGGGAGCAATATTTGTACAAAGTGTATTGATACTTTCTGTTTACACTTAGTTTTTGTACCGCTTTTACTTTTATTGTATTTGTATTGTATTTATTTATTATATATATTTATATATATATATTTATTATATTGAAAAATTTCAATAAAATTCCAGTAAAATAAAAATAAAAACTCAAATAAAGTGCAGTGCGACCACAACAATACTATAATGACATTAAATAAATTGAAACCAAAAAATAGTAAAACATTTTTTTTATACATATGTATGGTCTATTTGCAGTTTATACTTTGTAAAAGCACACACACACGTTCTTTACATTGTTTTATTATTTATAAGAGTACTATTTTTTGGTTTCAAATTATTTAATGTCATTATAGTATAGCTGTGGCCGCGCTGCACTTTGTTAGAATTTTTACTGGCCATAATTTTGTTACCGACCTACAAATACTGTGGAAATTTAAGGTGGCACAGTGTTCAGTATGATTCTCGCCACATAATTTGGAGTCTATCAGACTGCATTATCGTCACTAGACATGTGCATTTCGTTTAGTTACGAATTTGTTTTCCGTTCAAATTCGTTATATTCGTTCATTCGTTATCGTACGAATGAACGAATGGTTTACAAAAAATTCTAACGAATAACGAACTATCGAAACGAACGAATATGAAAAACAACGAAAATACGAAATAATTATATTAGAAACTACGAAAGAATGAAAATTCGAAAAACTAAAACAGAAACAACGAAAATACCGAACAAAGATTCAAAAATAACGAAAATCAAAATGAACGAAAAAATTCGTACTTTCTTAACTTTTTTTTTTTGTTTGTTGATTCGTAATTTTCCGTGTCTCTTACAATGGCGCTGCTTAACGTGCTTTGAATGGATTCGTAAATTCGTTAGTTGATAAACGTGGTTGGGTCGGAGGCACTGTTTTGGTGGATTTTTGAGTTAAGTTCTGACTTGTGTTTCTTAAACATGTAATAGCATATACATTACATAAAATTATGAATTATGCTCCGATTACGAATCTACGAAAACAATGTTACGAAAGTACGAATAAATCAATCTTACGAATGTAACTAAATCTACGAAAATACAAATGCATCCGAATACAAAATATAACGAAAATACAAAAATACGAATTTCGAATAAACGAAAATTAGACTAACGGAAAAACGAATCAACGAAAAAATAACTCTTTCGAAAATACAAACGAGTCCGAATACGAACACCGACGACTTACGAAAATACAAACGAGTCCGAATACGAACACCGACGACTTACGAAAATACGAACGAGTCCGAATACGAACACAGACGACTTACGAAATTACGAATCGTTACGAATCAACGGAAACGAACAGAAACGAAACGAAACTAAACAAATTTTTCTATTGTGCACTAATCGTCACCAGCCTTTCTCAACCTTTTAAACACCTAGAAATAACTTTCTGGTCTCAGTGAACCCCTGCTAAAAATGACTATAAGTACAACTCATGATACATTAGTGTGATGGTCAGTGGGAAGAATTCTCCTGACACTTGTGGTCTTTGGAAAGAATTACTCCCTTATGCCGCGTACACAGTATACAGACGACTGGTTTTCCCAATAGGAATTGGTTCTGTTTGAAATATTTAAAACATGTTCTATTTCTAGGTCCATCAGAATTTTCGAAGAAAAAAAGTCAGATGAGGCACACACACGATCGGAATATCCCATGAAAAGATTACGTCGGACTTTTTCTGCAGGAAAGTCCGACCATGTGTACTCAGCATTACAGATAGTTAAAAAGGTCAATGGTGTCAGTGGGAACTTATCTGAGAGGCAGAAATTGTTCATTGCTCAAGGAACCCCTAGCAACCTCTGGAGGAACCCTAAGGGTCCATGGAACCCTGGTTGAGAAACCCTGATCATCACAGTGCCCACAGACTTCATGTATCTTTCTGTTACAACTCTGGATACCAGATCCCATAATCTGCTACAAGCAGCCTACAGTTAGGAGATTCTGCTACAAACAGAGAGATTCTCTGAAAGTCTCTATCACAGACAGGAGACTTGCAGCCATTTGGTAGGATGCAGAAATAGCTACCAAAGAGCCGGGGATCAGACAAAATAAACTCCTCAATGCCGCTAGCTATGAATACAGTCAGGATAGACGTGACACCTGCTCTGTGTAAAAGGAAATTAATTTCTCCAACCCCTGGAGGTGAGACCACCCTGGAGCCTGATAAACCAGCCTGAAATCAATGAAGCTTTGTTACCCTCGTAATGTTTTGATTGTAGAGGAAACTTCATGTATAATACAATGTTATGTATCTCTATTGTTCACTGTTGAAAATTTTTTTTTTTTATCTTAGATAAAAAAAAGTGTCTGTTTTATAATGTTTCCAGGTGCAAACAATACATTGGGGTTGATTTACTAAAACTGGAGTGTGAAAAACTTAGTGCAGCTGTGCATGGTAGCCAATTAGCTTGAGGCCCCTTTCACACTGCCGCAACTTCAAAGTTGTGCGATTTTGCGCCCACGATTTAGCCGCGATTTCAGGGAATGCCTTGTAAACTTGAGGTCTGTGGACCTCAACTCGCATCAAAGTCGGACCAAAGCAGTACAGGGACTACTTTGAAGTTGGTGCGACTTGAAGACGCACAGATATGAATGGTTGTCATTGGGAATCATGGGGTGCTACTTGTCATGCGACTCTGATGTCCAAAGCCACAGGAAAAGTCGCACAAGTGTGAAAGGGCCCTCAAACTTCAGCCTGTTCAGTTAAAGGGGTTGTGAAACCTACTTTTTTTAAAATATAAATAACAAACATGCCAGTACTTACCTGCTCTGGGCAATCGTTTTGCACAGAGCAGCCCCTATCCTCCTCTTCTGGGGTGCTCCACCGGCTCACCAAGTCCCTCCTCTTCATCCGGTGCCCCCACGGAGAGCTGCTTTCCATGGGGGCACCCGTGCACACTCAAATCCAGTGACACGGGAGCAGGGGGGCTGGGCCGAGTCCCACTGTCTGTGGCAATGGACGGCGTAGCGGGACTCAGCCCCGCCCCCGCTCCTGTGTCACTGGATTTGATTGACAGCAATGGCTCCTGCTGTTATCAATCTGTCCAATAAGGACAATGAGGAGCCGCTGTACTCGTGCACATCGCTGGATCGAATCGGGCTCAGGTAAGAAAAGGGAGGGGGGGCAGCTGCAGCAGAGATGGTTTTTCATTTTAAAAAAAACCTTCAGGCTTTACAAACACTTTAAGCTTTGACAAAAAAAATACTGAAAGCTGATTGGTTTCTAGGCACAGCTGCACCTGATTTTGCACCCTCCAGTTTTACATAATCGACCCCATTGCTGTTTTTTCAGTGAGTAGTGAATAAAGAGTTTCTAAACAAGTGTTAGCAATTGTCTGTAATCCTTCTGTATTTAGCAGGCAGCATGATGGCTAAATAACCACCAAGGCATCTCCCTTCATGGGATTTGTATGTCCTGAGTTTTCTCTGAATGTGATTTTCTCCCACAATCCAGTCTAGAAAAAAACATGCCAGCAAGTTAACCACCCTGGCGGTATTCTGAGTCTGGCTCGGGGTGGATTTTCAGCACCAAAAGTGGTAACCCCGAGCCAGATTCGGGATCGCATCGCAGGATCCAGGTACAGCTTACTTACCTTGTCCCCAGGATCCTGCGATGTCTCCCCGCTGTGTGTGCGAGCTGTATCCTCCGCCGGATCTATCACAGTGCCGAGCTCCGTTCCCTACGAGCGAGGCACAGGGATGGAGAACGGCACCAAATTAAAAAAGTGAAACACACACAATACATATACAGTACACTGTAATCTTACAGATTACATTACTGTATCAATTTATTTCACATCCCTTTTGTCCCTAGTGGTTTCTCTAGTGTCCTGCACGTAGTTTTATATTATAAATACTTCTACTTTCTGTCTGGAAACTGGAGATTGTCCATAGCAACCAAAACCGTCCCTTTATATCAAAATCGGTTTTAGACCAGCTGGAAAACAGAGATAATAAATTAGAATCACTTGCAGAATTGAGCGATAGCGATTTGTGGGGAAATTCGTCATCAAACACTGAAAGTAATGACAGCGACAATTCTGCAACTGAGCAAATTTCTGTGTTTTTGAATTGATTACATTATTGAATGATTTTTATTATTATTATTTATTATAATTATTTAGCGTTATTTATTATATTATAATTTATGATTTTTTTTTTTAAACTTTATCATACCTGGGCTTTCTATTAGACTCTTGTTTGGACAGAATTAAGTGTGTTATTCCTAAGAATTACAGGCCTACAATATAAAACGCCAAATTTCCATGCAAAACATTGTACCGCTTTGAGCATCAAAAATCTGAAATAGTCATACCGCCAGGGAGGTTAATGGTTGTTAACCAAACTGACTCTAGTGTTTGGTGGGACATTAGACTATGAGGTTGGCTTGGACAGAGAGAGGATGATTTTTTATCTAGTATTACTTAATAAACAAGATATAGGGGGTTATTTACGAAAGGTAAATCCACTTTGCACTGCAAGTGCACTTGGAAGTGCAGTCGCTCTAAATCTAAGGGGTAGATCTGAAATGAGGGGAAGCTCTGCTGATTTTATCATCCAATCATGTGCAAGCTAAAATGCTGTTTTTTATTTTCCTTGCATATCCCCCTCGGATCTACAGCGACTGCACTTCCAAGTGCACTTGCAGTGCAAAGTGGATTTGCCTTTAGTAAATAAACCCCATAATGTATTATACAAATAAAAACAGAGATTAGAATATGGATTTTCCTGAAAAATTTTTAATTTTTTTAAAGATGTCACAGCAGTTACTTTTCTGACCACTTTTTGTGATTATTCACAATAATAACATCCCTCGTTGATGACTTTTTGGCACAAATTAATATTTTTACTTTTTTACTATTGTATTGGTTGAGTATATATGTATGAGGTGTCAGTTCCTCATTGGATTGGATGTGAAATCATACTGTCTATGGCAGACTCTTGGGTGAAGATTCCATGCCTTTGGGATACAGCTGAAAACCTGCACCAATCACCACTGTTCCCTCACTACTGCGGTCACATTATGGCTGCTCAATCCTTGCTTGCCTTTGTGCAGCATTTAGAGGACTGATGAGAAAAGTGTTGCAGAATATGTCATGTCAAAACAATAAAAAGGATTAAAATAAATTCACCACTTGCCCTCTGGAAGGTTTTACCGCCTTCATGACCAGGGCATTTTTTGCTATTCAACACTGTGCTATTTTAACTGATAATTGTGCGGTCATGCAACACTGTACACAAATGACCATTATATCTTTTTTTTCTCACACAAATAGAGCTTTCTTTTTTCCTAGTATTTGATCACTGCTAGGTTTTTAAGTTTTTAGTAAATATATGAAAAAAGACAGAAAAAAAAAATATTCTTCACTTTCTGCTATTAAACACATCCAATAAAAAATGTTAAAAATCTAATTTCTTTGTGAATCCACGCCAAAATGTATTCTGATACATGTTTTTGGTAAAAAAAAAAAAAATACCAATAAGTGTATATTATTTGGTTTGCATAAAAGTTATAGCATCTACAAACTATGGTGTATATACTGGAATTTTTTATATACTAGTAATGGCGGGGATCAGAGACTTATAGTGGGACTGTGATAGTTTGGCAGGCAATCTGACACTAACTGACGCTGGCTGGGGGGTACACTAACTGACACTGACATCACCAGTGACACTTAATACAGTGATCAGTGCTAATATTATACACTGTCACTGTACTAATGACACTGGCTGGGACGGGGTTAACATCTAGGGGCAATCAAGGAGTTAACTGTGTTCCTAACAATGGGTAATATGCGGTGCTTTTACTAAGCAATCTTGTTGTTTTTTTCCCTGAAAAAACAGTAGATCACCTGTCAGCATACAGAGCTTTGTGTTGTTTACCAACACAGAGCTCTCTTCCATGAATGACGGAGCCAATCAGTGGGTCCTTGTGATCAGTCATTGGCCAGGACCTTCTGATTGGCTTGTACTGTAACAAATCGCAGCAAAGCCAGTGTGCACCTTACCCAAAAGTGCTGATCATGTACCAGATACGTGATCCAGCACACAGCAGCCACCCTCCCACAGTAGATGTACATGGGTTAGTCCGCAAGAAGTTAAATATTACTTTCCCATTAACCCCTATACATGAGCTGAAATTTCTTATTAGGCTGATTATAATGATGCTTCCATTATGAGAAGTACTGTATTTTTCGCTCCATAAGACGCACCTGGGTTTTAGAGGAGGAAAACAAGAAAAATAAATTCTGATCCAAATGGTGTACTAAAATATTTACCAGTGCCCATGAAATGCAGCCTAACCTGTGCCAATAAAATGCAGCCTTACTAGTCCCATAAAATGCAGCCTGACCTGTGCCAAAGAAATGCAGCCTTACCAGTCCCATAGAATGCAGCCTGACCTATGCCAAAGAAATGCAGCCTTACCAGTCCCATAGAATGCAGCCTGACCTATGCCAAAGAATTGCAACATTACCAGTCCCATAAAATGCAGCCTGACCTATGCCAAAGAAATGCAGCCTTACCAGTCCCATAGAATGCAGCCTGACCTATGCCAAAGAAATGCAGCCTTACCAGTCCCATAGAATGCAGCCTGACCCATGTCAATGAAATGCAACCTTACCAGTCCCATAAAATGCAGCCCGACCTATGCCAAAGAAATGCAGCCTTACCAGTCCCATAGAATGCAGCCTGACCTATGCCAAAGAAATGCAGCCTTACCAGTCCCATAGAATGCAGCCTGACCTATGCCAAAGAAATGCAGCCTTACCAGTCCCATATAATGCAGCCTGACCTATGCCAAAGAAATGCAGCCTTACCAGTCCCATAGAATGCAGCCTGACCTATGCCAAAGAAATGCAGCCTTACCAGTCCCATAGAATGCAGCCTGACCTATGCCAAAGAAATGCAGCCTTACCAGTCCCACAAAATGCAGCCTGACCTCCGCTCTCTTGCCGGGACTGTAACATGGCGGCGGCGGGGGGCGGTGCTTGGCCAATATTCGCTACATAATACTCAGAGACATTTTCCCCCATAATTTTTGGGGGGAAAAAGTGTGTCTCTTGGAGCGAAAAATACGATATATTTTTTCAGCTTAGAAAGATATGCTAAAGGGGGAGAGGCCAAACAACCTGAGTTAAAGCAGAACTAAACCCATCGATTTAACAGTTTCAAAAAACAATTACATTGCTGGCACATGGTGGTAATGTAACTGTCACATTAGCTGTGCTCTCAACCAAACTGTCAAACCATCCAATGGCTGGTGTCATAACTGATCACATGAGCATCATGGCAGTTGAAGATCAAACAGAGACCAAGATGGCAGCTTCCTTGGCTGAAAACAATAGGGGGGGGGGGGGTTAAATCTGCTGTAAACATAGGTAGTGGCACATGTATTTGACAGTTAAAAGTAAAAGTACATTTGTTCCACAGTTTTTATTCTGAACCAATGACAGTAAATCGGCATTTCGCATACAATTAGCTATACTAAGCAACGCACATTGGGAAAAGGCCTGTATCTTCGCACACAAATGCTCACTTAGTACAAGGTACCAAGAAATATCATATAAACTTCTTACGCAATGGTATATGACGCCGGTTAAGACCAAGAAATGGTCTACTACGGCCTCAGACTTGTGTTGGCGCTGCGGAAACGATACAGGTACTCTTTTACATCTATGGTGGGAATGTCCCCCAATCCTTGACTACTGGAACCAAATTATTAGGTGGATCAAACACATCACAGATATGAAAATCATCCTAGACGCAGCTGCTTGCCTACTACATATTAATTCATTTTCAATTAGCAAATACAAAAAGTCTTTATCCAGGCACCTTCTTACAGCGGCTAAAAGTCTAATACCTTTGCACTGGAAAACCACTCACACTCCTACGGTCAAGGATTGGTTGGACAGGGTACGTTACATGTATAGAATCGAGGAACTACTGGCAATGAAAAAAGAAGATGGTTCTAGTTTTAATTCATTATGGCAACCTTGGCTAGTTTTCACTCTATCCAGCGAATACACTGCTATAGCCACCTAAACACCATGGGAACCATGAATCTGAACACTGACAAAATCTGCTCAACCATCACTTATTAGTAGCCAAAAACTAGACCTGAAAAAGCTTCTAAGCACTCCCCCCCCCCCCCCCCTTCTTCTTTTTTTTTTTTTTTCTCTCCTCCTTTCAATTTCCCCCCCTCCCACCTCTATTCTCCCACACACCCCCAAACCCCATCATAAATTTACCCCATTTACCCCCACTCTCTTCCACACAATAATTGATAAATGATTTCTTATGCATTACGTTAAATCTTGCAATGCATAAACGTTGTGTTTTCTATTATTATGTTTCAATGTTGGGACGACACACATCTCTATCCTTGTTTATGACTTGCACTACAAATTGTCATTCTGTTATTCTTAATGTATGCAACATTTCCTCAATAAAAACTTTGATTGTGAAAAAAAAAAAAAAAAAAACAATTAGTGGTTATTGGATTTTCAGCTTCTGTGCACTAAATGCTATCATATTTTATCCTCAGTGGCACTAGAGAATTGTCCTGAAAATGCAATGCCTTCCACGGGCTAATGGCTGGGCACAGGGCGTTCAGGACTTAGCTTGCAGTCTTTAGAAAATAGTTGGGGAATCTTTAAAACAACTGCTCCTCTTGTCATGTGCCTTAAAGAAGCTTGGGCTCCGTGCTATGTCCAATATGTGATACTGGATACCGCCGGAGAACAACTGCGCCTGTCCGCAGGGTCACCTTTGTCCTTTTGTTTTATTTGGCCTCACTTAGAGAAGAATTTTAGACCCTGAAAAAAATATTAATTACATGTCTAGAGTTACAGTAAAACAAAATGTAAAAATAAATACCTCCTTTTATAAAGTCCGATCCTTATAACCCGCACACTCAGGGGTCAAATCATGCGAAAAATACAGTTCTCGAAGCGATCGGACAATACTCTGATCGTCAGTACACAGCTTTCAAGAGACAGTAAATCTGATATTATCTGATGGGACAAGCATGAAAATATTTCTCGTACAATACCAGATCGGACAATTTTCGTTTAATCGGTACAGTTGTTCAAAAAATACAATACAAAAATATTACGTACACATTACATCACTTCCGAATTTTTATTCTGTGGTACGAGAATTTCGTAACTTTAGTAAACTCTTCAATTTCATTTCAAATTCATTAAAGAAAACGGACAATCATTCATCCGATAATCTCATCGTGTGTATCAGGCGTTAGACAAACCACTTATCAATGGCAGGGGTGATCGGCTTTAATTTATTCATGCAAAAACCTTTATCCCCCCAAAAAATCTGTTTGCTGTAACTGCCTATAAGGTGTGAGCTGAAGTTTGTTAGTACAAATCTAAATCGAAATCTTCGAATACGTTAAACACTACACCCCCCCCCCCCCTGTTTGTCTGAATGAATGATTTGTATAGTGCTGCAATTGCGAACTGAATCGCCTCAAGGTGCTTGATCAGCCTGTGTTGTCTAGCTTCTTATGCCCCGTACACACGGTCGGAGATTCGGACCATGTTGTCGGAAAATCCGGCCGTGTGTGGGCTCCATCTGACTTTTTCCGTCGGAATTTCCAACGGAAAAAAATTTGAGATCCTGCTCTCAAATTTTCCGACAACAAAATCCGATCGACTTTTTCCGATCGTATGTCGAGAATTCCGAAGGACAAAGTGGCACGCATGCTCAGATCACATTACGAGACCAAAGCTATTGGCTACTAGTCTCTACATAGTTCCGTCGTACGCAACGAATGTCACCATGTTCAGAATGATTGGATTTTCCGACAACTTTGTCCGACCGTGTGTATGCAGCACCAGATTTTGTGGTCGGAATTTTCGACCTTGTGTACAGGGGCTTAGAAGAGGTAGGTCTTGAGTTTTTTCCTGAACGCCTGATGGTTTCTTCCATACGGATGTAAGTCGGTAGAGAGTTCCATAGCCGTTGTCCTTGGACTGCGAATCTACCTTGTCTGCTGTGCCTCTTGTGCTCATTCCTCCAGAGGTGAGTCTCCCTGAAACAGGAGGTGTGTTACTGGCCAGATCACCAGGTGAAAACTGAGGGAAAAAAAGCAAAAGAAAAAAGAACGGATGCAGCCAACACATCTAATGATTAGTAGGCTGCAATATGTTACATTTTTGGGTTTAATATGTAGCTGTACGCATGCTGCGGACGTGATGCTTTGCATTGCAGAGCAGAAAAAAATGATACCCCCTTTCTCATTCTGTGGGCAAGCCAAACGCTAGGCTTGCAGTTGTGCCATGGTGTCTTCATTCCATAAGCCCATTTGGCTGTCAAAAAATAAAACAAACTGGCATTCAGGAAGGGGCAGTATCACCTCCTGAATGCCCGGCAGTAGTGGATCGCTTTTCACAGGCCAACGCAAGAGTAAAACAGCATTTAGAGTTCAGCTTTTCTTGTATTTTAAAGTGGTTGCAATCTCTCACATATACCCAGTGAAGTGACTGGCCTCAGGTGATACACAGAGATGAAACAAATCCTCTTACATCAGTTGTACCTGTTTTTCTACAGCCGTCTTTCCCCTAAATTCATTCAAAGTGCAGAATTTCCACAGGACATCTCAGCTCTGAAAAGCAGGGGGCGGGGAACTGAAGTTTACATCAGTGAGGAGATCTCTGGGAGCTGATTGGAGGGAAGGGACACACCCCTCTTCACACAGCACACAGGAACAGAGCTGAGGCTGTCAATCAGCTGGAGGTCCCTCCCCTGTCACCATTTTTCTCTTGGTGTCAGGAAAACTTATCAGAAATGACTCATGCTGATAGCAGAGGAACAAAGCAGCAGACAGAAATGACACTTAGTGCTCTGGATTGAGACAAGTACACCCTATAGAAGGATATGCTTTGTTCATATTTCATGTCTGAGGTTTAAAAGCACTTTAACCACTTGCCGACCAGCCGCCATCATTATACTGCGGCAGGTTGGTAGGTTCTTGCGAATCGCCATAGCTGTACGTCGGCCCTTTAAACAGCTCTAGTAGGCGATGCACGCGCGATCGCGGGGCACGGGAGCCAGTAGGGGATGTGTGTGTGTGTAAACACACAAATCTCCATTCCTGTCATTTTGTGTTTGCATGTGCCTAAGCCACATATCTTTGTTATATGCATTTCTTCAGTATTGCCTTATAACCTGCAGAAATATGCTCAAACTGTAAATTGTTCAATAAAAAACTTTTTTTCAAAAAAAAAAAAAAAAACCACACAAATCTCCATTCTGTCAGTCCCATCCCCATACAGTTAGAAACACAGTTAACCCCTTGATCGCCCCCTAGTGTTAAACCCTTCCTTACCAGTGACATTTACACAGTACTCAGTACATTTTTATAGCACTGATCGCTGTATAAACATCAATGGACTCAAAAGTGCCTGATCTGTCCGCCATAATGTCGCAGTCCCTCAAAAAATCTCAGATCGCCGGCATTACTAGTAAAAAATAATAATAATAATAAAAATGCCATAAAAATGCCATAAATATATTCCTATTTTGTAGATGTTATAACTTTTGTGCAAACCAATCAATATATGCTTATTGCGATTTAAATATTTTTTTTTTAACCAAAATATGTAGAAAAATATATATAGGCCTAAACTGATGAATACATTTCTTTTTTTGGGGATATTTATTATATAGCAAAAAGTATAAAATATATTTTTTTTTTCAAAATTGGCGCTCTTTTTTTTGTTTATAGCACAAAAAATAAAAACCGCAAAGGTGATCAATTACCATCAAAAATAAGCTCTATTTATGGGAAAAAAAGGACGTCAATTTTGTTTTGGTACGGAGTCGCACAACCGCGCAATTGTCAGTTAAAGCGACGCAGTGCCGTATCGCAATAAATGGCCTGGTCATTAAGGGGGAAATTCTTCCGGTCCTTAAGTAGTTAAGTATTACTTTTCATTTTAGAAGAGATACTAGAGATAAATACCAATGTATTTTAATGCAAATCAGGTGGAGAAGCAAAACATGAAATCTGCAGAACTCTAAGACCTCTTTCACACTGAGGGCATAGTGCAGGCGCTATAGCGTTAGAAATAGCGCCTGCAATCCGCCCTCAAACTGCTCCTTTATTGTCTGCAGTGTGAAAGCCCGAGGGCTTTCACACTGCAGCGGTGCGCTGGCAGGGCGTCACAAAAAGTCCTGCCAGCAGCTTCTTTGGAGCGGTGAAGGAGCGGTGAACTCACCACTCCTCCACCGCTCATCCAGCGCTGCTCCCCATTGAAATCAATGGGGCAGCGCTGTAATACCGCCGGCAAAACGCCGCTATTGCAGCATTTTTGCCGGGGGTTTTAACCCTTTCTCGGCCGCCAGCGGGGGGTAAAAGCGCCACCACTAGCGGCCGAAATGCGCCGCAAATCCGACGGTAAAACGCTGCTAAAAATAGCGGCGTTTTACCGCCGACGCTATGGGCGGTGTGGTGTGAAAGGGGTCTTAAAAAGGTGTCCTCCTTCTTAATATATGTAGCCATATAGCACATCAGGGGTGGGGAGTCACAAGATAATCAGCAATGAATACATGGTTGAGTTGAGACATATTTGGTTTCTGTATGTTTAGAGAAGGCAAAGCGCAAGAGTCACCCAAATTCAAAGCTCTCTATAGCGGCGTCTGGTCAGCTATTTTTTGTGAAGGTGATAATGTTCCATCCATGACATGATAACCTTTCCCCTTTCTCAGACTGCAGTGTGTGATATGATAAGGCAGCACAATGCAGTATGTGAGGGGTATAAAGACTTGTAGTCACAAGTTTATCAGCTTGTGTGACTCTCCATACAGGACTGTACACTACCAGTGATAGGTGAACCTTCATGTAGAGGAAGACGGCCCTTGAGAAAGGAAATGAATCCTGAATTTTCTTGAAATCCTAGTTTCAATACCCGGTGGAAAATAATACCTCACCCGCATTATTGACAGCCTTCCTGAGCGGCTATCTCAGCTGCCGCGATAAACCCACTCGATCACTTTTTCCAGTCGTCAGTCAGACTGCAGCCATTCTTCCTCTTTTGTGTGCTAAATATCTAACAGAACGCAGGAAAAAGTTGTCAAATTCATATTTTTTTTTAATCTCTCTCCCTCTCTCAGGCTCTGTCTCTTCTACTCATCTCATGTCATTCTCCCATTCATTCTCTCTTTCTTCCATTCTCCTAAAATCGTTCTCTCTCTCACTCACTCGCCCTCCCTCTCCTGTCTTCTGTCTCCCGCTCTCTATCTTTCCCTCTCTTCCTCTATCTTTCTTCTTTTTGTTCCAACATATTTTTATTGATTTTCTTCAATTTTATACAAACAAAACACATATACATACACAAAATACAGTCACTCTGAATACATATTTAGCCTTTGATGTTCGTTAAGGTTATAATTACTAAATAATTTAGCTTTCAAAATTATACATTTCTCAAAAAAAAAAAAATAAATAAAATAAAATAAATAAAACCTCCTCTATATAATCAGAGCGACAACAAATAAACAAAGTAAAAAAAGAAAAAAAGGGGGGGGGGGGGGACAGAAAAGGTAGGAATAGAGAAAAAAAACATAAATAGTAGTGTCTCACATTAACAAAATCATGGAATCTTTTTTCAACCTTACTGCCACGTACACACGATCGGAATTCTCGTCGGAAAAGCCTTGGATGTCTTTTCCAGCGGAATTCCGATGGAATACCGCTCAAACTTGTGTTGCCTACACACGGTCACACCAAATTCCAACCGTCAAGAACGCGGTGACGTACAACACTACGATGAGCCGTGAAAATGAAGTTCAATGCTTCCGAGCATGCGTCAAATTGTTTCCAAGCATGCGTCGGAATTTTGTGCGTCGGAATTGCCACAGACGATCGGAATTTTCGTCGGAAAAATTGAGAACATGCTTTCAATCTTTTGCTGGCCGAAATTCTGCCAGTGAAAGTCTGATGGAGCCTACACACGGTCGCATTTTCCGACGAAAAGCTCTCATCTCTCTTTTGCTGGCCAAAATTCCGACCGCGTGTACGCGGCATTAGAGTTGTTTCAGACAAAATAGAGTATATATGCTCCAACAGCAATAAACTTGAAAATGACCAAATTTCCAAAAATGTTGATGAGTTTTTAAATGTTATCCAGGTCTGCCACACCCCATTAAACTTCTGTACAGTATCATTATTTTCAGATACCAGTATCTCCATATGCATAATACTATTAGGAGTCTCAATCCACTTCGGAATTGTAGGAACAATAGGGGATTTCCATTATCTTGGTATCAATTGTCTAACTGCTGATAAAAAAAAAAAACAAAGAGCTTTTTTGGTTTTAGGTAATAATTGAGGTAAGAAAGAAAAAAGAGCCAATTCGACAGAATTATTGATTGATTCATCAGCAACAATATTATATAAATTAATAACTTGATCCCATAATTTATAAATAGAGGGACAGGCCCACCAGAGTTGGGATAAGTTACCTGTAGCGACATTACAACGCTAACATTGGTCTGATTGCGATTACGCTCTTGCGTGTCACAAGCTATTGAAAATTTATGAGTATTAATAAAAATTTGATCCCAATCTTCCTCTTGTGTTAACCGGTTTAGTTCCAGCTCCCATTTGGTCGTATGTGATGGTAAACCAGGTGAGTTGAGAGTAGATAATAACGTGTATATCTTAGATATGGTATGTATTGGTGGTTCTAGAGATATGCACAGCTGCTCAAAGTCGATGAATAGAATATTTCGGAGTCAAGGAGTTGCAATTGTAAATAAACAAACCATATACCTTATCTCTGATCATGTAAAGTTTGAAAATTTACAAATGGCATAAAGGTACCCTCCAAAATCATATGTCTTATCTGGGGCCAATAAGATTTGTCCCGGGTTAGAATAGCATTTACATGAATGCCAATAGAAAGAGAAGAGTTATCTATTAAAGGAGTGAGTGGAGCTGGAATAGAAGACAAAGGAAATCATTTTAAATAATGATGCCAACACTCCAAAACCATATAAGAGAGCAAAGGCCAAGAAGAACGTGATCCTATAGCCTTAAAACAAAGCCATAGAGCAGCTTTAGGGTTCTATCTTTCTTCTTGTTCTCTTTCTTCTAACCTCTCTCTCCATCCTCTTCTCCTTTATCATCAATCTGTCTCTTTCCCTCTCTCTTCGATGTCAGTTCACTGTTTGAGTTATTTTATTGCTGTGTATCATGGGCACAGGGCCGCTGATAAGGCAATACAGCCAGCTCTCCCTTACTGGGCACAGGCCCCAACAGTTCAAAAGGGGCCCAGGCAGGAGGGACGGCTGTACTGCCTTATTGCTGACTCTTGTGCCTCCCTCTGCAGTGCTGCTGGCTTCTCCTGCTTCTTTTCCCTCCAGCTGTACTGCAGAGGGATCTGCTGTCTGGGATCCACTATGTGCCCCCCCCCCCCCCATCCTCTACAACACTGTCGTCTTCCCTCCTCTCCCACTGGGAGCTGTGAGATTGTTTCAGGATGGAGAGTGGGGAGCTGCTAAATGTCCTATATACCGGCCCCTTGTTTTCCGGAATGAACACAGTGAACAATTGTTACCGATTACTCCTGTATCCATTCATTACTGACACATAGTAACATGTGTTTACTATGCTTCAGTTTGTGAATGAACAGGAAGCTGCTCAGCACAGAGCACTTCCCATTCATTCGCTGTCCAGTGCAGCTGAGGCTGCAGAGAATGGGACTGGAGAGTCTCTGTCCTCAGTCCATTTCTCTGTCTCAAATGTGAGACATCAGGGGCCTGTTTAGACCCCTGATATTTCAGCAAAGCCCCTCCCCAAAAGGGCAGTTAAAAAATGTAAATATAAAAAAATGAAGGGCTCAATCAAATGTTCTTTGCTCTATAAAGAGCAGTCAGCATTTGGATCGCTCTGCAGAGAGCATATGACAGGCGGTGAGGAGGCATATTGGGGGAGGGGGGCCTGTCAGGTAGGCTGAACGAGGCCCCTGTGATTTCTAACAGCAACCCTGCATGGGCATGATCACTTTCTCTTAAAAATGCTCCATGGCCAAAACTTTGTGGTCTCCTATCACACCTATATGAGCTTGTTGGACATCCCATTCCAAAATATGGCAATTAAGATAGAGCTGGGCCTCCCTTTGTAGCTATAGCACCATGTGTCTGTAGGAATTTGCACCCATTCAGCCAAAAGAGCATTTGTGAGACCAGATACTGATGTTAGATGAGAAGACCTGGCTCACAATTGGCTTTCAGATTTATGCCAAAGGTAGGGTTAAGGTTGGAGCACTGTGGAGGCTAATAGAGTTCCATACCGCCTAGACATGTGCAATTCGTTTAGTTACGAATTTGTTTTCCGTTCAAATTCGTTATATTCGTTCATTCGTTATCGTACAAATGAACGAATGGTTTACTAAAAATTCTAACGAATAACGAACTATCGAAAAGAACGAATATGAAAAACAACGAAAATACGAAATAATTAAATTAGAAACAACGAAACTACGAAAGAATGAAAATCCGAAAAACGAAAACAGAAATAACGAAAATAACGAACAAAGATTCAAAAATAACGAAAATCAAAATGAACGAAAAAAAACGTAATTACGAATATTCGTAAAAAGGAAATCAAAACAACGAACATACGAAATAACAAAAATTCTGCTGATCGAGAATTCGAAAGAACGAATATTAGTTCTGATTCTGAAATATTCCATCCAGAGTCCAGATAGGGTGTGGTTGGGTCGGAGGCACTGTTTTGATGTATTTTTGAGTTAAGTTCTGACTTGTGAGAGAGAAATTCTTTGTTTCTTAAACACGTAAATAGCATACACATTACATAAAATTATGAATTATGCTCCGATTACGAATCTACGAAAACAATGTTACGAAAGTACGAATAAATCAATCTTACGAAAGTACGAATGTAACTAAATCTACGAAAATACGAATTTCAAATCAACGAAAATTAGATTAACGGAAATACGAATCTTTTTAAATCAACGAAAATATAGCTCTTCCGAAAATACGAATGCGTCCGAATACGAAATATAACGAAAATACGAATTTCGAATAAACGAAAATTAGACTAATGGAAAAACGAATCAACGAAAAAATAACTCTTACGAAAATACGAATGAGTCCAAATACGAACACCGACGACTTACGAAATTACAATTCGTTACGAATCAACGGAAACGAAACAAAACAAATTTTTCTATTGTGCAAATGTCTAATACCGCCCAACTTTCTGAGATGGGCAGTATGTAGGCAGAAGTATGTAGGCATAGACCACCCCCCCCCCCCCCCCAAGGAGAATTTTACCCACTACTATTCCTTTATATTGGCAAATTTACAAATGCAACAGTTTATGAATTTTATGGAAAGTTTATCACTGTAAAACACTTTTTGATGGATAAACATCTAATTTTAGATACAACTAAAAAGATCAGACCAAAATGAGGGACAAATGAGGACAAAGAAGGAACACACAGACTTTATTCCAAATGAGGACAAAGAAGGAACACACATACTTTATTCCAAATGAGGACAAAGAAGGAATACACAGACTTTATTCCAAATGAGGGACTGTCCATTAAAAACAGGGACAGTAAGGAGCTATGGAGTTCCTCCACACCAAACTCATCAAACCATGCTTTTCTTGAGGTGGCCTTGTGCACAGAAGCACAGCCATACAGGGTGAGAAAAGGGCCTTCCCTAACCTCTCTAAACTGTTGGCACAAGGATGGAGGAGCATAATTGTCTAAAATGCCTATGTATGCATGTTTTACTATTTTACCTAAATAGCCACCTCTTTTTTCACCAAAAGAGCCCTAAACCTGACCATGTAATAACAATTTTGTATTAAAAATCATTCAAATCATACATTTCACAAATAACGCATGGAATGGGAAGGACTTCATGTGTTACTGTTTGTGAACTGACCCTCTTCCCTGCCTTCTCCTGTACTGCTGTCATGTGGAGGTCACCATCCATCATTGTGTGCAAAAAAAGTAAAGATATGTTATATAGCACTTTATATTTAAGGTCATCCACCCCAAACTCTAAATGTTGTTGTCTCATCAGGAGCAGGATATGTGTACATTATTGCCACAAATAACTTATTTTGCCAATAATAATGACATCTTGCCCTGTCTGCGCAGTGTAATGTATGTAAAATGTGTAGCACATTGTCCTACTCAGGCTCAGATCACATGGAACATTCCTCATGGCCTATAATCCATACTCTTAACATTCCGGGCATTTTCTGGGCAGGTGCAAGCTGATGTATCAATAGCTCAATTATAGAAGCCTGTGCCCCTCCACAGATGACTGGCCTTTCATTCAGCACTAGGTGCTATCTCTGTACAAAATGGTCATTTTAGCAAATGTAAAACTTTTTTGTGTAAATGAATGTATTTTTATGGTACTTTTTATACCTCTTACTGCATACATGAAAGTGTTTGAATTTCTCCTCTTGTGTATGGCTGTACCACCTCATACCACAATAAGTCTGAAGGTGGAACAAACTTAAGAGTGTTCCCTTTTCTGCCCTTGTAATGCTGGGCTGATATAAAAAAAAAAGAACAAAAACAAGAAGCCAATTATTGCAGTTATGTATTCATTAAAAAAAATTACACATATTCTTAAATGCAACAGGTATAAGTAGATGACTTTGTTCTTATATCAGCTTCCAGTATTATCCTGCATGGCAGCATTGAGATAGAGAGAGCGGAAGGGGCAGGAAGTGCAGTTGCTCCCAGAGCTTAGTAAATGAAGGGAAGTTCTGTAGACTTCCATCATCCAATCATATGCCTGCAAAAATGCTTTTTTTGTTTTCTTTTTCCTTGCATGTGATTGGGTAATTTGCAAAGTGAAGTTTCTTTTTATTTACTAATCTCTGCAGCAACTGCACTTCCAAAGTCTGTTTGCCTTTAGTAAATCCACCCCACAGTTTTCATGTATGGCTTCCATACTTTCTTCCTTGTTCTGAACTGACCACACAAAGCATAAAAGCTCATCTGTTTCAGTGTGGTCAGTTTGCATCCTTTGTCTAGGAGTACAAGACACTGTGCAGACACACAACAGTTTATTCAGCCACCACAACCCCTGAGCATTCACAGCCTGTCTCTGGCACACATCCCCTCCCAATCATAGCCTGCCTTTTCAAAACACCCCCTGCTGAAGCACAGCCTGCATCTTGACTGAACACACTGTGTGTCTGTACAGTATCCTGTAACCCTGCCTCTCACTATCAGGAAGAAGGAAATGCATGGTCACAGGACAGAACTTTTTAACCTTAAAAAAAAGAATAAAAAAGATCATTTCTGAAACGAAACAAAAGCAGTTATGGTGCCTGCGTAGTTATAACTGTATTAGTGCCCAGCATCTCCAGGATCCCAGCTGTTAATAGGACAGTGCGGCAGGAGGAAAAGAGAGGAGAATTCTAATTGGCTGTAGTTGCGGTCGGGACTGGATGTCCCCTACTGGCTCATGGAGTGGGGGCAGATTGGCTGGGCTGAGAGAGTGTGGAGAAGTTGGAGGAAAGTGAGTTTAGTGCAGGAGAGAGGAAGGGGGAAAAGAAAAGAGCAGCTGTGCTAAAAGTGCAGGAGAGAGAACTATCAGGAGCCTGCAGGGGGGCTGTTTGCTCAGCAGAGAAAAGGAGAGCCAGGAGGGTTACAGAAGAGTCAGGAGCAGACTGAACCCTCAATCAGATATGGCCTCACCCTGTACTCCTGCAGGACCTTGAGATGAGTCGCCATTGAAGATGTGTGCAAGAGTACAATGGGGGACAGGTGTGAGGCGGTATAAGAACAGGTGTGCAGAGAGCAGTGCTGCAGTAGGAACAGATCTGCAGGGGGTAGTGCCGCAGTAGGAACCGGTGTGCAGGGGGTAGTGCCGCCGTAGGAACCGGTGTGCAGGGGGTAGTACCCCAGTAGGAACAGGTGTACAGAAGGTAGTCCCGCAGTAGGAACAGGTGTACAGAGGGCAGTCCTGCAGTAGCAACAGGTGTACAGAGGGCAGTCCCGCAGTAGGAACAGGTGTGCAGGGGGTAGTGCCGCAGTAGGAACAGGTGTACAGAAGGCAGTCCTGCAGGGGGTAGTGCCGCAGTAGGAACCGGTGTACAGGGGGTAGTGCTGCAGTAGGAACAGGTGTGCAGGGGGTAGTGCCGCAGTAGGAACCGGTGTGCAGGGGTAATGCCGCAGTAGGAACAGTAGGAACAGGTGTGCAGGGGGTAGTGCCGCAGTAGGAACAGGTGTACAAAGGGCAGTGGCAGTGTACAGAGGGCAGTGCCACAGTAGGAACAGGTGTACAGAGGGCAGTGGGCAGTAGGAACTGGTGTGCAGGGGGTAGTGCTGCAGTAGGAACCGGTGTGCAGGGGGTAGTGCTGCAGTAGGAACAGGTGTGCAGGGGGTACTGCCGCAGTAGGAACCGGTGTGCAGGGGTAATGCCGCAGTAGGAACAGGTGTGCAGGGGTAGTGCCACAGTAGGAACAGGTGTGCAGGGGGTAGTGCTGCAGTAGGAACAGGTGAACAGAGGGCAGTGCTGCAGTAGGAACAGGTGTGCAGGGGGTAGTGCCAGGGCTGGTGCTATCACTAGGCAAACTAGGCAGCCGCCTAGGGCACACTGCTGCCTCTTCCATTCCCTGTCGTCCCATCTTGGCAGGCTTTTGAATGGGCTGTAGCTGCGATGGGGCTTTTGCCTGCACGTCTTGAGGAATGGTGCTGGTGGTGAGGGCTGAAAAGATTTTATTAGCCATGCGCTCTCTTTTAATGGATTTAATACCTACTTACCTAGCCCTCACCTTATGTTATGTGACTGGTCTCTGGGAGAGCGCATGGTGTGGCTTTAAGAAACTTCAATCAAACAAACATTTTGTACTATGCATTCCTATTGCTGCTGCTAATAGTGAAATCTAGAAATGTGTCTTACCTGTAGGAGCATTGAACAAACACAGCACAAACAGGCACAATCTGCCCCCTCTCCAGGTGTCCCCTAATCACTGCTCCGGCGGTTCCTGAACCTCCCAGCTGCTCGTGACAAACCGGAAGTCACATCTGCACCATCTTGGTACACCTCAGATGGCTGGAAGTCCACTGGGCGCCATCTTTGGATAGGCGGCCTGCAGTACGGCTGCCAGTAGTCATAGGGCACCAACTTGGAAGTGGGTACCACCCTGGAACTCGTGTCCCCACTCACTGCTCTGGTGTCCTACCACCCAGAGGGAGTCCACCATTCCCTGCAGCATTAAGGGGGCCCAGCCATGGAGAGCAGTGCACAGAAGGAAGGGAGAGACCCATGTTGGGGGGCTGTCTTACCTGTCTCCAGAGACCAGTCGTCTTCTGCACCCCAGTACCTGGACCTGGAGGAGGCCTCCCTCATATAGGCGGTTTACACCCGAACGGAGAGAGCATCATCACAGGAGAGGCTGAACCTGTGTGGCTGGCCAGATGAATCCGGCAAGGTGAGGGCAAAATAATAATCTTATTTCCATAGTTGTAATCGTTGAGCATTTGAGGAACAACAAGAGAATGCCGCATGGGGGGAGGCGACTCATTTATATAAAGTATAACCAATCCTGATTTGGCGAGGGGCGGAGCCTATACCCATATGTGTATGCTGTTAAATCTTGTGTCAGGAAAAAGTGTCTTTCACAAGATATAATGCCATGCAATGATATGAGGCCAATATATACAAAGATAGAGCATAGCCAATTTCGGGATGTAGAGTCATGCAGCACACATTCAAGGGTGTAGTAAGGGTCTGTAGTGTCATTGGGAACCACCAAGCAGTGTAAATATTGATGTCAAGTTTTGGTCGTAGTCTTTTGACTAAAATGCTATTTGTGGTATTGTAGTCATCTGAATTGTTTTCATTTTAGTCAACTAAACTCTATAGTACATTTCAGTTGGCTAAAATCTCCAGTACATTTTAGTTAACTAACATCTCCTACATTTTAGTCGACTAAAATCTTCATTACATTTTAGTTGACTAAAATTTCCAAAATTTCTTTTTTTAACAGAAGAAAAATCTCCTACATTTTAGTAGACTAAAATCTCCATTACATTTTAGTCAACTAAAATCGAATGGATTTAGTTAACATGTAATGTATTATTTAAGCATTTTTCTAGAATTTCCAAACTCAATATATACTCCTGAAGGGAGGTGTGCACAGGGCAGAGAACTGGTCTAGAGAGGCTGTTATTTTACACAGTGCTAAGCACTGCTACCTTTCTGGAAGGGGAAACACTCATCACGTGGTTTGCAGGACATTGTTCCAGAACTCCCAGGCAGCCAGACAGACAGAGGGGCTGAGGCTTTATCAGACAGGTGGAGCTCCGAGGAAAGCAAAAGTTCAGGTGGGTAAACGTCCCTCCCTCACATTTTCGTTCCGTTTTCGTTCATTGATAAAAATTGGAATTGATTTTTGCCATAATTTCCAGTGATTGACTAAATTTTAATTTTATTTTCGTTTTCTTTTCGTCACTGAAAACATGCAGCTGATGAAAATTATGATGAAAATATTTGGAAATGAACACTGCCACCATACAGTACACAGATAAAAGGTCTGTGGTGTCCAATGTCCATGAAAAACATGTTGGTGTCAGGAATGATGGTGATAAAAATAAAGACATCTCTGGGGTGAAGAGAAGAGGGTATCTTCTGTAGGAATGTCACCTCAAGCTAAAGTCACTGCCTCGCCAGCTATGCACAGGATGCACCGAGAGGTATCTCCTGCTCGCAGCTATCACTGAAGATTAATAGGCCCCATCTCAAGTTTCTTCTTTGCTTGGATATGGATCTTGTCGCTATTCCAAGCTGCATATATATTTATGTAGGTGCGTACAGTGAAAACACGTGGTCGTGTGCCACTCCTCATAAAACTCTCAAAAAAGGCTCTGCAATCCACATGGACACTTACTAGCTGCCGCAGATTCTTTGACTTGCGGGGACTTGTGGATCCTTCAAAGCTGCAGCTATCTTATAGAGCAGTGGTCTCCAAACTGTGGCCCTGGGGCCGGATGCGGCCCTTTGCTTTCCTTTATTCCGGCCCTTGATGCCTTATTCCTGCCACTGATACAAACCCTGTGGCACTATTCCTTCCACTGTAACCAATGATGGGGCAAAAAACTTTTAACTGACAACAAAAATGGGGCACTATTCCTCCCACTGACACCAGCTATTTCCCCCAATATCAGGCATTGTTTACTCCCACCGGGCACAGTCCAGCCCCCCTAAAATTTAAGGACAGTAAACTGGCCCTTTCTTTAGAAAGTTTGGAGACCTATGTTATAGAGCAGGGGTCTCAAACTGGCGGCCCTCCAGCTGTTGCGAAACTACAAGTCCCATCATGCCTCTGCCTGTGGAAGTCATGCTTGTAACTGTCAGCCTTGCAATGCCTCATGGGACTTGTAGTTTTGCAACAGCTGGAGGAACACCACTTACAAAAAGCACTATTGATCGGGTGTTTATCCACCACTGATTTGCAGACTGCCGGTGGTCTGCAAGTGGGAATCAATCTGATTCGATCTTTGGCTGTTATAAAATGACATGTATAAGTCACTTAGAAGCAGAAATTTTATTTTGCTTCATAAACTGTATAATATTACATGACGCCATCAATATAATTTGCATGAAATAAAAAGAATTGATCTGTGCCCTTTACTACACTTACTATTACATACATTAGCTGTTTGTGATACTTTTGCCTTTATTTTTTTTATGCTTAATCCCCTTTTATGAACCGATCTGTAGGCGTTTTTTTTTTTTGTTAATTTTATTTTGCCGTTGCACCCAACCCTCTATCTTTGAATGCCAGTCTGTTCTTTTACCCCTCACATCTTTTGACCAAATAATCTAATAGTTCACATTTTCCATTGGTTAAGATTAATACTCGTTCTCAGGCGATAACTTGACCATGATAACATAAGTTTAACTTTCTAAAACCACAGCCATAGCATTATCAGTCAGATATGTTCAACGCTGATGTATTGATAAAAGTGAATTAGGGTTTCCCAGTTGGTCTGAAGCTTAGGACTTAGGACTACTTTTTTTTTTTTTTTTATAAAAAGTTTTAAAGTAAGTCATTTTACACGGTATTCATTATTAATGGTAAAATTTGAATATTTCTACATTATTTCATAATATTCTACAAGGCTGTGGAATTATGTGATTTGTTTGTATGATTTACAAAGTTAATATTTCAGTAATGGATGGTCACTAACTTTCATCCTAAAATGATTTGGCACTGGGAGCTGGAAAGAGAAATAGTTAACGGGATTACAGTGAAATGCTCATCAATGGGGTGTTTCCAGATATTAGCTCAGTACAACTAGATGAGGGGAATTTACATAGGATAATGCAGAGCTGCTGGTTCCACATAGTAGTATCATCTTCTTGACTCTACAGCAGGAATTCCAGGATTGGCTGAACAGAATTCTACATTTTATTGGCAGTTAAAACAACTTGTTCATAAGTACCATATATACTTGAGTATAAGCCGAGTTTTTCAGCAAATTTTTTTGTGCTGAAAATGCCCCTCTGCTTATACTCGGGTCAAGCATTTTTCTGCAGCAGAGAATGACATTTTCCGAACCGACTTTGGTGCCCGGTATCTCGGGGCCACTTAGCGCTAGGAAATTTGGTGTGCAAACCCAGTGTAACCAACACTACAACATATCCAAATTTGGGGTTCCTAGCCTAGAACCCCAAATTTGGTATACAACCCCAGTGATACTAGCTCCACAACATATCCAAAGCTGGGGTTCCTAGCACCAAGTGGCCCAGAGATACGGGGCCCCAAAGTCGGTTCGGAAAATGTCATTCTCTTCTGCAGAAAAGTGCTTGACATTTTCCGAACCGACTATGGGGCCCCCGTATCTCGGGGCCACTTGGTGCTAGGGACCCCATCTAGCATTGGATATGTTGTAGTGCTAGTTCCACTGGGTTTGCAAACCAAATTTGGGGTTCCTAGCACCAGTCGGTCAACTGTGTCCATCTGCAGCAATGTCATTTCGGGACCCTTTGGGTTCAGAGACTCCAAATTTTGGCTGCAGCTAGGGGGCCTCTAGGAACCCTTAACTACAGAGTTTGAAGTTCGGGGGACCTATGGCTGCAAATGGGCACAGTGAGGCATGCAAATGGGCACAGTGAGGCTGCAAATGGGCATTGTTGACCCTCTTTTCCACTTACAGTAGCTGCGCATTTCTCACCCTACGCTTATACTTGAGTCAATAAGTTTTCCCCAGTTTTTTGTGGTAAAATTAGGTGCCTCGGCTTATATTTGGGTCAGCTTATACTCGAGTAGATACGGTAGTCTTGCTGTTTGGCTGGAGTTCCACTTTAAAAAAGATTTGATGTATGTTGTTTTTGATTCAGCTCTGTCCTCGAAGAAAAATAAGGCCTAAAGAATAGAACCTGAAGTGAAGGATATGGAGAATGACAGGTCATCCTCCTGTAAACTTGACTGTGTTTCGGGAAGGAGTGGGCACTTGATCCAGGGGGCAGCTGTGTTTTCAGAATGTTCACAAGAAAAGCCCTACAAATATTTCAGCTGTATGGTTATTGCAATGCCAAGGGCATCATTGCTTTCATCTAGACCTCGTCTTAAACTCCCGAAGGAGCGCCATGCAGCTGATGAGATTAATTTACACTTGATTTGTTTGTGTATACTTTTGTTGGATCACTGATCATATGAAGAAACACTAACAAACTTATGAGTAGAGGTCAAGAAGATGCACACAGGCATATCACTTTACTAGCTAATAATGCAGACCTCTTTAAGAAGACCCCACTTAGAACTCAATGTACGTAAGACTGCCACTTATCACTTAAAGCCCACTCTCTCACTTTAAGAAAACTCCCGTCTTACTATGGACAAAACTGTGGAGTTTTCATTTCCACAAAATTTTATGGAATTTGTCGATTTTTGTGATATTTTGCTATTCTGGTAAAATGCATTGGAGTCAAAGGGAAATATGTGTTTTGGTTGTTTATAAGGATACAATGGGCTCTAAATGGGTCATGAGGGTTATAAAAGCTCTTTTTAAATGTTCCAGACCTTTACTAAATCCCAACAATTGACACTCATAAGCCTTGTTTTAAAATATAGGGGAAAAAAGGAAAATAAAAATGTAAAGTGACTCTGGAGGAATGAGCACAGGGGACATCTTTGGAAAGCAGCATTGTCTGTCTGGGGGGGAGGGTAGTGTTATGCCCCATACACACGGTCGGAAATTCCGACCACAAAATCCGTCCGATTTTTTCCGACGGATTTTGTCCGACACTGGTGTTGCATACACACGGCCGGACAAAGTTGTCGGAAAATCCGATCATTCTGAACGTGGTGACGTTTGTTGCGTACGACGGAACTACGTAGAGGCTAGTAGCCAATAGCTTTGGTCTTGTAATTTGATCTGAGCATGCGTGGCGTGGCACTTTGTCAGTCGGAATTCGCTACACACGATCGGAAAAAGTCCGATCGGACTTTGTTGTCGGAAAATTTGAGAGCAGGAGATAAAACTTTGTCCGTCGGAAAATCCGACGGAAAAAGTCCAATGGAGCCTACGCACGGTTGGAATTTCCGACAACATTGTCCGATAGGACATTTTCCGGCGGAAAATCCGACCGTGTGTACGGGGCATTAGAGGTTCTAGCAGATTTAAATACACTAACAAATTGAAGCCAAACTCCAGCTAATACTTTATAATCAGTTACAGCAAACAATTGTTCCTTTTGGGATAAAGGTTTTATATAAATAAAATGATTAGCTTTTATTTAAGTACCCCTGCTAGTGTTAAATGGTTTGTCTCATCTCATGATACATTCTGCTTGAGAATTTGTTCAGTTGAGAAACAACAAACAGTGGCTGGATCACCAGGTGAAAATAGAAGAAAGAAAATGTAAAAAAGAAAACTAACAGCCATCACATCTAAGAAATGGTAAGCTGCAATATAATAAATATATGCTTTTCGGTTTATTACTGCTTTCATCCACTTTTAATTAGGGTTGCACCGATACTAGTATCAGTATCGGTGTCGAAACCGAGTACTCACACTCGTGCAAGTGCACCGATACCTGAAACCGATACTTTCAGGCTCGGTTCTTTGAGCTGTCAGTGGGGATGAACAAATGTCCCTCTGTTTAACCCCTTATTAACCCTTAATTTACTCTAATCAGCCTTAATTATCTCCCTATTCTCCTCCATTTAATTATTATTTTCCTGCTTTTTTTTTGTTCACGTCTTATTTTATAAACGATAAAAAATTAAAACTTTTTTTTGTTTTCTTTGTTAGTGAATATTTTCACACATATATAGTAACATATATTTACACATTTCACATTAAAAAAGCGCAAAAGTAAAAAAAAAAAAAACAATTTATTTAATTTGTAAATTACTTTTCAATGCTTTGTACCATTGCTGACAACTGAATTGTAAACAAAACAGTTGCAGTAGGTATCAGTAATTGGTAACGGCGAGTACTAAAAAAAAGGATCGGTACATCCCTACTTTTAATATTCAAAGCAAACTCATCCATTCATCCATATTTTCACACTTTATTTTGCTGAGAAATCACTTTGAAAAACACCCCTAGCATTTCTGTCCGTGGCCATCTTGAGTAAGGACAGATGATTTGTGTAGCATTTACTTTCTGGAATCCATCTTTCCTGTACTTAGCTGAGAAAACCCATCCTCCCCTCCTGAAGACTCCTGGAATGCATGACATCATTTACCTAGGCCTGGAAACCATGACGTAACTAAAGAATTGTAAAAAAAAAAAAGTTTAAAACAAGTAAACATGATATACTGTCCTATCTATTTACTAAATCTAACAGCATAAGGATTAAAGTAGTCAATGTTGATAGAGTGAAGTTCCACTTTAAATGACATGCCCTCATCACTCTTTTTATCTTTCACTACATTAAAATAATGCGATTGGGGGACATGATCACAGCCAACATCCACAAATACATTCACGACTACATAGTTACATAGTTACATAGTAGGTGAGGTTGAAAAAAGACACAAGTCCATCAAGTCCAACCTATGTGTGATTATATGTCAGTATTACATTGTATATCCCTGTCTGTTGCGGTCGTTCAGGAGCTTATCTAATAGTTTTTTGAAACTATCGATGCCCCCCACTGAGACCACTGCCTGTGGAAGGGAATTCCACATCCTTGCCGCTCTTATAGTAAAGAACCCTCTAGGTAATTTAAGGTTAAACCTCTTTTCTTCTAATTTTAATGAGTGGCCACGTGTCTTGTTAAACTCCCTTCCGTGAAAAAGTTTTATCCCTATTGTGGGGTCACCAGTACGGTATTTGGAAATTGAAATCATATCCCCTCTCAAGCGTCTCTTCTCCAGAGAGAATAAGTTCAGTGCTCACAACCTTTCCTCATAACTAATATCCCCCAGTCCCTTTATTAGCTTTGTTGCCCTTCTTTGTACTCGCGCAATTTCCAGCACATCCTTCCTGAGGACTGGTGCCCAGAACTGGACAGCATACTCCAGGTGCGGCTGGACCAGAGTCTTGTAGAGCAGGGGAATTATCGTTTTATCTCTGAAGTTGATCCCCTTTTTAATGCATGCCAATATTCTGTTTGCTTTGGTAGCAGCTGCTTGGCATTGCATGCCATTGCTAAGCCTTTCATCTACTAGGACCCCCAGGTCCTTTTCCATCCTAGATTCCCCCCCAGAGGTTCTCCCCCCAGTGTATAGATTGCATTCATATTTTTGCCACCCAAATGCATTATTTTACATTTTTCTACATTAAACCTCATTTGCCATGTAGTTGCCCACCCCATTAATTAGTTCAGATCTTTTTGCAAGGTTTCCACATCCTGCGGAGAAGTTATTGCCCTGCTTAGCTTAGTATCGTCCGCAAATACAGAGATTGAACTGTTTACCCCATCCTCCAGGTCTTTTATGAACATCCACGACTACATCCACGACTCAAGTGACCACATGACCTCATCACTGCCAGCTGGCTATAAATCATTACATTCTGAGATAATTATACAATACAGTATACAGTTGTATTCACCCAACTTTAAAAACGTGGTTTATGGTCTATTTACTTGTTTTACTATGATAGTGTATTTTATATATAATCGAGAAAACTATGCCTGTGTGGAATAATTAAAGTCTATGAACTTTTTTCCTACTTGTGGATGAAGTAGATTTTGGTTAGAACTCCCATCAGGTATTTTGCTGCCTGTGCACTATTAGAGAAATTTCCTTAACTTAAAGGATACGTTCACATTTTCAGGCAGAATTTCATGTTTCATAATAAATCTAAGCATTTTCTAATGTCCTTTCTGCCCCAGCCATTCCGGTGTGCTTATCTCTCACTTACCTCAGCCATGGCAGCTTTTAATTTTCACATTTTTGTTTGAATTTAAAAAAAAGGCTCTCTGCTTCCATCACTTCCTGTAGATTATATCCTATCATGCACTTCCTTAGTGCATCACAGAATAGGGAGTGCTTACCTGTGTAGACCACACCACTTTCTGTATAATCTGATTGTATAATCTACCATCAGCTATGTAGTGCAAAGGCATGCCTGATTTGTTACAAATTGAATAGGGATGGGCTGAACACCCACCCCCCCCCCCCCCCGGTTTGGTTTGCAACAGAACACTTCGAACAGGCAAAAAGTTCTATCAAAGATGCGACACGAACATGAAAAATCAAAAGTCCTCATTTTAAAAGCTTATATGCAAGTTATTGCCATAAAAAGGGTACCGGGACCTGGATACTGCCCTAGGGAACATGTATCAATGCAAACATTTTTTTTAAAAACAATCGTTTTTAAAGGAGCAGTGATTTTAACAATAAATCAATAAACAATAAAAATTAAATATTCCTTTAAATATCGTGCCTGGGGGTCCCCTTAGTCTGCATTTAAAGTGGCGCATCTGTACAATGTATAGAAAATGCTGCAGCAATAATGAAATTTCTAAAGGAAAACATTTCATTTAAACTTGCTCCTGGCAATATAGATGAAAGAAAAGAAAAAAATGGCGCGGGGCCACCCGGCAACGTGACCGAGTGACTCCGTCCCCTTCTGACATCACATGACATCAAATGACATCAGAAGGGGTGGGGTCACACGGTTACGTCACCGGGTGGCCCGCCCTTGCCTATAACAGGCCTATAACAGCTGTCAAATTGAAGAGACAGCAGTCGCCGGGAGTCCTCCCATCGAGGCAGAGCTTTTTCTGTTTTTGCTATTTTTCGGGTCTATCGGGCAGCGTGAATGCCGGTGGATTCCTTAATAAAGGAATTGTCAAAAACTGTCTCTTGTGGTTTTTAAATTTTGACTCTTTTTTTGGTGAATGAGTAAAGGGATACAATGTACCCGATACCCATTCACATAGGGGGGGGGATTTGGGGGCCCCCATGTTAAAGGGGGCTTCCAGGTTCAGATAAGCCCCCTCTGTCCGCAGACCCCGACAATGACTGGCCAGGGTTGTCGGGAAGAGGCCCTTTGTACCCATCAACTTCCCGCGAGCGCCCCATATGGTAGTTTGTTCTACGAACACCCGATGTTTGAGTCACACTTACGTTAGACTCGAGCATCGGGACCATACATAAAATTCAATAGATTGTTCAGGTGGGTCCTCCTATTCCATAGTTTTGGTAAAAAAAATGGAAAATGTACGGAGATTGTAGAAATAATTTGGCTTGAATGGGCTGCCCTATATGTGAGAAATGGCCCAAAGAAGCTCTAGAACTTTTTTAGGGGTTTTTGGTGTGCTTGCAGCACGTTTGTTCCTATGCTACCAAGCTATTAACATTTCATTGCAGCAAAGCATGTATTTTGTGTCCAGTTTGCTATTCATTCAGAAACGTGTAGATCAAATGGAGTCTTATAGTTCTTGTTTCACTTTCAGGCCTCATTCACATCTAGCATCATGAGGGTAGCTCATGGGACATTTTGGTATGTTGTGGGCTGCACGTTTTTATTCTGTATTTTGCTGTATTTGTCACTCGTTTTTTCATGTGGCAAAAATGTGTGTTTTGGGGTTTTTCACCTTCTTCTGGCTCAACTGTGGGTAAAGGATTGTGTATATGGGATTGTTTTTTTTTTGGTTGAACTAGAAGGACTTTTTTCAACCTGACTATGTAACTATAAAATATGTAGCATAATGCAGCAACATCCACATGTAGGAAACCCAACATTAGAGGTGATTTATTCTTCCAAAGCAACTACTCTTTTGCACACTGGTACTGACTAGTATTCCATTGTTTCTCTTCTACCTCAGTTACTCTCCATCTCTTAGCTAATGAGACCCCAAAGCTGATGGATAGAGGCAAGGGAGGGTCAAACAAGGATGATATGCAGGCAACTGACATCCTCCTTATCAAATGATGATGTCATTGGTCCTTAGGCGGTTGGCAGCTAGAAGGTTGTAATGGTGTACAATGAAAACCTGTGACTTTGTGTAACTAAAAGCTGTGCTTCATCCACCCACTGGCTTGTTTACAATTTTTACTGCAATTTTTAGGCATTTTGCCAAGGCACCCCTGAAGAAACCCCAAGGTTGTAAGTACAGAGATGGGTGGGAACAATCTCCTGAAGGGGGGGCAGGTGCAGGGTATGTGTTAATGAGGTCAGCTGCTGAACTACACCCTTCTAACAGTGTTCATGTCCTAAATACCAAATTTTAGCAATGAAATTTGAGCAAGAGAAAAATGGAGAAGTTTTCTATGTACACACTGGAGGCTGAGGTAAGGCCTGGCCTAAAAGATAGAGAACGCTTTTTCTTTTCTGCAACAGAGGCACATTAATGGTAAATTGGTACAAAGGGGATCTGGAATTTAGGAAAAAAAGATGAACTTAGCTATAAGACACAGCAGGAGGTGAGAAGAAATCTTGCTAAAATTAGAGAAATTGTCTTACTCCCTGTTTTGTTGCCAACTTTTACATTTTGGATTTGTTATCACTTTCCCCAGGGGGGGCACAGACAGAAATAAAAAGCTAACAGAGGTTTTAACCTTCCAAATCAAAAACTAAAAACATTTTTTTTGTTTTTTTTAGATGAACTTTAAACATTGAATAGACAGTGCTGATGATCACGTAATGATTAGTGCAGGAAATAGAAGAAGCAGCTGCAGGCTATGCATAAAATATCCAGAATGCAGAGTACATATTATGACATCAAGATATGGAGCGTTCTTATCCGCTGCACCGTGTTTGTTTCTTCTCCAACGCTCTGCGCTCTTTCAAGATAATAAAATGATTAGTTAACTTGTTCTTTTTTGAATGTTGTTAGATGTCCATAATGTGGAAAAACAGGCGTAATCGGTTGTGTCCCCCAGCCAGATAGGACGTGGCTGACACACGGCGCTTGTCTCTGGGATTTGGGCCGCGGCTGCAAAATGAGGGAATCCAGGTTTCCTGAGCCGCGTCCTATCAGCGCTGGGCTCCTAGCAGGCTTCCTGTCCATTCACTGGGAAGAAAGATGGGGGCTATCGTACTCTGGGCCGAGAGACGTTGCTAACAATGACTCCATTGTGGAGAGTGCCAGCTGATAGGACGCTTCCTCCTCATCTGCGTCTGACCGCGCTGCTTATTTTTATGACATAATCCCTACAGATAGCCCCCGTGTGGGTTTTAAATAGCTCGCTGTGAGATTTGAGGTTTTGCTGGTGAAGTGATACTCCGCAGTCTTGCTAGCTTTGTGATATCGCTAAATGGGGACAAACACCTCTTGTGCTGATCACAGTACTCTGTGTTATTATTTTCATTGCATTAAGCGGAACTTGTGGTCTCATTATTTTTAGCATTACATTTGAATTTAATCGACATAACCATGGACTCAAAATTGATGTTTTATTACTTGGCAGATGCTGGAGCATTAAAGCCCAACTAAATAAAAAATTGTCTGCCAGCAGCAATAGTTAACTTTTCTCCTGCACTGCCGCTGAAGACTCACTGCTCCAGCTGCCAGATTGAATGCCGCCCAGCATCATCCAAACCATTTTCTATGTGTCCTGACCACCATGGACATGGCCATAGGGGCACATCATCAGGGCTTTACAGCGCTCCTGTACACTGCAGCACCTACACGTCAATATGTGAGCGCTGCACTGTACAGAAACAAGCCCTGCCCACAAACGCCACTATTCGAGAAGAGGTAGAAACTGTGACATCACTGTACCTGTCCGAAAACTGCAGCAAAAAAAGGTAAGTATAAAGTATTAAAAAAAGCAGCAAGGGGCCCGCAGGAACGGAAAGGAGACTGAGGAAAAGCACAGGGTGGGCAGGAAAGTGAACTTGGGTTTTAAAGTGAACCTTTCCCCCTTTCAATAAAAATGACAGCCTGATACAGCTCTGCATGCTGAAATCAAATCCTTCTATTGTCATAAGTTAAAGAGGAACTGCAGTCTGCTCACATATTTTGTAATAAAAACATCTTTGCCATTCTGAAGCTTCCCTCCAACCACTTTGCATATTATTTTATATATACTGTGATTCTGTACTTGCCAAATATGCTGCAGAAATCTCCCTCCACTGAGTCTGGCTGCATCCATCATTTTAACTGTGGGCAGCTGAAGCTGCTGCCTGTTCACTTCCTGGATTTACACAGACACACAGGGCCACACTTCCAGCTCTGCAGCCCTGCAGCTCTCATTGGCCCTCAATAATCAAAGCTCCCAACTGTCCCTGATTTAGAGGGACTGTCCCTGATTTGGAGCAATGTCCCTCTGTCCCTCATTCCTCCTCATTTGTCCCTAATTTTGGTCTGATCTATATAAATGTATATAAAATGCACTTTTTATCTTTCAAAAAGTGTTTTCCAGCGCTAAACCTTTCATCTGATTAATAAATTGCTGCATTTGTAAATTCCAAAAGCCAATATAAGGGAATAGTAGTGGTAAAAAAAGCACTTGTGGGTTTAACCAATCTTGTTTTTTTATACAATTCTCCTTTAAGGGGGCGTGGCAAGGGGTGTGTCCTACACCTGCATACTTTTGCTGATGGTGTCCCTCATTCCCATCTCAAAAAGTTGGGAGGTATGGTATAACTCACCCACCCTCCCTTCCTGGCAAATGCTCACGAGAACGAGAGAGAGAGCTGTGCATGATGTCATAAGCCTCGGCTTTTTACCAGACAAGAAATAGGAAGTGGGCTGTATAAGGCATTTACTGGCAGAAAAAAAATGTTTTACTATCCAAAGTTAAAACAACAAGGGCAGAAGATTTAATAGATGGAAAGTTGAAAAAAATTACGGAAGGTCTGCTTTAAACAAACATTTTTTTGCTTTTACTTACACTTGCTGTTTTTCCACTTCCTGTTTTTTTTAAAGGATAAGTTCACAAAAAAATAATAAATAAATACAGGTAAAAAAATATACATTTATTTTTATTTTTTCGTTAGGGACCTGTAAAGCATTGAACCCATGACCAGCTTAATGTGGGTGCAATGCCATGATCTTGCAGACTGTCCGATAGGGGCAGGCAGTTACACTATGACAGGAAGCTCAAAGATCAACCGTGCTCTGGTAGTTCATTGAGAACTACAAGCCGACAGCCGCCAAGGCTTTAAAAAGTAAAAAAAAAAGTAAAAAAAAGACTTTCTTCATCAGTTTAAGCCAATATGTATTCTTCTACATATTTTTGGTAAAAAAAAAATTGCAATAAGCGTATATCGATTGGTTTGAACAAAAGTTATAGTGTCTACAAAATAGGGGATAGATTTATGGCATTTTTATTACTATTCTTTTTTTTACTAGTAATGGCGGTGATAAGCGATTTTAAGCAGGACTGCGACAGTGCGGTGGACAAATCGGACACTTCTGACACTTTTTTGGGGTCGGGGGTCATTGACATTTATACAGCGATCAGTGTTATAAAAATGCACGAATTACTGTATAAATGTCACTGGCAGGGAAGGGGTTAACACTAGGGGGCGATCAAGGGGTTAAGTGTGTTCCCTGGGAGGTATTTCTAACTGTGGGGGGGAAGGCACTGACTGGGAGTGCAGAGAGATCGCTGTTCCTAATCACTAGGAAGAGAAAATCTCTCTCTACACCCCTGTCAGAATGGGGATCTGTTTGTTTACATTGACAGATCCCCATTCTGGCTCTCTGTAGAGCGATCACGGGTGTCTGGTGGAAATCGCAGCTGCCTGCCACACGCATAGGCTCCCCCGCCACACCGCCGGCATGCGCGCGCCCACTGTAGCTGTTAAAGAGACCGCCGTACAGCTACGGCAATTCGAAGGAATGGGCCGACCTGCCACCGTATAATGGCGGCGGCTGGTCGGCAAGTGGTTAAATACCACCAAAAGAAAGCTCTGAGTGAAAAAAATTATAAAAATTTAATTTTGGTACAATGTTGCATGAATTGTGCAAATTGCACAAATTGTCATTCAAAGTGTGACAGCGCTAAAAGCTGGAAATTAGCCTGGGCAGGAATTGGGTGAAATTGCCCGGTATTGAAGTGGTTAATATCTCTTTAAATTTAACAAGTTTGATTGCCGGTCTTTATACTGAGTTTCTGCATACCAGGTGAATTTTTAATTATATTTACAATCAGAGTGGCTGTTTTGTAGTTTGATAAGTGGGAGGGAAAGGGGCTTAAGCAGCCATAGATGAGTTAAATGTAATGAAAGTGTTAACCTTCAATAGTAGTACAAAAATCAGCCCGGAGCCAGGGCAGTAGCATGGAGTCTGCAGTACGGAGGTGGAGTTATCGCAAGAGTATCTGTCAAGAAAATACTGATCCCATGTGGCAGAATTGTTTTATTTGTATATTCAGCACTTTGGTTGGAGTTGCAAACCTTTGTTGGACCCCCAAGACCCCAAGATTTTACTACCCAGCTTGTACATTCTACAAGATTTCATCCACTGTGACATCATGCCTAATGTATATTTTCTCTGGCAGGTGGCAGAGCGTTCTAACACCGGATGGGATTTACCCAAAATACATTAGTTGGTCAGCTCAGGTCTGAGTCAATATGTAGAGCAAACAACACACAGAAGTCACGAGCCATCAGCAGACATCTGAGGTGGTTGAGAAGAAGGTGATGTTAGCTGGGAAATCACCATTATGTGTCCTGGTATTTCCTTGTTTGACATAAAAATAACAGCGATGTGCCTTAATCGCGGGGCGGCTTGTACAATGTTGACAGAAGCTAAAAGTCTGCCAACAAGCACCAGGCTACCAGGGGCTGGCAGAATAAGAGAGTGGGTGTAGGAAAATCATACGCACTCATCTAGTAGAGTGTATTGATATTTCTGTCTGGCTGATAATATACAGAAAATATGTAATGGAAATGTTTAATTAAAAAAAAATTATCCTTTGTCCTGAGGTTTATTTGTGTCTGTGAGGCTGTCAGTTGTGGTAGAGTAATTAGGAATATTTTGTGGGTACAGGGGCTGTTATATGTGTGCAGTGTAGATATTGACTAGCCACAGATTCTGTTTAATGATCCCTCTTTAGGCTAGGTTCACAATGATGCAGTGCGAATCGTATCCGTTTTGCATTCCGATTTCAACAAGCAGTGTTACATACAGCTACAATACAGCTGGGATCTCTCTCTCTCTTTTTTCAAATCAGAATGCATTTGCATTGTGAACGGCCCCCATTGAAACTCATGTTATTTCACTTTGATTCCATGCGTTCTGGAATGCGTCAGAAATCGCAATGGTGTGAACCAGGGCTTAAGCCCTTCCAACTGTTAGGCAAAATTTGGCCATGCATACGGTTCACCGCAGTGTGCTACACTTGTTGCAGAACTTATTTTTCTGTTTTCAAAGTTTCATAGTATGTAAGGCTGAATAAAGACAATACTCCATTCAGTTCAACCTGTGTAGGTGTATGTGTGTCAGTGTCAGTAATCATTTCCCATATCCCTGTATGTTGTGTTCACTAAGATTCACATCCAGGAGTCTTTTAAAACATTTTTTATCCCAAGGTGCCCCAGGTTTTTCATACTTCTAGTCACGCTCACATTTTGTCACTCTGTTTTATTGTGTGTTTTTAATTGTAAAGCCAGCAGATTACTTGTTCTGAGTATTGTTGATATGTACATATTGTTTATAATGTTAGAAAAATCAACTGTTTTCCTTTATAATAGGAGTTTCTGTCATATTTCAGGATGTCAGTTAAAAATGTGCTTCTTCAGTAAATTTTCCATGTTTTATCAGTAAAAGTAATCATGGGGGGTTGGCAACCCTGCCCCTAAGGTTACTTTCACACTGGGGCAGTGCTGGCGTTAGTGGTAAAGCGCCAATTGTTTTAGCTGCGCTTTACCGATGTTATAGCGGCTCTTTTTGGGCAGTAGCGGGTCGCTTTTACCCTCCAAGAGCTGAATTGTCTCTACTCCCTTGAGCTGAATTGGTTTAGTGTGTTCTGCAGCCAACAGGTTGGCCGGTGTTTTGTTTGCACGGGAGCTGCGATGCACGCTGCATGCCTTCCCTCTCCCCTCCTTCCCACACATTATGGGGATGGGGGATTGGGCGGGCGATTTCACCGTGCATCGGCGCCACACCTTCTACTCCATGCGTGCGACGCCCAGTGGGCGTCACTTCACGCAGGCGTGTGCTATTTCAGCTTGGCTGACACATGGTGAATAGGTCCGGCTGCTGCCGTGCTGTCTCTCCCTTGTTGTCACACCAGTGTGACGCTGGATGGGACCCTGGACGCTGGGCTCACCCTGCAGTTCCCCCTCAGTGACCTTTTCTCAGCAGTCCCATACTGCACTCCATTTTTGGTTCATATTCCATTAGGACCTACATGGGTAAATACATAGCAAGCTCTTGATTTATTCTTAAATTTCTCTGCTAGTTTTCATTAATTTCTCCTGATTTCAGGAATCTCATCTCCTCTTCCCTATTCTTACCATATGGACACCCTATCTTTTCATTCTGTTCACCTTGTTGATATGTTCTATAATATACTTTCATACTGTGGTGATGGATCTACTCTATATGACATTTCTTTTTATTTATACCAATATGGTAACAAACCACTTACCGTATTTTATTGTATACAATACAGAAAACCCATCCACAGTTACCGTATATACTCGAGTATAGGCCGTCCCGAGTATAAGCCGAGGCCCCTGATTTACCACAAAAAAATGGGAAAAGTTAATGACCCGTGTATAAGCCGAGGGGGGGAAATGGAGCAGCTACTGTAAGTGGAAAAGTGTGTCACCAAATGCCCATCTACATGTCCCCTGTGTCCTATACAACCCCCCCGTGTCCCCAGTGCAGCCTACCTGTGCCGATCGATCCGGTGTCCCGCTGTCCCGTGTCCCTCGGGGGCCGCTGCCCGGTGTCCGGTGTCCGGTGTCCGGTGTGCGGTGTGCGGTGTCCCTCGGGTGTCCGGTGTCCCTCCTCCGCCTCAGCGTACACGCTGAGGCGCGAGGCGCCATTGCAGGTTTGAAAGCCGCGCCTCCTCCTCCTTCTCGTCCGTGATAGGAGGAACACTCGGTTTTCCCAGCGGTCATGTGCAGTGTTCCGCCTATCACGGATATTCTCTCATCCTCGTCCATGAGATGAGAATGAGAGAACATCCGTGATAGGCGGAACACTGCGCTGCTGGGAAAATTAGTGTCCGCCTATCACGGACGGGCGGGAGGAGGCGGCGCGGCTTTTGAACAGTGCCGTCTGTCTACATGACAAGCTGTTCATGTAGGCAGACCGCACTGACTCGAGTATAAGCCGAGAAGGGGACTTTCAGCCCTAAAAAAAGGGCTGAAAATCTCGGCTTATACTCGAGTATATACGGTACATCAAGATTTTTCCATACACACTTTTTTTGGGGGGACTGCATGTGTGCTCCTGGTTCATGTTTGGGTCCTTTCCTCAGCTCCCATGCTGGACATATCTATATCTGGCTGACCTCCGGCAGGTGGTATCGCATGACCTAGTATCAGCTCTTATGTGAGTACTTTCAGTTATGGCCGTTTATCTGTTCATCATCATCCTTAATCCCTCTACCCCTCCAGTCTGTGGCTATATCAAACTATAATGGTGATTTTTTTTGTATGCCCTTTTTAGTATATGGATGCACTTGCTCCAGTCCTGATGAGTGCATAGAAGTCCACGAAACGTTGTTGAGCTTATTTTGATGCATCCATCTCATATGTATGATTCTAGATGGTTTTTATTGCTCTACCACCCTGATATAATGTTATGCCTACTCCATTTGGGGGACTGTGATGTACAATATTTACTTTCTGTGTCATGTTGGTGACTATCCTCAATATATATGTTGATACTTTGTATTTTATATGGGTTGATCCATGCCCTATCTTTGGTCTAATAAAGAATATAATTTTTTACATATGTATATGGTTGTGTCTGGCTCTACCTCACGCACCTCATTTAAAGTCCCACCCTCCACCCCTCTTTTTTGCAAAAGCAACCAGGGATGGAGGCGTAATATTCCCCGTTGCGTCTCATTTAAAGTCCCAAATATTCCCTTTTTTCTTTGTTACCCTCCAAGAAGGGGTTAAAAATGGTTTAAAAGCGCCCATGAGGCGGCGCTTCCGAAACGCTTTTCATGCGCTTCCGAAGCGGTGCCCATTCATTCAAATGGGCAGGGGCGGCGTGTATACACCGCTCCCACAGCCCCAAAGATGCTACTTGCAGGACTTTTTTTCCCGTGTTGCAAGCCCACCGCCCCAGTGGCTTGAGAGGCAGTTTTCAGGCGCCTTACATGCGCTATTTTTAGTGCTAAAACGCCTGAAAACGGCCTTAGTGTGTAAGGGGTCTTAGTCTCACAAAATAGATATCAGCGTCTGTAGGGATTTCAGGCAGCTGCAGAAGATAAATCCCAGCATTGGGATTAGGACCAATCAACAGACAGCCTGCATTCCCTCAAACAGTTCATTTGTCATTTTTGTACAATTATTACATAGTTACATAGTAGGTGAGGTTGAAAAAAGACACAAGTCCATCAAGTCCAATTATGTCTGAATGTAAAATTATTGTTTTAGATAATCGCTTAGCCCTCTCCCCCAATCTCTTACATCGCATGTAAGAATTATTTTTAACTTTGGGAACAGGATCAGGAAATGTTTTTGATGATGTCATAAACTCAGAGTGTTTTGGGTTGATGCCCACATCCTGTTACATTGTATTGCCCCAGAATGGCACTCTGTGTCTCATGGAATAAGTTTTCCTGCAGGATAGTTTACAGTGGTCACTGGTTGATTGGGCACTGCGGTTTATGACTTTGTCTTCCATCTCATTCCAGTCAGATACTTTTCCACATTTAATCCAGACATACAGAGCAGAGCTTCTGTGATAAGCAATTTAGGGAATAAAAACCGCTCCGGATAATAATTGTTAAATAATTATGTAATTTGCCTCCTTTTCCTGTAATTAGACAACTAATGTGAAAATTGGTAGCTGTCTGGTACCCAACACCATCACAAACTATGTAACTAAAACTTTCCACCCACATGATTTCTAAATTTCATGCAGGAGCAGAGCATAGACTGCTTCAACAAAAGCTTAGCGTTTTATCCAGCTCCAGATTCGATTAAGACTGAGGGCGAATAAAATCGCTGATTCTGCACTTTCCAAATCTTTTAAAAATTGAGCTGCTGAGAATTGCATTATTCAGGCAACTTGATTCATAAATTGTACGATTATCTAAAGATTGCACCAATCTGCCTGTATATATTTAAAATAAGAAAGAAATTGACTGCGTCTGGTTTTCATATCGATTCACACATCACTAGTGAAGACAAACCCAGGAGGAGGAGCTGTGACCACCATGCAATAAAATAAATAAATGAATTAAAATTGCAGATGGTGCGCAGGAATTTATATAATGAATATAAAGTAGGGGTTCAAGTGAATTTTTTTTGCATTTTTATTGAGTTTTATTTTTTTTTTTCAGTAATAGGGCCTACTTTTATACTGTACCTTTGATAAGGGGAGTCTTACGTATGGCCTGGGCAATGGGTTCCATCATTAGTGCAAAGGGTTTAAGTGAATTTTAATGCCTTGTTTATTTTGCGTACCTATGCATATACCTGTGCAAAGGGCCATCTTTGCCTGCATGAGGATGTACGCATGTTCCATAAATATCTTGTCCAGGCAGTCCCATTCATGTCTATTGGGGTGCAATGGATGCACGGATGCAGCCGGTTGTCCCAATTTCACAGCCATGTGGGTTCCGGCGTGTTCCTGAATGTACACCGTCTACATTGAAAGGAGTCCTGTGTGGCCCCCAAAGGATGCACCTTTCTGCTGTAATATGATCACCTGAATAAACATTTCAACATTATCATAACGATCTGTGGTGTGTTGGAGACATACTGTATACTTTGGCTTATGATGTTACTGGTTTCCAGCTGGTAGTTGATACAACACCCGCTTACCACTTGCCATTTTCAGGAACACATGCAATGGGAATATTATACTTGATTTTTGAAAACGCAGAGCACCATAACACACAGATGTGCATTACCATGCACTGTGGTGTGCTACAATGCATGTACATTGGCGCTGCAATGCCTTAGTGCTTTAGGGTGCCATTCATGAGACAGACATGTTGCCCCAACACACAACAGCTGAAAAGTGTGCACCTTACAATTTAAATATGCAATTTTTATAGAATTATTCATTATGTGTAAAACAAAAAAATACCCGGTCAGGGTGTCTTCTTCCTCCTCCAGATGTTTGGATTCCATCTTTGATGTACTTTTGAGGAAATGAAGAGGTGTGAGCCACAGTCACTGTGCCTCATCTTTTATGTTGCAGCTGGGAAGTCTGAACTGTCTGACTCCTCTTTTCTCCTCTGTATTTTTCATGACACAACCATCGGTTTCCTTCAAGTCGATAGAAGACCCAGCTGTGCATAACTGTTTCATTCCTCAACGAGTCCTGATGTTTTATACTGAAAGCCAAAATGTATCAATTTATCTGGATCTGTAGAGAATAAAAGGGGATTCAGTAGGAAGGCAGGATGTACAGTAATCCCTAAAATGCGGTTCCAATCCTCTCGGCACCAAGTTTTTACTGTTCCCCCCCGATCTCCAAGGTGTTTGCTGTGGTAACCAGTGTTGGTCATCTTACTTTAAAAAAGTAATTAGTTAAGTTACAAATTACTTCTCCCAAAAAGTAATTGCGTTAGTAACTCAGTTACTACATTGGAAAAGTAATTAGTTACGCAGCAAAGTAACTGTGACTTTTTTTTTTTTATATTCTATACGGGTAACTAAGGGGTGGGTCTAGTATTACTGTAATCAAGGGGCGCATTTATTATTATTGTTATATATCGTGTAACCAAGGGGCTGCTCTATTACTACTCTTACCAAGGGGCAGATCTGTTATAGCGTGTAAGCAAGGGGCGGGTTTATTATTATTATATCGTGTAAGGTGCGGATGGCTACAGAAGAGGGCGAATGTTAAATTAATGGGCAGAGCTCGATATATAACAATAATAATAAATGCGCCCCTTGGTTACAGTAATACTAGACCCACCCCTTAGTTACACGATAGACTCCCCTTGCAGAGTAGCACGAGCATCGGGAGCGTGCGGCATCGCCTCGTACAATTACATGTTAACTGCGCCTGCGTGGTGTAGAGTTCACTCAGAGCTGTTTAGGTTCGGCAATTTTCATAAGCTCCGTAGTCCTTCGTACTGTGCAAGTGCTGCACCTGCGCAGTACAGGGGGTCCTTATCCGGCGCGGGGAACTTTATTGGCAGGACACCTGAATTACACTACTGCCATCTAGTGGCGGTAGTTGTAATTGAGGTAACTCAGCCCAAGTAATGGGAACTGCGTTACCATGAGGGGAAAAGTAATCAGTTAGATTACTCGTTACCCTCTAAAGTAACTGCGTTAAGTAACTCCGTTTATTTTACATCACTGGTGGTGACACACGCCCTCTTATTCCTCTCTGTTGCTCATGTGCAACAGAGAGGATGTGCAGCTCCCATAGGCCCACAGACAAGATCTCCATAGATTGTGGACAGAGGGGTCACAACATTTTGGATAATCAAGGATAACTGCACTAGAAATAACCCTGTGACAATACAGTTGGGTAGATGGAAACCCCAGAGAAATGTATGTGCTGTCTGCCTCTACATTGGAGAAATTCCCACACTTAGTAGATTTGTGACAAATTTGGCACCATGTAAATAGGGATGAGCCCGGTGTTCGATTCGAACCCATGTTCGAATCGAACATCGGCCGTTCGTCCGTTCGTCGAAACCAGAACTTTGTGGGCCGTTCGCATCAAATTCGTGTGATATGAACGGCCCACAATGCACTGCGCCAGTCGCAGTGCATTGCTGGCTAATGATTGGCCAGGCATGCACTGTGACCCCGCATGCTTGGCCAATCACAGCGCCGGCAGTGAGGAGAGGCATAATTGGCCACAGGCAGGATGCCAGTGGCCAATTATAGCTCACACTATATAAGGCCGCCAGTGCGGCGGCCTTGTGTAGTGTTGTGCGGCGTTCATAGAGAGCAGAATAGGCAGGGACATTGTGCTTTATACTTCTTTAGATAGCGCTGTTACAGTGAGTGCAGTGTTCAGGGAGAGAGCAGGATAGGCAGGGACAGTGTCAGCTTTGCTTTGCTTCCTAACCTAGCGCTGTTACAGTGGGTGTAGTGTGCCTCCTACAAAATCAAAGCTAGACCAACAAGTGAGCATCTGTTTAACCACTGGAAGATTTTACCCCCTTCATGACCAGGCCATTTTTTGCTATTTAGCACTGCGCTACTTTAACTGGCAATTGCACAGTCATGCAACGCTGTACCAAACTATATCATTTATTTAAAATAAAAAATAGAGCTTTCTTTTGGTGGTATTTAATCACCACTGGGTTTTTTATTTTTTGCATTTTTGAAAAAAAAAATTTTTTTACTTTCTGCTATGAAACATATCCAATAATAAAAAAATAAATTTCTTCATAATTTTTGACCAAAATGTATTCTGCTATATACAAAATATTGATTTATTTGCATGAAAGTTATAGCACCTACAAACTATAGTATACAGTATATACTGGAATTGTTTTTTTTATATACTGTATACTAGTAATGGCGATGATCAGCAACTTATAATGGGACTGCGATAGTGTGGTGGGAAATCTGACACTAACTGACACTGGGGGGGAACTGATTAAATGATACTAACATCACCAGTGACACTAATACAGTGATCAGTGCTAATAATATGCTGCCATTGTACTAATGACACTGGCTGGGAAGGGGGTAACATCTAGGACGATCAAGGGGTTAAATGTGTGCTAACTCTGTTTAATGTGTGTAAAGTGTGCTACATTCACTAATATATCTCTAAGCTTTGCAGGGATGAGAAACAGAGAGATTGTTCTCTCTTTACAATGCTCTGTGTTGATTGTCAACACAGAGCTCTGGACTGTGATTGCACACAGCCCATCAGCAGGTTCCCGGCCTATGATGTTAATCATAGGCCGGGACTTGCTGACAGACTCCCGCTGTGTAGAATCACAGCGGGTGCTGGCCGGGGCGCATTGTGGAAAGGCGGTCTGGAATTGGTTAAAGCAAAATGTTGGATGCCTTGCTATAGTTTGCATAGATGTCTCATTCTGGTTGACCCCTTCTCCTAGGGAGACCCATGCTTTGTGGAGACCTCCTAAGTACTATTCAAGGATTGGCATCCATCACCTGAATGTCCCAAAACTCCATACCTCAAAAAAACAAAAGAAAAGACACATGCACAGCCTGTTCTCTGACTCCAGTGACTGGGAAATACTGTGTGCCTGGCTGCTATGTGCCTATCAGGCAATGGAACCTGGTATCAAACAGCCAAACTGATACTGTCTGTGTGCTACATATAAAACAAGTAAAAATGTGACCCTCTCATAATAGCCACAAGAGACATGCAGAGTCAGTAATATTGCAGCGTTTATTGTTATAATTATTTATATTGTATGTTTGAGAATCATTTTCTGTGTCAGACTGATGCATCATGTTTGTGCTTTCCTTGTTCTTACATGATGTAAGAATTGCTCCATTTGGTAGTATTTTCCACAGCGTTGTATGGTACTCACTTGGATGTCCATGGCAGAGCCCAAAGCAGCACTGCCAAGACTAACATTACAGCATAGTCTACTGATGATCATACTGTACACTAAATATAAACTCATACACTATATTGTCAAAAGTATTGTGACACCTGCCTTTACACGCATGGGAACTTTAAATGGCATCCCAGTCTTAGTCCGTAGGACTCTGTGCAGGTCAGTCAAGTTCCTCCACCCTAAGCTCGCTCATCCATGTCTTTATGGACCTTGCTTTGTGCACTGGTGCGCAGTCATGTTGGAACAGGAAGGGGCCATCCCCAAACTGTTCCCACAAAGTTGGGAGCATGAAATTGTCCAAATTGCCTTGGTATGCTGACTTCTTAAGACTTCCCTTCAATGGAACTAAGGGGCCAACCCCAACCCCTGAAAAACAACCCCACACCATAATCCTCCCTCCACCAAATGATTTGGACCAGTGCACTAAGCAAGGTCCGTAAAGACATGGATGTGTCAGGGCTGGGCTCTGACAGTAGACGAAGGCCATGAATTCAAAAGATGCAGTCAATCCACTTGTTGATAATATTTTTTCAAGATTGGATGAGCAGGATCACCATATGGATCAGTTTGCCATAGCGTTACAAACACTCCTGAATCGCACGGCTCACCTGGAATCTCCCACTGTGGCTGCTCCTGTACAACCTGTGTTGCAGGCCATCCCTGCTGCTGCTCCAGTCTCTGTGCAGGCATACGCCTAAAGTATTACCTCTATAAGAGGTATGTCTGGTTCCACTACGCTTCCCCAGTAATTTGGGGGCAATCCAGTTCAATGCAGAGGGTTTCTCAATCAGGTTGAGATATACTTCGAGATGCTGCCCCAGGCGTGTCCCACGGACAGAAGCAAAGTAGGTTTCCAAGAGACCATGACTCGTGGCCAGGTGTCCGTCTCGGAAGATAAGGCCATGGAGGAGTATGTTGCAGACGCACTTTCTCGAGGATTAATTCGCAAGTCCTCGTTCCATCCTGGTGCTGGTTTCTTTTTTGTGAAGAAGAAGAGTGGTGAACTGAGACCTTGTATTGATTATAGGGATCTCAATCATTTCACGATTAAGAATTCTTATCCAATTATTTATTTAGAGTTATTTGTCCGCCTCAAGGGAGCAATGGTTTTCACGAAGCTTGAAAAGGAGCATACAATCTCGTGAGGATCGAGGAGGGCGACGAATGGAAAACTGCGTTTAATACCAGAACAGGCCATTATGAGAACCTCGTAATGCCATTTGGCCTTTGCAACGCTCCAGCAGTTTTCCAGGAATTCATTGACAATGTCCTTACAGCTATGTGTGGTGATTTATCTTGAAGATATCCACAGATGTCTGTCAGGTTCTTCAGAAGCTGAGAGAGAACAATCTCTATTGTAAATTGGAGAAGTGCGAGTTCCATCGTGAACATGTTAAATTCCTAGGTTATGTAATTGCCAATGCCGGTTTGTCGATGGACCCAGAGAAACTTTCAGTATTCCTACAGTGACCCCGACCCGTGGGTATACGTCCTCTGCAATGTTTTCTTGGTTTTGCCAATTATTATCGAAAGTTTATTCGTAACTTCTCGCCTCTGATCAAGCCCCTGACTGATATGACCAGAAAGGATGGTAACCCACAGAGTTGGTCTCCGGAGTCCATTAAGGCCTTTGAGAGTCTCAACGCACATCCTGATGCCACGTTACCCTTAATCCTTGAGGTTGATGCTTCTGAGACTGGAGTTGGCGCCCTTCTGTCTCCATGCCTGACGAAGGGGCCCTGCGCGGCTCCGAAACGTTGCACTATTCCCTTGTGATCATGCAATAAACCACTCTTTTTGGACGCTATCTGTGTCGCTCCATGGTGTGCTGGCAAACATCTTTCTTCTGTCTCCATGTCCTACCACTGAGAGCGCTATGCATCCTTGTGGCTACTTTTCCAAGAAATTGTCACCTGAGGAATGCAATTACGAGATTGGGGACAGAGAGTTGTTAGCGATCATTTTAGCCCTTATTGAATGGAAGCATCTGCTTGAAGGTACCACTGTGCCAGTTACTGACCATAAGAATCTCACATTCTTGTCTGAGGCTAAATGCCTCTCTCCCAGAAGGGTGCGATGGGCTCTTTTCTTGTCAAGTTTTAATTACGTTGACTCATTCTTACTAAGAATGTAAGGGCTGACGCTTTGTTGCGACAATTTTCCTCCACTTTCGAGATGGAATCGGTTCCTGTTCCTGTGATTCCTCCTGATCACATTCTGGCTATGGTTTTCACCAGTCTCACTTCTCCTTTGGGTGACAAAATTCTTGCTGCTCAGGTCCATGCTTCTCCTGAGAAACCTTGTGAAGGCTTTGTCCCTTAGAGTCTCCATACTGCGGTGCTCCAGACTTACCATTCTCCCAAGGCTGCTGGCGACTCTGGGAAGAATAAACTCTTTTGGGCCATTTCCCAACAATTCTGGTGGCCTAGTCTACGTGCTGATGTAGCCGCCTTCGTAGCTGCTTGTTCCATGTGTGCTCAGAGTAAGACACCACGACAACACGACACCACTTGTCCATGGATTTCATTGTGGAGTCATCCAACTCTCAGGGCAACAAAGTTATCTTTATGGTGGTTGATTGGTTCTCAAAGATGTCTCATTGTATTCTACTTAAGAAGTTGCCCACACCTAAGGTACTGGCTTCCATTTTTGCTCGGGAGATTTACTTTTCTTTCGCTTACATGGGCTACCCAAGGTGATCGTCTTGGACAGGGGTAGTCAGTTTGTGTCCCGGTTCTGGTGAGCCTTTTGTGCACAGGAATTCAGCTTTCTTTATCCTCTGCGTATCACCCGCAGTCTAATGGGGGCCGCAGAACGAACCAATTAGTCCTTGGAGCAGTTTCTACGTTGCTATATTTCTGACCATCATAACAACTGGGCAGACCTCTTACTTGGGGCAGAGTTTGCTCACAATAGGGCCTTGAATTCTGCTTTCCGATTGTCCCTGTTTCTGATGAACTATGATTTCCAACCATCCAAGCTGCCTGACTCATCTGTTCCGCAGGGCATTCCTGCGTTAGAGGAGCATCTCCGTGGTCTTCGTGCCACTTGGGTACAAGTCCAAGAGGCTTTATGACATGCCAATGATAGGTACAGGCTCCACGCTGACCTCAAACGCCTGCCTGCGCCTTCCTACCAGGCTGGGGACCGGGTCTGGCTGTCATCTCACAACCTCCAACTCTGTGTTCCCTCACTGAAGTTGGCTCCTCGGTTTATTGGGCCTTTACGTATTCTCCACAAGATTAACCCAGTGGCTTACGCGTTAGACCTTCCTTCCAATATACGCATCTCAAATGTATTCCATGTCTCCTTATTAAAACCTTTGGTCTGCAACCGCTTCACCACCTCGGTGCCACGTCCTCACCCAGTACAGGTTGAGAACCATGAGGAGTCTGAAGTACAGTCCATTGTTGACTCCCATAGGTTTTGTGGGCACATACAGTACCTCGTGCATTGGACAGGGTACGGTCCGAAGGAACGCTCTTGGGTCTCATCTTTGGACGTATATGCCCCTGTCCTCCTCTGTGCTTTCCATAGACATTTTCCCCTCAAACCTGGTGGTCCTCCTCCGAGGAGAGGGTACTGTCAGGGCTGGGCTCAGCCCTCACTTCTCAGAGCAGGCTCAGTTAATTGCCAGCTCTAAATATTTCCACAGTGACTCACCTGTTGATGATATCCTGTTTGTCAGTCCTGCTGGTTACTTAAGTTCAGATCATGACTGCCTTCCAGGGCCGGACTGGCCTACCGGGATACCGGGATATTTTCCGGTAGGCTGCCTGCCCTGGGGCCGCTTTGCGGCTGCGGTGCTCCCCTTAATCCCCTTTCTTCTGCTCCTGTGATCACGGAGCTGGCCGGGTCTGTGTTCTGCGGCCGCGCACCGCGCTGTAACATGGTCCCGCCCCCCTAGACTGGCTCATGTGATAGTAGAGAATCAGTGTTCCACCTATCACACGAGCCGGTCTATGGGGGCGGGACCGTGTTACAGCGCGGTGCGCGGCCGCAGAACACAGACCCGGCCAGCTCCGAGATCACAGGAGGAGAGATGGCTGTGAGTACAGCCATATATGTGTGCCTGGATAGGGGATCGGCAGGGGGGCGGCATAAAGAGCAAATGAGCTTTCTATATTCCTCCATGCAGCCGCTGAATGCTTGGAGGAGGGAGAGGAGGAGAATCAAGCATTCAGCGGCTGCATGGAGGAATATAGAAAGCTCATCTCCTCTATATGCAGCCCCACTGCTTCTCCTCCTATCCAACTTCTTTTACTGCCCCCCTTCTCCTTGTGTTCCCCCCAGTGCTCTCCTCCCCCACCACACTCTCTAGCCCCCCCCCCCCAGTTCTCTCAATCCTTGTTTTTTCTGCCTCCCCTGCTCTCTAGCGCTCCCCATCCCTCTCCAGCCCCCCCCCTGCTTCCCACCCACCACAGTGCTCTCCAGCCCCCCCCCTGCTTCCCACCCACCACAGTGCTCTCCAGCCCCCCCCCCTTCCCACCCACCACAGTGCTCTCCAGCCCCCCCCCCCCTGCTTCCCACTCACCACAGTGCTCTCCAGCCCCCCCCCTGCTTCCCACCCACCACAGTGCTCTCCAGCCCCCCCCCTGCTTCCCACCCACCACAGTGCTCTCCAGCCCCCCCCCCCCCTGCTTCCCACCCACCACAGTGCTCTCCAGCCCCCCCCTGCTTCCCACCCACCACAGTGCTCTCCAGCCCCCCCCCCCCCCCAGTGCTTCCCACCCACCACAGTGCTCTCCCGCCCCCCCCTGCTTCCCACCCCCCACAGTGCTCTCCAGCTCTCCCCATCAGTCTCCAGCTCCCACCCCAGTGCTCTTCACCCCCACAGTGCTCTCCAGCCCCCCGTGCTCCCCACCCCAACAGTGCTCTCCAGCCCCCCCCGTGCTCTCCACCCCTGTTCTTTCTGCCCCCGGTGCTCTCCAGCTCTCCCCATGAGTCTCCAGCCCCCACCCCAGTGCTCTCCACCCCCCCACAGTGCTGTTCAGCCCCCCCGTGCTCCCCACCCCTGTTCTTTCTGCCCCCGGTGCTCTCCAGCCCCCCCCACAGTGCTGTCCAGCCCCCACGTGCTCCCCACCCCTGTTCTTTCTGCCCCCGGTGCTCTCCAGCTCCCACCCCAGTGCTCCCCACCCCCCACAGTGCTCTCTAGCCCCCCGTGCTCCCCACCCCCCACAGTGCTGTCCAGCCCCCCGTGCTTCCCACCCCTGTTCTTTCTGCCCCCGGGGTTCTCCAGCCCCCACCCCAGTGCTCTCCACCCCTGTTCTTTCTGCCCCGGGGCTCTCCAGGCCCCACCCCAGTGCTCTCCAGCCCCCCCACAGTGCTGTCCAGCCCCCCCGTGCTCCCCACCCCTGTTCTTTCTGCCCCCGGTGCTCTCCAGCTCCCACCCCAGTGCTCCCCACCCCCCCCCCCCACAGTGCTCTCCAGCCCCCCCCCGTGCTCCCCCCCACCCCCCACAGTGCTCTCCAGCCCCCTGTGCTTCCCACCCCTGTTCTTTCTGCCCCCGGTGCTCTCCAGCTCCCCCCACAGTGCTCTCCACCCCCCCACAGTGCTCTCCAGCCCCCTGTGCTACCCACCCCCCACAGTGCTGTCCAGCCCCCCCGTGCTTCCCACCCCTGTTCTTTCTGCCCCCCGGGGTTCTCCAGCCCCCACCCCAGTGCTCTCCACCCCTGTTCTTTCTGCCCCCGGGGCTCTCCAGGCCCCACCCCAGTGCTCTCCAGCCCCCCCACAGTGCTGTCCAGCCCCCCGTGCTCCCCACCCCTGTTCTTTCTGCCCCCGGTGCTCCCCACCCCCCACCCCAGTGCTCCCCACCCCCCACAGTGCTCTCCAGCCCCCCCCCCCCGTGCTCCCCACCCCCCACAGTGCTCTCCAGCCCCCTGTGCTTCCCACCCCTGTTCTTTCTGCCCCCAGTGCTCTCCAGCCCCCACCCCAGTGCTCTCCACCCCTGTGCTCTCCACCCCTGTTCTTTTTGGCTCCCCCACCAGTGTGCTCTCTTAAGCTCCCCCCCAGCACTCTCTCTCTCTCTCTCTCTCTATATATATATATATATATATATATATATATATATAAAGCCCTATGTGATTTCATATCTGTCTTATCTATATATAATACACTCTTCAAATGTGCTTTAAAATGTATGGTTTTCCCTTACATGAACCAGAAAATAATGACGTTATGCTGTTGCGCTGGTATAATAATGCTGTGGGGCTGGTATGAAATTTTTTCCAGGGCTGGATTTTATTCCCAGTCCGGCCCTGCTGCCTTCGCCTTGATCAACACATCAACCTGTTAAAGACTCGCCTGGCTGATGTCCCTTCTGGTTCCTGATCCTGCTCGCTGTTCCATTACGCTGATTCTGCAGTTTCCTGATTTCCTGGCCTGTCCTGAAGTACGCTGATTTCTGGCTCCCTGACGTTCTGGCTTGTCTCACTATCCGTTCCGGTTACTCTGGCTATGATTTGACTATGTTGCTCTGTTTAACTTTTACTATTATTATTAAACAAGTGTGATTTTAACTGCACTTCTGTCTCGGTTTGATTGATGGTTTCTGACAGGATGAGCGAGTTGGGGGGGGGGGGACTTGACTGGCCTGCAAAGAGTCCTGACCTCTAACCGTTGAACACTTGGGGATAAATTAGAGCGGAGACTGCGAGCCAGGCCTTCTCGTCAAACATCAGCACCTGACCTCACAAATGCGCTTCTGGAAGAATGGTCAAACATTCCCATAAACACACTCCTAAACCTTGTGGCCAGCCTTCCCAGAAGAGCTGAAGCTGTTATAGCTGCAAAGGGTGGGCCAACTCAATACTGAACCCTACGGACTAAGACTGGAATGTCATTAAAGTTCAAGTGCGTATAAAGGCCAATTCTTTCTAGTTTTGAATGGAGTAAAGATTGGAAGAATTGTTATAATTTTTTGGCCTCTGGGAGACGTTGGGGGGATTTCTTTTTACTTCCAGTTCTGGAGACACAATAGGAATTTGGAGGAAATCTCTCCAAAATTAGACAGGTGTCACTGGAACAGGTGTCCTCAATGGAAGACTTTCTCCACACCCTGTTTAATTGACAGTTTTAATGTTGCTGTAGAGAAATAGAAATAGAGAGGATGTACAGTATTTCTCACAGACAGCAATAAAAATTACAATCCTTCTGTACCCTATCCAAAATTAAAACAAAAAAAATGTTTTGACTTTAGATGCACTAACTGCTGACAGTTTTACTAAGACCATACTACAGAGGGGTAAAGTCACTGAACCAACATGGCTGCCACCTTCATTCTCATCACTTATTATTAGAAACATGGCAAGCAATGAAAACTCATAAGCAGCTGGAGGGCCTTAGGTCGCCCGTGGGACAGAATACAGAAATCTAGTGATTGAACAAAAAAGATGCAGCCATCACAGACAACCCCAGGGTCGGCTCTCCATTTACTCGTAGTGATTATAGAGTTCAGTTTAATGGTGTGCACCAGTCAGGAAGCTCTAAGGCTGTGCGCTGGCAGGGTGAACAACTGAATGTGAAATTACGGCAGACAATGGTGCCCTTGTCCTTCCAGCCTGGATAAATACTGCTTACATGAACCTCACTCAGAATACCAAAGACTTTCCCTCTCTGTCTTGGGGGTGGGGGGGGGGGGGGGGTTAGATGGCTGGCAAAGACACAATGGCAGCAATTAGCATATGCCAGCATGCACGCAGGCCTGTTGGATGTGTGATTAAGACAGGAAGGGGTTGTAGAGGACAGACCCCTAACTGTTCTCCCAGGCGACCCTTGTTACTGGATTTAAGGGGTATTCCATTATATCTGTGAATGTATTCAGTCATCTGTTTATAAAGCTGCCATGCAGAATTTAGGTTTTTAACCTATCACTCAGTCCAGTATTTATATTCCTTTTGCATGGTACCGGGCAAGCTGCTCACTAAAAGAGATTGGCTTTTTTTCCAGGTCTAAGAATTTTGCAGCAGAACCATCTTACTAATTGTGATGTTATCTCTTGGGTACCACCAGTAAATCATTGCTGCAGTTTTGTGGCTACAGATAGCAAGCAATGTTCTAGGTAGGTGGAGTCCCCTTTTAACTGAGCCTTGACGCTCGAGGCTCCTTTATGACCTCTCAGACCTAATTTCGCTCCTCAGCATCGATGTTTAAAAAGCTTATGTGACAAATAGTAACCCCTCCTAAGACAAACACGAAGAGAAGATGCTCCTTCCCTACCCAGGCAGAATTCCACAAGAGCCTTGCCGTTCTGCAAATTCCTGCAACAACACAGTAAACACTTGTTTCTATTTCATGGATAATAATGTTTGCCTCCCTTTAATCAGGTGATTCTGAGTGTATGCAAAGACTAATCTGTTATACCATACACCACTTTGTTCTAGTACACATGGTTGGGCACAGATTAGGGACATTTACATGGAAATATTCTTCAAACTTAAACTGTGAGATTTGAAACATGAAAGATTGGCAAATTCAGTTTTTTTTATTTTTCCTTTGTGTACGAATCGATTTGCTTGTCATGGACAGATTCCAGAGATTTACCATGTAATCCAGGGGTGGTGTACTGCTCCAAGAAATTACCCTTACGTGGGGAGGAATCTGAGAGTTGGTGTCCAGGAAGTGTGACATCTGGATGGAGGATTGGCGCACAGGTATCGTAACTGGGGATTGCAAAATCTGGTGCAGCTCTGAGGAGAAACCAATCAGCTTCCAGATTTTATTGTCAAAGCTTAATTGAACAAGCTGAAGTTAGAAGCTGATTGGCTACTATGCACAGCTGCACCAAATTCTAAATGATACACTTTTAGTAAATCTTCCCCACAGTGTTGGCCTTCCTATTTGAGCACAGTAGCCATTGGCTGGGAAAATCCAGCCAGTGATTTTTCTCCACAGGGCCCACAGACATGCAGTAACTGCCTGACAAAACCAAAATCAGCCAGTGGTTATGTCAAAGACTCGATTCACATTTTCCCGACTCCAAAGTTGCGCGACTTTCAGTGAAACTTTGGAGTCCGACTTTGATAGGACTTTGGTGTGACTTTTTACGCTCTGTGGCATTGAAGTTGTATCAAAGTCAGACCAAAGTAGTGCAGGAACCTTTTCTTCCCCATGAGTAGTTGACCAGACCATCCTTAGGCTGAGGGATATGCTGGGTTAACTGTTAATTGATGGGTGTTGGTGCACAGATATAAACATTGGCTTGCTGGTTGCCTGTCAGGATTTGACAAAGGGGTGTCTACGGTGGCGTCTACTTCCGGTGGCGTCTACTTCCAGTGACGTGGATCCGCCTGCCTCCATGCTGCAGCTGGCAAGAATGTTCCAACACGGATCCTATGGTCCTCAACAATAACTCAGTTCCCCAGCATATTCTGCATGCCTGTGGTATGGGGTTGGTCATCAACTGGTAACCACCACTCTGTGCTTCTGGGCTTTTGATATCACTGCCAGTCAGCCCTTTGAGGTCTTATCATATCGTGCATATATGACACCCACATATTATTTCAGGAGCACCTTTTCAGTGTTATGGTCTCATCTCTCATGTGTTTCTCACCACTATCCCAGTGGTCACTCTGAGGCAGCCCTTCTAAATGACTATTGATATCTGGATCAATTATGGCGGTGGACTTTTCATCAAGGTATAGTACCTTACAGCTGTTCAGTTTACAAGAACTTTTTCTAAAGTCCATTTTTGTAGCATCCTTTTAGGTAGGTGCTAGAGAGAGTATCGTTTTTGGGTTTGCCTGCCTAACAAGGGGACTGTTAGGTAAATTTAGGTGCTCTCTGTCTACCAGGGAGCAGTGATCCATTGATAGGTTCTGCTCAGTGTGCTCAGATGCTGCTCATGTTGTTTGCCTGTTTCACACTGCTCCAATAGGATGGGGCATATTGGACAGTGGAAAGAAACCTGACAAATGGGAGCATAGGTGTAGTTACAGCCCTAGCCATTGGCAGCGGAAGGTGCCCCAAGCCATGCTGGGTGACTGTATATATGCCGAGAGCACATGTGCTCTGGGTCTTCGGCTCAAGAGTGGAGTCCTGGAGGGAGGGGGCAGCCCCCTACTTTCTCTACAGGCTGCCATGTGGCCTCAGGGGGTCGACCTGAGGGCTGGAGATACAGAAGATGCAACCCAGATGTCCTGTAGAGCTGACTAGGAGGGAGATGTGCTTAGAAGGATCTGTTCCTGGCTACTGTGAGTACAGACCTGCCACTAGGGGCCTGTTCTGTGAGGGCCATCCCTTCTGTCTAGTGAAGTCAGTGGACGGGTGTCAGTCAAAGGGTATACTGGTGAGTGTCCTGAAGAAGAGAGGTGCATTGAGTTATTGAGTTTGCTGCCAGAGCAAGCAAAGGACTTATTCTTCCACACAGCTATAGTGTGGTCCAGCAGGGAGTCTGTTATCCAATTCAATTTAATGGGGTCAAGTGAGAGTTGTCCTCATATGTGCATGGTTCAAGTTGGAGTTTCCCACTAATCCCTTCTCCTATCCAAGTTATACCAATAAATACCAAAAAATACAAATACCCTAGACTGATCATTGGATAATGAGTGGAAAAGGTGCAGAAATTTGGTTATAATGTAAAAATACCCAAGTATCTGGCTGAAAAAATCAGAGGGAGGCTCAGGGAAGACTATACTCAGCAACCCCTATGGGGGCAGTGCTACATTTTATTATGAAAATAGTATTTGTTTGTGTAGGCACTGTTGTACTGGTGATCGTTGTCACTGAGAAAGAAAGTGAGGGAAGATCCAAAATGTTATAGTTGTCCCCAGAACAAGAGGGGAGTGGATTCTTTCACTGGCAATATCTTATGTGGGGCAAGTGGGGGATTCCCCTAACTTCTTGCTTCTCTGTGTGTATCTGGGGCAGAAAGTGAAGATGAAGAAAAATTTCCCCAATGTTACACTTTCAAAAGTCAGTCAAAAATTAGAAAATTCTGTTATTCTTACCTTGTAATTTTCTATTACTGGCACCAATCCATGGCAGCATACATGCAGTAGTAGTCCTGCCCTCCAACAACCCGCAGAAAGAGTACATAGCTATAATGTTTAAAGTAGTATTCCAGGCTAAACCCTAACTAGCCTTAAAAATGCTGTGTGGGCTTAAATCTTACTAATTTTACTAATACTCCCTCTCTCCTCCTAACACCTATGCTGACTAACCTGTGTAAGAAAGATGTATTGTATATACATATTAATTTTCAACCCACTCGGGTTCCGTTAATATTTTTCTCTGGGTCAGCCAGCACTGACTGTAGGGTAGAGGAAAGAGCACTTGAAAATGGCTGGCGTTGTGATGGCACCCATAGGCTCCCATGGCCCACTGGTTGTCCGCACTCTCTCATCTCTTCCAAGACCATGGCAGGCTGAAAATAGTACATACATCTTTCTTACACAAGTTAGTCAACATAGGTGTTAGAAGGAGGGAGGGAGGGAGTGTTTGTAAAACTAGTAAGATTTAAGCCCATGCAGCAGCCCATTCTCTGTAAAAATGCAAGGAACTAACGGGATGGGCTCTGTATACTGCCATCGATTGGTGACAGGAAAGGAAAATTATGAGGTACGTATAATAGAGTTTTATGTTTTCCTGGTGCCAAAATGGTAGCATACATGTGGTAACCCATAGGCTACAAGGGAGGCCATGTTCAAACTTATCAAATGTATTTAAAAGGAAGGACATGAATCTATGGGTGTCCTGTTGAAATATGCCAAAGTAAGAACAGTCAGATGTATCTGAAAATGTTGTAGGTAGGTGTCAGATGACTAGTTGGCTGCCCTGCATATGTTTTCCATTGACATTTCTGTAGACGCTGCCTAGGACATTGAGATGCTTCTTGTCAAATGTGCACTAACCACTTGTGGTGGTTTCAGTCAAGCTGCCTTATAGGCATACAGTCAGAATTATCAGAAAATGTTGTAGGTAGGTGTCACAATGCCTGTTGGCTGCCCTGCATATGGTTTTCATTGACACTTCCGTGAGCGCTGCCCGGGACATTGAGATGCTTCTTGTCAAATGTGCAGTAACCACTTGTGGTGATTCCAATCCGGCTGCCTTATAGGATGTCCGTATAAACTTTAAAATCCATGATTTGATAGCATACGCAGATGCTTCTTTCCTTTTGTTGAATCCAGAAGGAATTAGGACCAATCTTTTCCAACTTCTGAAAGACTGTTGCCTCTGCAAGTAGGCCCTTAAAGCGGTTCTGCACTCGTTTTTTTTTTTTTTTGGGCTATATGCCAAGGCCATATAGCTCAATTGGGGGACTTACCTGTTCCATCTTCCATCTCGATCGCCGCCGTTTTTCCTCCGATAAAATTCTTCATCTTCTTCTTGTCTGCTGGGGTCCATCTTGCCTGTGGGCATGTGAAACCCCACAGGCACTTTAGATGGCCCAGCATGCACCGCCGTTACTCGCGCATGCGCAGTAACGGCACATCTGCCGACATCTCACGAGATTTCGGACGATGTGTCCGAAATCTCGCGAGATTTCGGAAGATGTGGCCGAAATCTCGCGAGATTTCGGAAGATGTGGCCGAAATCTCGTGAGATTTCGGAAGATGTCCGCACTGACTCCTGGGAACAATGACACCAGATCCCAGGAGACAGTGCGGCCTGACGACGATCGACGCAGAGACCCCGCCCACCCCCGAAGAGACAGAAGACAGGAAGTCATCAATTACAAGGTAAGTAAAAAAAAAAAAAAAAAAACATTTCATTTAGTACTCTTTGCCTGATTTGGAAAGCAAAGAGATTTACTAAATGAAATGGGTGCAGAACCGCTTTAAGGATCTAGACACATCAAGTTTATGAAGTTGTTGAGGGTCTGGCTGGGCCCTGAAGGGGGGAAAACCAATTCATTACAGTATATGGATGGAACCTTGGGAACAAAACACATGGATGTAAAACTACTCTGTCTGGAAAGAAGCTTATGTAAGGGGATGCACACCCCAAAGCATGGAGTTTGGAGACCCTTTTGGTTGATGTGATAGCTGCCAGGAGTGCCACTTTTAATGTTTTAATGTGGGCCCCCCCCCCCATCCCTTGCTGCTGGTATGGGTAGAAATTATTGTCCAAGTTATAGGGTATAAATTATAACACTGAAAGATTCTTAGCTTGGGTTCACCACCATAGGCTGCTCCTTATCCAGCTTAAAATGCAAATACTCTGGCACAAGGAACTCCTGCCCCACTGTGTCAGGAGATCCGACTGAAAGGGATGCTGATCTCAGTTTGATCACCACATCATTTGAATACAGACTAAAATTGCGCCCAGAAACTTTAAACAGTGAGATGCTATCAACTTGTTCATTGTTTAACTACCTGAGATCCACGCTATAGCCGAATGACGGCTACAGTGAGGATCTAAGATGCCGGGACGACGTCTATTGACGTCGTCCCGGCCACGAGCGGCCTGCGCACCCCCCTGAAGGGCGGGGTGCGCAGACTCGCTGGATCACAGATCCAAGTAAGGGGTCGATCCCGACCCCTTACCACGTGATCCGCTGTCAGCCAATGACAGCTGATCATGTGATAATAACAGAGTCGGTAATCGGCTTTTTTTTTTCTCCTCGCGTTGTCAACGCGAGGAGAAAAAAAAAAGCCGATCACCGGCAGTGAGAGGGACATCAGTCCCTCTCACTGCAATGTGCCCAGGGTCCATGGTGCCCACCTGTGCCATATAAAAGTGCCCCCTTCCAGTGCCCACTAGCTCCACCTGTCAGTGCCCACAGTGCCATCTGTCAGTGCCCACAATGTGCCTTTACAGTGCTGCACATCAGTGTCACCTACAGTGCTCATCAGTGTCACCTACCAGTGCTCATCAGTGTCACCTACCAGTGCCCATCAGTGTCCCCTACCGGTGCCCATCAGTGTCCATCAGTGCCACCTATCAGTGCCACCTATCAGTGCCATCGATCAGTGCTCATCAGTGCCATCTATCAGTGCCCATCCGTGCCACCCCTACGTGCCACCCATTCGCGCCACCCATCCGTGCTACCCATAAGTGCCATCTTTTCTGTGCCCATCAGTACCGGCTTATCTGTCCCCACCAGTGCCACCTTATCTGTGCCCACCAGTGCAGCCTATCAGTGCCCACCAGTGCAGCCTATCAGTGCCCACCAGTGCCGCCTCATCAGCGCATATCAATGAAGCAGAAAAATTACCTGTTTGCAAAATTGTATAACAAACTATTAAACATGATTTTTTTTTTTTTTTAATTTTCAATTTTTGGTCTGGACAGGAGGGGGGTTTAAGTGCCCAGTAATCAGGTGGTTAAACAGACTGTGCTCTGGTCTGGCTGGACTTTGTGAAGTTTGTAATGCAGATAAGCCACTGTCCCCTCCCTAGCATTGAATTGGGCTCCCAAGTAAATTAGATGTTTTGTGGTAGTTAAATGGCTCTTCTCTCAGTTTATAAAACATGCCTTGATTCATTGATCAAGAGGAAATCAAACAGGTAGTGGTGAACTCAAATTACCTACTGAATTCCCTGCTCCCACAGGGGGAGCTAATTTGGAGATTAGCACCCTGGTGAACAATCTGGTGAACTTTGAGAGGCCAAACAAGCGGCTTAAGACCTGTAAGTTAAGATTGTCTATCTAAAACCTCAGGTACTCCCGGCATGCTGAAAGAATAGGAATAGGTAATGAAGCATCCTTCAGATCGATTAAGGGGAGGCAGTTTTTTGGCTGGACTGTCAGGAACATTGTTCAAAGAGATTTCATTTTGCATCTTTCCAGCACAATATGACTGTTTTGTTTCTTCAGATCTATGACCAGATGCCAGGCATCTGTCTTTTTAGCCACCATAAAGTGGGGAAAAGAAGCCTGTAAAATCTCTCTGAATGTGCTACTGGTATAAAATTCTGTTGTACCCAAGTCTGTATGTACTGGCATAAAATATTCACCTTCCCTGTCAGGGTTGTAACAGATGCTGGAGGGACAGAATCTCCCTGAGGCTTGTTCTTGAAGGTCCAGAAATGACCTGCGATAACCATAGAGACTGTCCATGGATCTTGACACTTCATGACCCACACTGGCAAGCCGGCAAGAAGGCCTCTCTCCTACTGCACCACTGTGGTTGACCAAGATGTCAAAAGGGCCTTGGCTGCTCTTGAGGAGCCTTCTGGGTCTTTGTGTGGATAGACCTTAGGAAGGTGGACTAAGTGCCCTTTCAACCCTCACTGTACTCCCTTTGAGAGGGGTATGACTTTGCTACTTTGCCCATTTACTGTTTTGGGGCCCTGGAGGAACACAATTTATGTAATTCCTACTGAAAAGTTGAAAAAGTATTCATACCCCTTACATGTTTTCCACATTTTGTCATGTTACAACCAAAAACGTAAATGTATTTTATTGGGGTTTTAGGTGATAGACCAACACAAAATGGCACACAATTGTGAAGTGCAATGAAGATGATAAATGTTTTTCAAAATAACAGCTGCAAGTAATTTTGGGTACGTCTCTACCAACTTTGCCACATCTTTTTTTTTTTTTTTTTCTAGAAAAAAGAGGAAAGTAAAAAGGAGGGGAGGGAAGGACGGCCGCAACATTCCAAATCCCCAGCAAGGACCTTTCTATTCATTCCTAATTCCAACCCCATCGTACCTTGCTAATGGACAGCACACCACAACCCACAGTAACATACTACAGTGCTAGCAGCCCACTGAATGAGCCACCTTCCACAATACAGGGGGTCCCCGGGTTACGAGCACATTAGGGACTGCCCTCCTGTTTGCAAATCGGAAATGTTCGTAAGTCGGCCGCGCATGCGTAGAACGACTATTACGGACATTTCCAATGTTCCGTTGAATGCTGTTCTGCGCATGCGCGGCAAATCACGGACATTCGCTGTTCCGTCGAATGCCCCTCTGCGCATGCGCGTCAAATTACGGACATTTCCATCATTTTTGCCCATTCTTCTTTGCAAAATAGCCCAAGCTCTGTCAGATTGGATGTAGAGCGTCTCGGAATAGCAATTTTCAAGTCTTGCCACAGATTCTCAATTGGATTTAGGTTTGGGCTTTGCTTTTAGGCCAAAAAGCTAAATTTTGGTCTTATCTGACCACAGCACCTTCTTCCACATGTTTGCTGTGTCTCCCACATGGCTTCTCACAAACTGCAAATGGTACTTCTTATGGCTTCCTTTCAACAATGGCTTTCTTCTTGCCACTCATCCATAAAGGCCAGATTTGTGGAGTGCACGACTAATAGTTGTCCTGTGGACAGATTCTACCACCTGAGCTGTGGATCTCTGCTTCTCTGATTAACCACTTTCCGACCTGTGCACACAGGTGTACGTCAGCAGAATGGCACGGACAGGCATAAGGGCGTACAGGTACGTCCCTTTGAAAATAACGCTGTGCCATCGTGTGCCCGCCGGTTGGGACCCCGTGAGTCCTGCGGACTCGATCGCCGCAGGGATACCCGCGATCTTCTCACGGGGAGGACGAACGGGGAGATGCGGAAGTAAACAAAGCCACACCCCCCACAGTTAGTAACACGCCCCTAGGACACACTTAACCCCTACACTGCCACCCCTGGTTAACCCCTTCACTGCCAGTGTCATTTACACAGGAATCAGTGCATTTATATAGCACTGATTGCCGTATAAATGACAATGGTCCCAAAAATGTGTCAAAAATGTCCGATGTGTCCACCATAATGTCTCAGTCACAATAAAAATCGATGATCACCGCCATTACTAGTAGTAAAAAAAAAAAATTATTAATAAACATGCTATAAAACGATCCCCTATTTTTTAAACGCTATAACTTTTGCGCAAACCAATCAATAATCGCTTATTGTGATTTTTTTTACCAAAAATATGTAGAAAAATACGTATCGGCCTAAACTGAGGGAAAAAAATGTTTTAGATATATTTTTGGGGGATATTTATTATAGCAAAAAGTAAAAAATTGTTGCTCTTTTTTTGTTTATAGCGCAAAAAATAAAAACCGCAGGGGTAATCAAATACCACCAAAAGAAAGCTCTATTTGTGGGAAAAAAAGGACATCAATTTCGTTTGGGAGCCACGTCGCACGACCGCGCAATTGTCAGTTAAAGCGACACAGTGCCGAATCGCAAAAAGTGCTCTGGTCTCAAGCCAGCAAAATGGTCCAGTCTGAAAGTGGTTAATGCTCTCCTCTCCCGGCCTCTGAGTTTAGGTGGACGGTCATGTCTTGGTAGGTTTGCAGTTGTGCCATATTCTTTCTATTTTCACATGATGAATTGAACAGTGCTCCATGAGATATTCAAAGCTTGAGATGTTTTTTTAAATCCTGACCCCATTTTAAACTTTTTCACAACCTTTCTGGTGTGTACCTTGGTTTTCATGATGCTGTTTGTTCACTAAGGTTCTCTAAGAAACCTCTGAGGGCTTCACAGAACAGCTGTATTTATACTGTGATTAAATTACAAACAGGTGGACTCTATTTACTAATTAAGTGACTTCTGTAGGCAATTGGTTCCACTAGATTTTAGTTAGGGGTATCAGAGTAATGGGGGCTGAATATAAATGCACGCCACACTTTTCAGATATTTATTTGTAAAAAAAAATTTGAAAACCATTTATTATTTTCCTTCCACTTCACAACTATGTGCCACTTTGTGTTGATCGATTACATAAAATCTCAATAAAATACATTTACTTTTTGGTTGTAACATGACAAAATGTGGAAAATTTCAAGGAGTATAAATACTTTTTCAAGGCACTGTAGCTCTTGCTACTGATGTTGATGCTATGATGGGTCTGTATTACCCTTCAGCAAGTCGATACACTCTCTTAAAGTCCTGATTGATCTTCCTGTCCAAGACATCACTAAACAACGGGTAGAGTTACATTATGGGCCAGTCTCATCACTGCTGTGTTCATTATGGGCCTAGTGTTCAGTGTAGCTGCATCAGATTCTGACAAAAAGTAAAGCTTTGCTAGTTGAATTTGAAGAGCTGTCTTTTTCGTTTGTCCTCTTCTATTCCTCTTTCAGGATGTTGATCTACTTTTTCCGTTAGAGCAAATGCTGTTTCAAGCTTTTTTACATAAGGGTAAAACTTTAAATATTTTTTTGCTTACTTGACTGCTGGCACGAAGAGCAAAAGAGCAAGATTTAAGACTGACTAGATTCCACCAGCTTCTCTTTTCTTCTCATTCTCACCTACTGAAACCTTACTTTGTTCTTAGGCTGGTGGTTGCTTTCCATAGGAAGGTACTACAGGCAATGAGGCTTGGGTGAGCGCCCAAGGGGGCGAGCACTACAGCAAGCGATGACATGGCATAGGACTGACAGAACTCCTCTGGCCAGATGGATTTTAAATGTTTTTTTTTTTTTTTGGGGGGGGGGGTTCTCAGCCCTACAAAGAAGGAAATGAGATAGAACAACAAAACTTGCTTGCTATCCTACATATTCTTCTCCCCTAAGTTCAACAAACTTAGAACATCGTTTCTCCAATTTCTTTAACCCTTCCACAAAAAATGAATTGGTCCGTCCTGTGAAAACTGCTCTGTTATGACCTCTGTTTACATTGAAAATGTTTTTCCTTTCAGTGTCTTTTTAAGGTTAGGAAATAGGTACGGAGCAAGATATGGTGAATAGGGTAGATGGTCTATGCACTGAAACCCTAAATCCTTCAAAACAGCCAGTGTCTTGCCTGTTTTGTGTGGGGGTGCATTGTCCTAAAAAAATGGTGGGCTGTACCTAAGGTAATAAAAGTGACCCCAATGCAGAGCTTGCAGTTAAAGGTTGTATGTAAACTGGCAGCTGATGCCATCCTGGTGTTGCCGCCTGACACATGCCTCCTCCTCTTTGTCCCCTGCAGCCAATCTGAGACGTCTTCCAGGATCTAAGATGGTTACCAGGCTGGGAACCATGCATGTTTTGGAGGCTGCAGCCTTTCCAACCTTGACATCATTACCAGCATGCAATTTCGGAATGACACATATGCTGGGCTGAGACTAGGTGAGAAAAACTAATCTTGGGGGCTGCAGGGCTAAAGCAAGTGTCAGAGGATATACTGACATACCACTAAAACATGGATAAAAGTTTGGGCAGGAGTTTTGGAGCAGAAATGAGCACAAATTACGATGAAGAAAAGGCCAAGCTCCAAATGATTACATCAAATGTCCATATAGCTTTATTCTTGATTGTGAAGTGACAATAGCATTAGCCAAGGTATACAAGCAGTATCCTTCTTTGTCAGAGCTATAACAAAAATCCATAAATGCATAATCAATAATATGTATATAATACATACAACATGAGAATAAATAAATAACCATTGTATGTGGCTTAAACATACCGGTCCATAAATGAACATAGATGCTAACTATAAAAACCTAATAAGTAGATAGATATAAGTATTGAATGAAACCCAAGACAATTATCACCCAAAAGATACACAGAAGGGGGTAGCTACTGTACCTTAACCCAACATTTAGGACCTAGGGCGGGGAACTTGATTACCGCCATTAAAAAATCAGGGAAAATACGGCATGGGGTCCTCCCCTCCAATCCATACCAGGCTCTTCGGGTCTGGCATGAATTATGAGGGGAACCATCATGGCAATGTTTTTAAAAATCACGTGGGGCCCCCCAAAATCCATACCAGACCCTTATCCAAACATACAGCCTGGAGAGTGCCCCCCCTCCTGAACAATACCAGGCCAAATGCCCCCAACATGGGTGCTTTGGGACAGAGGGGGATCTACCCCCTCCCCAAAGTACCTTGTCCCCATGTTGATTGGGACAAGGGCCTTTTCCCCACAACCCTGGCTGGTGGTTTGTGGGGGTCTGCAGGCAGGGGGCTTATCGGAATCTGGTGGCCCTGTTAAACTAGGGGGTCCCCAGATCCTGGCACCTCCCCATGTGAATGAGTAGGGGTACATAGTACCTTCATAGTACCTACTCCTTCACTAACAAAAAAAAGTGTAGTGTAAATAAAAACAGGAAGCAGTTTTTGACAAGTCCTATTTTAAAAACATTTTGGAGTGGGGGTCCCCCTCAAAATCCATACCAGACCTTGATTTTTTATTGCCGGTAATTCTTTTCATTACATTCAGCTGTCAGAGGTGAACCCCCCTGACTCGCGCATGCGCAGTAGGGAACCGGACAGTGAAGCCGCAAGCTTCGCTTCCTGATTCCCTGACAGAGGATGGCGGCGGGGGCAGCCGAGAGGTGAGCGATCGCTCGTCATCTTCTGCCGACATCGCTGGAACCTGGAACAGGTAAGTGTCCATTATTTAAAAGTCAGCAGCTGCAGTATTTGTAGCTGCTTTTTAAAAAAAAAATTACGTGGAGCTCCTCTTTAAGGACAACCAGCTATTTACAGTGTTTATTAAGGAAGCCTGCTATCGCTGGCAGTAAATTGCTGCAGGCTTTCACTACTAAAATACTGCATGACTTCATAAAATTATGCATGCAGTATTTTAGTATTGTTTTTTAGTGAATGCCCATAAACTTTTTGAAAAACACTGTACGGTATCTTACTGCATACTCGAATGCATTAAAGCGGGACTGTACTGAAAATTTTTTTTTTAAAAGCCAGCAGCTACAAATACTGCAGCTGCTGACTTTTAAAAAATGGACACTTACCTGTCCCTGGTTCCAGCGGTGTCGGCAGCAGAGGCCGATCGCTCGCTCGGCTCTCTGCTGTAGCCGGCGCCATTCTCGGTGAGGGAATCAGGAAGTGGCTTCACTTCCCGATTCCCTACTGCGCATGCGCGAGTCGCGCGGCGCAATGAGAATCTTCAGCGCTGTCTGCCGGGACACGTGTGTGTCCCAGCAGACAGTGCGCCCGCACAGGAACTTGCGTAAACTTCCACGGGAGTTTATGCCGGAAGTGGGTGCAGATACCTGTCTTAGACAGGTATCTGCACCCCCCTCCCCCCTGAAAGGTGCCAAATGTGACACCGGAGGGGGGGAGGGTTCCGAAAAGCGGGAGTTCCACTTTAGGGTGGAATCCCCCTTTAAGAGACCGCTTTGTGAATGGAGCCCAATATGTCTAAAAAAGTGAGAACTATAAATCTCCCACAAATACAGCACTCAAACCTCAAATTAAACAATGTTGCAAAACGTATAATACAAAATAGCTAAATAAAGTGCTACAAAATAAACAGTGTTGCTGTTTGTGCTTCACCACACACTTAAAGTATGATTTTGCAATCAGTCAGTCCTGTAACAGGGAAAAATGGTCATTACAGGAGCACAGCACACATACTTAAAGCAGACCTTCAGTCATTTTTTCAACTTTCCATCTATTAAATCTTTTGCCCTTGTTGTTTTAGATAGTAAAACATTTTTTTTTCTGCCAGTAAATGCCTTATACAGCCCACTTCCTCTTTATTGTCTGGTCATTAGCCTAGGCTCATGACATCATGCACAGCTCTCTCACTCACTCCTGTGAGAGTTTGCCAGGAAGGCAGGGGGGATGAGTCATAAGAGGGCCAATGAGAGCTGCAGGGCTGGAGGAGGTGTGCCTCTGTGTAAATCCAGGAAGGGAACAGGCAGCAGCTTCAGCTGCCCACAGTTAAAGTGAATACAGCCAGACTTAGTGGAGGGAGATTTCTGCAGCATATTTGGCAAGTACAGAATCACGGTATATATAAAATAATATACAAAGTGGTTGGAGGGAAGCTTCAGAGTGGCAAAGATGTTTTTATTACAAATTATGTGAGCAGACTGAAGTTCCCCTTTAAAATCAAAACTTTGTTTCTGCAGAAAATACATGTCACCGTCGGGACCATCTTTTCTAGCTAGGATCACTTGCTAATGAATGACAGAATTTTCCGGGGAATAGCTGACTTAACACTTTTGGCCTGTGCGTAATTTGTATTTCATATAAAGCGACTGCAAATAAAATAGTGAGTGAGGCAGAATTTTTTCCCATGCCGGAACAGTATCTGCAGGGACAAGTTACTGAATTACAGTGCAGAATCCCTCCTATAGAGGACATATGGGATTGGTTCCTGTTGTACACTGCGGTCTCATGACCTCGCCTGGTTGGAGGTGTTGGAGTGTGTCGAGGGATCGGAGGAGGGGTCTTTGGTGGTGGGAATACATCTGGAGTTTTGGAGTTTAGCAGTTAAAAACTTACTAGTATCCTGGGGGAGTGCCAGGAATGCAAATTGATCATAATGGAAGAGTGGAGGGCTCTGGCCTTTATCCGGCGTCTGCTGAACAAGAAAACCTCCTGACCTCATCCTATTAATACTTCACAATTTATTCCAGACCTCCAGAAGAGCTCACTTACAAATCCCCCCACCCCATCTACACACACTTCCAATTAACAAGAAAGTGCACCTTTGTAATAGCAATTAACTCCTACGCTACTCCTCCTAACTGGTTGAGCCATTCCCAGCAGCTTGCAGTTCTAACATTATAATTTCATTGGCCCAAAACTGAGTTGAAACAATGGTGGTAGTCAACTAAAAAGATAAAGGTGGACTGGATTGCGCTATAACCCAGAGTATCCCTTTTTGCCTCCCCACCCAATGTATAAGCCTCCAACACAAGTCTCCTGCAGCAACATGGACACTTCATTATGTTCTATGGATGAAAGGCTGTGCTGTCTGGCTTATGCCCCGTACACACGGTCAGATTTTCCGACGGAAAATGTCCTATCGGACCATGTTGTCGGAAATTCCGACCGTGTGTGGGCTCCATCTGACTTTTTCTGTCGGAATTTCCGACGGAAAAAGTTTGAGATCCTGCTCTCAAATTTTCCGATCTGACTTTTTCCGATCGTGTGTAGCGAATTCCGACGGACAAAGTGCCGCGCAAGCTCAGATCACATTACAAGACCAAAGCTATTGGCTACTAGCCTCTACGTAGTCCCGTCGTACGCAACGAACGTCACCGTGTTCAAGATGATCGGATTTTCCGACAACTTTGTCCGACCGTGTGTATGCAACACCAGTGTCGGACAAAATCCGTCGGAAAAAATCAGACGGATTTTGTGGTCGGAATTTCCGACCGTGTGTACGGGGCATTACAGTGAATCTGTGCTGTGCACATGCTAGACAATGCAACAGGTTCACGTTCATGTGGAGCAGACATACATATTGCCTTCCATCACTTCTCTGCCACAGGAAAGCTCTGTGTGAACTAAAAGTCCCCGGAGTCAAAGATTATACAAGGCTATGGACTCCCTTATAGCGCTGATTGATCCAACTGGTTTATGGTTGAATCACATGATCTACCATACCCTGGAAAACCATACCCTGGCTATTTATTTGGAATATTGTGGCAGGAAAGTGAAAGAAGCTAAAATTATACGTTAGTTAGAAAATATTTGCGTCATTATTTGCTTCATGTTTTCAGTGAAAACTAAACGAAAATAAAGTTTGAATTAAGTCAATTGCCGAAAAACTACCATATAAATGAATTTCAATTTTCGTCAACGAATGAAAACGGAAAGAAGATATGAACTTCTGCTTTCCTCTGAGCTCCGCATGTCTGTTAAAGCCTCAGCCCCCTTACAAGCTGTACTGGCTGAGAGACGCAGGCTCCCTTTTGTCTGTCTGTCTGTCTGCTGCCTGTTTCCCCATCCAGCAAGGTAGCAGTGCTTAGCAATGTGTAAAATAACAGCCCCCCAGACCAGTTCTCTGCCCTGTGCACACCCACATTCCCATTTAATTCCCCATTCCCACTACATGTTATTCAAATAATACATTACAATTTAACTAAACCCATTAGATTGTAGTTGACTAAGATGTACTGGAGAATTTAATAGACTAAAATACGACTAAAACTAAAACAATTTAGATGACTAAAATCAGACTAAAACTAAAACAATTCAGATGACTAAAATACGACTAAAACTAAAATGGCATTTTAGTCAAAAGACTACAATACAGTGATACCTCACAAACTTAATTCGTGGTCGCAAATCAAATCAGTTCTCCCACATAGAGGAGTTTGGCTCCCATGGTTGAGACGCAGGACCTTTCATTCTATTACTAGGGTAGGACCCACTAATTCGGGGTACTTTGTCGCAGTAAGTGGGCTTAGCACTATATAACTATATAGTGTGACCAAACCCCGGTATTTTTTGAATATGTTCAGGTGTTTTTAACTAGCCCTGCAGGAAACTTCATTCTTGAATGTGTGCGCTTTGATATGTTCGCTATTGCTTGTTGGTCTTGTGGCAGCACCATCTTGAATTTAAACGCATTGGTGAGTGCTTCCCAAATATGTTTTTGTATGTTGTAATAAGCCCTGACCAGGTTTTTTTGGGTTAGAGCACCCCTCCCCCTCTTCATTACCTCTTTTTAGTGGCCACCAGTGTATATAGGAGGAGTCCTTTCAGTTCTCCCACATAGAGGAGTTTGGCTCCCATGGTTGAGACGCAGGACCTTTCATTCTATTACTAGGGTAGGACCCACTAATTCGGGGTACTTTGTCGCAGTAAGTGGGCTTAGCACTATATAACTATATAGTGTGACCAAACCCCCGTATTTTTTGAATATGTTCAGGTGTTTTTAACTAGCCCTGCAGGAAACGTCATTCTTGAATGTGTGCGCTTTAATATGTTCGCTATCGCAAATCAAATTGGTCACGAACCGAGGCAAATTGTCCCATAGGGTTCAATGAAAATACAGTTAATCCATCCTGAACTTTTTTTTTGTTTTTGAACCACAAAAAAATGAAACAAAGTACAGTACAGTACAGTATGAAGAGAGAGAGAACACTAACCTTGCTTGTGACGACTGGCGTGGAGGAAGGCAGGTGGAAGGGGGTTATTGTTCGGAGGGAGAGTTCCCCCTCCATAAGGACATTGGGGTTTCCTCTCCTCTTTGTCTCTTAGCCGCAGGGTCAGTTTTGGTGAAAAATCTGTCCAATGTCACTTGTCGATTTTATGGCATCACTGCTAACCTCCTACCTGTCTTCCTCAGTGGAATGCTCCTCAGTAAGCACCTTCTTCTGCTCACTGTGGAGTTCAGAAAGTTATTCCGTGGTCAGCTCCTCCTTATGTTCCTCAATAAGCACCTCTATGTCTGCACCATCGACGTCCAGACCCATACTGTTGCCCATGGACACAATCTCCTCCACGACCTCTGCATCAGACCCTTTAAAGTCACGTTCAGTGACACATTCTGGCCACGGTTTCCTCCAGACTGAGTTTAAGGTTCGGTGAGTGACATCTTCCCAGACTTTGTCAATGAGGTTAATGCAGTGGAGAACATTGAAATGTTTCTTCCAGAATTCTTTTAGACTCAAGGACGTCTCTTCAGTGACATTGAAACACCTAGTGAAGACCGCCTTTGTGTACAGCTTCTTGAAGTTGCAGATCACTTGCTGGTCCATGGGCTGCAGAAGAGGTGTCATGTTGGGGGGGAAGAATTTGACCTTTATGGAGTCATACTCAGCGTCCATATCATCCACCAAGGCTGAAGGGTGGGCATTGTCCATCAGAAGAAGGCAGCTTTCATTTGGTTGGTTGTCAGAAACACATTTTCTTAAGGTGTGTGCGAACACCTCGTGCAGCCATTCCGTGAACAATTGCCTTGTGACCTAAGATTTCGCATTGGCCCTTTGCAGGCAGTCTGGCCTTGTTCACATTCTGTTCCCTGAATGCACGAGGGGTCTGGGTATGTTACACCAGTAGTGGATTAAACTTCAGATCGGCGCTTGTGTTCACACATAGCAAAAGGGTCAATCTGTCCTTGATGGGCTTGTGCCCTGGCAGTGTCTTTTCCTCCTGCATGATATAGGTTCTGTTTGGCATCTTTTTCCAGAGGAGCCCTGTTTCATCACAGTTGAACACTTGTTAAGCGACGTATCCTTCTGTCTTCATGAATTACGCAAATTATTTCTTGTAGGCTTCTGTACTGGCCTTGTCAGAACTGGAAGCCTCACCATTTCTTGTCACACTGTGGATGCCACTTCTCTTGTGGAATTTTTCAAACCACCCTCTACTGGCTTTAAATTCTTCACTTGCTGCACTTGTAGAGGGTTGTTTTTGCAGTAAATCACTGTGCAATTTCTTGGCTTTTTCACAGATCATAGCTTCACTAACGCAATCACCTGCCAGCTGTTTCTCATTTAACCACACTAACAAAAGTTTTTCCACCTCTTCCAGCACTTGCGTCCTCTGCTTGGTTAACATTGTTACTCCTTTTGCCACATCAGCTCCTTTAATGGCAGCTTTCTTCAAAATAGTTGAGATTGTTGATTTCGCCATCTTGTACTCCGAGGCCAGATCAGTCACACGAATACCAGAGTCATGCTTTTCTACAATTTCCTTCTTCAGCTCAATGGTTATTTTCTTCACAACCTTATTCCTAAAATTCCGGCTCTGAATAGTCTTGCCACCTTCATTACCGCTCTGCACTTTCTTTTTACCACCATGCTTTCTCTGCACAGGCTTGTCACCTGCATTTCCGCTCTGCACATTCTCCCTGTGCTTGCGTGGGTTTCCTCCGGGTACTCCGGTTTCCTGTCACCTGCATTACCGCTCTGCACAGTCTTGTCACCTGCATTTCCACTCTACACATTCTTTTCACCTGTATTTCCGCTCTGCACATACTTGTCACCTGCATTTTGCGCTCTGCACATTCCTGTCTTCTGCATTTCTGCTCTGCACATTTCTGTCACCTGTATTACTGCTCTGCACTTTCTTGTCACCTTCATTACCGCTCTGCACTTTCTTGTCACCTTCATTACCGCTCTGCACATTCTTGTCACCTTCATTACCGCTCTGCACTTTCTTCTTACCACCATGCTTGCTCTAAAGAGTCTTGTCACCTTCTTTACCGCTCTGCACTTTCTTCTTACCACCATGCTTGCTCTAAAGAGTCTTGTCACCTTCATTACTGCTCCACATTTTCTTGTCACCTTCTTTACGGCTCTGCACTTTCTTGTCACCTTCATTAGCGCTCTGCACTTTCTTGTCACCTTCATTACTGCTCTGCACTTTCTTCTTACCACCATGCTTGCTCTGAAGAGTCTTGTCACCTTCATTACTGCTCCGCACTTCCTTCTTACCACCATGCTTGCTCTGAAGAGTCTTGTCACCTTCATTACTGCTCCGCACTTCCTTCTTACCACCATGCTTGTTCTGAATTTTCTTTGTAGCCATACTGGATGTACAGTACATTACTGTACAGTATGTGCTAAAAGGCACACCAAAAAGCTTCTCAACATTGTAAGTGTCTTCAGAGTACACTTTCAGTGTCTCTCTGTGAACGTGATCTCACCTACAGGAAGTCACGACCCCGTGTCAGAGCAGGGAAGATGGCTGTGGCTACTGGCTAGTGTTCGTAAACCGAAGTGGAGTTCGCATACCGAAGCAAATTTTTCGTGAACCGAGTTGTTCGTGAACAGAAGCGTTTGTTAACCGAGGTATACTGTATTACTAAAACTAAAATGGCATTTTAGTCAAAAGACGATGACTAAAACAAAATCTAAATTTGACATCAAAATGAACACTGCTGGATAGAATGAATTAAAGCAAACATGTTGCTTTGCTGTGAATGGCTACAGCAGCTCTGTGTTTCAATGCATACATTGAAAGAGATGGGCAAAAGGTTAGTAGGAGTTAGACAGTTATACTTTAAACAGAAGTGGGATCCATTTTTTAATGAATTCCCACTCCATATACAGTCTAAAATCAATGTTATCTAATGGGCATAGCTCATACCATTGCAGTAAAGTGGAAAACAAAAGTACAGCAAGCTGCATTTTTTTGCAATGCAAATGCACATAAACACAGTGCAGCAAACATAAAAGCTCAAAGAAGGACATGCCTTCAAAAGAAATGCAAGCAGACAAGACCCTAAACAAACAGAAAAAAACACACCTCAAAGGCATGTAAAGATGCCTAACAACACACTTCAAACACATGTCAGCATGCACGCAGAAATGCACAGTTTCTGGTGTGAATGGGCCCCTGAGGGGAAAGTAAGGCAGCATGCAGATCTAATATTGTGTAAAGGAGGGCATCCTTGATATTCCAGCATATGGGTTTGTTCATTCTTGCAGGTAGTTAAAGTGGTTGTACAGCCTAAACATTTTTATTACCTTAACCGATTGCCGAGCAGCGCACGACAATGTACGTCAGCACAATGGCACGGCTGTGCAAATCGGCATACCTGTACGTCCCTTTTAAGACGCAGCTTAGTGGGCGCCTGCCCGCAGCATACTCCTTGAGCGTGCCCGTGGGTCCCGTAGACTCTATGTTTGCCGAGGGCCCGCAATCGTGACACGAAGCGACAGAACGGGGAGATGTAAACAAGGCATATCTCTGTTCTGCCTAGCAACATGACAGGGATCTACTGCTCCCTGTCATCGGGAGCAGTGATCTTTGTCATGTTGTAGTCAGCCCATCCCCCCACAGTTAGAATCACTCCCTAGGACACATTTAACCCCTTGACCGCCCCCTAGTGTTTAACCCCTTCCCTGCCAGTGTCATTTACACAGTAATCAGTGCATTTTTATAGCAATGATCACTGTATAAATGTCACTGGTCCCAAAATAGTGTGAAAAGTGTCCGATGTGTCCGCCGCAATGTCACAGTCATGATAAAAATCGCAGATCGCCACCATTACTAATAAAATTAAAATGAATAATAAAAATGCCATAAATCTATCCCCTATTTTGTAGACGCTATAACTTTTGCGCAAACCAATCAATATACGCTTATTTTTTTAACCAGAAATATGTAGAAGAATACATATTGGCCTAAACTGAGAAAAATATATATTTTTTTTATATTTTTTTTTGGGATATTTATTATAGCAAAAAGTTAAAAATATTGCTTTTTTTTCAAAATTGTCGCTCTTTTTTTGTTTATAGTGCAAAAAATAAAAACCGCAGAGATTATCAAATACCACCAAAAGAAAGCTCTATTTGTGGGAAAAAAATAGGATGTCAATTTTGTTTGGGTGCAATGTCGCGCAATCGTGCAATTGTCAGTTAAAGCAACGCAGTGCCGAATCGCAAAAAGTGCTCTGGCCCTCTTTTACTTAACTGAGCCTTAATTTGATCCAGCGCTGTGCACGTCAGCAGCTCTTCTCTCCCCTCACTTCCAGGTCTTGCTGGCTTTACTGGGGCACTGCGACCCAGTGCTATCAATTAAAGCCAGTGCCGAGGGGGTGGGGCCGAGTCCCGCTGTCTATGTCAATGGACGCAGCAGCAGGGCTCAGGAGTGAGCATGCACGAGTGCCCCCATGGGAAGCGGCTTTCCATTGGGGCACTGGAAAGAGTGGAGAGGCCAAAATAGATTACCGGGCCATTAAGTAGTCAAGTCCTGTCTGAAGAACATATGGTTCTCAATGGACTATGAGTATGGTAATCAGTTTGTTGTCCATTGATACTTCCTTCATCTTTCTAACTGACAGCCTATTCAGAGGTACAGGCAGAAAACCGGAGGAAGTGTATGCAGGAGTCTGTTATTGCACTTGTGATCCACTGCAGTGCTTTGCAGGCTCCTGTAAAAAAAAGATAATAAATGTAAAAAAAATTCCTGAAAAAAACATGCATTTATTATTTTTTAATGCTGAACCTAACCTAAAAAAGTGGACAAAAAAGTGGGGACATCTCTGCAGCAAAGGAAAAAAGAGGAAAACAGATAAACTGCTAAGCTGTAGTTTATATTGATCGCTGAAAAGGCTGAGGTGGAGTTAGCGCCAATTAAGCACTGTAAATCCACCCTGGGTCGGGTCCAGGAGAGGCAGAGACTGAACGGAACAGAGCAGCTCAGGCTGGGAACGGATGAAGTGGCAGTGTGATCCTCACTAATCCTGTGTCTATTCATCCCGGGGTGGATTTTAAGTGGATAATGACAAAGCCGTGGCCGGGACCGTGAAATCAATCAATTTCGGCAAATCTTTTCTTAACTGGCAGTTTAAATAAAGTAGAAGAGAAAAAAAAAAAAATCTGCCTTCCTCCCAAACTAACCATTTGGCAATGTTCATGTTAATGAGAAATTATAGAGTAGAGTTTTCCTATCTAGAAACAAGGAAACAAAGATCTTTAGGAGGACAACAACGATTGTACTCCCATAAGTGAGAGTGCTTGAGTAAGGCTCTGTTCACACTTGTGCGACTTGCCATGCAACTTTGGACATCAAAGTTGCATGACAAGTTGTTCCCCATCTTTTCCAATGATACTCATTCATATAGTATCATGATACTCATTCATATATGCGTAACTTAAAGTTGCAGTAACTGCAAAGTAGTTCATGCGCTACTTTGGTCCGACTTTCATGCAACTTGAGGACCATAGACTTCAATGTTAAAGTGGTTGTAAACCCTTACAGACCACTTTAACCTACAGGTAAGCCTAGATTAATTCTTATCTGTAGGTCCAAGAAATATCTCCTAAACCTACATGGTGTAGAAGATATTTGCAAAAAGACAGGAACCACTAACGGCGATATGCCACTAGTGGCGGCTCCTGTGCGCATGCGCGGGAGTGACGTCATCGTGGCTCCAGCCACTCACAGTGCCGGAGCCGTGAGACCCGGAAGTCACTCCGGGATACATGGCAGCAGTGGAGATGAATAAGGAGGACTGCTTCGGGGGCTTCGTTCTCAGGTAAGTTATTCATAATGAGCTAGTATGCTATGCATACTAGCTCATTATGCCTTTACTTTGCAGGGTTTATTTTTATTTATAATTTTGTTAGGGGTTAACTTCCTCTTTAACCCTCAGAAGTTGCATGGAAGTTGTACCTGAATGTTATACAGTGGGAATTCATAAAGAAGTATACAGTTACCAGATGCTGTTCAGCAGTAACAGTTGAAGATACGGACCACAACTGCAAACCCTTAGGTAGATGTAATCATAAAGTTTGTGTCCCGCTATTGAGGGAAGTGAAGTAGGCAGTCAAAATGGCAGTGTCTGTAGTAGAGAAGGTGTTTTGTGTTCTTGAATTGAGCAAAATGGAATCTGTAACTGCAATCACAATTTGGAAAAGAACCTCTAACCAGAAAGTCTATCTACGATTGGCATAGTCTTTGGTTGATGCCACAGTTGCAAGTTGACAGTGACAACTTTATTCTCCAATTGGATGGTGCACCACCACAATGGTCAAGCGTTGTGTGGGGTTTGCTCGACGTCTTCCTCACTGATGGTTTGGATGGGCCACGGACTACAACATGCCCCTGACCCAATGGCCACCCAGAAGTCCTGATTAAACACCTTGTGACTTTTTCCTGTGGGGCTACGTAAAGGACAAGGTATTCGTACCTCCCCTACCTGTTGATCTAGCGGAGCTGAAACAGAGTATCACAACCACTGTCACTGCACTTGATTTAGATATCTGTAATGAAAAAAAGGTAGTTTGGGACTTTAAATGAGACTAAGGACATAGTGGAGGAAATTAGTAGGAAACTTATTTAATGACATGTAAAGATGTAAAATTCATAAAATAATACAGAAAGTATATGGCAAATGTACATGACATATAACTCTACATGTACAGAAAAAAACGTAAATGATGTAAGAATACATATCAACCTGGTAACACATGGTATAAAAATGTTCATAAATAAATTATGTAAATTCATATTGGTACAATCATCATGTGGCATTACATTGCAAGCAGGTAAGTAATATGAAATAGTGTAAACATGATTAATGTGCACAATTAACTTAAGATAAATACTGGTGCAGGTATGTAACTTCATCCTCCAGTGTCTGACGCGTTTCGTGTGTAAAAACTCATCAGGGGCAGAATCTCAAAGATATCTACAAAAGATAGATTGATTAAGCTTATGTGGTACTAAACATAACAGGAGAAGGTAATTGTGCCGATCCTGAATACTTACAGGTAATTCGGTAAGAATTGGTATGGTAGAGTATGGTGAGTGAGGGCCAGAGGCTAGTCAGTCCCGGGAGCTGAGGCAATATAAGGCCGCACGGCAGCAGGGTGCACATGCAGAGCGCCCCAAGACACAGGTAGCCAGTCTCGTCAATAGATCCAAAATGGTGAGGGAGTGATGACTGTCAAAGAGTCTAGAAATGAATAGATAGGGTATCACTATACTGCAAAGGATGATGAAAAAGTGAAATCAAAGTGAAACAAGACCAAGTGAACAAACTTGTTGGAAAACTAGTGGACATAGTGATATGTGAGGGGATACCAACTGACAAAGGTATGGAATTGAAGAAAAATCTTCAAAAACCTCAGAGACTGTCCCATATCACCAAGACAAGTAGGTAGGGGAAAAAGAAAAAGAAGTAGTTGAGTAGCCAAACATAATAGGTGACAGTATGTTTACCTAATAGTGTAAACCAAACGTTTGTGCGTCTGTGCCATAGAGCTTCTAAAGTTGTGTGGCGATATCTTAACTCGCGTTTGGGTAGAAATGGATTACCGGGTCAATGTGTGTCGTGTGACTAAGGGTGCACACATAGAACATCCGTGACTGTCTCTAAAAAAACTTAAAACATTCCCCTACTTAGCGGGACCTAAGTGGTTCAGTGTGCTGGATTTAAAGAGTGGATATTATCAGATACCCATGCACCCGGATGACCGAGAGAAGAAAGCTTTTATCAATCCTCTAGGGTTCTTTGAATTCAACCGCATGCCACAGGGGTTAACAGGGGCCCCCGCCACCTTCCAGAGACTGATGGAGAACACAGTGGGAGACATGAACTTGATAGAAGTGCTGGTATGTCTGGTGTGTTTGGCGAAATGTTGGAGGAGCATGAAGCTCGATTGGAGAAGGTTTTCCAATGACTACACGCAGAGGGGCTGAAGTTGTCATTAGAGAAGTGTCAATACTATCAGACCTCAGTCACGTATCTTTGAACATGTATTTTCGTCCCAAGGGAATAGCCACTGACCCTCAGAAGTTGGAGGCTGTTACCTCCTGGCCTCGCCCGAGCACTGTCACTGATATAAGGTTGTTTTTGGGTTTCTGCTCCTACTATCGAAGATTTGTGAAGAATTTCTTGCAGATTGCCAAGCCTCTGAATGAGTTGTTTCAGAAACAAACAGAAGGGGACCTGAAGAGGGCTCATTCCGGAGGTCCTAGGAAGGCCCGGGAGTATATTCTAGAACAATGGACTGGGAGGTGTGAAAGGGCCTTTGAACGATTAAAGGGGAGCTTGATTGAAGCGCCTGTGTTGGCCTAGGCTGACCCCTCAAAACCTTACGAATTACATTTGGATACTAGCAGAGATGGGTTAGGGGGAGTGTTATATCAGGAGGCAGAAGGGAAAATTTGTCTGGTGGCTTATGTGAGTCGCAGCCTCACTCCCCCTGAGAAGAATTATCCGGTACACAAATTGGAGTTCCTGGCCCTCAAATGGGCTGTAGTAGACAAGCTACAGGACTAGCTATATGGAGCCACGTTTGTGGTGAAAATGGATAACAACCCTCTGACTTACTTGCTGTCCACTGCCAAGCTGGATGCCACCAGACATCAGTGGTTGGCCACTTTGTCTGAGTTTACTTTGAAGTATTGGCCAGGAGTGGGAAACCAAGACGCTGATGCTCTTTCCTGAAGACCTTATGCCACAGATACTGGTCAGAAGAACTGGGTCCATTTGCCCCAGAGTACTAGACACCTTGTGACTTTTTCCTGTGGAGGTACATTAAGGACAAGGTATTTGCACCTCCCCTTCCTGTTGATCTAGCGGAGCTAAAACAGCGTATTAACACAACTGTCACTGCACTTGATTTAGATATCTTCACTCGCGTTTGGACAGAAATGGATTATCGGCTCAAGGTGTGTCGTGTGACTAAGGATGCACACATAGAACATCTGTGACTGTCTCTAAAAAAACTTAAAACATTTCCCTACAATTCTGTTACAGGTAACATAAAATATCTTACATTGTTCTTGTTTTATAGTGCGTTGAAACTGCATACTTCTTTATGAATCACAATGCAACAGTTGTCCATTATCACTGGTCAAAGCCAAAGTCGTATCCAAGTTGCACCCATTCAAAGTTTAGTCAAAGTTGCACCCCAAGTCAGCGCAACTTTGGAGTCGTACAAGTGTGAATGGAATAACTGTGTATGTGTGTTTGTTGGGATGGGGGGGTCATTTGTAAGTGAGAAGCAGCTAAGATTACTAAATGTGCCAATTATCACTTGCCACAGGGAGCAGGTGTCTGACACCCTCTCAATGTATGCAGTTTGATTCATCCCGGTTTCTACATCATGGTGATGGACAGGACAGGTTCTATAGACACAGGTGAAAGTCCTGTGGGTGGGCTGAGCTATTTCATCGGAAATTTAAATTATTTCAAATTGTTTAACATGTGGCTGAGTGTTTGCATAATGAAGTTCCATAAGTAGTGTTTTGTTTTCATCTATCTATCTTTCTGTCTGTCTATCTAAACATTAATAATTTGACTTCACATTTTGAAGTCTATTTAAAAAACAAATTGAAACTCTTTTGTATTTTTAATGGGAAATATAGATCCCATTTCCTCTATTTATAAAGGATATATATTTATATAATTTAGAGAGAGGTGCATAGAGCCATTTGATGAATCGTTGGTAGATGACAGATATTTATCCTATGGGTAAGGCTGAATTTTAATGTCTATCCGGCACGGGGCTGGTAAGTGATAGCCGTGAGATGGCCCCGGGCTCTCCCCACTCAGATGGTCAGTGCTGTCTTGTAGGTCTCCAGCAGACTAATGTGATCCCACTTCTCCATCCTGGAAGTGTTTGTGCAGCTTGCCAGTGACAGATTACACGTCTGGTCAGCTTCCCCACTCACCTTACCAGTAGCCAGATGTCACTGAGGATTAGGCCTTAAGTGTCTGAAACACAACAAACCCTTTTAAAGAGACACCAGGATAAAATAGCAGAAGATACAGACCTTATACTGGTCTTTGCTTTTTATTTTTTTAATGCTTGCGTGGCTTTAGGTCCTCGTGGGCATTGTTTACCAGTCTCTGGATTGCCACCCTAGGTGACCCACCCTCTAGATGTCATGTGAGTCTGTCACACGTGCTAAAAGATCCAGGAGCTTGGAAAACTGTTTGAACCAATGACAAAATATTATTTTATTTCCCTGCTGTCATTGCTGAGCGATCAGCAGTAGAAAATCAGGAGAGCCTTGAACTCTATAGCAAATATATAATTGACATTAGGAGCACTCAACGAAGCCCTGTACCTGGAAACCACAGATACTAAATCAATATGGAAGCACACAAAAGTGTTACCCTGTAACATTAATATTAATTCCATGACTGACAGATTCCATTATTGAACTGTATTAGGGCTGAAACACCTTTGTCGTACAATGCACACAACGCTGCAACGCACTTTATTACACATTATGTGCATTAGTGAGTGTAATGCAATTTATTTTCAATGGCTCTCCAACCCTCTTCCCAGGGCAACCCAGCTGCAATGCACGTTCATTGCAGCACACTACCATGTTTTTTTGTGCACTGTGTCATAAAAAATTGTCCACTTATTGATCCGTTCATGTGAGTTGGCAGCCTATTTAAAATGAATGGGCTGTCTTAACACAATGCATGTTAAAGCAGATCTCCACCCAACCCCCCTGTTTTTTTTATTTATTTAACACCCGCTTACCGGGAGGTGGTATCTGCACATTTCAGATACTCACCCATCCAGAGAATACCAGCGTTGTCCCACTGAGATCCTCTCATGCCCTGCCACTGCTCTGTCCTAAGCCACCATGTTCTTTCCGACGTCATCGAGAGACCTGCTGGCTCTTCTGGGTTCAGCGGGTGGGCCTCCTGATGATGCACGATAGACCCCCCTTCCTCCTTTCCTGAATGAAAGGCTATTCGACATGCATATTCCAGGAGGCACAGTGGGCAGGGTACACTTCAGTCACTTAGGTGAATCACCTGCATGGGGAGACAAGAGTTTTCTAAAAAAAAAAAAAAAAAGGTTAAAAAGTAAATAAATAGTGCTATACATGCACAGGAGGGGTGGAATAGAGGGAACATGTTTAAGAGGGTGAAGATCCACTTTAAAGCATGTGCACCGTGTTACTGCATGTGACCTGAAGAGATACATTGAGCTGACATGTGGCTTGACTTTGGCAAGCTAAATATAACTCTTTCAGGTAAAGATCACCTTTTCTGAGCCTTCCATGCTTCTACTCCCTTTATTTTGCAATGATACAGCAAAGGTATTGTACACTTTGAAATGTTTTTGATATTTTAATGTAGCGATGTGGACTACGATCATAACATGGTACAATTCCCCACTTTTCCTTACCTATAGACATATTCCTCTAGTGCTGGGCGCCAGTGACTGTCATCACATCTGTGAGCCTGACCAGAAAGGATTGTGGGATTAGTAGTCTTTCAGACTGGTGTTTCCTTTGCATGATATGACATCCAAACCACACATCCCAGGGATCCTTGCTACCACCTGAAGAGACTCCTGGGAGGGACTATAAAAGGGCCTGGAGAACTGTGCCAAGCTCTCTTCTTCCTGGGCCTTGCTGTGCGCACATCTCCCCGTGCGGGAGGGGAGAGGCTGCTGCCTACCACGTGGTGAACGAGTGATTCCAACCCAGCTCCAGAGGGCCTAAACTACGGTCACCTGCATCCATTAGCTGAGGGTCATCGCCTGTCATTTGCTGAAGGACGTCTCTGCAAGGATCGCTGTCTGCAAGGTGTAAGCCGGTCTGGTCGTTGGTGAAAGGGCAATTGCCCATCCTTTGTAACCCTTCTTTGCTACTGTACCTGAACACTGTGTAACCTTACCTTAGGAACACTTTATTGCATTACTGTTTGGAACACTGTACATAGACACCTTAAAACCACTTCAAGGAGTATCACTAGTTTGTTTAAGACCCTTGGCTATTACTACCTCACTGTGCCTTATCGAATACAATACAATCAAATGAGCTCCAACTGCCAGTGAAGACTATCAGGCCTGCATCTTGAACACTGCTGTTATTACCATACAAAAAGGCCCTACTCTATCCCCTATTCTGTCTGATCTCTCATTAGGATATAAAGGTTGAATAGGCCAGCCTGGGGTTCCCCTTTAGTGTGAGACTGCCTGTACTAGATAGCTAACCTTTGACTGCCTTTACAGGTTATGCTCCAAGTGGTAATTCATTGTACATATATGTAAACTGCGTTTTGTGCTTTTTTACTGTTTTAAGTTGCCTCTTAGGGGAATTATTCCCCTGAGTCTGGGTTATTATCCAGCACTCAATTCCCCTTTATGTGTATCAATACCACATTACTAACTCCAGTAAAAGTGTATATATTATAAACATTTTTGTATTGTGTGACGTGTCATTTAAAGGTGTTGCGGAAGATGTCTGAACCCAGAGTGTCAGGTGGATTGGAATGTTCACAGGGTCATGGTGATGCAGATGAACAGGTAAATCCAAGCAGTACCCAAGGGGACCGTGCTACATTAACTAGGTACCAGTGTAGATAGACTGTATTCCCTATATCATGTGTTTGTCTTACCTTGTAATGATGAGCTCTCATGTTGCTACTGCAGTTTGTAGTGTCATGGATGATAAATTTCTGTATGTCCATGTAGTCATTCATCTAGCTTGTCCCTATATGCCAAAGGGGAAAGCAACTACTTGTTCCGGGTCACACAGTGTCCAAACCATGCCTTGCCATGTGCTGTGTGCTGAATCACAAATGTGGGAGTACTAATGTGATTGAGCCCTCATTCACACTAAAGGCAGGTCAAATCTCATGTAAAATCGTCGAGATGTGAACAGGGGCGAAAACACATCTCTCTTTTTTATCTTTATTTTATTTTTCAATGTACAAGAAATACAGGAATAACAATGTAGACATAAACATTCCCAAGAAAAAGAAACTGTCTAGATAGTCCACTATAGGACTTCACTAGGGATCGAGGTTAGGCTTCTTTAGGAGGGGTTTGATTGTGCCTTGCTTGAGGGAGGTCGGGACGATTCCTTCTTTAACCGCTTCCCGCCTGCCTCCTGTAGATATACGTCTACAGAATGGCACGGCTAGGCAAAAGGACGTATATATACGTCCCCTTTAATTGCCTAGCCGTGGGGTCGTGCGCACGTCCGGACCCGTCCGGACCCGACCACCGCTGGTGTCCCGCGATCGGGTCACAGAGCTGAAGAACGGGGAGAGGTTTGTGTAAACAAACCTCTCCCCGCGCTTCCTACTCTGCCTGTAATTGATCGGCTGTTCCCCGTCATCGGGAAAGCCGATCAATGACGTCAGACGTACAGCCACGCCCCCCTACTGTAAACAAAACACAACACGTCACACTAACTCCTCCCCGCCCCCTAGTGGTTAACTCCTTCACTGCCACTGTCATTTACATAGTAATCAGTGCTATTTAAATAGCACTGATTTCTGTATAAATGACAATGGTCCCAAAAATGTGTCAAAAATGTCCGATTGCTAATCGCTGCCATTACTAGTAAAAAAAAAAAATATTAATAAAAATGCTATAAAACTATCCCCTATTTTGTAAATGCAAACAAATCAATAATCGCTAATTGCATTTTTTTTTACCAAAAAATATGTAGAATACGTATCGGCCTAAACTAAGGAAAATAAACGTTTTTTTATATATTTTTTGGGGATATTTATTATAGCAAAAAGTTAAAAATATTGCATTTTTTTCAAAATTGTCGCTCTATTTTTGTTTATAGCACAAAAAATAAAAACCGCAGGGGCGATCAAATACCACCAAAAGAAAGCTCTATTTGTGGGAAAAAAAGGACGCCAATTTTGTTTGGGAACCACGTCGCACGACCGCGCAATTGTCAGTTAAAGCGACGCATCGCCGAATCGCAAAAAGGGGCCTGGTCCTTTGGCTGCAAATTGGTCCGGGGCTGAAGTGGTTAAATGACTGGTTTATGAGGTATGTTATGATAGGTGCCAGGATGTCGGTACATTCTTCCAAAATTTAGTGGGAATGATGTCGTTTGGCGATGTGCTGTCTCAAAGGTTTCTGATGATGGTTTTGATGGTGTCAATGGATTAAATCTCGGTGGTTGTAGAAGCTTTGTGTGTTTTTTTTTTTTCTTCTTGTTCTGGCCGAGTGGGGTTATTTGCTATGTTCTGCTGAATTATTTCCCGATTTTGTCAATGAAAAAATCAGGTAACTCATTGCAGAATTCTTGTGTTTTGTTTGTATGTGCTTTGTATAGTATGGTAGTAGTTCTATGTACTGTTTATACTTACTATCTTAGTATCTCTATGTGCTATGTATTGTATGGTAGTGGTTCTATGTACTGTTTATACTTACTATCTTAGTAGCTCTATGTGCTATGTATTGTATGGTAGTGGTTCTGTGTACTCTGTATAATATCTTAGTAGCTCTATGTACTTTATATAATATGGTAGTGGTATTATGTACTCTGTATACTTACTATCTTAGTAGCTCTATGTGCTTTGTATAGTGAATTTATGTACTCTGTATATTGAATATTAAGTTAGTGGCTCTATGAACTCTGTACAATATGTTATTGGTTCTTTGTACTCTGTATACTATGTTATTGGTTCTATGTACTTATAATATGTTAAATAGCTCTGTGTACTCTGTATATGTATACTATGTTATTGGTTCTATGTACTTAGTATAATATGTTAATAGCTCTATGTACTCTGTATGATATGTTAGCTGAGAGAGGGCTGTATACACATCTGTATTGAAGGGGAGTGGGGGGTTGGGTGGGGGGCTGGTGGGAATTCACAGCAGGGGAGTCTGGGAAAGTCATCCTTTTGTGTACATACAGACCAAGTACAAACTTTTGTTCTTTCCCAGTAAATCTCCAACCAGGTTTGCCGTTTACTTTTTCTGCTCGTCGCTGTGTCTGGATGATGGCTGACAGGACGCAGGAGATGTCACAGCCTAGTTCACTGACCTGATGGCCATACGTCCCAAAGAGAATGGTAGATGGTACAATATCTGATTGCCCTCCAACTGTGCCCCAATCGTCTGTACAGCTTAGCTAATATTGAGTTAAAAAAACATTATTCACTTGCTTAGCGCCAGAGCTAATTTTTGGGAATCATAAAGCCCATTGTTGACCCTTGTATCCGGCTAAGGTCGGTGGAAAGCTAGCCACAGACATCATTCATATTGAAAAAAATATTGCTTTGTCTGACTTCATTCATGGCATAGTATTGTCACAGTCAGATCACACCGTATCTAGGATACCAGGCTCCTCCCATTTAAACACAAGCACGCTTTTCAAAACAGCCACTTAGTCGCCAGTCTGATGGTCACATGACCTGCCCCATGACCATCTGTCCCTTTTTATAGTGACAGAAGACAATGACACTCCAGGCCAGCTGTTATATTCATCCACAGCTTTGGCTGTAATTTATGGGTACCATGGGCTGGGGGAGGACAATGAATTGCAACATTTATTTATTGATCCTGGATTAGAGCAGATATAATGGAAGCCTTGAAAGAGTTATCACTTCTATTGACAAGTGGAATGTGCTGAACTGAAAGCAAGCTTGCCAAAGGAGGGTAATGGTTGTGCTGATCATATCACCATTGTAAGTAACAATTTCAGTCCATCCGAAACTGGTGTCGTGTCTACGCTTTGCCAACAGAGACTTCTTCCTCCTGGCATACCCTCTTTTGTTGTGTGCATGTGTGCAGACCTGGCAGAGCGTAGTGATCTTGCAGTTAAGCTGACCATAGATGGATAGAATTCCAAACGAAAATATTTCGGGTGAAAATTATTAGAAAATTTGTTTGTCATTCGAAAGATTTTGTTTGCTTTTAACATTTGATTTTGGAATGAATGGACTTTCCCATCCAAAAACAACATACACTGTTAGGCTGCTTTCACACTGGGGCGGTTTGCAGGCGCTATTGCGCTAAAAATAGCACCTGCAAACCGACCCAAAACAGTTGCTGCTGTTTCTCCAGTGTGAAAGCCCTGAGGGCTTTCACACTGGAGCGGTGCGCTAGCAGGACGGTAAAAAAAGTCCTGCTGGCAGCATCTTTGGAGCGGTAAAGGAGCGGTGTATTCACCGCTCCTATACCGTTCCTACCCATTGAAATCAATGGGACACTGCGGGGATACCGCCGGCAAAGCGCCGCTGCAGCGGCGCTTTGCAGAGGTTTTTAAACCCTTTTGCGCCCGCTAGCAGGGGTTAAAACCACCCCGCTAGCGGCCGCATACCACGGCTAAAACGATGGTTAAGCAGCGCTAAATATAGAGCTGCTTTACCGTTGCCGCCCGCACCGCCCCAGTGGGAAGCCGGCCTTAGAAATTTGTTCCTTCGAGAAAAATTTTCCATCCTGCTCCTTCGAATACCCCTTAGATTTAGAGCGACTGCACTTTCAACTGCACTTGCAGTGCAAAGTGGATTTACCTGAAAGGCAAATCCACGTTGCACTACAAGTGCAAAGTGCACTTAAAATTGCACTAAGAGTGCACTTGGAAGTGCAGTCGCTATAAATCTGAGGGGAAGATCTGAAACGAGGGGAAGCTCTGCGGATTTTATCATCCAATCATGTGCAAGCTAAAATGCTGTTTTTTATTTTCCTTGCATGTCCCCCTCAGATCTACATTGACTGCACTTCCAAGTGCACTTTCAGTGCAATTTCAAGTGCACTTTGCACTTGTAGTTTGCACTTGTAGTGAAAAGTGGATTTGCCTTTTGTAAATAACCCCCATAGTGTCAGAGGCGCATCGGCGGTGGGGGACTGTGTCCCGACTCCCGAATAAATGGAAGCAAGCAAACATTCATTGATGGGCGCTGGTAGGCTGCATTGATGGGCGCTGGTAGGCTGCATTCGATTGGTGCTGGTGAGGCTGCATTTGATAGGTGCTGATGAGGCTACATTTGGTTCTACTCATCAACACAGTGGGCTGTCTCCTGTTTAACAGAACATCATATTTCTTATAAACAAATGCAGCCTCACTGGTAAGGTCACGTTTGATGGATGCTGGTGGGCTGCATTATATGGGCGCTTCATTAAAAAGGTGGGGTATACATGGGCAGGGCAAAGGGGTGGAGTCAGGGGTGGAGTCAATAGAGGGGTGGCAAAATTAGGTTTCACCTAGGGTGTCAAAAATCTTTGCACCAGCCCTGTCTGCAGCTCTTCCCTCTCGCTCTCACAGGCCTGGCTGAGAGCAGTGGAAGTCATTGGCTCCTGCTGCTGTCAGTCAAATCCTGTAAAGAGGGAGCAGAGGGTGGGGCCGAGTGTGTGTCTATGGATGTATACAGCCTGGCTCGAGACTGTGCCCAAGTGGCTTTCTATGGGGGCACATAAAAAAAGAAGCAAAGCTCAGAGTGCTGACGAGGGACCCCAGAAGAGGAGGTTTGGGGACTGCTCTGTGCAATACCCTTGCACAGAGCAGGTAAGTGTAACTTCTTTTAGTAAAATAAAAAAAATACTTTACAACTGCTTACCTTAAACCTTACTACTGTATAGAGAAATTTTCCAATAAGTTGGTTGCATTGGAAAAGCTTCATATCACCCTCTTAGGCACGGGTGTCAAACTGGTAGCCTTCCAGCTGTTGCGGAACTACAAATCCCATGAGGCATTGCAAGGCTGACCGTTACAAGCATGCCTCCCACAGGCACGCCAGCTTGACACCCCTGCTCTAAGGTGTTTAAAAATTGACAGAAGGGACTATCCTTCTTAATGCAGGTCATTATAAAACACTGGCTGATGGTGTGATCATAGCAGAGACATGTGCTCCCACTTAACATGTATGTGAAAGAGAGTCCCGGAGCAGAAGGAGAGAAAAGCATTGGCATGGGGACTGCATGACAGGTGTGGACAGCACAGTCATGCTTGTGGAAAAAAAAGTTTTCCCCTTTAAGAAAAGGGGAGGGGCCGAAGCAGGGGAGGCGCTCGGTTAGGAAGTTAGGAAGAAGAAAGGAGAGTGAGGTCATCAGTGAGCGACGGAGGAGAAGATTCCCACCCACCCTCCCGAGTATGGTCAATTATAATAGGGGCTGTAAGGACAGCCCGGGCAGTGGTTGGGTCTTTGGAGGAAGAGAATATGGTAGTTATATGCATATATAACATGGTTGGTACCCATCTGTGGTATGGGGTTAACATGGTTGGTACCCATCTGTGGGATGGGGGTTAACATGGTTGGTACCCATCTGTGGGATGGGGATTAACATGGTTGGTACCCATCTGTGGGATGGGGTTTAACATGGTTGGTACCCATCTGTGGGATGGGGTTACCATGGTTGGTACCCATCTGTGGATGGGGGTTATCAGGTACCTTCCGGTTAACGAGGGGTTAACCAGGAAGGGGTTAAAGGTAGGTCACTGCGAAAGTTGAGTACTGTCTCCGGGTCTGGGGGCTTGCGACCGGAGGCCTAAAGTTTAAAGAAGTTTGGCGCAGTGACCAGTGGGGTGGGGTTCCCCGAGAAGACCTCAAAAGTACATAAAGTTGGTTAGGAGTTATTTAAAATGTTTTTTTATTAAATTTTAAGGTAATTGTTAATAAAAGGCCATCAAGGCCATTTACTCCAAAATCTTGTCATGTCATTTGTGAGGGGATTTGGAGGGGTTAGATTCTATGTTTAATGGATGGCTTAAGGGACTGTTGGTTAGGTCCTTCACATGTCAAGCTTTCAGCAAGTGCAAGTCTATAGACCTGCAAATAAATTTCCTGATTTAGTTACCAGGTTTATGGCTGACCCTGAGAGTTGATTTTTGGACAAATTTCCTCCCAGAAATTACTTTTAAAAGAGATTTTTAGGAATGAAAACTGAAATTTTTTAAATTGAGAGAGCAATGTTGTAATGACATCACACCTCTTATGCAGCCAATGGGAAAAGTTCTGGCGCAGCCTGGGGCACAGGCAGGGAAAGTCAAATATACTATTAGAATATTTTCACTTTTTCTCACTGGCCGTCAGTGTCAGTGTGATTGGCACTCGTCTCCTGGGGCTGTTTTGCCCTCGAGGGGAATCTTGTCAGAGTCGGACAGAATTTTTATATGTTTCACACGCATACCTGAGCGTTTCACAGACTACTCATCAACACAGTGGGCAGAACATCAGATCTCTTATATACAATGAGTGTAAAAGAGCACTTTTAAATATAAACCTACTATTTTTTCAGCCTGACTAATATTTTACACACTCCTTCCTAATTTATTAGAATATAAGCTCGCAGGAGCAGGGCCCTCCTAACCCTCTTGTATTGAATTGTATTGTCTCCCTTTATATTGTAAAGCACTATGCAAACTGGTGGCGCTATATAAATCCTGTATAATAATTATAATAATAACTAGGAGGGTAACCTCTTTATCTCCTATGAATAATGATCATCACACTCCTGTGCTATGTTTCTCCTATAAGCTGCCAGAATGCGTCCCTTTAAAGACCACTAGAGCCTGAAACATGTTAGATACGGTTGGTGGCATCCTGTAATCCATGAGAGTTTGCCTGAGTGCAAAATCTCCCACTTCCAGTCTTGTTTCTGCTGTCCAGGGGACTATGAGATTACAATAAAATGACAGCTTCCAGGTAGTTATACTGGTAGCATCTGAAAAAAAAAAAATTAGATTTTTTAATTAATAGACTGTTTTTATTTGCTTGCAGTTCTGTTTTTTGGTAACTGAATTATTTCAATAAAGTAGAGCTTTATTATTATGATATTTTATATATGTAGCTCTCTCACCATGTGGCACGTTAACCAAATTGGGTGTTTATTGATTGCCACCCTAGGACACAGCAATCTCTTTCTTTGAATATCTCTCACCATGCCAGCTATTGAGCAGGCTGCATTGCCATTAAATGGCCTTTGGATCCCGTCCATTTCTGCCCCTCAAGGAGTGCTGCAGATAAGCTATAAGTTCACTGGGCCAATAGGCATGCACGTGTTATTGTAATTAAAAAACATCCTTATGTGTGCCGTAGGCACCATTATAAAGACTTTACTAAAGAGACCCTGTCGCCAGACCATTCATTTCAACACATAGGGGGTAATTTACTAAAGGCAAATCCACTTTGCACTACAAGTGCACTTGGAATTGCAGTTGCTGTAGATCTGAGGGGGGCATGCAAGGAAAATAAAAAACAGCATTTTTGCTTGCACATGATTGGATGATAAAATCTGCAGAGCTTCCCCTCATTTCAGAGCTTCCCCTCAGATCTACAGCGATCTACAGAAATTGCACTTTCAAGTGCATTTTCAAATGCACTTGTAGTGCAAAGTGGATTTACTAAAAGGCAAATCCACTTTGCTCTACAAGTGAAAACTAAGTGCACTTGAAATTGCACTGAAAGTGCACTTGGAAGTGCAATCGCTGAAGATCCGAGGGGGACATGTAAGGAACATGCACATGATTGGATGGTAAAATCAACAGAGCTTCCCCTCATTTCAGATCTACCCCTCAGATTTACAGCGACTGCACTTCCAAGTGCACTTTCAGTGCAATTTCAAGTGCACTTTGAACTTGTAGTTTGCACTTGTCGTGCAAAGTGGATTTGCCTTTTGTAAATAACCCCCATAGTTTCCCGTAACATTATATGTGCATTATCGTATTTTAAGCATATCGTTTGCCTGCTGCTGGGTGTCGCCATCTTGAATGTGATGTCAGCATTCCCTATCGACTCATAGCTGTTACCCAAGTGACACTAAAGTATTTCCGTTTGCTCTTCCACCGGCAGCTACATAAAAAGTTATATGTAAAAAGGGGTGGGTGGAGGAGTTGGGCCAGCACAGACAGTAATTTGACACTCAGGGCTGGTTCACACCACAATGCGGTGCCGGTGTCTTGCCGAGTTGGTTCCCCTGGCGGCTTGGTTCCTCTCTGTACTGCGCATGCGCAGTACGAATGGCTAGGCATCTTCCGGAAATTGCCGAACCGAAACAGATGCGAGTGAAGTGTACACCGCACAGCTGATTTTGTTTGTTAAAAAAAAAAAAAAAAAAAGTTAAAAAAAATACACTCCTAATTGAAAGGGAAAACCCCACAGATAGCACTCTAAAAACACTATTTATTTTTATTTTGCCTTTCCCTTGCTTACACTAATAGACCCGCCCCTTAGACTGAGACTCCCCTTGCAGAGTAGCGCCAGCATCGGTAGCGTGCGGCATCGTCTTGTACACCGACTGCGCGTGCGCGGTGTACACTTCACTCCAAGCTGTTTAGCTTCGGCAATGTTCGCAAATTACGCTGCGCATGCGCAGTACAGATCTGCACTCATCCGCCGAGGGGAACCATCTCGGCAGAACACCGGAAACCTGTGTTCCATGCGCATTTCCCTCACCACATTCAAAACGCACTGTGATCTGTAGTGAGTGTCAGTGCAATGTTAAAGACGCCCCAAACGCAGGTTGCAAACGCAGTGCGTTTGCCTGCACTGGAATGCACAGTAGAAAAGTACCATGCAATCCGGTTGCAGTGCATTTGAAAGAGTAATAGTGCAAGCACTACCTTTACTGCGGTCCGGCGTGATTTCAGACCATTTAAATGAATGAGCTGAAATCGCACTGCACCTGGATCGCATGTAAATCGCACAGGAACGCACAGCACGTTCCTGTGTGATTTATGGTGCGAACCTGCCCTAAAGAAGATGGGAGGGCTATGATGTGCAGGGAGAGAGGGGGCTGTGCTAGAGAATTGACTCTTGTTGAAGTAGTCAATATTCTTAGCAATTTCAGATGCACATACCAAGTGAATAAAAAAAAAATGATGGAATGGTGAAACACTGCGAGTAAGCATTTAAAAAACTTGATTTTTCAGATTTTATATTTTTACCTGCAGTTTCTGACACTTTTTTAAATAGAAATGTAAAAGTTTCCATTAGTCCTATTTGGTGTATGTAATCACCTGATCATTGACTTGAATGATGCTCGGATCAATGTTCACATGCAGTCAGTTTCAGCATCTTCTGAATGGCTGGGAACCTTGGCGGACAGGCAATAGACCCTGCCATTAATGCGTACCAATAGGATATCCTTTTATTTTTCACGTATGAATTGAAACAAACACATTTCTTGTTTATTTCCTGCCCCATTGTAGCCGTAGACACAAGAGGGGGAGGCTACGCCATCTTTGAAGATTACCCCCTCCTCCTTCACTTAATTGTTGCTTTTTCCTGTTTAAATGAGCAAAAAAAAAAAATCTATTTATCTTTCAGTCTGGGATTCTACTTGTAGAGCCGGCTTCCTCATGTTTAGTTTCTGGCGGATTGTACAGTGCGATCATAAATATTGTCTAGTGTCATGAATAGACAGTGGTCTGCCGGCCTGGGAACCAGGAAGAGACCCTCCCCAAATCCTAGCAATGTGCCAGAGCGGTACAGTAAAAGCGGGGCCCAAACAGTTTAAAGCTTTTGGAATTCTTTGATCCATTACTGACCCAATCTAGGACTTCAAGACTGAAAGCATGGCCTAAAAAATATGTATTATATAACATGCATATAAAATTTACATAATATAAAGTACATTTTATTTGCATATTAATACACGGAGAGAACTCACACTTACTTAGCTTCCAACTGCCCCTTCTTTGGAGAGACAGTCCCTATTTTCTAACCAAATCCCCCTACCCCTTTCTGTTGGAAGAACAACAACATGTAATGTAAAGTTGTTAATAAACTGACAATACTGTATGCATTATACCTATCTAAGCCAGCAGGTGGTGCTGTACTATTATAGTGTATAGTTAATGTATTCTATGATATAAGAGGAAGTACCCTCTGTATCTAAGGCTGCTTTCACACTGAGGCGGTTTTCAGGCTTTTTAGCGCTAGAATAAAGACTGGTCACAGTCACAGAGCCAGAGTCCACGAACTTGGAGCAAGACAGGTGACTATGAGAGAGCGAGCGCCTGCTACGTTGACATCTCGGCACTGGAAGAGCTTTATTTTAGGGTAAGTTTAACATAATGTGCTAGTATGCGATGCATACTAGCACATTATGCCTTTTCCTTGCAGGTACAAAAAAATAAATTTCCAATGGTTTACAACTGCTTTAACTTTTAAAACTTTAGCTGGCCAACAGATTTACATTAAGTGGGATGGCATGCAGCGCAGCGAGCTCCAGAACGAATACACACATAGAGGAGGAGCTGTAAGTAACCCTTAAGCTACAGGAGTCACATTACCGGTAATTACTTTTGGACCCTGAATTCAAGGGAAACTGACAATGTTTTGCTGAACTACATTGTGGTACTGTTTATGTAAAGCATGTTTGCTGTCCCCAGCTCGGTTCTCCAAGTTGTTGGAGTGATGCCAACTCTGTTAGTCATAGATGCTCATTCCTTCGGCTACCTTGTTTCATTGCAAATATATAACAAAAGAAGAGTGCGGAGTTGTACAAACTTTGAAGTGCTGTCATATCGAGTTAGCCTTTAGTTGTGTTCCTCTTTCCAGCATTGGGTGGTGGTGGGGCATTGTCAAGTTTATCTGTAAGGACAGCGATTGCTCTGAGTGTCCGTACTGGCTCCCTTCCTTTCATATAGAACTTCCTAGGGCCTCTTGGTTCAGGCTGTGACCCCTGATCCTGACATGACTTTGTTTTATAAGGACACATTTCCCCCCTGAGCAAGAACGTGAGAAAGCTGGAAATGTGATTTTCCAGCCAATAGTATTTGTGACCGGTCAAAATTACTAGCCTAAAGGTAACCATTGGCATTTATTAAAAGTTGAATGACACCAGTGATTGCTCAATTGTCTTCAAGTGTATGGTGTTATGACTGGAATTATATATATATACACAGGGCTCAAAATGTCATGTCCTGAGCTACTAGCCAGGCCTCAAGGGTTACTCGCCGCCAGTTGCCCCACCCAACCCCTACCCTGCCCCTAACTCCGTCCCTAAACTCGCTCCTCATAAATTATCTCATGAAATGCCATTAAATATTTTATGCACAAAGTTATAAAAATAAATATTAACAACAACTTTATCAGTGCCTACCAGTGCAGCCTCACCTGTGCCCAACAATGCAGCCTACCTGTGTACATCAATGCCGCTTCACCTGTGCCCAACAATGCCACCTACCTGTGCCCATTAATGCAGCCTACCTGTATCCAACAATGGAGCCTACCTGTGTCCATAAATGCAGATTGCCTGTGTCTAACAATGCAGCCTACCTGTGCCCAACAATGCAGCCTACCTGTGCCCAACAATGCAGCCTACCTGTGCCCAACAATGCAGCCTGTCTGTGTCCATCAATGCAGCCTGCCTGTGTCCATCAATGCAGCCTCACTTGTGTCCATCAATGCTGCCTGTCCGTGTCCATACATGCAGCCTGCCTCTGTCCATCAATGCAGCCTACCTGTGTCCATCAATGCAGCTTGTCTGTGTCCATCATGCAGTCTCATCTGTGTCCATCAATGCAGCCTATCTGTGCCCATCATGCAGCCTACCTGTGTCCATCATGCAGCCTACCTGTGTCCATCATGCAGCCTACCTGTGTCCATCAATGCAGCCTACCTGTGTCCATCAATGCAGCCTACCTGTGTCCATCAATGCAGCCTACCTGTGTCAATCAATGCAGCCTGCATGTGCCCTTGATGCAGCCTACCTGTGCCCATCAATGCAGCCTACCTGTGTCCATCATGCAGCCTACCTGGTTCCATCAATGCAGCCTACCTGTGTCCATCATGCAGCCTACCTGTGTCCATCAATGCAGCCTACCTGTGTCAATCAATGCAGCCTACCTGTGTCCATGATGCAGCTTACCTGTGTACATCATGCAGCCTACCTGTGTCCATCAATGCAGCCTACCTGTGTCCATCATGCAGCCCACCTGTGTCCATCAATGCAGCCTACCTATGTCCATCATGCAGCCTAACTGCGTCCATCATGCAGCCTACCTGCGTCCATCAATGCAGCCTGCCTGTGTCCATCAATGCAGCCTACCTGTGTCCATAATGCAGCCTACCTGTGTCCATCATGCAGCCGACCTATGTCCATCATGCAGCCCACCTGTGCTCATCAATGCAGCCTGCCTGTGTCCATCAATTCAGTCTATACATATCTGAAAAGTGTGCCGTGCATTTGTATTCAGCCCTCCCGAATCAATACTTTGTAGAACCACCTTTCGCTGCAATTATAGCTGCAAGTCTTTTTGGGGATGTCTCTACCAGCTTTGCACATCTAGAGAGTGACATTTGTGCCCGTTCTTTTGGCAAAATAGCTCAAGCTTTTTCAGATTGGATGGAGAACGTCTGTGAACACCAATTTTAAAGTGTTGCCACAGATTTTCAATTGGATTTAGGCCTGGACTTTGACTGGTCCATGAACATGAATATGCTTTGATCCAAACCATTCCATTGTAGCTCTGGCTGTATGTTTAGGGTCGTTGTCCTGCTGGAAGGTGAACCTCCGCCCCAGTCTCAAGTCTTTTGCAGACTCTAACAGGTTTCCTTCTAAGATTGCCCGGTGTTTGGCTCCATTCATCTTCCTATCAACTCTGATCAGCTTCCTTGGCCCTGCTAAAGAAAAGCATCCCCACAACATGATGCTGCCACCTCCATGTTTCACGGTGGGGATGGTGTGTTCAGGGTGATGTGCAGTGTTAGTTTTCCGCCACACATATTGTTTTGCTTTTAGGCCAAAAAGTTAAATTTTGGTCTCATCTGACCAGCCCTTCTTCCACTTGTTCGCTGTGTCCCTCACACCGCTTCTCGCAAACTGAAAATGGGACTTCTTATGGCTTTCTTTCAACAATGGCTTTCTTCTTGCCACTCTTCCATAAAGGTCAGATTTGTGGAGGGCACGACTAATAGTTGTCCTGTGGACAGATTCTCCCACCCGAGCTGTGGATCTCTGCAGCTCCTCCAGCGTTAACATGGGCCTCTTGGCTGCTTCTCTGATTAATGCTCTCCATGCCCAGCCTGTCAGTTTAGGTGGACGGCCATGTCTTGGTAGGTTTGCAGTTGTGCCATACTCTTTCCATTTTCGGATGATGGATTAAATAGTGCTCCATGAAATGTTCAAAGCTTGGGATATATTTTTATAACCTAACCCTGCTTTAAACTTCTCCACAACATATCCCTGACCTCTCTGGTGTGTTCCTTGTCCTTCATGATGCTGTTTGTTCACTAAGGTTCTCTAAAAAAAACTCCAAGGGTTTTACAGAACAACTGTATTTATACTGAGATTAAATTACACACAGGTGGACTCTATTTATCAGGTGACTTCTGAAGGCAATTGGTTCCACTAGATTTTAGTTAGTAGTATCAGAGTAAAGGGGGCTGAATACAAATGCACGCTACACTTTTCACATATTTATTTGTAAAGAATGTTGAAAAACATTTATTATTTACTTTTCACTTTTCAATTATGTGCCATTTTGTGTTGGTCTATCACATAAAATCCCAATAAAGTACATTTAGGTTTTTGGTTGTAACATGATAAAATGTGGAAAATTTCAAGGGGTATAAATACTTTTTCAAGGCACTGTGTGTGTGTATATATATATATATATATATATATATATATATATATATATATATATATATTAGCCTGATGATATTGACCTGTATTGAAACAGGGCATACACTAATTTATGAAGTGGGATGTCTTGAGGTAGCCTTCAGCTCCGATTACAGGCATTCCTTGCAATAGACATCTTCTTTTTGATGAGATTCTTTCTGTCTCTTTCATGCCTTAAAGAGGAACTGAACTGAAAGCTGGGTCCAAAAAAGACAGTCAGAGGGCAAAAGGCCGGTCACCAGCATTTACCCCCCCTGCCATGCCCCCTTAAAGGAGAAAATCGGTTAAACCAACATGTGCTTTTTTTTTACCACTACTATTCCTTTAGGCCGGTTTCACACTGGGGTGATGGGGGCAGCGGCAGTAAAGCAGCGCTATATTTAGCGTCATTTTAGATGTGGTATTTGGCCGCTAGCGGGGGTGGTTTTAACCCCCGCTAGCAGCCGAAAAAGGGTTAAAACCCCCCCGCAAAGCGCCGCTAATACCGCTTTGCCGGCGGTATTACCGCGGTATCCCCGCAGTGTCCCATTGATTTCAATGGGTAGGAGCGGTATAGGAGCGGTGAATACACCGCTCCTTCACCGCTCCAAATATGCTGCTAGCAGGACTTTTTTTACCGTCCTGCTAGCGCACCGCTCCAGTGTGAAAGCCCTCCGGCTTTCACACTGGAGTTAAAGGACCCGCTTTTTTCAGGAGCTATACAGGCGCTATTTTTAGCGCTGTAGCTCCTGAAAAACGATTCAGTGTGAAACTATACAGATCAGACCAAAATGAGGGACAAATGAGGAGGAATGAGGGACAGATGGACATTGCTCCAAATCAGGGACAGTTCCTCCAAATCAGGGACAGTTCCTCCAAATCAGGGACAGTTCCTCCAAATCAGGGACAGTTCCTCCAAATCAGGGACAGTTGGGAGGTATGTATTAGTGATATTACCAAATCTCATGAGACTAGCAGTAAAAAGCAGTAGTTTTCGGATGACAGAATTCAACGTCAGAAGTGACATAATGTGTTGAATTGTTTTGTATGCGTTCTTTCATTTCTGAGCATGCCTAGTTTTGCTCTTCAGATTTTTTTTTGTCAGAAAAACATACTAATGAAAAGAAAACCGGATGTTGTGGTCACATCAGACAAAATTTTTCAAGCCTGCACATTAAGTTTTTGTCTGCCAAAAATACGTTATCTGCTGTCAAAAGAAGCATACTAACGATCAGAAAATCGGCAGATCGTTCATCGGACAAAATTTATCTTCAGATTTTCTGACCACGTGTACGTTAACACGATCTGTGTGATCTGTTAAGTATGATCTGTGCTTGATAAGCGTCCTTCACGAGAGTCTGTCATGTACATTATGCTATTACAAAGGGGCTTGTCAGCCTTTAGTTTTTTTGGATTTTGAAAAATTAAAATTTTTAAAAGATACACTAAATCCCTTATCAATGCTAAATTGGTGTGCACAGCCCATTGCATTAGGGTGTGCACCCCAAAACTCAAACACACATGCGTGGGGGAATATATATATATATATATATATATATATATATATATATATATATATATATATATATATATATATACACACACATACATATATAGACACACACACTCTCTTTTAAGTAAATGTAAACAAATATTTTGAAATATATTGAAACATTTTTTAATGATTTAATACATTTTATATCTTATGGCAGAGCCAGTCAGAGGGAGAGAGAGGGGTGAAGGAAAGAGAGGTGTGAGAAAGAGAGAGGGGGTGTGAAAGAGGGTGGTCACAGGGAGAGAACGGCGCGCGAGAGAGAGAGGGATGAGAGAGAGGGGTGAGAGAGGGAGAGAGGTGTGAGAGAGAGAGGGGGGGGGGTAAGAGAAAGCAAGAGAGAGAGTAGAGAGGGGGGTGAGCGAGAGAGAGAGAGGGATGAGAGAGAGGGGTGAGAGAGGGAGAGAGGTGTGAGAGAGAGAGGGGGTGAGAGAAAGAGAGGGTAGAGAGGGGGGTGAGCGAGAGAGAGAGAGGGGTGAGAGAGAGGTGTGAGAGAAAGAGAGAGAAGGGGTGAGAGAGTGGGGGTGAGCGATAGAGAGTGGGTAGAGGAGGGTGAGAGAGAGAGAGAGGGAGAAGAGAGAGAGGGGGAGGGGTGAGAGAGTGGGGGTGAGATGTATACACTTTCACAACAGAGCTACTAAAGCAGGGTATACATATTCCATTATTTGTTCCTTTAACCAGCGAAAAAACTGACAGCTGCCTAAATCAACACAATGATGTGTGATGCAGGGATGTCTCCCACTGAGCTATTGTATTCTGACAGGGGGAACTTGCCCCCTCTGCCAGAATACACTGACCAGCACTGCAGCCATTGGCTGAAAATGCTGGTTGAATGCTGGTTTACCAGCAGGACCATTCGACAGAAGCTGGTTGTTGGAACAGTCAGCAGTACACACAGATCAAAAGTCAACCAGTTCAGCAGATATTCGGTCCCTGCATAGCCTGCTTAACATTATTGCTAGAGAGCATCCAAGCCAAAACTGAGTAAACAACTTTAAGCCACGATGATTATACTCAGGCCTACAATTAGATCCTCTCCCCTCTTCTCTTTCCATTCTCAAACCCCCTTCTTGATACCTAAACACCCTTTTTAACCCCTCTGAATCAGGGACCATTGTGCCCCACAACATAATATATCTTGCTCAACTAATGCCAAACCCCCGGTTTCCACCAATACGTACTTGAAATTGCCATTCTCCATATGGCTTTGTTTATTGTCGCTTTGTATCTGTAAATTTTGTTACAATTTTTTTGTATGTACCGCTGGCTCCTGACGAGCAGGCGCTATTGTTTTTCAAAAGTTAAGTTGCCTGAAGCCACAGTTGGGCTTCAGGATAATTTGCTAAATTTTTGGTTTCAGTACCAGTCCAGCTGGGTTGCACTGGGTTCTCCTTGAACGTAGGTGTCGCTGTCACCGCCGGCAAGAGTAGAAACGCAGTCTAGCTGGATGCATTGACTGCCACTTATCTCTCGGAACCAGCCCAGTGGGAGTGTTTTCCTGCTGTGATTTCTGGGGGGTGGTATTTAAGGTACCAATGCCCTGTTGGAGGGGGATTATTTTCTGTCTGTTTGGTTCTGGTGGTCCTCCTGACCCAGTCCCATGGCCCTCCTGGCCTGGGGTGCGGAACTATGCATCCTGTGTCTCAGGGCTGGCTGGCCCGAGGCAAAGCAACTGAAGGGATAGGCCCGATGCGAATTTCGGAGCCTACCGATCCAGGGATGGTCCGGTGCCGTCTCATCTGAAGGGAGAGGCCCAGCAACTGAAGGACCCCAGGGGAGCTATAGCCAGCTAAAAATAGGGATCTAAAAACTTTTCAAACAAAGGGCCAGTTTACAGTCCTTCAGACTTTCAGGGGCCGCATTGTGGCCAGTGAGGGTAGAAAATGTCCTAGGCTCAGCATCAGTGAGAATAAACATGGCCTCAGGGTTTGTGGTTAGTAGGAGTAGAAGTGCCTCATCAATGGTATCAGTGGGAGTAAAAGTACACCATTATCGCTATCCCCGGAAGCAATAGTGGTGTCAGTGAGAGGAATATTGCATCATATCATTGGCAGGAATAGTGCCCCAAGGGACAGATATTATATGGCAACATAAATGGTTTATTTATGGCAACCATTTGGGAACTTTAAATTCCATGCTGCAACTACGAGCCTAATGATTGGCTTGCGATTGTAACATGACCCCATTCACTTCATGCTTTAGCGTCAGGAAAGAAAAATGACTAATAGGTGTACCAGTAGGTGTACAATTTTCAAGAATATATGATTTTTTTTATAAACATAAAAAAAAAAACTTTTGTTAATTTATGTATCCATTCAAAAGACTCAAAATTATTATCATGTCCAGCCAGTGTTATTATCACATACCAGCTGACAGCTGAAATCAGGCTTGTGGTGGATGTATGGTATAGTTTGATGCAGGATTAAGGTGAATAAGGGGCAGTGTGATGTGTTACAGAAATGGGAGAGCTTAGAGTTGGTATCTCCATTATGATGATATTCATTAACCATCAAAAGAGTGCAGGAGGTTGGGCAGTGGGTGGGGACTGCAGAAGTGCAGTCACTGCAATGTGGTGTCACCTTCCTCATGTTATGTGTCTATGTAGCATAGTAGTGGTGGGAGATCATGAGAATATGTGTATTACTGTACAGGTCTTTTGGCAGATAAACAGTTCTTGTTATAACCAACACAGCTGCTTTTTTTTTTAGCTGAGATGCCCTTTAGGTGCAGTACAATGGCCTCACACAACCTTCAGGTCAGCTGGAAGCTGTAACACGCTTGCCGTATTCTGGCGTGGCAGAGATTCTGAAAGCACCAGTTGGTGCAGAATTCCCCAGCGAGCGGGAGCAGCGTGACTAACGCGATTAATGCTCGCCATTCCATCTGACGACTCCTGGGAGATGTGTGTCAGGCTCACGCCATTAAAGTGGTAAGTTTATACGCCTAAACACTCACTTTGCGGTCGCTCAGTCCCCTGACCTGCTAATCAGGCATGTGCGGCTTGTAGCCATTGGTCTGACAGTGCTGGCACAGCATGGAGCTTACACTAGGGAAAACTGGAGCATGAGTGCATTTGTTACAGGTCATTCAAAGACAATACACCTGACCTGACAATGCTGCAATGGCTGCGATAAAGCAGGAATAGGATCTTGTAAAAAAAAAAAAAAAAGGGGGGGGGGGGGGGTCTGCATGCACACTCACGGGCCACTTTATTAGGTACACCTTGCTAGTCCTGGTTTTGACCCCCCTTTGCCTTCAGAACTGCCTAATTCTTCATGGCATAGATTCAACAAGGTGTTGGAAACATTCTTGATTGAGATTTTGGTCCATATAGACATGATAGCATCACACACTTGCAGATTTGACGGCTGCACATCCATGATACGAAACTTCCATTCCACCACATCCCAAAGGTGCTCTATTGGATTGAGATCTGGTGACTGTGGAGGACATTGGAGTACAGTGAACTCATTGTCATGTTCAAGAAACCAATGGTGAGATTATTTGAGCTTTGTGACATGGTGCATTATTCTGCTGGAAGTAGTCATCAGAAGATGGGTACATTGTAGTCATAAAGGGATGGACATTGTCAACAATAATACTCAGGTAGACAGTGACGTATAAACGATGCTCAATTGGTACTAAGGGGTCCAAAGTGTGCAAAGAAAATATCCCCCACACCATTACACCACAACCAGCCTGAACCATTGATACAAGGCAGGATGGATCCATGATTTCATGTTGTTTACGCCAATTTCTGATCTTACCATCTGAATGTCGCAGCTGAAATCAAGACTCTTCAGACCAGGCAAAGTTTTTCCAATCTTCTATTGTCCAATTTTGGTGAGTCTGTGTGATTTGTAGCCTCAGTTTCATGTTCCTAGCTGACAGGAGTGGCACCCGGTGTGGTCTTCTGCTGCTGTAAACCATCTGCTTCAAGGTTCGATGTGTTGTGAATTTAGAGATAGTATTCTGCATACCTTGGTTGTAAAGAGTGGTTTTTTAAGTTACTGTTGCCTTTCTATCATCTTAATCTGCCCATTCTCCTCTGACCTCTGATGTCAACAAGGCATTTTTTGCCACACAACTGCCATTCACTGGATATTTTCTCTTTTTCGGACCATTCTCTGTAAACCCTACAGATGGTTGTGTGTGAAAATCCCAGTAGATCAGGAGTTTTTGAAATACTCAGACCAGCCTGTCTGGCACCAACAACCATGCCATGTTCAAAGTCACTTAAACATTGTTTCTTCCCCATTCTGATGCTTGGTTTGAACTTCAGCAAGTCGTCTTCACCATCTCTAGATGCCTAAATGCACTGAGTTGCTACCATGGGATTTACAGGGCTACATAAGCAGACCACTCTCCTGTGGTCCTTGTCGGTTCCAGTGCGCGGTACCCTCCAACCCATTCCCCCCTTTCAGGACACTTCTCAACACATTCTCTACATTCATCCATTACTTATCCTGGGTATGCCCCCTTTTTTGGCCAGCCGACCAGGGCACACCTCAGGTCTATGTTATGTTGTACGTCTTGTGGTGTCTTTATGTTGTTCATACCTGCCTCGGTTGAAGGGCTTCGACTATATATATATATATATATATATATATATATATATATATATATTGTTACAATTTGGGGTTTTGTAGCTCAAAACAGTGAGTTTACCCCACGCCAGAAGTAGTTTTCAGGGCTTTCTTGCCCACTTTTATTAAAAGAAAGTCAAAAGTTCATACAGGTAAGCCTTCCCACACAGGGGTTCTCATCATCAATACAAACAAAACATAATACTCAGCCTCCTGGCTCTCTTGGCAGCTTTACTGCTCAGATTAGTACCTTTTTGGTCCACCTGACCAATCCCAGTGTTCGTGCACACATGTTGTACCTCAGCTCTGTGTCTTTCCTTGCAGCTTCCCAGCTGCTCCGTCCCCTATAGACTCTCTCTCAGGCTCAAGCCTTGGTCTGTCCTGACCTGGACACCACAGTGCAGAAAAGCACCTGTCACTGCTCTCTTCACACACCGACCCCATCGGGAGGGTGGGGCTCTGACCTCTAATTCTCAGTCACCTGTGCCATTAGTGCGCTTACTTCCTACCAAATCTGGCCTAGACTGCCATATTAAGCAGTGTCGCCCTGCCACAATATATATATATTAGGGGTGCAACGGATCGTCGCCGATCCGTGATCCGAACAGGCCACCCCGTTCGGATCGGCACACCCCGCGATCCGCGGAGCGCTCCGCGGCCTCGGCCTTAGGAAAGGCCGCGGCTTCGGCCTAGCTCCGGAGCGGCGGCGGCCATCTTTGTACACCCGGCGGCCTTAGGAAAGGCCGCGGCTTCGGCCTAGCTCCGGAGCGCGGCCATCTTGGTACACCCGGCCACTGTTTACAATGTGATCGTTCCGTCAAATTTGACGGAGCGATCACTTGTAAACATACCCTGCATTACCCAGCCAATATCCTGCATTAACCCTGCATATACTCTGCATTAACCCTGCATATACTCTGCATTAACCCTGCATATACTCTGCATTACCCAGCCAATACTCTGCGATACTCTGCATTAACCCTGCATATACTCTGCATTACCCAGCCAATACTCTGGGATACTCTGCATTACCCAGCCAATACTCTGCGATACTCTGCATTAACCCTGCATATACTCTGCATTACCCAGCCAATACTCTGCGATACTCTGCATTACCCAGCCAATACTCTGCGATACTCTGCATTACCCAGCCAATACTCTGCGATACTCTGCATTAACCCTGCATATACTCTGCATTACCCAGCCAATACTCTGCATTACCCAGCCAATACTCTGCGATACTCTGCATTAACCCTGCATATACTCTGCGATACCCAGCCAATACTCTGCGATACCCAGCCAATACTCTGCGATACCCAGCCAATACTCTGCGATACCCAGCCAATACTACAGTGGGGAGAGGATGTGGATATTACAGTGGGGGGAGATGACGTGGATATTACAGTGGGGGGAGATGACGTGGATATTACAGTGGGGGAGATGACATGGATATTACAGTGGGGGAGATGACGTGGATATTACAGTGGGGGAGATGACGTGGATATTACAGTGGGGACTATATGGTGGCGGAATTTTCACAGGTTTTTGCAAATTCAATTATTATTTGCTGATCCGAAAAATGATCCGATCCGTGACTCCTGATCCGAGGATCGATCCGATCCGTGAGTTTTTTGATCCGTTGCACCCCTAATATATATATATATATATATAATATATAAATCTTTAATAAAATAATGAGTCTGATAAGGAGAAAACAAACCTTTTTGTTTTCTCAGATCTTAAGTTCTGGTTTAGGTTCTGCAGTCGGGAGGCTTTGTAGAGCTTTGGGACTGATAAAGCCTGCATTCCTAGGTCCATTTCTTACCTGTTAGCCAGACCTGGTCTATTTGCTTTGGGGGACCTTTTAGGGAGCACCCTGTTACAAGCTGTCATGAGTTTAGGTAGTGAATTTGACATGCAGACAGTTTTGCTTGTGTAGCAGGGGACCCGCAGCCCCACATTTCCCACCATCCGCCGCCAGAATTTATACAGGCTCTCATTTAGAGAGAGCCTGTCAGCTCCTCTCCCCCTCCTCCTCACTGTATTATGTGAGCAACGCTTGCAGGGACACGGCTGCCTGTTTTTCTCCCTCCCCTGCATCCTCATGCATCCTCTGCATCCTCATTGCATCCTCAGGAGCCATTTGTTAACGACACTGCAGGCTGCAGCAAAGGATCATAGGAAATGTAGTCCCGATCACTAAACGACCCCCATAGCAATCTATATGGGGAAGAACTACACACCCCAGTATCCTCTGGGGAAAAATAAGTAAACCTGTCTGCCTGAGCAGGGTCAGATGCCATGAGGCAGGAGAAAAGACTGTACCCAGGGGAGAGGTGTTGCCTCCCAGGTCAGCACACTGTTCCTTTTAGGTATCCACGGCTGGTCAGGGACATCCTGTCTGAGAGGGGATCCCAGGCGCATTTCCAGAGGCATCTGAAGTGACGGCGTGAAGTGTTCCAGTTGTAAGGTAGCCAGTCGGGTTACCTGAAGAGCCTGCCTTGTTCCAGGACATCTCACTTGGCCTTGACCGCAGGATTGGTGAGCGGGCACTTGCCCATTTGCAGGAAACAGGGACACTGCATGCAGAAAACGTTACCTACTTTCCAACACTTGCAAGAACCTGGGTCACACTTACCCCCTGTTGAGCAGTCACTGTGTCCACCTTGTTACCCTGATACTGCCAGTATACTGAAACTTGTACTCTGCCAAACATGATACCTAAGTGCACCAACTAAAGTGGATAGCTGAAGATTCAAGGCCTTTTCTTCTCCCTAGGGACTGAACTTACTGAGGCCATATGGGCACACACCCAGGGCTCCGTATATGTGGTGTATGAGTGGGGTAATTTGAATTTGGAAGTTACAGTATCTCACAAAAGTAGTACACTCCTCACATTTTTGTAAATATTTTATTATATCTTTTCATGTGATGACACTGAAGAAATTACACTTTGCTACAATGTAAAGTAGTGAGTGTACAGCTTGTATAACAGTGTAAATTTGCTGTCCCCTCAAAATAACTCAATACACAGCCAATAATGTCTAAACCGCTGGCAACAAAAGTGAGTACACTCCTAAGTGAAATGTCCAAATTTGGCCCAATTAGCCATTTTCCCTCCCCGGTGTCATGTGACTCGTTACAAGATCTCAGGTGTGAATGGGGAGCAGGTTAAATGTGGTGTTATCGCTCTTACTCTCTCATACTGGTCACTGGAAGTTCAACATTGCACCTCATGGCAAGGAACTCTCTGAGGATCTGAAAAAAAGAATTGTTGCTCTACATAAAGATGGCCTAGTCTATAGAAAGATTGCCAAGACCCTGAAACTGAGCTGCAGCATGGTGGCCAAGACCATACAGCGGTTTAACAGGACAGGTTCCACTCAGATCAGGCCTCGCCATGGTCGACCAAAGTAGTTGAGTGCACATGCTCAGCGTCATATCCAGAGGTTGTCTTTGGGAAATAGATGTATGAGTGCTGCCAGCATTGCTGCAGAGGTTGAAGGGGTGGGGTCAGCCTGTCAGTGCTCAGACCATACTTTGCACACTGCCTCAAATTTGGTCTGCATGGCTGTCAGGATATGAAGAACGATGGAGAAAGGAAGTAAAGTAATAAGGAAGACGAATGTAAGGAAAGGGAAAAGGAAGGAGGGAGGAAGAAAATAGGATTTTTAGGGATGGAAGGAAGGCAGAATAGTGGGAAGGAAAAGAGTGAGAAAGGAAGGCAGAAGGAAAGGTGGGAAGGAAAGAGAGAAGGATATGCAGGAAGGAAGAAGGAAATGTGTGAGGGAAGGAGGGGTGTGAAGGAAGGAAGACTAAAAGGTGTGAGTGAATGAAGGGTGTGAAGGAAGGTAGACTGAAAGGTGTGAGAGAATGAAGGTTGTGAAGGAAGGTAGACTGAAAGGTGTGAGGGAAGAAAAAATTAAAGGAAGAAGGTTGGCAGGGTGAGAAGGCAGAAGGTAAGAAAAAGGAGAGACGGTAAAGGAAAAGCATGACAGATGGATGTGCAGATTGCTGAAGCTCCGCCTACCTATAACAGTAACAATTGACCACTTCCTTCCCCTCCCAAATTAACCAGATGACACATTAAATTTTGGAGTCGAATGGCCATAGCAGCCTTTGTTTTATTCTTTCAAACAATTGAAATACAAAAATGCCATAAACAGGGAATGCATATCTACATACAATACATAACCCATTAACAAAAAACCTCAGTTTAATCTTACCTGGTCTGAAGATCTTTGAAGGCCTATTTTCTTTTTACCAACCGGTTGTATCTATTACCCATGAAAGGCCCCCAGCCGCAACTTACACCGACTCGGGGACAAGTACCACTTACTTACTACCAGATACAACCAACTTAAAAAAAAAACAATGTTACCATTGTATTATTATGTGGGGAAGGGACACCAATACCTCCAGATGAGCCCGACCCCCCTAATTCTCCAGTATCTTTTCCAGCACCGCCTTCAAAGACCCAATAGACCACCCGCTGCTGCAATGACAAGTAACAAAAGAATTCACAAATTGAACAATCAGGCAAAATCTAAACCCCCACATATCTCACCTTAGAACCAACCACACCCTTATTCTTTGTTGACACATATCCCCAAACCCATCAACTAGGGAGGGTGGGTGGGAGACACCTTCCTTACCTTGTGAGAAGCTCCGACTACTCTCTAACTGAACACCTCCTACCCTCCACACCCTGCAGGACACCCCCTCCCCCCCCCAACCCTTCAGGACCCAATCAAGTATGTGAATCCCCCCCTTTTTCAAATAATACCCATTATTCACTCCGCCTCACAGCCCACCCCCATCATGCTGTCCCTCCTCCCAGTTTCACTTCTGCTCCAGGCCATATACTAGAGCAAAGGAAAGAAGATGAGGAAGCAAAGATGACAGGAAGGAAGGGAAAGGACAGGCATGTTGAATACTGTATGTTTACAAATGTTTGCATAGACACATTTGTGCATTTGTCTGCAGTTCCCTTGCAGCATCAAACTCACTGGATACTTCAGGATCCTGTACAAGAATGCAGAAATCAGGTAGTGACACAGGAGAGGCTGCAAGTTAGTCAGTCATCTCTACAGCACCTGCTCAACTTGCTTAGCTGCTATGTATAGGTTGTAATACATTATCTGATTTTAGAGTCAGAAAAACAAAGTAAGAGTAAAAAAAGTTTCTTTACTTATATTGTCTGTCAGAATTTTTCCTGGCTACTGTGCTTTATTCTCATATGATGGGGAGGAGGTGAGCGCATGGCTGTGTGCATGTACGGACAGGAATCCTGCGGGGAATTCAAATGTAAATTCCATGTGTCGCCTGCCTATTGTAATCACTGCATTTTCCCTGTGCGACCAACTGTGAAATAATACAAAGATTATGAGGATGGTATACTGCTTTTGGTGCTGAGAATGCAGATACATTTCAGTATTTGCTTCTTTACAGGAAATTTGAGCACAGTAGTGGCATTATGCATTCCTCAAAACACTTTTAAAAATAAAATAGATTTAATATCGGTGTTTGCTCTTATATTATTGACTCCTCTTAGTTTGTGCACTGCCAATGTCACTGAAACATACAGCCCCTCATGTCTCATTCTGGGGGTTCTCAGTGCAACTCTCAGGACAAAACTCTTTTCGTGACTTGAATCAGTGTTTGAACTGAGAATTGTAAAATCATCTAGGGTTAGTTCTAAGTGTAAAGAAAGCCTGAGCCAGAAAAGCAAAATAAATCCATTTATAAAGATTTTTAAAATGAGCCGAAATGTTCTTTTAGTTTTGGGTGGAGTAGGGAAAAGTTAGAACCTCTGTCTCTGCCCATGCTGCACAGATTCGCACTCTCTGTTTGTCCTGGTGATCATAGTTTTTTTTTGGTAATATATATATGTAGCACTAACCCCCGAAGGAGCTGCTGGTTTTATTTCGGGCTTACCGTTACCTCACCTGTTCGCGTCTCCGTCTTAGGGGTCCCATGGAAAGTGGCCCAAAGAATATGAATTCCAACACTTAGTCCTTTTTCGCTTATTTATTTGAAATAAAGTATTTCAATGGAAGATATATATAAGGATGCAGCTGCGCTTCCCCTATGAGGAGCTGCCGACACAACAATATGACAGTATTGTGACAAGAATATAGAAGTGGGTAAGTGTGGCGCTAAGTTAGCGCCACACTTACCCACTTCTATATTTCAATGGAAGGTCAGAGGGTTAAGGGGTGAGTTTAGGCACCTGATAATTGTGGGTTAGAGGTATTCTTCAGATCCAGAGGACAACACTCCAGCAGCCACCAGATAGGCCCCTCTCACTTGACCTAGAAGGTCCCGTGGGGTGCTCGACAAAGTCTCTGCCACAGACTTATCAATTAAATTAAAGAATTACTGAGAGCTCTTGAGAGCGGCCATACAGTACCAGTCTCTTTCAGCTGACCCGGCGATACTGTATGGGTGTTGATCCGGGTTGTGTCCTTCAACTGAGTTTCCAGGCTCCTCCAGAGATACCAGCCTTGCGCTCGGTCCTCTCCTAGATAAGTCCTCCCCTGGATCCTCCAGTTTCTGAGCCTCTCTCCATAGGCGAGACAGCACCGGACCACCCCTGGATCAGTAGGCCCCCCCGAGATTTTTCGGGCCAAACCCTCTCAGTTGCATAGCATCGGGCCAGCCGGCCTCGAGGCACAGGATTTTGCTGTACACACCCCAGGCCAGGAGGGCCATGAGGTCGGGGTAGCGGACCCCAAGAACAGGAAGGCGAAAAGCCTAAAAGCCGTAAGACCCATAAAAATGGCGTCGGTACCTTAAATACCATCTCCCAGAACTCACAGCAGGAAAAACACTCCCACTGGACTATTTCCGAGCAAGGGGTGGCATTCAATACATCCAGCTTGCTGCGTTTCTACACTTACTAATGGTGACAGTGACACCTACGGTCAAGTGGAAACCAGTGCAACCCAGCTGAACTGGTACAGAAATCAGAACTTTGAGAATAATTAGCCTGAGCCCAACTACAGGTTCAGGCAACTAAATTTGAAAAACAATAGCATCTGCTCATTAGGAGCCCGGCGCTACATATAAATTACTAATTGTGATACTGTATAAACAGACAGAGCTGAATCAAATAATGTGAAATACAACATATAAACTACACATATGTGCATGTGTATAAAAAATATGAAAAAAAAGTCCAAATTGAGTCTTCAAAGCACCTCTGTGACACTTTGCAAGGAAATAGGGTTTAATACACTTTGGCAATCACCACACGAACCATCACCAACTATAAGAAATGGGCACTTACCAGAACACAAAGACCCCACTACAGCTTCAAATCAGCCTGTATATGACAATCCCATCAAACAGAAATCCAGCTCGTGTTGCTTGGATGGAGTTCCACAGTATATCTTGCTTTCCAATGAATAGTAACATCAATGGCAACCATATAGTACATGAAATTCCACATAAAATCAAAATGTAAAAGCCCACATAGTGTAAATCCAACTAAAATACATTATTACACTTGAAAGTGTGTATACTACTCAAAATAGTAAAATAGATATGCACTTTGTATGTAAAACATTCCCTGGATGCATGGTAGGAAATTTGTTTCACAAAATTACCAGTCCATATAGGCATGGCGACATTGTGTGCCTTAGCTCCACCCAACCCGTTTCGTCATACGTCATTTTCCACTGGACACAAAATATAATTCAAGAGCTTGCACTAGTGTAATGGAAAATATGTAATGTTACCTGATTATACACTTACGGAAAATCAGAAAAATTCCTCTATCCCGGAAATATGGTCTTTTTTGTGAAGGCCACTTAATGCACCTTAAAAGTTCTTTGCAGTTGAGAGATGAAACTGTGTGGAGCAACTTTTCTAAGAGGCTGGGGCTAAAAACAGGGAGCATTACTGACTGCATTTTCACTAGGTCAGATACAGAGCCGTTCAGAAGAAAGAAATACCTGCGAGCATTAGGGTTCAGTAAGCAGTCAAATGCTGGTGTGAGCCATGCAAAAAGAGTTTTACTGGTGTGTGACTTTAAAGTGACTTATGCCGCGTACACACGACCGGACTTTCCATCAGAATAAACTCAGACGGTCTTCCCGATGGAGTTCCGAATAAACGGACTTGCCCACACACAATCGGACAAAAGTCAGTTTTTTTCTAAATTGATGACGTACGACGGGACTAGAAAAAGAGATTCAATAGTCAGTAGCCAATAGCTGCCCTTGCGTCGTATTTGGTCCGTCGGACCAGCATACAAACGAACGGTTTTCCCGATAGAAATTGATTCCGTCAGAAAGATTTAAAGCATGTTCTATTCCTAGGTCCGTCTGAATTTTTTTAAGAAAAACGATCGGATCATCCCACACATGATCGGAATATCCGACGGAATGATTCCGTCTGACCTTTTCTACCAGAAAGTGCGGTCGTGTGTACGCGGCATTAGTCTGCTTATAAAAGACAAAAGTGTCCTAGAAAAGAGAGCTCTTATATGCACCTATCTGGTAGCCCATGTGTCCTACCTTCCCTCCGATCCAGCGCTTTAACCTCTGTCAGTGTCATCGGCATTCAAACTTTTATAGGAGTGTCCCCCCAATGTGCACCATGGTCTCATCCTCTGACCCCTACATCTCTGGTGAGTCATGTAATAATGCGGTGGCAGAAGAACCATTTACAGTGTGCATTGGGGTACACTGGCCAAAGTGTGGAATGCCAAGGGAGACATGAGAGACATGGCTCTCATGTGACACGGGAAGGACACTTTCTTCTTTTCTTTTTGTAAAATTCTATTTATTGAAAGTTTAACATTACAAGTAATATTCTTCTTGATTTCTGTTGTTAGCCGACAGGGCCTCTTTAGGATCTATCTTTTGAAATGTATCTTATAGCAGAATATTGAATTTTCTTTTTGTCTTGTAAACAAATCTCTGTAGTGAAGTTCCAGAGCCTGGGGCATCTGCCTCTTTGTATGTTCAGTTGTGAGCTGCTTTAGTGGACGGGTCTTTAAAACAACATAAGGCGGGATTATTGAGACATAGGCATTGTTCCCTATCAAGCCACTTTCAGAATGGCAGCCAGGCAGAAGTGGTGCTTGGGGTGTGCAGTGACAACAACCAGCTTTGTTCACATGTGATCAGAGAGGCCTGTCCGTCTTCCCACACTTTCATCAGACGGCTGTCATCCAGACATTGGCATATCAATCAAAGTTCCTGGCCGCCTGGTGCAGAGCCGCTGGGAATAACTGCAGGAGAAGTTATGGGAACTCGTGCTGGGCTGAAGGAGGTTTGAAGCAAATCCAGCCTGTGGGAGACAAATAGAAGACAGAATGAAAGGAGTCATTTCTTCTGTCCTAAAACAGTAGGGAGCTTATAAGGGCTTCATACACACAGTTTGGAGATTCCCATCCAACATCTTTGTGGCCACCATATTGAGTCTGAAGTGATTGGTACAATGCTTCCAGACTGGCATGTAGGGTTCTCATGAGTCACTAGATGTCAGGAATAGCAAGTCCCTGATCTAAAACACAATAGCCAATGAGAACCTGTACTCCATTTTAAACATTTAACGATAAAAGACTTGCCTGAGAGGAGACACTATAAAAGCATTATATTACTGGTATCATCCAGAAAACCCTCCTATGAGTGTCTCTATGAAACTAGTTTCACTATGTCACTAAGGTCCTAACTTCCCAGATTAAAAGTAGAACTGTAGTCAGGTTGTGGGCATGTTCCTCACAGTAAATAAGCTTTAAATTGAACTCCAGGCATACAGGTGAATTACAAATACGGGAGATCTTTGTATTTATGCCCATTCAGTCTTGTCTAGCATGGCAGGAGAACTGATTTTTTTTCTGTTCTGCATGACCTGTGTAGCCTATATAAACCCCCCAGGCTGATACAGCCCATAATACCCTTTACTTCACCTGAAATGATAGACCACACCATGTTTTGGAGTAAATGGCCGACAACGGCCTTTTATTTAAACATAACTCCAATTTTAAATATATAAATACCATAAACACATAACCATAATGATAATAAATTATCAACACATAACCCAACTGTAAACAATCAGTTACCCTATTTATTGGTCATTGACGTAGCTAGTACCAAAAACGGCATATATATAAATCGCTGCATAAATATATATGAACACCAGGGGGCACTGCGGGATTAACCGAACCAGCTGGCCTCCACTTGTACCGCCCGGAGACAACCCTTACCCGCAGTGCAACAAGAGTAATCACCAAAATAAATTTGGTGTACTACCGGAGGGGCCATATACTGATGAGCCCCCCACAAAACCGGAGGGGCCATCTACAGATGAGCCCCCCACACACCGGAGGGGCCATCTAATGATGAGCCCCCCACACACTTACCAACTACGTCACTGCTGCCGTCACTGACCAACAAACCAAGACACCGCCACCCCTTGTCTCCATTCCGTCCACTGCTTCCAAACCTGAAACGATAACAAAAACATTAACACCTCCAACATTATCGCCTTAAATTAAGGGAGGGTGGGTGGGAAAATTCCTGCCTCCTCGTGTCTTTCTTCCTCCTGACTGACCCCTTCCGGCCACGCCCCCTATTTGTAATGCCTCGCCCCCCCTGCCGCTATTGGCCGGCCTGCCTCGGCCACACCCCCCAGAATTACTCCCTGTGTGTGATAGACACACAGTCATGCCCGGCCCTCCTCTACCATTCCCATGCTGTGCATTTTCGATCCGGCCCTCTCTTGACCTGTGTAGCCTATATAAACCCCCCAGGCTGATACAGCCCATAATACCCTTTACTTCACCTGAAATGATAGACCACACCATGTTTTGGAGTAAATGGCCGACAACGGCCTTTTATTTAAACATAACTCCAATTTTAAATATATAAATACCATAAACACATAACCATAATGATAATAAATTATCAACACATAACCCAACTGTAAACAATCAGTTACCCTATTTATTGGTCAGTGACGTAGCTAGTACCAAAAACGGCATATATATAAATCGCTGCATAAATATATATGAACACCAGGGGGCACTGCGGGATTAACCGAACCAGCTGGCCTCCACTTGTACCGCCCGGAGACAACCCTTACCCGCAGTGCAACAAGAGTAATCACCAAAATAAATTTGGTGTACTACCGGAGGGGCCATATACTGATGAGCCCCCCACAAAACCGGAGGGGCCATCTACAGATGAGCCCCCCACACACCGGAGGGGCCATCTAATGATGAGCCCCCCACACACTTACCAACTACGTCACTGCTGCCGTCACTGACCAACAAACCAAGACACCGCCATAGCCTGAAAGGGTGACACCTTACCCTTGATGGCACCTCCAAACCCGCAGGGCCGACTGTATCCCTTCCTGTAAACCTAACGACCACAGGTCGATGCCCACGTCCGTCAGGTGTACCCCGTCTCTCCTCAGGTAGAGACCCACATTCATCTCCAGTTCCCTGTGACGGATAACTAACCCCCCTTGCCAAGCCAAGAATCTCCCCACGACTTTGTTCACCCTGATCCTTGCCTTGTTGATCCTAAACACGGACCGAGCCATCCGCCATGATGTTCTGGCCACCATGTCGGACCATATCAGTATCGTGTTCGGGAAATTAACCTTCAGATATATTAGATCACTTTTTATATCCGAAATCAGTTCCCTGACCGTTCGGACCCCCAGGTCGTTGCCGCCTGCATGTATTACCAGGACTGCAGGTGGCCCATGTAACCATGCGAAGCGCTCAACTTCTGGGACCACCCTGCCCCACAACATGCCTGGTCTACCCAGCCACCTTATGTCCGCTTCCCGTCTAGAGATCCCCAGCTGCCGCCCACCTGGTCTCGCGTCCCCTCTCCGAGCGCCCCAACACACGTATGAGTGTCCTATTATCCAGACAAGGCGGGGTAGCACTGCATCTGAAATGACAAACATAGTGTAAAAGGTCGCCCTTCCCCTTAATACCCACACGAAAACCAGGTACATCATACAATTTCCCAAAGTTCAACTATCCTATAACTTTATTTTGCCCTTTTTTTTTTTTTTTTTTTTTTTTTTTTATTATTCCCAAACCAACTGCGGCCTAATGTAGGTTCGGAATCTCTGCGATTCCCATCTTCCCATCCTTCGCACATCCGCCTCATCCAGCCCACACCTGGCGGCCTCAGTAGCTGCCCCGATGCGGAAGGAGTGTGAGGCGTAGGCGGAACTCTCCATCCCCATCCTTTGTAAACATTTCCTAAGCACCGCAACAAACTGGAACCTAGACAAATTGGATCCATCTTCGTGAACCAGAAAAGGGGTCCCCCAACCTGGCCTTAGCCGCATAAAATTCTTAACCACCCGCACCGGACACATTGAACAACCCTCCACCGCGTACAATGCCACTTGAACCCCCACCCCTTTCTGGTCTGTTTTTGACCTCCGCAAACGTACTGACACCCTGTCCTCCCAGACCACCACATCCTCCCGCAATAGCCCACCAGCCCTTTGTTTTGAGGGGCTCACCAACTCCCCGATGCGAAACGCTCCAAAAAACGCCAACGAAAAAACGGCTAAAAACAACGATCGCTCATATTCGTCCTTACAGACCGACCCCAGTTGCTCCCCTAACCCCAACAGGTTTGCAAAAGTGATAGGCCGCCTGCTATCCCTCGTCTTGCGTTCCCTCTTGTAACCTTTTATGGCCTGCTTCACCCAAAATTCCTTCGTCCAGTCCACCCTTCCTTGTAACTTAAACAAAAAAGCAAGTCCTGCCATCTTCTTCTCAATGAATGACACTGACTGACCATTCTCCATGTGTCTGGATACAAAGCACAACACCAGTAGGCGCCCTTCTGACTCATACTCACCCACACCTGTTTCCTTCAGAAACTCACCCCATTCGCTCCACACCTTCCGGTATGCTGCCCACGTCGCCATACTTACCGATCTCTGTATCCATCTGGCGGCTACCCTAGTGCCAACTCCCACATCCAGCCCGGGCAGGGGACGCCCACTGTCTGAGCTTCTGGCGCCAGTTCCCTGAACTTGTCCCACTGGAACCGAGACAAAGAATCAGCCAATGTGTTTTCCACCCCCGGAATGTGAACTGAGTATAGCAAAACATTCAACTTCAAGCAACGTAACACTAACTGTCGCATCAGCCTAATAACAGGTCGTGAAGATCCCGACATGTTATTAATGATCTGCACCACCCCCATGTTGTCGCAATTCAAACGTAGTTTTAAATTCCGGCAAGACTCACCCCACAATTCCAGCGCTAGCACTACCGGAAAAAGTTCCAACAGTACTAAATTCCGCAAAAAACCCGCTTCCACCCACGTCTTGGGCCAGGGTTCCGCACTCCAGCTGCCCTGAAAATACGCCCCGTACCCTGTAGATCCAGCGGCGTCTGTTACCAACTCCACGTCGAAGTTGCTCACAGGGCCCGACATCCAAACTGACCTACCATTGAAATCCATCAAAAACTGATACCATACCTGCAGATCCTCCCTATGCTCCTTCCCGAGCCGAATGTAATGCGTGGGGGCCTTCACCCCCGCCGTTGCAGCTGACATCCGGCGACAAAATATCCTCCCCATGGGAATGATCCTGCAAGCAAAGTTCAGTTTTCCCAGCAGGGATTGCAACGTACGCAGTTGCACTTTTCTCCGCCCATGTATTTCCCTGATCTCATTCTGCAAATCCCTGAGCTTCTCTTCCGGTAACCTGCATTCCATCGCCATGGAATCAATCACTATCCCCAAGAAGCTCAGTTCTGTCCGTGGGCCCTCCGTTTTATCAGCTGCCAAAGGCACCTGAAATCTCTCCGCAATGTGCTGCTACGTGGACAACAGTATCGCACACACATTGGAAGACGGAGGACCCACGCAGAGAAAATCATCCAGATAATGGATGACGGATTCAATGCCAGTGACGTCCCGCACGACCCATTCTAAAAAGGAGCTGAAAGCCTCAAACACGGCACATGATATCGAGCAGCCCATGGGCAAACATCTATCCACATAAAACTTTTCCTGCCAATGACAACCCAGCAACCTAAAACTATCGGGATGCACTGGCAATAGCCTAAACGCTGATTCAACGTCCGACTTTGCCATCAATGCCCCTTTTCCATACTTCCTCACCCACCGGACTGCTGCATCAAAGGACGTGTATGAAACCGTACAGGCTTCCGGATCAATAAAATCATTTACCGAACCCCCTTTGGGAAACGATAAGTGATGGATCAACCGAAACTTGTTCGGTTCCTTTTTTGGGGACCACCCCCAGTGGGGACACTACTAGATCGGCTAACGGTTTAGTCTCAAACGGCCCCGCCATGCGACCCAAGGACACCTCTTTTGCTAGTTTTTCTGATACCACCTCTGGGTGTTGCAGTGCCGATCTTAAATTATTGGCCATGGGGGGAATAATCTGAAGCGCGCAAGGAATTTGAAACCCGTACTTAAACCCATCCCCAATTAACACTGCCATCGCCCTATCCGGGTACCTATTTAGAAAAGGCTGCATCCTTTCCCCCCTCACTGGCGTCGTCCCTCTTATTTGCAGCATCTCCGGCACGTTTTCCTTTTTTGAAGCACCTGGCGTAAGTATGCGCTCCCCCGCACCCTGAACACTCATGTTTAAATTTACAGGTGTTTCCAAATTTACATGAACCCTCATTGAATTGCCAGCACACTCCCCACTTTTTTCCGGCCGGCGATCCCGAGGAGTTACTACCTCCGGCCCCCCCATGAAATGGCTGCGCTGGTGTTTTTGCTGACGCCATTAACCGCATCCAAAGACTAATGTCTTTGTGATCCCAACGCAGCGCGGGACGAACTGCCCTGCGTTGTCGGAATTGTTCGTCATAACGGAGCCACGCCGTGCCTCCATAAACCCTATAGGCCTCACCTATGGCATCCATGTAACAAAACAACGCCGAACAATGTTCGGGGTTCTTTTCACCGATCACCCCCGCCAATATGGCAAATGCCTGTAGCCAATTGGAAAATGTCCTGGGAATCAAGCGGTATCTCCGCTTTTCCTCGTCCTCTTTCTTAGTATCGTCAGGTTTCACCCTGTCTAAATTAAATTTTTCCAAGGGCAACAAGGAGAAAATCTCCACGTATTCGCCCTTCCAGATCTTTTCCCTTGTCTCCTGCTTCAGGTGAGCCCCCAGGGGTCCCTCAAAGCAGACATACACCTCTCCTCTTGCCGCGTCCGCCAGGCGCACAATGTCCGCCCTCGCCACGGGCTCTGTTGCCTTTTCCGAATTACTCACCTTCTCTAACGGCTCCGCCGCCCCCGCGGCCTTCGTGCCTTCCATGGCTGACGTACCCACCCCACCTACCACTTCCCCAGCCTCCGCAATTAACCTCCCCGGGGCTGGGTGTCCCCGTTCCAATCGTCCCACCAAAGCCCGCAGGCCCTCCAGCAATTCCTGTATCTCCCCGGACCCACTAACGGTCTCACTCCTGGCCCGCGGTTGGTCTACAACTGCCAACGACTGGGCTGGAGGCGTAGCCCTCCCCCCTCCACCAGACATCACACCCAATAAATTTTGCAAAGCAGAAGAAAATGCCAGGTTATCAGAAGACTTACCAGGCTGCCTGGGCGCTCCACTTACAGCCGAAGCGACGGACTCCACCGGTGCCTGCGGTCGACTGGGTTCCACATCCTCCTCGGACAGTTCACCCTCTGACCTGCTCATGTCCTCCTGTGGTGCAATAAACGGCAGTCCCCCTGGGGAGGGACTCCTGGATGGTGTAAGCCTCTGTGCCCCAGCATTGCTGTCTGATGCCATCCCCCCCTCCCCCTGCCCTCCCCGCCCCCCCCGGATCCCTGCAGTTGGGCCGGTCCTGGCACCACTCCTGCCCCGTGACTCCCTTCTCAATCCGCCAGGTGGCGTCCGCCTACCCGCTGTGAGGCCTGCCCCGCTGCCCGACGGTCCAGCTGCATCCGTTGCCCCCCTATTCCTTCTGCCCCCCCCCCTCGGCTCGTTCAGAGCTGCTGGGGGTGTCAGTCCTGCAGCCCTCCTGGCTACCTGCTCTTCTTGCCTGGCTGCCCCTCTCCTGCTGGCATTCCTGCGACCCCTCGGCTCGTTCAGAGCTGCTGGGGGGGGGCACCAGCGCTGATGCTCCAGCCAATCCATCCCGGCTCCTGTCCCTGGACAATGGCGTGGGTGTAGCTTGCCTGCCGTCCCTTCCCCCCCCCCCCCCCGCTCGTCCCGAGCAGCCGGGGGTGCGATGTCCCGTCTGTCTCTGCCCAGTCTGTATGGGGATGCGGCGCTGGATGTGCCCGTGGCCCCCCTTCCTGCCTGGAGTCCCCGCTGTGAGGTCCGCCTCTGGCCCCCTGTCTGTTCTGTCTGCACCCTCTTGGCTGGGGGGGGGGAATGATCCCCCCTTGGGCTCCTGGTGACTCTGGATGTCCCTGCAATCTGCCCCGGAGAGTACCTTCTAGGCGGCTTTGAAATCCTGCCGCGTGACCTGGGCTCCATGGCATCCGTGCTCCGCTCCTCCACCGCTCGCACAGCGGTTCCCTCACTGCTTCCTCTGGCTTCCACATCCCCTCCGCTGTCCACAGGCCGGCTGCTGCTCCCGTCCAGTGCCTCAGCTACTTGGGATTGTAGCCAGTCCGGTCCCATCGCCGCTGCCGCCGCTCGCATGAGTGCCACGAGGTCGGCCGCCATCTTGGATGTACAAAAACGAGGAGCAGAGTAAAATTCCTGCCTCCTCGTGTCTTTCTTCCTCCTGACTGACCCCTTCCGGCCACGCCCCCTATTTGTAATGCCTCGCCCCCCCTGCCGCTATTGGCCGGCCTGCCTCGGCCACACCCCCCAGAATTACTCCCTGTGTGTGATAGACACACAGTCATGCCCGGCCCTCCTCTACCATTCCCATGCTGTGCATTTTCGATCCGGCCCTCTCTGGTCAATAATACAGGCCTTGTCCTTCCCCCAGATTGAAGTGTGAAAGGGAAAGTCGCAAACTGATCAGTTTATTTCTTCTTCACTTTTTCCTGTAGATCTATCAACATGCTTCTGGCACTGCAACACAACTGATTGGCTCCTTCTGCTGCTTCTTCCACTGCAAGCTCTGTACAGGCACTGTAAGAGGCTGATACTGAATCAGATTTAGGTACTTGCTTGAAATAAAGGGTTAGTTCACCTTTAATGACATTAAAATGCATTGCAGCCAGTGGTGTAACTAGAACCTCTAGGGCTCAGTGCAAGAAACCATGAAGGGCCCTTCCCTCTGAGCCCGGTGGCCGAATGCCAGGACCTGGTCGCAAGTGTGACCTTTCCGACTCTGCTCGTTCCGCCACTGGTGTCAGTAGTTTTTTTTTATTTTAATTTTATTTTTTTACCTTTTTCTTTTTTAGAATATTATTTTATGAATTAATTTTTTACAATTCTTTATAGGAGCCCCATTGGGGGGCTTTGGTGAGATATCAGGGGACTGAACAGACCTCTGATGTTCCACCTTTGAGACAGAGAAAGGAGATTAAGGACACGGCTCTCAATCTCCATCTCTGCACCTTCAGCTGCACAGAATGAATGGACAGCAATTGCTCTGTACAGAACCTCCCGTTCATTCATAAACCGAAGCATAGTAAACACAGTTTACTATATTTCAGTTATAAATAGACACAGTCAGTAATCAGTATGGATCACTGACTCTATTCATTCCGACAATGTAGGGGTCGGTAAACGTCACAATTACCAGCCCCTTCCCCACTCTCCATCCTGACACATCCCCCACAGCAGACAGCGGGAGATGGGGGGGGGAACCTGACAGAGCTGCGGTGGGTGAGGGGGAGGCCAGGAGACAGCACAGGGGGGCAGCAGAAAGAAGCTTGATAGGAGGAGCAGCGGGGGCGGCTGCATATAGAGGAAGATTTAGATAGATAGGGGGAACCACCGCTCCAGGATAGCCCTTCAGGGCAAATCCTCTTTCTCCCAATCATGAGTAAGCACTGATTCCAGTGCGAAACGCGTCAGGTTTGTACCCCTTTACCCTTTTGCTGTGGACCATTGGATGTGATGTGATTTAGATTTTTTATTAAACAACACAGAATTTTATCCTTTTTCCGGTGTGCGGCTGTCCAGAGTTCTTCTGCTGCTTCCTGCATATAGAGGAACCGATCTCTTAATTTTCCTCCTGCAGCAACTGAATGCCTGCTGGAGGGAGAGGAGGAGAAGTGGGTATTCAGCGGCTGCGGGAGAAAAATGAAGAGATCAGTTTCTCTATATGCAGCCACCCCAGCCACTCCTTCTATCCTGGTGTACAGAGGGGGCGCATAGGCCTGGGTTGAATCTGCAACCAGTGTGATCCCTGTAGGTATGCCCCTGGTTACAGCTTTGACTTTTCTTTACAGTGCACTGAAGTCACTTAAAGTGATTGTAAAGTCTTGTTTTTTTCTCTATAAAACTAACAAACATGTTATACTTACCTGCTCTGTGTAGTGATTTTGCACAGAGCAGCCCAGATCCTCCTCTTCGGTGCTCCTGGCTCCTTCCTCCTGTCGAATGCCCCCACAGCAAGCAGCTTGATATGGGGGCCCCCCGAACCAAGTCACAGCTCTGTGTGTCCATTTAGATACAGAGCTGCGGCCCAGCCCCGCCCCTCTCTCTCCTGATTGGCTAACTGACTTTCTGGGCTCTGGTAAGACTGTATACATCGAGAGAGAATTGCTCCAAATTGTCTGCCGTTAGAAAAGCTAGTAAAGGTTAGCTTTAAAGGATGAGTTCACCTTTCTGAACATGTTACACCCATATTTAGGGTGTAACATGTTTAGCATCTGTGTGCTCTCCCCCCAATCCCCCCTTCCCTGTGACAGGGGGCCGGACCGCTGTGACTATTCAAAATAAGCGCAGTCCTGTGAATCAATGAACTACAACTACCGTCAGCCTTTTTTTGATGAGTGCTCTACGCAGTTCATTGAGCTGCCCGTATTGGAGGTACAGGCAGACACCTAGACTGACAGTCTACAAGAGCCTGGCATTACACCCACGATCTGCTGATTGTGGGTGTAATGTTTTACAGGCTCCTAAAAAAAATAAACACATATTTTTTTACCTGCAAAAAAATGTGCATTTATTATCTCTTTTGTAAAGGTGAACTTATCTTTTAAAGCTAAGCTCAAGGCAGATAAAAAGACATACATTAATAGTAACTGTAGCTTAGACTGTAAACTTAAAGGCAAGCCATTCACTGTGTGCAGCTGTGTAACATGCAGAGTCCTTCTGTAAAACGTTCTGTCCCATGTTACTACACACCATTGCTCGAGGAATGGTGCATTTCGGAGGGACACTGCTGATCCGATGCCCTCTCCACCAGTCCAGCATAACTCTGCCACCTAATTCCCAGTGACAGAATGGAGTCCTGCGCCACCATGCATCCCTTTGAATACCTTCAGACCAGGCATGAAACAGTTAATTCAACTTTACTAAGCATTCAGCAGCACAGTTCAACAGCAAACGGTATATGAAGCAGAGTCCAGCCCAAACTAACTAATGCAGGCTGCCAAGGTTCATACCTTTCAGAGAAGCAAAGTCCATTCAGCAAACGTCCAGTATTGGTAGGTTCCTAGTCCAGGGGGAATATCAGCAGGGTTATCCAGATGGGGGCCATATGCTCCAGCAGGGCTACATATTGCAGCAGTCCTTCCTCTTAAATCCCATGTGGAAGAAGTGAGAGCTCCCCTAAGCCCTCCCCTTGTATTTTGTGGCTTATAACAGGGGGCAGGACCCAAAAAGCCTGGGAAAGAGTCTGAGACACAAGTAACCCTTTCCCATCCTGGGCAGCCTCTAACTCATTATATGCATTAATAACAATACAGTGCAGACAGGGCTAAAATAGTCACAGTCACCCCTCTCGGCACCTGCTTAAGTGTACATTAAACCAATGGTACATTAAACCATGAGTAGCAGTGGGTGTGACCACCTGTGCTCTAGTTCTGGGGCACCTCCCCTGCTTCCAGAGAGAAGATTCTGGAAGAAGGGCAGGGCCTGGAACTGAAGTGGCAGGCAGCTTGTGTGTGAGCCCTGACGAATCCCCAATTGGTATAGGCAGGGGGCGGGCCTCATATATAAGCTGAGGTGATATGCCACTGGGGGAAAGAAGTCAGCTGAGTGAAGTGAAGAATGGAATGCTTGGCAGCAGCAGGAGGCCATCCCCATCTGGGGGAGGGGGGGGTGTTGCGTCAATCGCAGGAGAAGGCCCGGGGAGAACTGTGAGGGAACATTGCCTCTACACGGTCATTGGCAATGTCTCTGTCACCACATGGTCGGTGGCAGGGAACTCCTGGAGCAGAGGGGCAGTTGAAGCTGTTGGATCACATGGTCCGGGCAAGTTCCTCATCAAGGACTCAGGGCAGTGGAAGGTCGGTGAGTGTTACCACAGTGGAGGGCTGGATGTGGCAGGAAGTCTGTGAGGGAACTCTGCTATTACACAGTCATTAGCAGAGTCTTCATCATACACACAGTGGATGATGGGGAGTCCTGGATCAGAGAAGAGACTGTGGGGATCTGTGTCAAGTCTGTGTGGCCTGAGTGCACATGATTTTCAAGTTGGGCTGGCTGGGAACAGTAGTCCATTACCTAAAGTCATGCTTTTAACCTACTAGGCCTCCAGGGAGAGGTTCTGCAGGCCTCAGGCCTAGTAGCAGCGAGCAACCAGAGCCTGTAAAGGGACTTATTCAGAGTGGGCACCTATTACCCAATATAAGATGTGACATACCTGATTTCAGTAACTACAAGTGTGTGCAGGAGGAAACCAGTGTGGGAAGAGGGAAGCAAGTTGTGCAGGAGGAGTAACAGTCTGCATGGAGACGCAGGAGGAGCAACAGTCTGCATGGAGATGCAGGAGGAGATTTACATTTAATGTCCATGCACATCTAATCTTCTGGCTCTAACATTGTGCTTCAATTATAAATATGATGGCAATGATTAATCCTATGGGCATCCCATATTCCAATCCCTAACCAAGTTGTACCCCCCAATAAAACAATAAAAACAAAACCAGCAAAAGACTGTTCATTGTCTCATTGGAAGTGATGTATGAAGTTTGGCAGTGGGGTGATTTGGTGGATTGTTACTAGCTGCAACACCATGGCTACATATTTTTACCACCATTAAACCATGGCGTACCACCATTTTTAAAAATGACCTGTACTTTTGAAGCTGCTTCTAAGATGGGCTCTTCTACCATGGGCAAAATGTATCCGACATGTAGCTATCTGCGGGCAGCAAGATGAAAATATCTCAATTTTTCAAGTGCAGTTTTGATCGCCAGAGGTTTGGAGACACCTATGTCATCAATTTTCTCACCTAGAGTACGTTAGCATAAGAAAAATGCGACTGGATGTAACAAAGGTTTTGCTCCTTGGTGTTGTGAAAAAACTGCCCCTACTGCAGTTTCCGATGCGTCAACGTTCAGAACATAGGGCAGGGTGCCTCAGTACAGGTGCATTAGTACAGGTGCAGAGCTAAACAATGCTTTTAGAGATTCGAAAGCAGACTGAGCCTCAGGGGTCCAGTAAAACTGGCTATTCTGCATGGTCAATTGTGTAATGGGGGAATGATTGCCGAAAGTCCCTTAATACATTTCCAGGAAAAATTTGTAAACCCCACAAAGTGTTGTACGTATGTCCTTCTTATCGGTGGATGCGGGCCCGTCCAAAATGGCAATGACCTTCTGGGGAGCTCCTGCTCTTTTTTGAGACGTGATTGCAGTTCGATTTATCACACTACAATCGTGGCAAAATTGCACCACGACTGGGGTGGCCATTAACAAGTAATGGTATCACATATGTGTCCTGTGTTATTCCGCAATTCTGGAATTGCAGGCAGAATCGTGGCGGTTCTGCCCACAATTCAAAATGCCTAGGTGTGAATGGAGCCTTAAGCGATATTAAACCCAAAACTAAAACTGTATTATATTGCAGATTACCAATTAGATGTTGTGGCTGCATCAGCTTTCTTTTCTTTGGCTTCTTTCCCTCTGTTTTCACCTGGCGATCTGGTAAGTAACACACCTCCAGTATTAGTGAGACACGACTCTGGAGGATTGAGAACAGAAGGCACTGCAGCATTTTCAGTTTGAGGGGAGGGTAGTGATACATGGATTAGCAGATCTAGAACCACTAACAAACTGAGGCCAAACTCCAGCTAAGACTTTATAAGCAGTTACATCAAACAGTTTTTTCCTTTTGGGATGAAGGTTTTGCATTAATAAATACAATCTGATCATTTTAATCACCCCTGCCAGTGTTAAGTGGCTTGTCTCATCCATATATAGTAAACTGATACATTCTGCTGGAGAGCTTGTGCTGTAAAAAAACAGCAGACTTGCTGGATAGATTACCAGATGAAAATAGAAGAAAGAAAGCCTAAAAAGGTAAACAAATGCAGCCATCACATCTTATGCCCTGTACACACGATCGGACATTCCGACAACAAAATCCCATGTTTTTTTTCCGACGGATGTTGGCTCAAACTTGTCTTGCATACTCACGGTCACACAAAGTTGGTCAGAAATTCCGAACCTCAAGAATCCGGTGACGTACAACACGTATGACAAGCCCAGAAAAATTAAGTTCAATAGCCAGTGCTGCTCTGCTGCTTGATTCTGAGCATGCGTGGCACTTTGTGCGTCGAAATTGTGTACACACGATCGAATTTGCGTGAAAGCATTTTGTTGTTGGAAAATTTGAGAACCGGATCTCAAATTTTGTGCGACAGAAATACCGATGTAAACTGTCCGATGGAGCCTACACACGGTCGGAATTTCCGAAAACAAGCTCCGATCGCACATTTTCCGTCGGAAAGTCCGACCGTTTGTACGGGGCATAAGAATTGGTAAGCTGCAATATAATAAATGTTTGCTGTTGGGTTTAATATGGCTGTAAATGCAATGGACTGCAGAACAAGTATTAAAGCGGAGCTCCGTCCTGGGGAAAATTTTTTTTTTTTTTTTTAAAAGTCAGCAGCTACAAATACTGCAGCTGCTGACTTTTAAAAATCTGACACTTACCTGTCCCAGGGTCCAGCGATGCGGGGGAACGGGGCCCCCCCCTCGTTCCACGAGCCGCTCGCGGCGCCGGCATTCCTAATGTGGAAACCCGGCTGGCGCCGTGCGCCGTGATTTGACGCTCAGTCATCTGGGACACGTGACAGGTCCCAGATGACTGTGCGGCGCCGAGGGGGAAGTGACGTTTAGCCCGGGCAATGAAGGTGGCAGACTACGAGGGACCCCATAGCAACAGGCATTTGGAGGTGAGTAAAAATTTTTTTTTTTTCCAATTTTTTTTTTTTTTTTATGATTTTTAAGCCCCTTTTTTTTTTTTGACTGCAACCCCACTTTAACTAATGGCATTCACAAAGAAGCAGGCCCATTTCTACACTCCAGCAGAGCTGGGGTTAACGAATCAGGTATTTACCATACTATTGGACATTTGCTGGCACTCTGCTGATATTCGTGTCACTAATCCACCCTGTGCCACAGAGGGGGCATTGTCTAAATCATGCAGAGCTGACTGATTGCAGAACGCAGATGACATAACCAAGGACATTTCCCACAATCCTTTCCACTACACCAGGCTTTGGCCTTCATCTCGCAAGACTTTGAAGATAGCGACAGCGGTGACAGTCTGACGAGCTGGGTGCTCCACCCAGAATCTGACAAGCTGGGCACTCCATTCTGATAAGATGGCAGCTGAGTATGGCTTGGTGTGCCACCTGTCTGGGTGAGCAAACTCAAAGCTCCAACATCCCATTTGCACCCAAATCCCCCCATCCCACTCTATTATGTATGTATGAATGAATGAATGAATGAATAACTTGTATAGCGCTACAATGCGAACTGAATCGCCTCAAGGCGCTGTATTGACATTTGGTTGTCGAGCTTCTAGAAGAGGTGGGTCTTGAGTTTCTTCCTGAAGGCCTGATGGTTTTCTTCCATGCGAATGTCGGTTGGTAGAGCGTTCCATAGCCGTGGACCTTGGACAGCGAATCTCCGTTCCCCCTTTGATTTGTAGCGGGATTTGGGAATGAGGAGGAGATTTTGATTAGCCGATCGAAGACTGCGATTCGGTATGTAGTGTTTTATTTTCTCGCGAAGGTATTGCGGGGCGTTTCCATGTGCGCATTTGTGGGTGAGGCAGAGGGTCTTGAATGCGACCCGACTCCTTACATTTAGCCAATGTAGGTTCCTCAGGGAAGGGGAGATGGATTCCCAGGGTTTTTTTCCTGTTATCAGCCTTGCCGCTGTGTTTTGGATAAGTTGTAAGCGCGCAAGTTGATATTGGGGTAACCCTATGTAGAGGGAGTTAGCATAGTCGAGTCGAGAATTGATGATCGTTCCAACTACCACTGCTTTGTCCTCTTTTGGAATGAAGGGGAGGAGTCTGCGTAGCAGGCGGAGCAGATGGTGAGAACCACTGACCACTGCTCCTATTTGGGCATCCATTGACATTTCTGAGTCAAAAATGACTCCGAGACTCTTAGCCTTGGTCCTTGGGGCGATGGTCTGTCCAAAGATGGTAGGAGGTGTCCAAGGGATCTTGGTTCGGGGGTTATGATTTGCATGTAGGATAAGAAGTTCTGTTTTTGATTCATTAAGTTTGAGGGAGCTAGTAGTCATCCAGTCGTCTATCATAGTGAGGCATTTTCCTAATTGCTGATGATGGTCTTTTTGTCCGGTGATACGAAAATATAATTGAGTGTCGTCGGCGTATGAGTGGAAGCAGAGGTCTGATCTTCTGATGATTTTGAGGAGTGGGCGAATGTATATATTGAAGAGGACTGGCGACAAGGGTGATCCTTGAGGGACTCCACAGGAGATTGCCCGGGTTTCAGAGGTGAAACCTCCTAGTTTCACTGTCTGAGAGCGATTTCCTAGGAAGGATGCGAACCATTGCAGATCTGAGCCAGTGACTCCTGCTACTTCTGTGAGGCGGATGAGTAGAGTATTGTGGTCCACAGTATCAAACGCTGCACTGAGATCCAATAGTACCAGGAGACATGAATCTCCGTCATCCGCTGCTTCGAGGGCATCGTCCCATATCTTCAGGAGTGCGGTTTCTGTCCCATGGCCTGGGCGGAATCCTGATTGTAACGGGTCCAGGAGTGTGTGTGTGTCCAGGTGGCATTGTATCTGTTGTACTACCGCTTTCTCCATAATCTTGGAGATGTTGTTCAAGCTTGTAATTGGTCTGCGATGGTTGGGGTCCCGTGGGTCGAGGTTGGGTTTCTTTAGCAGGGGTTTGATGATGCCTTGTTTGAGGGCGCCTGGAACAATCCCTTCTTTGAACGATTGATTTATGAGGTGCGTTATGGTGGGAGCCAGGATGTCGGAGCATTCTTTCAGGAGTTTTGTGGGGATGATGTCAATGGAGGATGTGCTGTCTCTGAGATTTTTGATGATGTTTTTAGTAGTATCCGTGGTAATTGGGATCAGAGAAAACTTTGGTGGTTGTGGGATGTTTGTGTCGATATCGACTTTTTGCTCTGACTGCCTGCCGTCGGATGTCTTTTTCTGACCAATTGTTTTCCTGATGTTGTCGATTTTATTGATGAAAAAATCTGATAATTCATTGCAGAAATCTTGGGTTTCATTAGCGGGGGGCTCTAAGCATGCCGGGTTCATCGACTGAGCGACTATTTTAAAAAGTTCCCGGGGGCGATTTAAGGCCGCTGAGATGGTATTTGAGAAATGGTCTTTTTTTGCTTTGAAGATTGCCTTCTGATAATTGTATGGAAATAAATCACCTATAAAACCAATCCCACATTGAGTGTCCACCCTCTTACATGCTCGTGCTGCTGCTTCTCACACCCTACATACAACTATATTGTATCTTTATTTCTTTTTTGCAAATTCTTTATATATGCAAAGTTTACATTTAGCATCAATGCAAAGCATAAATCTGTATCATGCCATACAATTTTGGCAGTTGTACAGGATGAGTATTCTATGAATAAATTTAAATATGACAAGCAAAACATGCCAGACTGTGATTACTTTATTTACTGGAACATCGTACTTTGATCAATTTATCTCACCAAGAAGTCTGAGAGGGATGGCAGATGTGTATACAAGAGTACAAGAACTCAGAAGTGTGTTTTTATAAATTGAGAATAGGGTATTTAAAGTGTTACTAAACCCACAACAGTAAAATCAGTCTCTATATGCAGTAAAGTATGCTTGTTATACCCACTGTGGAACTTAAGGGGTTAATCCAATGCAATGTGTAAAAAGGTTGTTTGATCCTGTATGCACACTTTCTCCTCTTCTTCTACTGACTCCAAAACTGGTCCAATAAGACAGAACCTTTGGAGTCAGGCTGCACATGCTCAGTTTGGTGTGTATTGCTAGAGGGTTTTTGTTTCTTGGGAGAGTGCATGTGATCAGCACAGGGACAATCAGCACTGTCCACACAGGGTCAGAGGTCCTGGCTCCTGATAGGACAGCTCAGTGCAGTATGAAAACTCCTCCTACAAGATTTAACCAGGAACTGACAGAAGTCACAAGACTGCTATATACTGCTGATAAGAAAAGGTATTTAGCAGTTTATATTTACTAAAACAAATGCATTTCCATGTTCTTTGTACTGTGGGAGAGCAGATATAGTGAATGCAGGGTCCTGGTATAGTAGCACTTTAAGGAAAGAGAATGCCAGTTTAGGCACAAAATAGGCATTTAAGAGAGATAAAGGTAAACGTGTAAAGGAGAGGGTGAAATGTAGACAAGGGATTTAAAGAGCAGCCAAGCATCAAGGCCTTTCCTTCATCTGAGAAAGTGAAGTCATTCCAGTAGAACATATACCGTATATACTCGAGTATAGGCCGTCCCGAGTATAAGCCGAGGCCCCTGATTTACCACAAAAAAAATGGGAAAAGTTAATGACCCGTGTATAAGCCGAGGGGGGGAAATGGAGCAGCTACTGTAAGTGGAAAAGTGTGTCACCAAATGCCCATCTACATGTCCCCTGTGTCCTATACAACCCCCCCGTGTCCCCAGTGCAGCCTACCTGTGCCGATCGATCCGGTGTCCCGCTGTCCTGTGTCCCTCGGGGGCCGCTGTCCGTTGTCCCACGGGGGCCGCTGCCCGGTATCCGGTGTGCGGTGTGCGGTGTCCGGTGTGCGGTGTCCCTCGGTTGTCCTGCCGATCAGCGTACACGCTGAGGCGCGAGGCGCCATTGCAGGTTTGAAAGCCGCGCCTCCTCCTCGTCCGTGATAGGAGGAACACTCGGTTTTCCCAGCAGTCATGTGCAGTGTTCCGCCTATCACGGATATTCTCTCATCCTCGTCCATGAGATGAGAATGAGAGAACATCCGTGATAGGCGGAACACTGCGCTGCTGGGAAAATTAGTGTCCGCCTATCACGGACAGGCGGGAGGAGGCGGCGCGGCTTTTGAACAGTGCCGTCTGTCTACATGACAAGCTGTTCATGTAGGCAGACCGCACTGACTCGAGTATAAGCCGAGAAGGGGACTTTCAGCCCTAAAAAAGGGCTGAAAATCTCGGCTTATACTCGAGTATATACGGTAATAGTATATTTCATGTTCAAACTTGCTCATCCATGTCCTTATGGACATTGCTTTGTGCACTGGTCCAAATCATTTGGTGGAGGGGGGGATTATGGTGTGGGGTTGTTTTTCAGGGGTTGGGCTTGGCCCCTTAGTTCAAGGGAAGGGAACTATTTAGGTGTCAGCATACCAGGGCGTTTTGGACAATTTCATGCTCCCAACTTTGTGGGAACAGTTTGGGGATGGCTTCTTCCTGTTCCACTACGCACCAGTGCACAATGCAAGGTCCATAAAGACATGGATGAGAGAGTTTGGGCTGGAGGAACATGACTGGCCTCAACCTGATAGAACACCTTTGGGATGAATTAGAGCGGAGACTGTGAGCCAGGCCTTCTTGTCTACATCAGTGCCTGACCTCACAAATGCGCTTCTGAAAGACGCATTTTGGTCAGACATTCCCATAGATAGACACACTCCTAAACCTTGTGGACAGCCTTCCCAGAAGAGTTGAAGCTGCTATAGCTGGAAATTGTGGGTCAACTCAATATTGAACCCTACAAACTAAGACTGGAATGCCATTAAAGATCATGTGCGTGTAAAGGCAGGTGTCCCAATACTTTTGGCAATATAGTGTATATTGTGACAAGTTGGGGAATTTGTCACAGTGAGTTCAATCCATGTCAGAAGTACGTTTCTGGGCTTTTTCTGCCCACTTTTATTTAAAACAAAGCAAAAAGATCACACTTGAACAGTTTCCCATGCAGGGGGTTCTCACCATCAATGCAACAAAACATAGAATTTAGAATCGTGGCTCTCATTGCAGCTTAACTGCTCAGGCCCCATACCTTGGACCTCCAGGCTGTCAAACACACAGCCCCAGTGCTCATGCACAAAACACTGTACCTTTGTCCGCCTGACTGTTCCTCCTGCAGCTCCCAGCTGCTACATCCTCAAAGGCTCAGGCCTTTGTCTGTCCTGACCTGGACAGTATAGTGCATGCTAGCACCTCACAGCTCCCTTGACAGAACATACAGGAGAGAGAGGGCCACTGATCTATAACCTTTCACACTTGTGCAACCTGAAAGCCCCATGACTTTGAAGCAATGACTGTGGAATCTTGAGGTCTATGGACCTCAATTCACATCAAAGTCGGACCAAAGTAGTGCAGGGACTACAGTGAAGTTGTTGCGACTTGAAGTCGCACAGATATGAATGGTACTGGAAATCATGGGTTATGACTTGTCATGCGACTTTGCAGTCCTAAGTCGTAGGACAAGTCACACAAGTGTGAAACGGGCCTAACATAAACCCAGCACACACCTGCATCATTAGTGTGCCTGATTCCTGAAAAACCTGGCTTAGACCACCACATTAAACAGTGGCATGGGCTCGACCTGCCACATAATATGTGTATATATATATATATTTATTTATTTATTTATTTATATAACTATATAACTATAAAACGACCCTAAACATACATCCAGAGCTACAATGGAATGATTTAGATCAAAGCATATTCATGTTAGAATGGCTCAGTCAATGTCCAGACCTAAATCCAATTGAGAATCTGTGGCAAGACTTGAAAATTGCTGTTCACAGATGCACTCCATCCAATCTTTCAGAGCTTGAGCTATTTTGCAAAGAAGAATGGGCAAAAATGGCACTGTCTGGATGTGCAAAGCTGGTAGAGACATCCCAAAAAGACTTGCAGCTGTAATTGCAGTGAAATTTGGTTCTACAATGCATAGACTCCAGGGGGCTGAATACAAATGCACGCCACACTTTTCACATATTTATTTGTAAAAATATTGGAAAACCATTTATCATTTTCTTTCCACTTCACAATTATCTGCTGCTTTGTGTTGATCCATCACATAAATACCACAAAAAAATACATTTACATTTTTGGTTGTTACATGACAAAGTGTGGAAAATTTCAAGGGGTATGAATACTGTTTCAAGGCACTGTGCATATATATATATATATATATATATATATATATATATATATACATTTTTGTTAACGTTAGTCCCTGCCTCCTGTTCCTCTGCAGTACAAATTGACTTCAGGGCTGCTAATAAACAGTCAGAATAAGGCCCCTGGAAGACGTCATCTGTGACGAAACGCGTAGGGAGGAGCGGCGTGCTGACGTCATCACATTACCGCGCTAGACCCGGAAGCAACGGGCAGCAATACAAGAGCCGGCCGGCTTTATTTCATACACGCCTTATATATCTACCATTTTGTAAGTGCGATTCTTTTTTAGTCTATTAAAACTGTTTTTAAGTGATACACTATGAGTTCTCTCCATTTTTATCCTTGCATGATGCCTGATTGGGGATACTGAGAGAGTCTGTTTTAGCGATCTGTGGATACCATTATACCTGCTCCAGAGACCCGTGGCTGGGAGAATAGGCCAAAAGCTTTCAGGATCTCTGTAACAGGAGATCTTGTCATCTGGTAAGGGACAGTGTTTTTGGTGGTGGAGGTCCTTCCTGATTGACCACTTTTTTCTGCGGGTGCAATACGTGTGCTGTCACCAACGAGACTTCTGTGTTTGCATGGACACTTTTATAATTTTCTTGTTTATATGGACATTTATGATTATGCAATTGTTTTGTCACTGTTACACTTTTGTATGACTCACTTGCACACCTAAATGTATATTAATTTCAATACTTTAATACTTTTTGGGTGCTCATATATATGGTTACACCTTCAACGAATCTAATTAATTTCTGTTTGGTGGGCTTATTTATTTAATTTTTCACTGTTAGCAGCGCATTCATCTGGTTTTATTTGTAGTTTTTATGTGGGTATCTCACATTTAGGATTTGCAGCAGCACTCTTTAATTATATTTTAGCAATTTTCTAAGGACAGCGCAGTATTTTTCCTAACTTGAATATTATTTCATCCTGCAAATTCACATAAAAAGACAGTGGCAGGCAGATGCCTGCATGGTCACTTACCTCAAGGAAGGGTGCTAGTGATTGACTAGTGGTTTTCTATCCTGTCTGGGAGCTGTCAGCAGTGGGTATCTGTCTGGCACCCTAGATATGAGCTCATATCCCAATCCAACAGACAGCCTCCTGTAATGCCACTCATGTATCGCCCCCTCTTATCCATCAGCTTATAGAATGGGGATACTAAATAGAAGGAAAGGTTTCAGATACTTGCATGTTCTGAACTGAAATATGATTCAATAGATTATAAATGCACACAGTATCTAATCGAAGTAAGAGCTGTATAGACAATAATACATATATTTCTTTGGCTCTGATACCTGAGCTGATGTGGCGCCCTTTATTAGTTGCCCTTGGCAGTCCTAGTCTGGAGCGAGGACGGACTGGTACGCAGGCCAGTACAAATCATTCAGAGAGCTGCCATGGTGCCCCTCTTCTCAGGTATAATCCTCTGGACAGGCCATTGTCTGTTGCTCAATGCCCCACTGTGCTCCTATGGCAGCTTGCCACCAGGCCCTCGCAGACGGTTCGGGCACCTACTCACTTATGGGATCGTATTCCAGTGCTGAAAGATCAAAGGCTCTGGATGCCAGAGACTGCACCGCCTGTGCCGACACCAGCCTTTCATCGTCCAGCTGAGGTTTCATATCTCTTGTCCTCAAATGCAGAGTTTTATTGTATCCACCCTCAGTGTAATGCAGCACCTACAAAGTTTATCACTGTGATTTAGAGGAAACCTAGGTCTAAAATAGGCCTAATGAAAAAAAACTGGAAATTGTTTTAAAATGAGGTGGTTGTAAAAACCATATACAGTGCCTTGAAAAAAGTATTCATACCCCTTGAAATATTCCACATTTTGTCATGTTGCAACCAAAAACGTAAATGTATTTTATTGGAATTTTATGTGATAGACCAACACAAAGTGGCACATAATTGTAAAGTGTAAGGAAAATGATAATGGTTTTCAAAAGTTTTTACAAATAAATAGCTGAAAAGTGTGGCGTGCATTTGTATTTAGCCCCCTATACTCTGATAACCCCTACCTAAAATCTAGTGGAACCAATTGTCTTCAGAAGTCACCTAATTAGTAAATAGAATCCACCTGTTTGTAATTTAATCTCAGTATAATTACAGCTGTTCTGTGAAGCCCTCAGAGGTTTGTTAGAGAACCTAAGTGAACAAACAGCATCATGAAGGCCAAGGAACACACCAGACAGGTCAGGGATAAAGTTGTGGAGAAGTTTAAAGTAGGGTTAGGTTAAAAAAAAAAATTATCCCAAGCTTTGAACATCTCACGGAGCACTGTTTAAAAATGTAAAGAGTATGGCACAACTGCAAACCTACCAAGACATGGCCGCCCACCTAAACTGATGGGCCGGGCAAGAAAAGTATTAATCAGAGAAGCAGCCAAGAGGTCCATGGTAACTCTGGAGGAGCTGCAGAGATCCACAGCTCTGGTGGGAGAATCTGTCCACAGGACAACTATTAAGGCCTTTACACAGGATACAAAAATCGGATGGAAAATTCATACAACAAGCTGTCTGCCAATTTTCGGATCATTAGTACGTGGGCTTTCGACAGTCGAATTTGCTTTTTCATCAGACAAAAGCTGGATGTGCAAACTATAACATTTTTGCTAGATGTGAACTCAATGTCAGATTTTCATTTCATTTGTACAGTTTTTATACAAAAAAAAAAAAAAAAAATCGCAAGAGCAAGAATACGCATGCTCAGAAACGAAAGAATATATACAAAACTATAAAACACATTATGTCACTTCTGATGTTGTATTCTGTCGTACGAAAATTTTCGTATTGTGAGTAACCTCTTCACTTTCGACATGAGGCTAGCATGCCACAAAAAACAGACGTTCGGTCATCCGAAAATCTAAGCGTGTGTACGAGGCTTTAGTTGTGCACTCCACAAATCTGGCCTTCATGGAAGAGTGGCAAGAAGAAAGCCATTGTTGAAAGAAAGCCATAAGACGTCTTGTTTGCAGTTTGCGCCTGTAACACAGCGCAATTCCCCATTTACTATTATCTTGCCGGCGCACGGGAGGCGGTAATCAGTGCGCCGCTATAGACATGGTGCACACATTATTCAACTCAGAATTAAAAGAAGGTTGAAGTGCCAATATTATGGGGTGATGTGGGGTGATGTGAGGAAGTATAGTTATAACTGTGCAAGTAGCAAATATGCCCAAAATAGAATGAGAAAGTGACTTTCTTTGAACAAGCCTGCTGCGCCTGCAAGTACACTTAGAACTGCGTCAATTTTTGCACTGTGCATGTGCAAGCGGCATTTACGCATGTTTTGGTTCACTGCGCCGGCAAAATCTTAGTAAATGTCAAGCCATGTAAATGCATTTGCATAAGTTGAACGGGCGCACCTCTCAACTTGCCTTTTTTTTTTACGCTGGTTCACTTCTATGTTAAAAAAAAAGGCGTGGGGGTCCCCCTCAAAATCCATACCAGGCCCTTCAGGAAAAGAGGGGGGACGAGAGAGCAGCCCCCTCCCCTCCTGAACCGTACCAGGTCACATGTCCTCAACATTGGGAGGGTGCTTTGGGGTCCCCCCCAAAGCACCTTGTCTCCATGTTGATGAGGACAAGGGCCTCATCCCCACAACCCTGGGTGGTGGTTGTGGGGGGTCTGCGGGCGGGGGGGCTTATCGGAATCTGAAAGCCCCCTTTAACAAGGGGACCCCCAGATCCCGGCCTCCCCCCCCCTGTGTGAAATGGTAAGGGGGTAGTACCCCTACCATTTCACCAAAAAAGTGACAAAAGTGTTAAAAATGACAAGAGACAGTTTTTGACAATTCCTTTATTAAAGTCTTCTTCTTTCCATCTTTTTCCTTCTTCTTTCCTTCATCCTTCGGTTTCTTCCTCCGTCTTCTTCTTCCTCCGATCCTCTGCTTCTTGCTCCGGTGTTCTCGTCCAGCATCTTCCTCCACGGCGTCTCTACTTCCTCGATTTGTTCTCGGGCCGCTCCACGCAGTGTGACACTTCTCCTCTTCTGACACTTATATAATGGAACCGTGCGTCAGAGGGGGGCGGGGTCACCGTCACTCTCTCGTCCCCCTCTCTTTTCCTGCGGCCTGCCAGGTTGCGTGCTCAGATAAGTGTCTGGTATGGATTTTGAGGGCCTGGTATGGATTTTGAGAGGATCCCCATGCCATTTTCTTTTTTTTGGTGCGGGGTTCCCCTTAATATCCATACCAGACATGAAGGGCCTGGTATGCTCTTGCCCATGCTGTTTTTTTTTTTTTTATTAAAGTCGCTTAGCCTGGGGGCGACTTAAAGTTGTGATGTAAGTCGCCCCAAGTCGTGTTGTAAGTCGCCCCAAGTCATGTTGTAAGTCGCCCCAAGTCACACTGGAAGTGGTGTTGCCCCTGTGTGAATGGACTGTTAATGATATGGCGTGCGTTATTATCAATGGCATATTATTATCGCGTGCGCCGGCATATTATGTGTTGCGCTTATGCGTGCGCCGGTTCACATGCACAATTAATAATTTACCTGGCGCACCAATTAAGGTATGAACCGGCGCAGCGCATTCATCTTAGTAAATTACCCCCTATGCGTGGCGGAAAACTAACACTGCCCATAACCCTGAACACACCATTTCCATCCTTAACATAGTGGTGGCAGCATCATGTTGTGGGGATGCTTTTCTTCAGCAGGGACAGGGAAGCCAAATACAAGGCAATCTTATGCCGCATACACACACCCGGACTTTCCAGCAGAAAAGGTCAAACTGAAGCTCGGAAACAATTCAACGCATGCTCGGAAGCATTGAACTTAATTTTCTCGGCTCGTCGTAGTGTTGTATGTCACCACATTCTTGACGGTCGAAAGTTCAGTGAACTTTTGTGTGACCGTGTGTATGCAAGCTAAGCTTGAGCGGAATTCCATCTGAAAAAACATCCAAGATTTTTCCGACGGAAAATCTGCTCATGTGGATGTGGCATAAGAAGATTGCCAAGACCCTGAAACGGAGCTGCAGCACAGTGGCCAAGACCATACAGCATTTTAACAGGACAGGTTCCAATCAGAACAGGCCTCGCCATGGTCAACCAAAGAAGTTGAGTGCACCTGCTCAGTGTCATATCCAGAGGTTGTCTTTGGGAAATAGATGTATGAGTGCTGCCAGCAAAGCTGCAGACGTTGAAGGGGTGGGGGGTCAGCCTGTCAGTGCTCAGACCATACGCTGCACGCTGCATCAAAGTGATCTGCATGGCTGTCGTCCCAGATAAAAGCCTCTTCTAAAGATGATGCACAAGAAAGTCTGCAAATAGTTTGGCTGAAGGCAAGCAGACTAAGGACATGGATTAGTGGAACCATGTCCTGTGGTCTGATGAGACCAAGATAAACTTATTTGGTTCAGATCATGTCAAGCGTGTGTGGTGGCAACCAGGTGAGTACAAAGCACAAGTGTGTCTAGCATGGTGTGGCAGTCAAGCATGGTGGTGGGAGTTTCATGGTCTGGGGCTGCATGAATGCCAACATGTACCGTGACATACTGAAGCAGAGCATGATCCCCTTTCTTCGGAGACTGGTCCGCAGGGCAGTATTCCAACACAATGACCCCAAACACACCTCCAAGAGGACCACTGCCTTGCTAAAGAAGCTGAGGGTAAAGTTTATAGACTGGCCAAGCAGGTCTCCAGACCTAAACCCTATTGAGCATCTGTGGGGCATCCTCAAACGGAAGGTGGAGGTGCGCAAGGTCTCTAACATCCACCAGCTCCGTGATGTTGTCATGGAGGAGTGCAAGAGGACTCCAGTGGCAACCTGTGAAGCTCTGGTGAACTCCATGCCCAAGAGGGTTCAGGCAGTTCTGTAAAATAATGGTGGCCACACAAAATATTGACACTTTGGGCCCAATTTGGACATTTTCACTTAGGGGTGTACTCATTTTTGTTGCCAGTGGTTTAGACATTAATGGCTGTGTGTTGAGTTATTTTGAGGGGACAGAAAATGTACACTGTTATAAAAGCTGTACACTCACTACTTTACATTGTAGCAAAGTGTCATTTTTTCAGTGTTGTCACATGAAAAGATAGAATAAAATATTTACAAAAATGTGAGGGGTGTACTCACTTTTGTGAGATACTGTAAGTCGTTGATTACTGCCAATACATTATAGCATTTATAGCTCAGTAAATTTAATTATACTGTATATACCATTGTTTGTGTAGACGCTATAACTTTCACACAAACCAATTATTTTTATTTTTACTAAAGACATGTAGCAGAACACATTGTGGGCTCAACTTATGAAGAAATTTGATTTTCTGAATCTGAAATCTGAATCTGAATCTGAAAAAAACCTATCAATAGCACATTCAGGAGAGAATCTTTTGAGCAGAAAAAAATGTTTGATGCGTCTATATACGTGCTAGGCACATTTAGGGGCGTTTGAGCATTAATGCATTTCAATGGCCAGAATAAATGAATATTCTGACCAATGGAATCCATTAACGCTCAAACAGTTGATGAGCCTGTTTGCAGTACGGGTTTGGGTGTGCTTTTTAACCAGTTAACAACCGGCCCATAGCCGAAAAACGGCTACAGGGCGGTTGCTTAACTCTGGGAGGCCGTTAATTAACGGCCTCACAGAATTCTGCTCTTGCGCGCCCCCTGGTGCGCGCACTCGAGAGCATCCATGATCGCCGGGTCCAGAGGACCCGGCGGATCATGGATCACGGTAAACGGCCGCTCATCGCGGCCGTTTACCACGTGATCGCTCCGTCAAATGACGGAGTGATCACATGTAAGCAAACCGGCGTCATTTGATGACGCCGGTTCCTCTCTCCTCCTCTCTCAGTACCGATCGGTACAGTATGAGAGGAGAGGGGGAGGGATCGGTGGCAGCAGTGCTGTGGGCGGGATCTGTAGTGCCCACAGCCTGCTCTGCCACCACCGATCCATCCATGCTCAGCCATCCCTCCATACCCTGCAATACCCAGCAATAGCCTGCAGTGTATTGCTGGGTATTGCAGGGTATGGAGGGATGGCTGAGCATGGATGGATGGATTCTCTGATATCCCCCCCAATACTGTGCCATACCCCCCTATACTGTGCCATACCCCCCAATACTCTGCCATACCCCGCAATACTCTGCCACACCCCGCAATACTCTGCCATACCCCGCAATACTCTGCCATACCCCGCAATACTCTGCCATACCCCGCAATACCCTGCCATACCCCGCAATACCCTGCGATACCCCGCGATACTCTGCCATACCCTGCGATGCCCTGCCATACCCTGCGATGCTCTGCCATACCCTGCGATACTCTGCCATACCCTGCGATACTCTGCCATACCCTGCGATACCCTGCAATACCCTGCGATACTCTGCGATGCTCTGCGATACCCGGCGATACTCTACCATACCCTGCGATACTCTGCAATACCCGGCGATACTCTGCGATACTCTGCAATACCCGGCGATACTCTGCAATACCCTGCGATACTCTGCAATACCCAACAATACCCTGCGATACTCGCTACGATCAAAGCCAGGATCGTTTTTTTTTTTTTTATTTCAGGCTTTCCAGCCTAGAGGTGAGATGTGGGGTCTTATTGACCCCATATCTCACTGTAAAGAGGACCTGTAATGCCATATTCCTATTACAAGGGATGTTTACATTCCTTGTAATAGGAATAAAAGTGATCAAAAAATTTTTTGGGGGGAAAAAAAGGGTCAAACTAAAATAAATAAAGTAAAATGAACAATAAAATATATATATATTTTTTTAAAGCGTCCCTGTCCCTGTGTGCTCGCACGCAGAAGCGAACGCATACGTAAGTCCCGCCCACATATGAAAACGGTGTTCAAACCACACATGTGAGGTATCGCTGCGAACGTTAGAGCGAGAACAATAATTTTGGTCCTAGACCTCCTCTGTAACTCAAAACATGTAACCAGTAAACAAAAGTAAAGCCTATGGGGATTTTTAAGTAGCGAAGTTTGGCGCCATTTCACGAGTGTGTGCAATTTTGAAGCGTGACATGTTGGGTATCTATTTACTCGGCGTAACTTCATCTTTCACATTATGCAAAAACATTGGGCTACATTTACAGTTTTGTTTTTTGTAAAGCACAAAACATTTTTTTTCCAAATAAAACACGTTCGAAAAATTGCTGCGCAAGTACCGTGCTAGATAAAAAGTTGCAACGACCGCCATTGTATTCTCTAGGGTCTTTGCTAAAAAAAACATATATAATATTTTGGGGTTCTATGTAATTTTCTAGCAAATAAATGATGATTTTTACATGTAGGAGAGAAATGTCAGAATTGACCCGGGTGCTCCAGAACACCTGATGGTGCTCCCTGCATGTTGGGCCTCTGTATGTGGCCACGCTGTGTAAAAGTCTCACACATGTGGTATCGCCGTACTCAGGAGTAATAGCAAAATGTGTTTTGGGGTGTAATTTGTGGTATGCATATGCTGTGTGTGAGAAATAACCTGCTAATATGACAATTTTGTGAAAAAAAAAAAAATTAAAAAAAAATCTTGATATTGCAAAGAATTGTGGGAAAAAAATGACAACTTCAAAAAACTCACCATGCCTCTTTCCAAATACCTTGGAATGTCTTCTTTCCAAAAAGGGGTCATTTGGGGGGTATTTGTACTTTTATGGCATGTTAGGGTCTCAAGAAATGAGATAGGCCGTCAGTACTTCAGGTGTGATCAATTTTCAGATATTGGCACCATAGCTTGTGGACTCTATAACTTTCACAAAGACCAAATAATATAACCCAATTTGTACTTATTTTTACCAAAGATATGTAGCAGTATAAATTTTGGCCAAAATTTATCAATAAAAATTACAAATTTGCTAAATTTTATAACAAAAACGAAGAAAAATTCATTTTTTTACAGAATTTTCAGTCATTTTTCTTTTATAGCGCAAAAAATAAAAAACCCAGAGGTGATTAAATACCACCAAAAGAAATCTCTATTTGTGTGAAAAAAAGGACAAAAATTTCATATGGGTACAGTGTTGTATGAATGAGTAATTGTCATTCAAAGTGTGAGAGCACCGAAAGCTGAAAATTGGTCTGGTTATTAAGGGTGTTTAAGTGCCCAGTGGTCAAGTGGTTAAGCAGCTTTTCTCCTGCCAGGAGTTCTGGTATTCAGAGGAGAAAAGCAAATGCCCTGTGTACATGAGACCTCAAAAAGAGAAATGAATGGAGCCGCCACATCTAATGCCGCGTACACACGAGCGGAATTTCCGTCGGAAAAAAATCTTTGATGTTTTTCCGACGGAATTCCGCTCAAGCTTGGCTTGCATACACACGGTCACACAAAAGTTCACTGAACTTTCGACCGTCAAGAACGCAGTGACACTACGACGAGCCGAGAAAATTAAGTTCAATGCTTCCGCGCATGCGTCGAATTGTTTCCGAGCATGCGTAGAAATTTTGCGAGTCGGAATTGGTACAAACGATCAGAAACTTTTTCTTACCGAAAAATAGAGAACCTGCTCTCAATCTTTTGCAGGCGGGAATTCGGCCAGCGACGGTCTGATGGAGCATACACGCGGTCGCATTTTCCGACCAAAAGCTCTAATCTGTCTTTTGCTGGCCGAATTTCCGATCGTGTGTACGTGGCATTGGAAGTGGTAAGCTGCAATATAATAAATGTTTTCTTTTGGGATTATTATAGCTTTATAAAGAATAATAATAATAAAAAATGTACATAAACTAAACATAAATAAGTATTCAAACTCAAACAATGGATTATAGGATTCAGAGTATGGGTGGAATATTACAAGCGTGGGCACCATAAGTAATAGAGGGTCCTAATTTGATTGCCATCAATGCAGCAGAAAGGAGGGCACCAATATGAGGCCAGAGCTCTGATTGCAGTGAGGTCAGCGAAAGATGTAATATGGCAAGTAGGTTGGTGAGATCTCACCATTGGATTTAAAGGTATAATCATGCATATGTGTAAATGTATGCATATACTGTACATAGGCATACAAGTAAAGAGCATGGGTGATTCCAGTGCATTATAGGAGAAAAGCTATTTTCTTTGTTCAGATTAGATCAGCTCTGACATCCTGAGGAGGAGGGGACGCACACGGTGGTTACAAAATTCATCCAGCCACTTGTGTGAAAGCAGAAAGACCACTTGCTACAAGGTTGCCACTAATGAAAGATTATTTCTTAGCAACTATATCTTTCCATGGGAAGCACATTCACACAGTGATTAAAAAATTGCCATTTTGTCAACAGATAAAGGGAGTCCGTTGAATCATTGGATTCACATGACATCATCCAAGGCAGCCATTTGTTTTTAAGCCGGGTTGCGAGTTTATGTGCATTTTAATGTACCCTGCACTACTTTGTTGGGCTCTGTCAGGATAAGAAATATTGAGTATAGTTGAGGTTGTCTATAGAAGGGGATATGTACTATGAAATGGAAACCTACTAAAATGCATATCACTGTACATGCACTGTACATGCACTGCTGTTGCCACCATTGGTGCATAGAACATGCGTCAATGCACATTAATGCAACACACAGAGGGGTACTAGCATCATCACAAAAAATAGTAAAGCTGTGTACATGCATTGACTCACTTCCCAAAACATACATTAAATCAAACAGTGTTTTGGGGAACTCAAGGGTAGAGGGGGCACCACATCCTAAAATAATATCAAGAACTATTCATTTTTTATATAGTAATGGCCTTTTGAGGTGCCCCAAAGAGATCACAACATACAAAGTGCAAATCATGGGGGAATGAACACCCCTCTCAACAGGGGTTTGGAGGGGAGTGCATTCTCCCATGTTTAAAACTTTGTATGTTGCGACTTCTTTGGGGCACCCCAAAAGTCCATTACTATATAAAAAATGATTAGTCCTTGGCATACATTAAAGTGGTTGTACAGGCAGAAGGTTTAATTATCTTAATGCATTCTACACATCAAGATAAAAAGCCTTTTGTGTGGAGCAGCTGCCCCAGCACCACTAGTACTTACCTGAGCCCCATCTCATCCAGCATATACCTGATGAAGTCATGTGACCAGTGACGCAACGTGTCGGCCAGAGTCAGTGACGTCAATTCCAGTGACTCCGATACCCAGAAGTGCAGTAAGGAGGTGATTTATCTTGTTCTGGGGTGTTTAATTTTGCTAAATGTGAGCAGATGGCTCTTAGCTTTAAAGAAAATGCAGTGTTTTATCAGCTGTATTGCACTATAAATTTTTTCCCTTTACTTTGAGCAATATCTATTAAACGGGAGACAAAGATTGTAAATCAAAACACCATAGGAGGATAAGTGACTCAGAGACACAGATCAAGCTGGGGAGGAGCATTATAGATACTGGAGAAGAACCATCTTATGTTATCGAATGAGCGCTGCTGGTCAAATTTCTGAGGTGAGTGTCCATTTCCCCGAAGAGTTGTATGAGAACTGTTTAACAGTCGCTTATGAGTATAGTCATCATTAACAGCCCACTTTGGAAGGAACATCTGTTTATTTGATTATGTGCATGGTGTGCACATTTATTTTACTTTATGTTAATTGGACACTTTGTATTTTTTGTATTTTTTTTTTTTTGTATTGTAATCCATACTTTTTTTCACATATAGTAGCGCATAAGTATTTTTACATTCATCATCTTTATCCAGCGATGTCCATGAGTGCCTCGGCCGTCCGTGACTCTCCCTCCTGATTGGCTGAGACAAAGCAGTGGCACCATTGGCTCCTGCTGCTGTCAATCAAAATTTGTTAGCCAATGAGGAGAGAAAAGGGGCAGGGCCGTGCATGGCTTCATGTCTGAATGGACACAGGGAGCTGTGCTCGGCTCTGGGGCCCCCATAGCAAGCTGCTTGCTGTGGGATCCCTCAACAGGAGGGAGGCGCCAGGAGCACTGAAGAGGAACCCAAGAAGAGGAGGATCTGGGCTGCTCTGTGCAAAACCACTGCAACAGAGCAGGTAAGTATAACATGTTTTTTTATTTTTAACTAAAAAAAAAACAGACTTTAGTATCACTTTAAGTCGCAATGATGTAAACGTCAAATAAATGAAAGGGGTTGTAAAGGTTTGTTTTGTATTTTCTAAATAGGTTCCTTTAAGCTAGTGCATTGTTGGTTCACTTACCTTTTCCTTCGATTTCCCTTCTAAATGTTTTTTTTCTTTGTTTTCTTTGTCTGAATTTCTCACTTCCTGTTCCTCCTCAGTAAGCTGTTCAGTAAGCTGTTCTGGCTGACTAAACACCGCTCGGATGATGGTGTGAAGTTTACTGAGGAGAAACAGGAAGTGAGAAATTCAGACAAAGAAAAAAAAACATTTAGAAGGGAAATCGAAGGAAAAGGTAAGTGAACCAACAATGCACTAGCTTAAAGGAACCTATTTAGGAAATAAAAAACAAACCTTTACAACCCCTTTAATGCCCACTGCTGCTCCTAAACTGAAAATTTTGTTTTGCAGTTTTTGCCTAAGCCCCTAAACACACCACAAAGCCTATGTGTCCATGGACACGCATGGGGTTGATTTACTAAAACTGGCCAAAATCTGGTGTAGCTGTGCATAGAAACCAATCAACTTTCAGTTTTTTTTGTCAAAGCTTAATTGAACAAGCTGAGTTAGAAGCGGATTGGCTACCATGCAGCTGCACCAGATTTTTGCACTCTCCAAGATTAGTAAACAGGTCAGGACTTAGGGTGGTGGGGGCCCCTGGGCTTGAGTCACTTTCGGGCCCTAACTTCTATACATTACTGTATTTTTCGGCGTATAACGGGTGCCGGCGTATAACACGCACCCCAAGTCTAGGAGGGAATTTTAAGGAAAAAAAATTACATTTAAATGCCCATCAATGCAGCCTTATCAATGTCCATCTGCAGCCTTGCCCATCCATCTGCAGCCTTGTCCAGTGTCATTGCAGCCTTGTCAGTGTAGCCTTGTCATTTGCAGCCTTGTCATTGCAGTCTTGAAGTTTAAAAATGGCGCCGCCGAGATACAGATTCCTCTGTATCTCTGCGGCTCTCCGGTCCTCTCTGCGGCTCTCCGGTCCTCTCTGCGGCTCTCGGGTCCTCTCTGCGGCTCTCGGGACCTCTCAGCGGCTCTCGGGACCTCTCAGCGGCTCTCGGGTCCTCTCAGTGGCTCTCAGGTCCTCTCGCAGTCCCGAGCCGAGAGTAGCCGAGTGTACTCAGCTCTGACCCAGTCCCTGTATTATGTCCATCATAGTGCGGGACTGGGCGTGACTGTGAGCGGAGCTGAGCCGAGTACACTCGGCTATGCATCTCTGCGGGGCCCCCTATTGGGCGGGGCCCATGGGCTTGAGCCCAGTCAAGCCCAATGATAAGTCCGGCCCTGTTAGTAAATCAACCCTATAGGCTTTAGAGGAGTTTAAGTGCGGCATATTTAGAGGCAGTCAAGGCTCCTCTCCTGGATGCAGAAGAATTGCATTCAGGAGAGGATGTTATGCACAATAAAAACAGCAAACATGGCTAAACGGGTCTAAATGCACATAAGTGCTAGTTATTCATTTCAGTGGCCAGAATAAATAAAAATTCTGGGCAATAAAATAACTAAATGCTAGAATGCATCTAAACGTGCCTAAATGCATTTGAAAAACCACGGCCTATGCCCCGTACACACGAGCAGATTTTCCGTCAGAATTCTGCTCAAGCTTGGCTTGCATACACACGGTCACACAAAAGTTCGCTAAACTTTCGACCGTCAAGAACGCGGCGAGGTACAACACTACGACGAGCCGAGAAAATTAAGTTCAATGCTTCCGAGAATGCGTCGGAATTTTGCGAGTAGGAATTGCTACAGACGATCAGAACTTTTTCCGACCGAAAAATTGAGAACATGCTTTCAATCTTTTGCTGGCTGGAATTCGGCCAGCAAAAGTCCGATGGACCATACACAAGGTCGCATTTTGCGACCAAAAACTCTCATTGGTCTTTTGCTGGCCGAATTTCTGATCGTGTTTACGCGGCATTAGGTTCGTTTTTAACAATGATTTTCTAGAGTTATAAAAAACAACATTTACAATAAACCAGTGTGCACCAAAGCTTATAAGCATGCAGCAGAAAAAGCAGGGTGATGGGGCACAATACAATTATTATACATAGAATATGCCGGGTGGCGGTTGGATTTGTCCAGAATGATGAGAGTTAAGTGGGCTGTAAATCCAGCACTTCAAATACTTTCATCTCAAAGCAAAAAAAAAATTCAAATCTGAATCTCATGACCAGGAACTGACTACCACAAGTGTAATTTATGGTAAATTAACAGAGAACGATAACAGGATAATGACGCCAACAAACATTAGCGATCGGCCCTTTTCTGCCACTGCTGATTAATCTGAATCACAAGTATTATAGCCTGCTGCCAAAGGATAGCACGCTGGAATGTGGAATGATGTGCTATTAGAGATCTCTCAATGGTTAAGGCAGCGAATATTCCGCGTCTGCATGATTCCCTGGTAAAATCAGTTTTCTTATCACAGATTTCTGTTTGCTTCTAAAGCCAGCCACATACGCTGCAATCTAACTGTACGATATCCTTCATGCAGTATGAAGGGCTGCCAGAGTGGAAATGATTGAAATTAAATTAAAGTGGTTGTAACGTCATGACATTTTTTTTACCTCAATGCATTTCCTACATTAAAGGGTAACTCCACTTTTGTGGGGGGGGGGGAAATAGAAAATAAAGAAAAAATAATATAGCACATATAATTGCAACACTAATCATATTGTAAATGAATGTTTTTAAAAATTACCTTTCCTTTTCAATCTGCAGCTCTGTAATTTTCTGAGAATGCAATGCAATATGGCTACCTGGAGTTGTTCTGTACACAGAGAGTACACAGAGAGTGCACTGACCACTGCCCAGAAACATAATTTCCTGCTTGTGTGATTGGCTCACCAATTTTTCTAGAAGTCTGCCTAAGATACAAGTCAGATTTAAGGCATCCCCTGCAACAAAAATGTATTTTTTCTTTTTGGAGAGATACTTTCAGGAACCCGTCTAAAGGGATGCAGGCCCAGCAGATTTCCTCATTAGTGCCCTGCAGCTGCACACCAGACAGTTAATTATGAATCCACTCCCATTAGACCCACGCATTTCAGAAGCACATAAAAACACACAGGGATTACTTCAGAATAACAAAAAGATAGGAATCTGCAACAAAGATTGTTATAATCCTTGCAATGTACATAGATCACCCAGAGGGGAATGTTTTTTTCTCAACAAAAGTGGAGCTACACTTTAAGGAAAAAAATGTCCCAGTAGTTGTATCATACCTTCAGACTTTGCAATCGCTATAATGGTTTAGATTGACTCTTGTGTTACATAGTTTTGGTAATTCTAAATTACATTGTAGAGAGGTTGTATATTCAGTTTGCAATGTGTATGATAAGCTTAAAGTGGTTCTAAAGGCTCAAGGTTTTTCATCCTAATGCATTCTATGCATGAAGGTAAAAAATCCTTCTCTGTGCAGCAGCCCCCCTAATACTTATCTGAGCCCCATCTCGATCCAGTGATGTGCACAAGTGCCTCGGCTCTCCAGGAGCCTCCTCATTGGCTGAGACAGCCTGCTGTCAATCACAGCCACCGAGCCAATCAGGAGAGATATTTATATGTGCATCTAATCCTGAGATGTATCCTGTATCCTGAGAATAGATGTTCATGAAACGCGTCAAGTTTTAGGATGCAATTTATAATCTAACCGTGTATCGATATTTGGAATAGTGAAATTTGTTTCAATCTTATTTTATAAAAGTTTTTCAGAAGTTAGGTTTACAATAGGCAAAAAAATGCCAGTGTAGAGAGCATCTTTAAAAAATACAAAGTACAGTATACACCTATTGTAAACCAAGGGTGTGCTAACTAACATATACTAACATACTAATACTACTACTACTACTAATACTACTAATACTAATACATAACATACTAACATAATATACTAAACTAACATTTTTATCTATCTCAGCATTAAATATATTATAATATTGTGATTAAAATTTAAATAATCGTATATCACTTTTGCATTGGGGAACACATCTACGTGCTTTGTTCATATTACACTCACTAACTTTAAAAAAAAGAAAAAGTAAAAAGAAAAAAAAGAGGGGGCAGAGAAAGAAAAAAATAGAGAAATAAGGGGGGGGGGGGAGAATAGAGGCTAGGATGGGGAAACAAAAGGTATTGGGATTGGGAATACTCCACCATGGTTAAGCGGAAAGAGTGTTATGCCCTGTACACACGAGTGGACTTTCCGTCAGAAAAAACTTGGATGTTTTTTTCGACAGAATTCCGCTCAAGCTTGGCTTGCATACACACGGTCACACAAAAGTTCTCTGAACTTTCGACCACCAAGAACGCGGTGACGTACAACACTACGACGAGCCAAGAAAATGAAGTTCAATGCTTCCGAGCATGCGTCGAATTGTTTCGGAATTGCTACAGACGATTGGAATTTCTGATCGGAACTTTTTTTAGACCGAAAAATAGAGAACCTGCTCTCAATCTTTTGCTGGCGGGAATTCCGCCAGCAAAAGTCCAAAGGAGCATACATACGGTCGGAATTTCCAACCAAAAGCTCACATCAGACTTTTGCTGGGGGAATTTCCCATCGTGGGTACGGAGGATTAGGGTTTCTTTTAACCCAAGTCAGAAATTCAGATGAATGTCAGAACTTGGACCAAGCGGTCCATGTGTAAAAAAACTGTTCTTCTGTTTCCATTTCCCACGTTAACAGCCAATCCAGGTTTCTAATGGAGTCCAGTTTGATTGCCCATTCTAAGTGGTGAGGTGAGCAATAACCGCTCTGGCTGCAGTGAGAAAGTGTCTAAGCACATCTTTTTTCCCTGCCACCTCGGGTGATGCATGGATAGAAGTGTCCATAAGCTTGCTTACAATATAAATCAAAAATGTGTTTCCAAAACGTCCGCACAGAGGGACAATCCCACCAGATGTGAGCCATGCTTCCTTTTGAAGAATGGCATCGCCAAAAGATATTGGGTATATCGTGGTTGAAGTGATGGAGAGTGGAAGGACATCTATGCCATCTGGCTGTCAATTTAAACCTCTTGGGTTTTCGTGGCTAGTGACAGTTTGTGGGTCAAAATAAAGCATTTTTACAAGTCCAAGGTAGAGAAAGTCTGTTGGAGGTTTGTTGAAGGAGGAATAGTGAAATTTGATATGGAATTTATTTTTGGAATTGAGTTCTAGGATATGTTTTTCATTAAACCATGTATTGATACTTGTACAACAGTGATACGTTGTATGATGTATTTTACAGTATTATGGAATTATTACAAATCAGCTTGATAGTATTGTAACTGTTTTCTATGCTATTCTATAAGAACCATATTTATTTACTAATACATGTGTATACTATGTAACATCATCTGTGTGTGCTGTGCCTCATTTAAAGTCCCAGGGCAAACTTATGTGTTTCTATGATATGTTTAGGTAAGGATGGAGGCACATCACAGGGTGCATCAGACCACATATTTTGTGTATTTTTTTTCATTTCTAGCATTTTTTACTAGACATGTGCACAATAGAAAAATTTGTTTATTTTCGTTTAGTTTCTTTCGTTTCCGTTGATTCGTAACGATTCGTAATTTCGTAAGTTGTCGGTGTTCGTATTCGTAACAATTCGTAAATTCGTAAGTCGTCGGTGTTCCTATTCGTAAAGATTCGTATTTTCGTAAGAGTTATTTTTTCGTTGATTCGTTTTTCTGTTAGTTAAATTTTTGTTTATTTGAAATTCGGACGCATTCGTATTTTTGTAGATTTAGTTACATTCGTACTTTCGTTAGATTGATTTATTCGTACTTCGTAACATTGTTTTCGTAGATTCGTAATCGGAGCGTAATTCATAATTTTATGTAATTTATGCTATTATTACATTTTAAGAGACACGGAAAATTACGAAAAAAAAAAAGTTACAATGTACGAATTTTTTCATTCAATCCATTCGAAGCACGTTAAGCAGCACCATTGTAAGAGACACGGAAAATTACAAATCGCAAAAAAAAAAAAAAAGTACGAATGTACGAATTTTCATTCAATCCATTCGAAGCACGTAAGCAGCGCCATTGTAAGAGACACCGAAAATTACGAATCGAAAAAAAAAAAAGTTACGAATGTAGAATTTTTTCGTTCAATCCATTTGAAGCACGTTAAGCAGCGCCATTGTAAGAGACACGGAAAATTATGAATCGAAAAAAAAAAAGTTACGAATGTAGGGATTTTTTCGTTCAATCCATTCGAAGCATGTTAAGCAGCGCCATTTAAGGGACACGGAAAATTACCAATTCAACAGAAAAAAAAAAGTTACGAATGTACGAATTTTTTCGTTCATTTTGATTTTTGTTGTTCCTGTTTTAGTTTTTCGGATTTTCTTCTTTGTAGTTTCGTTGTTTCTAATTTGGTTATTTCGGATTTTCATTGTTTTTCGTATTCGTTCGATTCGAACATTCGTTATTCGTTAAAATTTTTAGCAAATCGTTCGTTCATTCATACGATAACGAATGAACGAATATAACGAATTTTAACGAAAAAAAACGAAACTAATTGCACATGTCTATTTTTTACATCGTGATTCAACCACAAAAAAATCCCATGTAGCCCCAACCAACAATGGTAGATTATGAGGCTGACAATATTATAATGACTGAGGGATATGAAATGGCAATTTGTCATACAAATAGTGCTCAGCGGAGCTGTGAATGTAATCAGCGTTATTTATAATCTGCGGAATCCTCAACCCAAAGCGATGGTTCAGCAGAGAGGGTCTGGCAGGGTGTCCCTCGATCTCCCATCCTATAAATACCGTCATTGTTGGGGAAGTTATTTTTCCCTCTCCGCTTCCTGTAGTGTCTATTTATACAACAGGATATGTATCATAAAACTATCATTTGTTTTCCAATCTCTTTCCACTCAGGCTTTTTCCTATTATTTCATACTATTAAAAATGCCTTCAAAGGTCAGATCTGTGAAAAGCTATTGAAATCCACACAAGTAAGAAATTGACATTTACCAGTAACAGTAACTACTTTGTGTGGGATGTCCGAGTTATTTTCACCATATATAAGACCACAACACCCAACAATTTGTGCAGACCGTTCACATCAGTCCTGCTTTCTGAGGAGCTTGCAAAACAATGTTCCCACCCATGGGCGTTCTTTTTTCAGGGGGGGGGGGGCATCATTTTAGGGTCACCCATGCACCGCCCCTTTTCGACAATGTCATTATCACATTATTATGGTCAGAGTCTGCAGACGTATTACAATCCCTAGGATAAGTAATGAATAATGGCCAACAGGCTCTCTTACCAGACCCAGCGAAACTACAGCAGTGATCACTCCGGCTGGACGATCGTTCACTCTGGGTTCCCCGGGGGCGACACTGTTCAGTAGTGTAGCATGTCTGTACCCTGGTAGTGGCTCAGTCTTTCTCTCTCTAGTGGTGCTGGGCAGCGTGGCTCTCTCTGGTGGCGCTGGACAGCATGGCTCTCTTGTGGCGCTGGGCAGCGTGGCTCTCTCTCTGGCTTCCGCCCAGCACACTCCTCGTTTCTTGTCCTGGAACTCTCTCCCTCAGCTCCGGCTGGACGATCGTTCACTCTGGGTTCACCGGGGGCGACACTGTTCAGTAGTGTAGCATGTCTGTACCCTGGTAGTGGCTCAGTCTTTCTCTCTCTAGTGGTGCTGGGCAGCGTGGCTCTCTCTGGTGGCGCTGGACAGCATGGCTCTCTTGTGGCGCTGGGCAGCGCTGCTCTCTCTCTGGCTTCCGCCCAGCACACTCCTCGTTTTTTGTCCTGGAACTCTCTCCCTCAGCTCCGGCTGGACGATCGTTCACTCTGGGTTCACCGGGGGCGACACTGTTCAGTAGTGTAGCATGTCTGTACCCTGGTAGTGGCTCAGTCTTTCTCTCTCTAGTGGCGCTGGGCAGCGTGGCTCTCTCTCTGGCTTCCGCCCAGCACACTCCTTGTTTTTTGTCCTGGAACTCTCTCCCTCAGCTCCGGCTGGACGATCGTTCCCTCAGCTTTCTTCCAGGCTGCAGTCTCTCAATCTCTCTCTTGATCGAGCTGTAGCCTCCTCCCTGTGGAAAATGGGGCCGCCAATCTTTTGGGACTAAATGTCCCATGAAGCTTGCCTCTCCTAGTTGCCTTTGAATGGCCCTCAGTTATGGCCAATAGGGAAGGAACGGAGCAGGAAGGAAGCTGGGTGGGGAACCTGGTGAGAGCCGCCATCTCTTCTCCCTGAAAGGAGAATGGGTGGGGCCAGCGGGGGAAACTTCTGATAGCCCGCAGCTCGCCTTTCTTCCGTCACAGCACCGCCGAGTTCTCTGCTGGACTGAGCAGGGAAAAGAGCCCAAAGTCACACTACACTGATGGGGGGGCTTGACAGCAACTTAATGGTGTCACCCCACTGGCGGGTGGCACCCGGGTGTGGCACCTCGATAGAGACACAACTGTGCTGAATTTAAGATCTGATCCCTGATTCCGAGGGGGGCACCTGACCCCCCTTGCCCCTACCTGTGGACACCCATGTTCCCACCACACTGGACAAGACCTGTTCTGGTAGATGTCATGTAGCCAGTCAGGATGTGTTTAGAGTTTGTCAGGAAACCATAACAAGTGGAGGGACCCCACACAGACACAGGTAGATATACCAACTCCATGCAGACAAAGCCTGAGGAGGCAACTGGACCCAGGATGCCAACACTGCAAGGCCCCATTCACCTGTCATCCTTTCTTCAGAAGGAACCTGTAGGGCTTTTGTTTTTAATTTAAATGTTAGACATGGATGTGACTGTGATCTGCTTTAAGCGGTATTCAATAATAAAAAGCAAAACAGTGATACAGTCATAGGCATGCGCAGGGGGTGTGCCGGATGTGCCTGGGATTAATAAAGTATTCTGTATTCTGTATCCAGTGCAGCTCAGATTCCCCCTGCTGATATTTCACCAAAGCCCCTTGATGGGGCTCCTAAAACAGGGAAAAAAATAAAATTGTAAAAAATAATACAAAAATAAAATAATAAAAATAAAAAACTACTTACACTGTCCACTGCTCTACTGACACCATTCATGTTTTAATACATTTTAAAATGTGTTTACATTTATTTATAAGAGTGTGTGTGTGTAAATTATATATATATATATATATTCGGACGCCTGCCTTTACACTCACATGAACTTTAATGGCATCCCAGTCTTAGTCCGTAGGGTTCAATATTGAGTTGGCTCACCCTTCGCAGCAATAACAGCTTCAACTCTTCTGGGAAGGCTGTCCACAAGGTTTAGGAGTGTGTCTATAGCATTGTTTGACCATTCTTCCAGAAGCGTTTGTGAGGTCAGGCACTGATATTGTACAAGAAGGTCTGGCTTGCATTCTCCGCTCAAATTCATCCCAAAGGTGTTCTGGGTTGAGGTCAGGACTATGTGCAGGCCAGTCAAGTTCCTCCACCCCAAAATTGCTCATCCATGTCTTTATGGACCCTGCTGTCATGTTTACAGCATCTCCCTCAGTGCAGAGGAACTGGAGGCGCACCAACCCACTGCTACAGATTGCTGGATTGGTTGCAAACTCCTAGTGGAACTTCCACTGCCCGGACTGAGGACTGTGCTAAAACCAGCTGGTATTCTCTGCCTTCTCACCACTTATAGATTCTTAAAGGAGACCCTTACCAGGTGCACCAATGTTCTAAAGGGCCCCAAATACAGACGGCTGGAGATCCATTTTAGAACCTGATCCTGCTTTTATTAGTAATACGTCCTATTAGTTTTCCTCTAAAAAAGCCACCCCGCACAAAATAAAAGTCCCACCTGTCCTCTCGCGGCCGCCTCCCGCACTAATCTAGCCCCCGGCACCATGGCCGGCCTGCTGGAGTGCGGTGCCAGCACGGCACTTCACCTAGCATTACAAGTAGTTACTTGGCCTGGCACTGGCAGTGGGGAGTGGAGCCACAGGTGCCCCCATGTTGGCAGATGATTGGCCAGACAGACCAGTTCTACGTAGGGTAGGGTAACTCCACCTAGCCTCCTCTGCACAGATGTATCATCTTCTCCCAGGTCTGTGACGTGACCGTGACGTGAGGACCAGTGAGGACTCTGGAGGCTGGAAAAGAGACGAGAGTGACTACAGAGAAAAAATTTGGATGACGGGGAACCCCCAGGCAGCAGCAACTGCAAAGATTAGCACTGCAGCCGAGCAGGTACTAGTACTTAAGTCATCATGATCTTGATCATCATGTGCATGTGTACCAAGCAGAAGTGAAGCAAGCAGCCAATCAAATATAGTGCTCAAACAATATGGATTAAATAAATATGCTCAGCCATAGATATCATAAATAAAGTGTAATAAAGTGATTTGTGCAAGTAGTACCTGCTGTTGCACAAATCCCTTTGTTACACTTTATTTATGATATCAATGGCTAAGCATATTTATTTAATCCATATTGAGCACTATATTTGATTGGCTGCTTGCTTCTGCTTGGGCCTGGCACACACGCACAATCGCACATGATGATGACTTAAAGCGGGGGTTCCACCCACATTAAAGTCAGCAGCTACAAAAAGTGTAGCTGCTGACTTTTTTTTAATCGGACACTCACCTGTCCCACGGTACAGCGATGCGGGCGAATGAAGCCCTGCTTCTCTCCCCCTCGTCTCTGCGGCGCCGGCATTGTCACTGTGGACGTCCGGCTGTGGCTTCACAGCCGGGCACGCAATTGTGCATGCACGAGCCGCGCTGTGCACTGTGACTGGCCGGGCAATCATCTGGGACCTGTGATGTGTCCCAGATGATTGCCATGAGGGAGGTGGGAGAGGTGAACTTAATTCCGACACCGCGGTGCCCCGGGAGGAAGTGGGAGCCGGATCCCTCTAAAAACAGGGTATCCGCTCCCCCACCCCCAAAAAAAAATGACATGACAAATGTGGCATGTCAGGGGGTCACCCTCAGTTAAAGTGGAACTCCGCTTTAAAGTCATCATGTGCGATTGTGCGTGTATACCAAGCAGACAGGGCTGGCGCTACCACTAGGCAAACTAGGCAGCTGCCTAGGGCACACTGCTGCCTAGGTCGCCCGGCCGCTGGTGATCCTACTCCCTCTCTACCTCTGTACAGTTTCAGAGGCACTGCCGCAGCGTTTATGGGTGCTGATGTTACTGCATTTTTGGGTGCTGGTAAGGCCGCATTTATGGGTTGGTTACACTGGCTTTGAGCACATCATAGACCAGTTTACATCAGTCAAAGCAAGAAAGGTGCAGTTGTAATTTTTATGTAGTGCCAATCCATAATTTGTTAATTGGAAGATTAAAGAGTTTGACTTGTAGATTTGTTAGCTGTTTTTTTTGTTAAGTTTTTTTTTTTAAGGTTATCTGAAAGATGGGTTTTAAATGTTTTGATAGGGGCGCAGTTTCAGTGCTTGCCATAGGCACCATTTTCACTAGATATGCCTCTGTCCCCTGTACCCCTAGAAGCAATGTTTTTTGCCACTGTAAATTGCAGGTCTGTTCATAATTAAAGTCACATGCCTAGAGGGGTATTATTGCAGTTCTCAAGACCTTAGAGTGACCTGCTTAAAGCATTCTGGAATGAAGAAAAAATTCAGCTGATTAGTAGCTACATAGAACATGTCACTGCTAACGTGTACCTGTCATTCTGCTGCCGCTCAGAAAGTGTGTGAACTAAAGCAGTTCTCAGTATATCAATTTGCAATGACAGACATCTGGATCTGTCCATGTTTTCTGGATCTGGCTGCAGTGGTGGTGAGTCCATATGGACGCATGGACGCCGCCCCCTCTCTCCTGACACCCCTTCTAGCACCTATAGATATATACATGCATTGCATGAGTCTATCTATGGCCGCCGCTGCCACCCCCTATTCAGGCGCCTGGCCCCTTTTCTGGCGCCAGGTGCCTGAATTACAGTGGCAGGGGGTGTTTTTGAAGCACCTGATAGCACCATAGGCTCTAATAGGCATCAAGAAGGTGACCTGCGAGTGCCATGTTGGGTGCTCGCAGGTCACTCAGCTGTGTTAGAAAAGCAAATGAATATTCCCTTTGCCTAACACTAAACTGCCTCTCCACCAATCAGGTGCTCAGATCTGTTACCTGTCATCTGATTGGTTGAAATGACAGGCGCTGTGATTAGATGCCTATAAGGTGTCCAATCATTGCAGAGGACGGGAAGAGAGAACGGGAGAAGGCATCCAAGAGCTGTCCCACTGAGACAGGGTAAGTGCAGATGGCGGGCGGGGGGTACACTGGAAGCATTTGATATGGCACAGTGGGAGAATATGATGGGGCACAGTGGCTGCATTTGATGAGCAGTGAGCACAGTGGCTGCGTTTGATGGGCACAGTGGCGGCAATTGATGGGCACAGTGGCTGCGTTTGATGGTACAGTGGTGGCAATTGATGGGCACAGTGGCTGCGTTTGGCACAGTGGCTGCGTTTGATGGCACAGTGGCTGCGTTTGATGGCACAGTGGTGGCAATTGATGGGCACAGTGGCTGCCTTTGATGGCACAGTGGCGGCAATTGATGGGCACAGTGGCTGTGTTTTGATGGCACAGTGGCTGCATTTGATGGGCACAGTGGCGGCAATTGATGGCACAGTGGCTGCGTTTGATGGCACAGTGGCTGTGTTTGATGGTACAGTGGCGGCAATTGATGGGCACAGTGGCTGCGTTTGATGGCACAGTGGGTGCGATTGATGGGTTTGTTTTTCTGAATTTTTCAGTTTTTTTGCTCCCCCCAAAAAATTTTGAGCACCAGCCACCACTGGCTTCCATCTGCAGTGTGCTCACACAAGGTAGATTATTGCAATCCATTCACAGTGTGGCTCACAGCAGCTTTATGAGAGAAGTATTGCATGCTGGGCAATGTGAAGACCTCCCATACAACAACAGTAGGAAAAAACTGGAATGCAAAATGTATCAATGCAAATGATTATAGCCTACGATAAAAGAGATTTAGAAAAGTGTAAACTAAACAAAAATCTCTCTCAACAAAACATATTAGCATCTTAGTTTCCACAACTAGAAAGGGGCTGCCAAAATGCAGGTTATGGTCCCTTTTACACAGGCAGACCTGATGAGAAGATCTATGTAGGTACATAGGCAGGCAGATATAAATGGATGTGCTTCATCTATCCTATTCTGGGGTGCATATCAAGAAGCACCCAGTATAAAAATGCATGAGGTCTGATTATAATGTTTATTGAATAAGAGCATCAGGAGAACCCAACGCATTTTGGGTGAAATGCCTGTACCTTCCTTAGGACTATTGTACACAAAAATGGTGAAACACAATATAAGTATTTCATGTATGTAACTTAGTAGACCAGTACACCAATATATTAGTCCAGCACTATCACACATTCATCAGCAGAAAATAAAATGACCTTCGTCCATTTATGTTTTTCCCCACCTAAACATAATGAATTGGAGGTAGTCTGATGTAAACGGATGCAGGTCTCTTTTTAAGATAAAAGTGGTCTCTGCAGCAGATTCGCCGCAAGATCACTTTTATCGGTGGTGGAGAGGTGCCCACCCCCCTTCTGCCACGCTCTGGCCATCTCCGCCACTTACCGGAGCCGTCGGTAGTGCCGGAGACGATGGCGTCCGCTCCGCTCACTGCCTGGATGCTGAGTGAGGGGAAAATGGCCCCCGCTTGGCTCCACAGCATTGAAGGGCGGAAGTGACGCCAAACGGAGAAATTGTTTTTTATTTATTTTTTCAAATTACATTTTTTTTTTATTGCATTTTAGTGTAAATATGATATCTGAGGTCTTTTTTACCCCAGATCTCATATTTAAGAGGTCCTGTCATGCTTTTTTTCTATTACAAGGGATGTTTACATTCCCAATTTTTCTTTTTTTAAAAGACAGTGTCAAAATAATAAATAAAAAGTAAAATAAATAAGAAAAAATAATGTTTAAAGCTCCCGACGAGCTTGTATGCAGAAGCAAAAACATATGTGAGTAGCGCCCGCATATGTAAATGGGCAAACCACACATGTGAGGTATCGACGCGATCGTTGGAGCGAGAGCAATCATTTTAGCCCTAGACCTCCTCTGTAACTCAAAACTGGTAACCTGGAGAAATTTTGAAGGAGATTTTTAAGGGTAAAAGTTTGTCGCCATTGCACGAGCGGGAGCAATTTTGAAGCGTGGCATGTTGGGTATTAATTTACTCCGTGTAACATCATCAGTGTATTTTTTCCAAAAAAAGTGTGCTTGTAAGACCGCTGCGCAAATACGGTGTGACAAAAAGTATTGCAACGACCGCCATTTTATTCTCTAGGGCTTTAGAAAAAATATATATGTAATGTTTGGGGGTTCTAAGTAATTTTCTAGCAACAAAAAAAAAATGATTTTAACTTGTAAACACGAGTCTGAAAAATAGGCCTGGTTAAATTGTTCAGGAGAGGTTGTAAAAACGTCCCGTGTACATGAAGCCTAACAGTTCACATTAAAAACAAATATGATAGGTAGTCTTGTGAGCAAATAAAATACAATCTGAGTTAGATATGCAAGCAGCAAGTAACACACTCCCAATATAAATGTGCAAATAAACTCAAAATAAATAATGCTACACTCCATTGATGTGCCTGCACTCAAGCGCGGGATTTATATTATTACAAGAATAAATACACATGAATGTATCATTTTTATTGTATATTTACATGTTATTATGTTGGCACTCATATTTTCACAGGAGAATTGATACAAAGTCAGGACTCAACATTTCAAGTCCTGAGCTACTAGCCAGGCCTTAAAGTGGAGTTCCACCCTAAAAAAAAAATTCATTTATGTGCATAAAAAAAAACAAAAAAAACATTTGGAGAAATTTTTTTTTACTCACCTCTAAATGGCTGTTGCTAAGCTCCTTCAGTGCCTGGGCTCTTGACGTCACTTCCCTCGGCGCAGGAAGGGAGATCAGCTCTCTCCCCTCCCTCTTGTCAATCATCTGGACCACACACCGGTCCAAGATGGATGCACAGCAAATCACGGCGCGCATGCGCTGTGGGTGCCCGGCTGTTTCCACAACAGAAACTCAGTTCCCCTTAGCAGCTGTGTCCTGCAAGACTTTAAAGTATGCGAGCTGTGTGGCAGGTGCTACACCAGCAGCCGCCGACACAGCTCGCAATAGTAAGTGATGCACACCAGGGGTGGACTGACCATTCAGGCATTGCCAGTAGGGGGCCCCATGACAGTTTCCGCTTCGATCTACCTGTCAATCACAGCTAGCTGACGGGTAGATCAGGTCCCTGCTGCTAAGAGATTTTGTTTAGTCAGACCTCTCGTGATGCCCTCCTCCCCGCCGGCCCCTCCTGATTTTCTGTCTCCTAATCCCCCCCGCCCCATCTCCTGCATACTTGCTCTGTGTGTCCCGCTGAATCCCCCCCCTCCTCTATCTTCAGTACCATATGAAGAGAGAACCCAGAGGAGGAGCACAGCTATTCTGCTCACAGGACATGCAGGGAGAGAGGTGAGCTGAGGGAGGAACATCAGTTTGGGGTGGTAAGCTGAGCACAATACCTGGCAAAGTTTAATGCCAGGAGGGAAGTTTATGTGGAAATATGTGAAGGGTTGGAATAGCAGCGAGTGTGTGTTGGAGCCCTGCAGAGTTTGCAGCCCCCCCAAGCTAACATACATCTCCTAAGCAGGAACACATCACTATGTCCCCAAGCATTCTGTCCAGATAATGTGCAGTTCATTTATGACCTTTCTGTTTAACCCTGTGTTATCCAAACTCTGTTCAATGAAAAGTGTAAACTCACCACATAAACACTCTATATACAAAATAAAATTCCCCAATAAAGATCAGAACAGGATGTTCACATTTGCATGGAAGCACAATTGAATGAATGCTGATTATTCAGAGAAATACCGTATTTATGTTTATTGAGGATTGTTTTTTTTATGTACTAACAGTTAAGCTTCATACACACAATAAGAAAATTGGATGAAAAATACCACTTTTACAGCGTTTGTGCATATGAGCGTATCATTTTTTCTTTTTTTTTGGTGGGGGAGTGGATCTTGGGTGGGAGTTCCCACACTTTTTTCCCCAGGACTTGACCCCTGCCCTATTGCTTCAGGTTACACCAACACTCTGCATTGAAAATATTTGTATCATACAATGTTACATATGTAAAACGTTTTATTACTGTTAAAGTTTCAACATACTTTTGTACTCTTTTTGTACCATTTTTAGCACCCAAAAAAAAAGTTTGTAAACAAAAAAAAAAAAAAAGAAAAATATAGGAGATGTTACATGTTTGTACAGGGTGTTCCACATTGCAATGCACTGTCATGCATGTGTAGGGAAGTGCTCTTTGTACACTGTCTGTGAAGTTGTTTACATTCATGCCTGATACCTACCATAGAGTTCTTATTAAAAACAGATTCTTCCTGTTAAGTGGTTGTTTTCCGCCCCTGCTTAAGGGTCAGGAGACCCCTCAAGGCTATATATGTGGATGTCTTTCGGGAAGTGAAGGAGAGAGTGGCCAGACACATGCTTTGCAAGCCAGGAGGTGCTGGAGGCTGATTTTGGTAGTGTATCCATCCTTCCAGGCTGAAAAGGGACAATATAGGCAAGTGTTACTACACTGTGTAGCTCACTGTTTGTTATATTACTGTCACTCCTGTGTGGGAATCAGAGATATCTGTTTTAGGCTTCTCTGATTCACTGAAACTTTCTATTTGCATACTGCAATATACTTGGGCTATTTTCACGTGTATGAGAGCAAAGCTCAAGTGGCTGGTTTGTAATGAAGTGTACAGTGCCTTGCGAAAGTATTCGGCCCCCTTGAACTTTTCAACCTTTTGCCACATTTCAGGCTTCAAACATAAAGATATAAAATTTAAATTTTTTGTGAAGAATTACCAAAAAGTGGGACACAATTGTGAAGTGGAACGAAATCTATTGGATATTTTAAACTTTTTTAGCAAATAAAAAACTGAAAAGTGGTGCGTGCAAAATTATTCGGCCCCTTTACTTTCAGTGCAGCAAACTCACTCCAGAAGTTCAGCGAGGATCTCTGAATGATCCAATGTTGTCCTAAATGACTGATGGTGAGAATCCACCTGTGTGTAATCAAGTCTCTGTATAAATGCACCTGCTCTGTGATAGTCTCAGGGTTCTGTTGAAAGCGCAGAGAGCATCATGAAGACCAAGGAACACACCAGGCAGGTCCGTAATACTGTTGTGGAGAAGTTTAAAGCCGGATTTGGATACAAAAAGATTTCCCAAGCTTTAAACATCCCAAGGAGCACTGTGCAAGCAATCATTTTGAAATGGAAGGAGTATCAGACCACTGCAAATCTACCAAGACCTGGCTGGACAAGGAGAAGACTGATCAGAGATGCAGCCAAGAGGCCCATGATCACTCTGGATGAACTGCAGAGAACTACAGCTGAGGTGGGAGAGTCTGTCCATAGGACAACAATCAGTCGTACACTGCACAAATCTGGCCTTTATGGAAGAGTGGCAAGAAGAAAGCCATTTCTCAAAGATATCCATAAAAAGTCTCGTCTAAAGTTTGCCACAAGCCACCTGGGAGACACAACAAACATGTGGAAGAAGGTGCTCTGGTCCGATGAAACCAAAATCGAACTTTTTGGCCACAATGCAAAACGATATGTTTGGCGTAAAAGCAACACAGCTCATCACCCTCAACACACCATCCCCACTGTCAAACATGGTGGTGGCAGCATCATGGTTTGGGCCTGCTTTTCTTCAGCAGGGACAGGGAAGATGGTTAAAATTGAGGGGATGATGGATGCAGCCAAATACAGGACCATTCTGGATGAAAACCTGTTGGAGTCTGCAAAAGACCTGAGACTGGGACGGAGATTTATCTTCCAACAAGACAATGATCCCAAACATACAGCAAAATCTACAAAGGAATGGTTCACAAATAAATGTATCCAGGTGTTAGAATGGCCAAGTCAAAGTCCAGATCTGAATCCAATCGAGAATCTGTGGAAAGAGCTGAAAACTGCTGTTCACAAACGCTCTCCATCCAACCTCACTGAGCTCGAGCTGTTTTGCAAGGAAGAATGGGAAAGAATTTCAGTCTCTCGATGTGCAAAACTGATAGAGACATACCCCAAGCGACTTGCAGCTGTAATCGCAGCAAAAGGTGGCTCTACAAAGTATTAATGCAAGGGGGCCGAATAATTTTGCACGCCCCACTTTTAATTTTTTTATTAGTTAAAAAAGTTTCAAAAATCCAATAGATTTCGTTCCACTTCAGAATTGTGTCCCACTTGTTGGTGATTCTTCACAAAAAATTTAAAGTTTATATCTTTATGTTTGAAGCCTGAAATGTGGCAAAAGGTTGAAAAGTTCAAGGGGGCCGAATACTTTTGCAAGGCACTGTATATCTGCCACTTCATTATTTAAAGCAACAGTGTCCCTTTTTGGTCTGGGGGGGGGGGGGGAGTACCTAGCTAGTATTAGCCTATGGAAAGGTAAACAGCTCAGGGTAGCAACAGGATAGGCTTCCGACAGCCATTTAGATAGGTAGCGGCCCGGTAGCATTGATAGCCTATAGTCAGGTTAGGGACCAAGAGATAGGCTAGATAGGCCTGATTTGCCATGCAGGTGGCATGTTCCAGACTTCTTCGCCATCGGTGTGTTCGTCTGTACCAGCGTCCCCAGAAAGCCACCGCTCCACAGATGCATCAGCATTCGTCCTCTCAAGCCGGATTGTGTTACACCATTGCAATCCAGCTCATCAGGGGCAACTGAACTGTGCCACAGGGCCTAATTGGAGGTTTTGGTCTTAAAGGCCTTTAGTTATATGTCCGTATAGATATAGATACATCTATACACTGTTCTTTTCAGTTTTAGGTATGCCATCACTTTATTATATGTAAAGTTACACTAATCACCTGCTGGTATTCCTGCTTATCTTTACTCTTAGAAATCTATTCTGAGTGTATTAGTATTACTGCTGTCAGTTATTTTGAGTGAGTTACTAGTTATTGTCCTAGAAAGGGATCATCTCTACACACACTGGAGCCCTGCAAAAATGTAATTGGAGGAAAAGGGGATTATTACGGTGCCCAAAAAAGATAAATGAACAATATAAAAATGTACCGTATTTATCGGCATATAACACGCACAGGCGTATAACACGCACCTTCAATTTAGGAGGGAAATTTCAGGTAAAAAAATCTAATTTTAAATAAAGAACTTACAAATAAGGGTCAGTGCCCATCAATGCAGCCTCACCACTGCCATCAATGCAGCTTGATCAATGCCCATCTACAGCCTCGCAATTGCCCATCAATGCAGCCTGATCAATGCCCATCTGCAGCCTCACCTCAGATTACTGCTGCCTCGAAGGGGACAGGGAGGGGGGCAGGACAAGCGCCATCAGATTACATACAGCGAGAATATCCTGTTTACTCGTCGGCCTCTTTAATACAAAGTCCCGCCTCCTGGACCGGCTTCTGCGATAGACATAACAGTGGTCCAATCCTGGCCCAGGAGATGGGACTTCCTATTACAGAGGCCGCTAAGTAAACAGGAGATTCTCGCTGTATGTAATCTGACGGCGCTCGTTCCGCCCCCTCCCCGTTCCCTCCTAGGCAGCCTAAATTGCAGCATCGGCGTATAACACGCACACACTATTTGCACCCAATTTTCAAGGTGAAAAAGTGAGTGTTATACGCCAATAAATACAGTATATATAACATTTATTGTAACATATCAAAAAATCACAATATACATAAATCACACGTGTTATATATTCATAGTCCACTCTTCCTTTAGTGAAGTTTCTGGCTCATTTGGTTACCTGCAGGTTAGCGCTATGGCCTGTGTGGAGAGGGCAACTTCATATGACACCCCCCCCCCCCTCCTTATACCAGGGCTACACATGGAATTAAAGTGCTTAAAAAAAACAAGAAAAAAAAAGCAAGCACTGCAACGCATTGTAACAGCACATCGCAGGGTACAGCAGCGCACACAAGAGCAGGTTACTTGTATCTTAACAAGCGCCCTTTCAGTATAAACCATCCCAAGTAGTATGGTGTGGAGTCCTGTCTTGAAGCATGTCCCAAGCCATAACTTTTATATTGTAGTTTTATCTTGGTGATCACTGTGACTGGGAAAGAAGGTGATGGAAAATCCAAAATGGTACGATTGTCACTGAAATAGGAATTAATGGCAACAGGTGTCTAAGGTGGGATTTCTCCTCATGTTGGAGAGATTGGAGTTTCCTGTTGTGCCTCCAATACGAAGCAAAGGGAAATCTTTCCAATAGGACACACAGACAGTAAAAAAATCCAACCATTCCCCACTTTATTCAAAACCAACAAAAAACATTTTATAATACGCTAAGCTATAGAAGTAAATAAATCATCACGCAGGCTAGCAGCATGTCTCAGTATCGGAGTTCATATAAACACCGGTGGTCACATGATACAGACCCACACCTGCATTGTGACGCACAGGCAGCACTCCGACCACAGGGTGGGAAGCCCCAGGCTGACCTCTGCCCAGCCATCTGACAACCAGCAGAAAGAAAGGAATTTTCAGTGGTGTTTTTGTATCCTGTGCCGATGAGACTGGACGCAACAGTGTGAAAGGTCTGACAGCACAATTCCTGAGTGCTTGGAGTTCTGGGAAATCCTGTTTTCTGCATTCTGGACAAAGAAACTTAATCCAAGAAAATTTGATAGCAGAGCCATCACGTGCGGGACTTATCAGTAAAATTCACATTGGCTTTCATGGTAAAGAACGGCGCCGTGTGCTGTCTGTATGTAAAATGGCAGCAACCAAAAAGGATGATGGGTTATGTGAAACCTTTTGTAGGGCCTGTGTTTTTTTATCTGCCAGATACATGTCCAGAAAACAGAAAATTGAATATCAAATACTTACCACAATTTTTCTTTTCCGGACATGCTCCATGTCAGCCTACCATTGGGTATGCTCCACCCATACCCCCACCTGCAGGACCTAACTCATAAATTTGACTCCCTCCCTCAGGCCGGCATTCCATAACTCGATTTCTGTACCTGGGTGGGAGTCTGTGCTGACATGGAGCTCGTCAGGAAAGGAAAATTGCGGTAAGTATTTGATCTTCAATTTTCCGTTTGCCTGACAACTCCATGTCAGCCACATGGGAACTAACTAGCTAACCAGAGTGGGATGATTTGGAAACAAAATAGGGTTTATTATGGCCTACGGCTAACGAGATAACCGTTTTACCAAAATTAACAGTTGTCAATAATGATGGATCTATGCGATAATGAGAAATAAAGGTTTGTATGAATGACCATGTTGCCGCCTTGCATATTGACTTTACTGAGTCGCTACAGGCAGCTGCCCAGGAGTTTGAAACGCTTCTTGTGGAGTGTGCCGTTATTCCTTCCAAAAAGGGCCAACCCCCTATCCTTATATGCAGGGCAGGACTTAGGGTGGTGGGGGCCCCTGGGCTTGAGTCACTTTTGGGCCCCACCTTCTATACATTACTTTAAATAGAACAAAATAACAAGGACAAGGTGCGCCAGACTCAGTGCAGTATTAAAGAACTTCTGTTTAATTGGACAAGACAAAACAGCCAAATGGCTACTCACAAAGGTAGATAATATATAAGCGTATAAGTGGGGGATACTGTACTGGTAATCGTCCTGGGTCCACGATGTAAGCGACCCTTCTCAGAGGCACCGCAGGAGAATGATGAGAAGCGGTGGTGGTGGTAACTCTTCTCCGTGCTCTGTATGTCTCCAGGGCAGTGTACGCCGTACAGTATCGATGGCGTCCGTGAACCGGAAGACAGAGGCTGAAAGTGCGTTCCAAGGTGGAACGCAAACACCGCGGACCGGAAGTGACATCGTGGCCAATGAGATGATGCGTTTCACAGCATCCGCTGTTTCATCCGATCTAGCTGACCATTCACATAGTCAGATATATATACACACATTCTTAAGGGAAGTGGCCGGATGTGCATAAACAACCATATACACAGTAAACAATGTAATAATTAAAAACTAACCAGGAGATTAATAAAAGCAATAAAAATGGATAAAATTATAATTAAATTGTAACGAATAGGAAGATATTTAAAAAGTAAACGGGCGGGGCCCCCTATTGGGCGGGGCCCATGGGCTTGAGCCCAGTCAAGCCCAATGGTAAGTCCAGCCCTGCTTATATGAGAGGGAGATCACTTTCACAATCCAAGAAGCAATCACTCTGCTCAAAGCTCTAGCCCCATTGCATGAACCTCTGGGAACCACAAAGAGGCAATCTGATACCCTGAAAGTTGGGGAAGCATGGATATACATCTTCAGTGTCTCCCCGATATCCAAAGGGCTATCTTTTTGTCCATCTTCCAAAAGAAAAGTAGGCAACACGATTTCTTGACCTAGATGGAATCTTGAGGCCACTTTTGGAATAAAATCCAGCATCGGGAGCAGAAAAACTCTTCTGATGTAGCATATTCTTGGAATTTTGCCAGACTTGGTTGAAGACTTTGTTCATGTTGCTCTTCCATGCTCTCATGAGGGCATCTACCATTCTCGAAGAGCAACCTAAATCCGCGAGCCTTCACCTCTCAAAATCCAGGCCACTAACGTGAGCTTTCCAGGAGCTGGATGGAGAACTTGGCTTTGTGCCACTGTCTGGCAGCTGAGAAGATTTGTACTAGGTGTCTGTGTGTTATAAATAGTTTGGTATATATCCACTGTTGAAGAAAAACCCCTGGAAAGGGTATCTTCTCCACCGAGCTATGGTCCCAATAGTCACCAGGCATGCAGACGCTGATCGGGGAAGAGAGGAACACCAGGACAATTCAGTACTTTACCACCGGTATGTTCTCTAGCAGCAGAAAAAGGCATACTTTGAACCATGATTAGTTGGACTTCTAATTACAGGATTGTGTAGGGGTCGGCTTGAGGGAGGGAGTCAAATTTATGAGTTAGGTCCTGCAGGTGGGGGTATGGGCGGAGCATACCCAGTGGTAGGCTGACATGGAGCTGTCAGGAAATGTCCATTGTCATATCTGTTGGCTTCCACTCCTCAGAGTTTTACAGCTGTGAAGATCTGAACCTGGCAAAAATCTCATAATGCAGTTGTAACTTTCCCTGCTCTGCTCCTGCACAAGCTGTAGTACCAAATAATTGTCTGACTATTAAAGGGTAACTCCACTTTCGTGTGAAAAAATAGCAAACAAAAAAAAATAATATAGCATATACATTTTCTACACAAGTCATATTGTAATTGAATGATATTAAAAATTACCTTTCTTTTTCAATCTGCAGCTCTGTCATTTTCTGTAAAATGCATTGCAGTATGCCTACATGGAGGTGTTCTGTACACAGATGGTGTAGAGCAGCAGTCGCTAACCAGTGGATTCGTGAACCACTGATGGTCCACAAGGAAATCATTGTGGTCCCCAGGGGTTCTGCCGTAAATCAACATTGTGGTGCATGTATACCACCCAATGTTGTTTCCAGTTTTGTTGAAACTCAGTACTGTCAGCGCACATTGATACCTGATGCCTCCTCTGTAGTTTTGGCTCCTGTGAACTCAGAGGGAGGCGCCAGGAGTAGTGCAGAGAACGGGAGGGGACTTCCAATGGCAGTGCTGATCACAGCCTGTGGGAGGGAGCACAGAGCTCGAGTACATGGCTGGATAAAGAGGTGAGATCCAATGATGAGTCTGTGTAAGGCAGCAGTGTTATGCAGAGTGTGGAGGGGGGGGGGGGGGGCAGAGAGCTGGAGCATTGTGTGTATAAGGAAAATAAAATTCATGTTAGTGGTCTGCGGGATTCAAAATTGTGAGTTTAGTGGTCTGAGATCCCCCCCAGAAATGTAATTTCCTGCTTCTGGGATTGGCTCACTGATTTTCCCCAAAGTCTGCACTAAGATACAAGCCGGATTTTGGCCATCCCATGCAACAAAAATGTAATTTTTGGTGTAATACTCCCAAAGGGAAATCACAACTTAATGGATGCAGACCCCGCCACTTTCCTCATTAGAGCCCTGCAAGTGCAGCAGCTGATTGATAATTATATTACAAATTATAATTATAAAAACACTATATATAATATATAATTATAGATTCACTTTCCACAGACACAGGCAAACAAATAGCTATTTCTTCAGAATTGCAAAAGGTAGGAATCTGCAACAAAGTTTGTTAAAATCCTTGCAATGTACATAGATCACCCAGAGGGGGGAATGTTTTTTTCTCAACAAAAGTAGAGTTACTCTTTAAGCAACCAAAAATCAATCCTCTGCTAATGTTCTGTCTGCTCTTTGATTGGTTGCTATTGAATGGCTCCATTTTGTCTGTAGAGTAGCTCTTTAATTGTAGAGGATTTCATCTTGCAGGACATTTTGTCACAAGTATTGCCCCATTCTGTGGAGGAAACACCCCACGCTTGTGCAAAGTGTCTGTGTGGCCACACGAGGGAAAATCCCAACACTGATCCCTCCCTAAAAGCTGCACTTCCTGACCTGCACAGCAGAAGGTCAGCAGAATATGAGGAGGAAGTCACTGCTTTTCTGTCATCTGAGCAGCCAGCACAGGCGCTCAGTCTGATCTGATCTGTCAGATGGTGTGCACGGGATGATGGCAATTCCATATAATGAAAAATGACAGGTTATTATCACAAGCATGCACAGCAACAAGTGAAATGTCCCCAAAATGTTTGATGATTAGGCTTAGTACAGAAGTAAATCACTGTATTAAAAAACAGATAGGATTTTTTTAAACAAAAGAATACTGTAGACTGTGTATGTCTCCTTTTTTCATAAATGCTTCTTCTTACCTTTTAGAATGTTTTTTCTGGGTGTACCCTGAGCTGCACATGCACAGCACAGTGTTCAGTCTCTGCACAATTTTGTGCCAGGACAAAGTAACTCATGTGCGCATGCACAGTAGTTTTGTCATCAGAGCCATTTAAGGTGGCCAAAGCCTCTGCACTTGGAGAAAGCAGGTGAAGATGGAAGTGCTGGCCATGATAAGGAGCACTAAAGAGGATCAGTTTGCAAGGTAAGTGCGCCGTATTATGCAAATATGCTGTACACGTTATGGCAAAAAGCTCTTGGAGGCCCCAAATTTGTCTTTTTTCACTGGCGGTTTATGTCTGCTTTAAAGGAGACCTTGCATTAGATACATTTTTCATGTTTAGTGTATGCATTCGAAGTTAAAGTGTTATGCCCCGTATACACGATCGGACATTCCGAAAACAAAATCCATGGATTATTTTCCGAAGGATGTTGGCTCAAACTTGTCTTGCATACACACTTTCACACAAAGTTGGTCGGAAATTGCGAACGTCAAGAACACGGTGACGTAAACACGTAAGACGAGCCGAGAAAAATAAAGTTCAATAGCCAGTGCGGCTCTTATGATCGATTCCGAGCATGCGTGGAACTTTGTGCATCGGAATTGTGTACACACGATCTGAATTTCCGACAACTGATTTTGTTGTCGGAAAATTTGAGAACCAGATCTCAAATTTTGTGAGACTGAAATTCCGATGGAAAAAGCCTACACACGGTCAGAATTTCCGACAAAAAGCTCCCATCGAACATTTTTCATCGGAAAATCCGACCATTAGTAAACCCAGGACCCTGCATTTACTATATCAGGTCTCCCACAGTACACAGAACATGGAAATGCAATTGTTTTTGTCAATATAAACTGATAAATATCTTTTTCTCATCAGCAGTTAGAGAAGTCTTGTGACTTCTATCAGAGGCTGGTAAAAGCTGGTGGGAGGAGTCTATCCTATATGGCTGCAGGACCCCTGACCCTCTGTCTGGACAGTGCTGATTGGCCCTGTACTGATCACATACACTCTCCCAAGAAAAAAAAACTCTCTATCAATACACATCAAACTGAGCATGCACAATAGGATTGTAATGCCCACTGCCCATCGCTGAGCTGGGCTTGGAGCGCACAGGCGGTGACAGTGTAATATTCATGGCGGGCACTGGAATCGGGATGCGCCGCTCTAGATGTTGCGGCCGGGGCCACTGGTCACAGGACGGTTGAACTGTTGCTATATGTGCCCGGGGTTTCAGGCGGCTTGAAACCCTGGCACATGTGTCCAAACCCGGACTGTCCAGGTTAAAACCGGACAGGTGGCAACCCTACTTATACCCCACAGCTCTTACCTTTTGTATCTCTTGACCCTCTCTCCTAGATTGTAAGCTCTAATGAGCAGGGTCTCTGATTCCTCCTGTATTGAATTGTATTGTAACTGAAATGTCTGCCCTAATGTTGTAAAGCGATGCGCAAACTGTTGGCGCTATATAAATCCTGTATAATAATAATAAATAATAGTAACTTATATTATTGCTATTGCTTTAATAATTTTACATTATAGTATATACTATAATAAAATAATGTATTTACTTATATTTAAATTATATATGTAAATTAAAAGTAAAGGATATAAAGAATACAATACCCGTATCGCTCAGTAGCTGTCAGGCAGTCTAGACAATGTCTATACTGTACCTCTCCTGGAAAACATTTTTATTGGACGTTCGTACTCTCTTTCTGTCACTCCGTGTTGTCATAAATCAGGCATCTTCAGGTCCAAAAATAATGTTTGTTTAACTGAAATCAAACTTTTGCCTAAAGGGCAGCTGTGACAGACTGCGGGAACGCATTAACTCTTTAAATGTTGCAGTTAAAGTGGTTGTAAACGCTGTTACACCACTTTTACCTACAGGTAAGCCTATAATAAGGATTACCTGTGGGTACTGTGAATGTCTCCTAAACCTGCACCTTTTAGGAGATATTCACTGTATCCGCATGTGCCAACGTCATCGACACATGTGCACTGAAGAAACGGCTCGCTCGTGCTGTTTCTTCAGGAGCTGTGCCGTGACCGGGAGTGAGGTCATCACGGCTCCAGCCAATCACAGCGCCAGAGCCCACAAACCCGGAAATAACTTCGGGAGACATGTCGCCGGTCACATCGGTGTACGGAGACCACTGCAACAGCTTTGTTCAAAGGTAAGTATTTCATAATGAGCTAGTATGCGATCTTGCAGGGGTTTTTTTTGTACAAATATATAACTGTTTATATTAAAGGGGAACTTCAATCACACCTCTGTGATTTTTTTAAATCCTTGCTTACCTGTTACCTAGGCTTTGATTCAAAAACTCACCTGCCCAGCAGATCTCGCCTTACCCTGCTGAAATCCGCTGTTTCGGTGCAGCAGCCCAGGTCCTATGCAGCCATCTTGGTACTCTCCAATCATCAGAAGCCGGCTGGCTTTTCCGGGTTCAAGCGTCTGGCATCTGATGATGTGCCTATCCCAGTATACTCCTGCAGCCTCCTGGGATAGGTGACAGGGACATGTCATTGTCACCTAGGTAAGAATGGTGATAGGAAATACAAAGCAAAAAATGGTCTAGGGAGCCCAACCAAAATGTATACCCAAGTGAAGAGGTGCCTTCACATATACAGTATTGGTGGGGTGTACCCAAAACTACACATACATCAAAAAATGAGAAACAAAGGGAGCATATACCCACATGGCTATCTCTTCAAAAAGATTATTGGTATTAAACAGCCATACAAGTAAAACATTGCATCACAGATCCTGCCATCCACCCGCACCTAACAAACCCCCCAAGCCACCCTAACACCCCAGAGACACCGAACTGTCAACCATCAACCATAATGCACTGTATGGCCTTTGAACTATGGTCACCAGGCTTATGCCCCATACACACGGTCGGATTTTCCGACGGAAAATGTCCTATCGGACAATGTTGTCAGAAATTCCGACCGTGTGTAGGCCCCATCGGACTTTTTCCGTCGGATTTTCCGACGGACAAAGTTTTATCTCCTGCTCTCAAATTTTCCGACAACAAAGTCCTATCGGACTTTTTCCGATCGTGTGTAGCGAATTCCGATGGACAAAGTGCCACGCATGCTCAGATCACATTACAAGACCAAAGCTATTGGCTACTAGCCTCTACGTAGTCCCGTCGTACGCAACGAACGTCACCACGTTCAGGATGATCGGATTTTCCGACAACTTTGTCCGACCGTGTGTATGCAACACCAGTGTCGGACAAAATCTGTCAGAAAAAATCCGACGGATTTTGTGGTCGGAATTTCCGACCGTGTGTACGGGGCATTAGAAGGGCCAATTAAGGGGCTCCATCACTATAAAAGTATCTTTGTTTTGGAAGTTGCTGTAGAGAAAGCTGACAAACTACATAAGGTGAGAATAGGGTCAGTTAGGAAACTGTACTTTAAAGTGATTGTAAAGGCACAAGGGAGTATTAAAAAAAAAAATATGTGTGCAGCAGCCCTTCCTGTTACTTACCTGAGCCCCTTCTCGATCCAGCGATGTCCACGAGAGCCTTGCCTCTCTGTGGATTCGCACTCCTGATTGGCTTTTGGCAGCAACAGGAGCCATTGAGCAGTCGACAGAGGGGGCAGGGCCAAGCTGCGGCTCCATGTGTGAATGGATCGGGAGCGCCCCTGCTTGGGTGCCCCCAGAGCAAGCTGCTTGCTGTGGGGCTCTCGGCAGACGGGAGGGGCCAGTATTTCAGGTAAAAGACACGAGAAGAGGAGGATTGGGGCTGCTCTCTGAAAAATCAGGTAAGTATAACATGTTTGTTGTTTAAAGAAAAGAAAACAAGACTTTAATATCGCTTTAAATGTGATTGCTAAATTTCTGAGCAATAAACCCTTTTGCTGCCTTTTTTTGGCGGGGGGGGGGGGCTTTTTCTCTTTCATTTTATTTTATGGTTGATTTGAAGTCAGCAGTCACTTTTAGCTGTTGTTTCATTCACAGCAAGCTTTTTTTTCCCTGCAGTGCTTCCGTCTAAAAAATGTGTGTGTTTCAGGGGCAGTTTTTGGGGGTTTTCGTTTATTTCAGGGGTTTAATGTTTTTCTTTATTTTATGTTGCTAGGATCTCTATTTTTGGTTAAACTGTAGATGTGATAAAATGGTTGTATATACAGTATCACTGGCTAAAAATTCTGGCACCGGCCCATCATCCTGATATAATCACTTTAACCGGAGGATGTACTGGTATGTCCTATGGGGTTGAAGTGGTTAACGGTGTTTATGTATTTTTATTGTTGCCTTTATGGCTGCAATAAAATACTTTGTCCCTGTTTCATTGGTACGTGTTTCCCATGGCAGTGCCCAGTGTCTAGTGCACTTTTTGACAGTAGTTTTTCTATTAGTCTTAAAAATTGGATTTGCCACTTAGTTCAGGATCGCTGAATTTCAAACAAGATTTGCTGAGCCCTTAGCGTATCGAAGCTCAGCAGATTTGATTATCCTTCCTAAAGAAAAGAAAAGCCCAAACACCTTTCTGTACTACTAATCTTGTAATATGTGTACAAACTCTCACCGCCCCCTTTATTAGGTACACCTGTTCAATTCCTTGGTAACACAAATTGCTCATCAGCCAATCACATGACAGCAACTCCATGCATTTAGGTATCTAGATGTGGTGAAGACAATTTGCTGAAGTTTAAACCGAGCATCAGAATGGGGAAGAAAGAGGATTTAGGTGACTTTGAACATGGCATGGTTGTTGGTGCCAGACGGGCTGGTCTGAGTATTTAAAAAAACTGCTGATCTACTGGGATTTTTAAGCACAACCATCTGTAGGGTTTACAGAGAATGGTCCAAAAAAGAGAAAATATCCAGTGAGCGGCAGTTGTGTGGAAGAAAATGCCTTGTTGATGTCAGAGGTCAGAGGAGAATGGGCAGACTGGTTTGAGATGATAGAAAGGCAACAGTAACTCAAATAACCACTCGTTACAACCAAGGTATGCAGAATACCATCTCTGAACGCACAACACATCAAACCTTAAAGCAGATAAGCTACAGCAGCAGACGACCACTCCTGTCAGCTAGGAACAGGAAACGTAGGCTACAATTTACACAGGCTCACCAAAATCGGATAATAGAAGATTGGAAAAAACGTTGCCTGGTCTGGTGAGTCTCGATTTCAGCTGCGACATTCAGATGGTAGGGTCAGAATTTGGCGTAAATAACATGAACACATGGATCCATCCTGTCTTGTATCAACGGTTCAAGCTGGTGGTGGTGGTGGTGTAATGGTGTGGGGGGTATTTTCTTGGCACACTTTGGGCTCCTTAGTACCAATTGAGCATCGTTTAAACCCGCGGAGTATTGTTGCTGACCATGTCCATCCCTTTATGACTACAATGTCCCCATCTTCTGATGGTTCCTTCCAGCAGGATAATGCACCATGTCACAAAGATCAAATCATCTCACCATTGGTTTCTTGAACATGACAATGAGGTCACTGTACTCCAATGGGCTCCACAGTCAGCCGACATATCTGCAGCAACTGTGTGATGCTATCATGTCAATATGGACCGAAATCTCTGAGGAATGTTTCCAACACCTTGTTCAATCTATGCCATGAAGAATTAAGGCAGTTCTGAGGTAAAAGGGGGTCCAACCCGGTACTAGCAAGGTGTACCTAATAAAGTGGTCGGTGAGTGTATATCATTGCACACTATAAACAGAAACATGTTTTTAAAGAAAAATAACAAGCACAAAAATGTACAATACAATAAATATATCACGTTATTAGTTACAATTAGCTGATCATATTAATATAATGTAGAAGTTAGTTAAAATAAACTTAAAAAATCTATTGAACCACTTGAATGATTTTAAGCAGCTAATCTGAGCAAAACATCTCCTGCTTGTTAATTAGACCAGCACTCTTCTTGCATAGTGTCAGTAGGCGGGAAAGGAAGGGAGTTTAATAAATTGGCTGTTGTGTTTGGCGACAGGCCAGCCTGCACATAAATGCTTTAACTTAATGGTGCGGAGGTCGCAGGAGAGCAGAGAGAGATATCCAAGCGTTCTGCAGCCGTTCTCCCACGGTGAAGCTTGCCGGGAAATATTTACCATACATCGGCCACATCACCAGGAGTGCCCTACACTGGTCTTATGTGAGGCTGCCACTCATGGTGTGTGAATATTCTTCAGACAGATGCAGGAGCTTTACCAATACTGGAACAAGAGTGACCATGAGTAGTGTGTAATTACTGTTCCAGTGGTTCTCCTCTGCCCCAAATTGTTTCAAACCATGTTCTTCTGTAAGCTGACTCACCAAGCCCAATATTTTGTCCCCCCCACACACACACACACCCCAATGTGACAGCACTGGGGGACACAGGCCCATAGTCAGCACCACTCCCTTATCATCTTCCCTCAACAGTTATATAGACAGGTTTGAACCATAAAGAAAACACATAGGGTCCTGGTTGATAAAGTCTACACACCACATCCCAGAAAAGAACAACTGTAAAAAAAGGGAAAACTAGTGAGACTTTAAATGTGATGAACCTCCTCTCAGTATAATTGTCAGCACACGGTCATTAATTAAAATAAATTTTTATTATACAATTCCTAAAAGCTATAAAGCTGAGAAGTTTAAAAATATTAGGCCATCCATGCAAGGACACCATCTCTGAGGATTGTTTTTTGAGTGAGCAAGAGATACTTAGGGATACTTTGCCTTCATTGGGATTGTATACACATACTATCTAGGCTGGTACTTTAAATTAATCTTAAGTGGGGGTGGTGCTGCCTTCTTTTCTCTTTCCCCCCTTTGGGGGCGCTGTTTGGTGGCCTCCCGGTGAAATATCACGGCCAGTCCAGCCTCCGGTGTCTTGATCCATTTGGTGTCTGGCAACATGAAATTAGACTCTTTGTTGGATCCTCCTGAGTTATAATCTAATTTATAATTTAACCCATTGTTACTGAGTCATTCCCTCCTTGTGTGATATGTTTTATATATCTATATATGAGGTTATTTCAAATGACCATTGGAGTTACATTGTTTACATACATAAGCAGGGGTCTTTATCTTTGGGGTGCTTTGGGTTTTGATGATGTGTTATCACTTTGTTCCTAATGTTTTTAAGGGGGATATGTAAACCCCCAGATTTATAGCTTTAGACTAGGCTGCACCTGGACTTCCTTGTCTCTCAATCTGATTGGCCGTGTGAACATTTTTAAAATAATATACCTACCCAAATTTTTATTTGCTTTTCGTGCATCCCCGTTTTTTTGGTTACAAAAACTTTTTAAAAAAATTAGACTCGATTTTGTCCACCTTCCTCTGGCAGGGGGCACGTCCATGTATTGCAAAAGCATCTCTCCAAGCTGCTAGAGCAGATGGCGGATTGGCTTGTCCAAATCGAAGGCACTATTTTTTGGCATCACAACTTACATATGTCTATGAATTGTTCCCGGAGACCTCCTCATCTCCCTCCACCACTCTGCTGAATGCACTCTATGGTTCTAGGGCCTCAGCTGTGGATGCACCACACAGGTCGATACCTAAACGCTGCTCTCCGATAGAGGTTAGCTGGCTTGCCTTGCATGAGGGTACTAGAGCGCTAACAGCTTCGGGAGGGGTGTCTCCTAATGCCCCCCTGTGGCAAAATCCCAAAGAGCTCCTGGGCCACCCGGACTCTCTGTGGTGGACATGACTAGGGGTCACCCATATCTCTGACATTTTTGTTCATAACATTTTTGCTTTCTTTGATGAGTTGAAAGCCAGGTGTGGAGTGACTATTTTTTGTTGCGTCATGCCATTCGGGCACAGTTTGCCGGTTTGACCCAGGAGCTCTCAGAATCCCCTTTGGAGGTGCTATTGTCCTATCCAGATATTGAGGAACTGGTTACGACAGTTTATTCCCGTTTTCAGGCAGCTGGGGTCAATCCCTTCCAGCTGGCTCAATGGAAATGGGAGGTTCTGATTCCTGGGGAGGAGGAGAGGTGGGAGGAGGCCTCTGAAATCTGCTTCCAGGACCTTATAAGTTCTAATGATCGCTATACACAGTTCAAATTTATACACCAGCTGCATTACACTCCTGCCAGATTGGCCCGCATGGGCTCTACTCTGCATCCTCCTGTCCCAGATGTGGGCATACGGAAGCTGAGTACTTACACATGTTTTGGTCTTGTCCTGCCTTGTCAGTATTATTGGAAGGACTTATTTTCTTTTTTTGACAACACTTTACATTTACCTGTACCTCATATTCCTGAAGTTGGTTTACTTGGTGTGTTAAATTACTTTATCCACAGGACTCATGCCTGTACCCTTGTACGTATATAGTTATTCTATGCCAGGAAATTGATTCTGTTACAATGGAAAAACGATGTGGCCCCGGATATCCAAACCTTTTACCGCATGGTAAAAGCTAATTTACCATGGCAGAGCCTGCCCTAAAAAGTTCTTCAAGATCTGGCAGCCATGGCTGGATATTGCTGATTCCTTTTGGAGAAACACTCAGCTATCCCAACAGTAGTGGGTAGCAGACTCATGTTTATAACACTATATTTGTACCTATCATGTGTTCAGATTGGGGCCCTCGAGTGGCTGGGGAGGGGTAGCAAGGCATGTGTGTGTGTGTGTGTGTGTGTGTGTGTGTGTGTGTGTGTGTCAGTATGAGAGACAAATGTGGTTGTTAAATGAGTTTGAAAGTTTTCCTTCTTTTATAAAACCATACTGTTGAAGCAAGGGGTCCTACGCGGTCCCTAGTAAGTAATATTGTGAACCCACTATATGACACCCCCCCCCCCCTATTTGGGAATTGGGGGTTCTGACTCTGATATGTTATTAGGTTGGCCAGGCGGGGCCATAAGTTCTATAACACTCATTGTATTCCTGATGTACCCTTTTGAAAAGTGTCAGTTAATATTTTTTATGAAAAAAAAAAAAAGGAGTCGGTTCACATATCTCCGCAGTGGCTCCTGTGTGTCTTTTTGGTCAGTTTCAGGTCTGAATTCAGCCAAAAATTCAGGCTGAATTCGGACCTAACACGGTCAGTGATGTAAGTAACTGAGTTAAAATAAACGGAGTTACTTAACGCAGTTACTTTAGAGGGTAACGAGTAATCTAATTGATTGCTTTTCCCCTCATGGTAACTCAGTTCCTATTACTTGGGCGGCGTTACTGAAATTACATCTACCGCCACTAGATGGCAGTAGTCTAATTCCGGTGTCCTGCCAAAAAAGTTCCCCCGCCGGATAAGGACCCCCTGTACTGTGCAGGCGCAGCGCTTGCAGCAGTACGAAGGACTACAGAGCTTACGAAAATTGCCGAAACTAAACAGCTCTGAGTGAACTCTACACCGTGCAGGCACAGTTAACATGTAATTGTTTTACGAGGCAATGCCGCACGCTCCTGATGCTCGTGCTACTCTGCAAGGCGCGTCTATCGTGTAACTAAGGAGCGGGTCTAGTATTACTGTAACCAAGGGGCTCATTTATTATTATTGTTATATATCGAGCTCTGCCCATTAATTTAACATTCGCCCTCTTCTGTAGCCATCCGCCCCTTACACGATATAATAATAATAGACCCGCCCCTTGCTTACACGCTATAACAGATCTGCCCCTTGGTTAGAGTAATAATAGAGCAGCCCCTTGGCTACACGATATATAATAATAATAATAATAAATGCGCCCCTTGCTTACAGTAATACTAGACCCGCCCCTTAGTTACACGTATAGAATATAAAAAAAAAAGTCACAGTTACTTTGCTGCGTAACTAATTACTTTTCCAATGTAGTAACTGAGTTACTAACGCAATTACTTTTTGGGAGAAGTAATTTGTAACATAACTAAATTACTTTTTTAAAGTAAGATGACCAACACTGAACACGGTGAACCAGGACGCACCGGACTTCTGCTGTAAGCCGCTGCCTGCTCATATGTGAACCCAGCCTCAAAGTCCCACTATTTTTCCATTTTTTACAATTGCAGGTTTGAACCATAGTTCATGGTCTTTATATGCACAACTTGGACAATTAAGTAAAATACCATTTTTTTTATTGATGCAGAATATAAAAGATTAACATTTAAAAAACAACTACATTTAACAACATAGTAGCATTGAGCACCATTTGGTAAGAGCAATGGTAACCCAGAATAAGTAAAGATGTATGTTGATATAACCTCAATGGGAGATACAATATTCAAACAGTAGAGGGTTCCACCATCCCTTTAAAAGGCCTTTACCAAATTGCCCTTATAAAATGGTGCTCAATGCTACTATGTTTTTAAATGTAGTTGTTTTTTGAATGTCAATCTTTTATATTCTGTATCAATACAAATTTTGTATTTTACTTAATTGTCCAAGTTGTGCCTATAAAGTCCATGAACTATGATTTATGACTTGTGACTGGTTTATTAGTAGGGTTAATGGTTGTCCATTGCACCTCCCAGTGGTCCCTCATTCGATATAATGTGATCCTTTCCTGAAAAGTTAAAATGTTAATTTGCCTAGTATGGATAATGTACAGGCAGGGGCGGACTGACCATTCGGCCACTCGGGCAATGCCCGAGGGCTCTGGGCCACTAGGGGGCCCCATCAGGGTTGACAGCCTCAGTAAAACCAGGGACAGTATGTAAAAATCTGTGTTTTTTTTACATCTGTCTCTGAAATGTCCCTTACCGACATCCTTTTGGTCTAAAAATCCAGATATTATAGCTTCCCCACCTCTCCAGTACCTTCTTAGCCAATAGAAACATGTCTGTGTATACTGTGCGCGTGTATACTGTGTGGCCCCATAATCTCTGATTGCCTGGGGGCCCCATAATCTCCTATTGCCCGGGGGCCCCATGAGTTGTCAGTCCGCCACTGTGTACAGGTCCTCTTAAAGTGGACTTTAATGGAACTAGGTCTTGGCATTTGGTCATATGGTTCCTGCCCAGTCTTAGCAGATATCATGTGACCAAGTGCCCAGGCTTTTAAACACATGAGCAATACAAGAGTGACGCTGCATACTTACCAATGAAGGTAAGTATTTAATCAGTTCTCTTTGTTTATCTACTGCAGCAAAACCGTTTAAAGCCCAACTTCTGTCAAAAGTATTTGTTTTTGGTTTTGGATACAGTGTGGAGGGGTTATAACCTTTGAAATTTGACATCACTTCCTGTCCCAGTGACTAAAGAGGAAATGAAAGCATCTCTTGGGTGAAGACACTGACTGCAATAAAAACCTGTAACAATACAAAGGTCACCAGCAATCCTAAAGCCCCATACACACGGTCGGACTTTTTCATGGATTTGGTCCGATCGGACAAGGTTGTTGAAAAATCAGACCGTGTGTATGCACCATCGGACAGTGTTCGTCGGTTTGTCCGTCGGACAAAGTCTTATCTCCTGCTGGAAAGATTTGCCGTCAACCCGGTCCGATCACACCAAATCCGAGCGTGTGTACGCTTGTCCGACGGACAAAGTGCTACGCATGCTCAGAAGAAATTCTGTGACGGAAGCGCTCGGTCAGGTAAAACTACCTTTCCTAATCGACACAGCACATTCGTCACGCTGCAATGTTAAAATGTCTTTAATGCAGCGCATTCTCTTTTTCTTTGCAATGCAACAAGAATGACATCTTTTAGCTGCTCCTATTCACCCGCACTTCTCACAAACTTACTTCTTTATTACTTTGCAGCATTTATACACTACATGTTTATTTTTACTCTGAACGGAAAAGAATCTTTGTTATTTTTTTACCATGATTTGTCTTTTTTTTTTTTTTTTTTGGGGAATACATATTTGAATGTTTTTTTTTTTTTTTTTGGAGGGGGGTTGTGTGTCTCAAATTACCCAAAACACATTATTTACATTTGTATTTCTTGCTTAAATTTACTAGGAGGTTGTTTGGTGTTGGTGCCCCTTGTTAATTCTACTTTAGGATTAGTGAAATGTACCTGCTTACTCAAAGAAAAACTGTCATTGTAGCAAAGTAAAACACAATAGTCAATGATTATTTCAAATCAAAAAAACCTTTATTTAGGTCACACCAACAAACCAAAGAGGAACGCAGCCATGGTGAAACTTGGGGAATTTGCAAAGTCTTGGCCCCCCACGGCAACCATCATTGTTCAAGCGTAGTAAATTGGGGGCCTGAGGAGTACGTATATTAAGGGGAGTGCAATCTGGTCGTGAAGTCCAAAGTATCCGGAACTGCAGCAGATGCCATCTAGGTCCCCAGGCTCTGGTACTACAAGAGGCTCCATCTTCTCTCACACCAGACTGATTGCAGGTCGTCACTCTCAGGTCTTCCTTCCACGCTTCCTTCCACGCTGTGGCTGTCGTGCTGGTGGGGTGGCAGAAGGAGGAGGAGGAGGAGGCGGAGCATGGTAGCTATGGCAAACATGTGTGACTGGGGTCATCTCCCCAGCCATACCCTTATTTAGGACATGGAGGATGAGCCCCTCACACATGTTGCGTTGCCTCACCTCCATACCCATCATTTTTGTGACAACCACCGAGCCAAAGGTCTCCTCGTCGGCGGGTGTGGCATGTAGGGAGTCTGAAGCCTCTCTGATCATGCGGAGCGCTGACTGTGCCGCATAACCCCCCCTTCTCGCCCTTTTGTACGGAGGGCGGAGGGGAGGGGTTTGGGTGTCAGTCAGGCTCCGAGGCCTAGCCCCCTCTTGGCTGCCACTACCCAGCTGGTGGCTGCCACTAACCCCTGCCTCCTCCTGACTGCCACCTTCCACAGCCACCTCCTGGCTGAGGTCTTCCTGTGTATGAAAAAGGGACATAGTTTCAGTTATTTGTTCATCAAACACACACAATTCTCATCTAGTGACTGGTGCAAAATGTTTACAAATAGAAAACCATACAATTCTCAGCCCTGCAGTTTAGATTCTGGCCCCAAATGTCTCCAACACCACTGTCTGTTGATATGTCAAACACGTTAGGAACTAAGCAATTGGCGATCCTGAATTAAGTGAACATCATTCATTATTCCCATAAATGGTAACAAAACTACTATACCTGGAACAAGCTGGGCTCCTCCACCTCTTCCATACTGGAAGGCCCAGGTTGCTCCTCGGAAGCCTCATCAGGGGTGGGCTGCGCGCAAGGAAGCGTGGAAGGAGGAGTCGAGGTTGACTCCGTGACATCAGTCTGGTCCTTCAGAAAATGGAGACTCTGATAGTACCAGAGCTTGGGCACATAGACCTCATCTGCTGAAGTTGCAGTTTCCTCAGACTTCACGACCTTCTTCCGCTCCCTGATATACGCACTCCTCAGGCTGCCAATTTTCTTTCTAATATCATCAACAGTTGCCGTGGGGAACCTTGGCTTGACAAATTCCACAAGTTCCTCCAGGGCTGCGTGCCTCTTTGGTTTGTTGGTGTAATGTGGGTGTTTACCCTGCCACAATATGGGAAAATCCCTGTATTTGGCAATGAAGAGGGGGAGAAAACTCATGTCGTTGAATCCCTTCATATCAATCTCTGCAAGACACAACAACACACAAAACCCTATAAATTATGTCAGGCTAAACTCTCCTAATCTTCTCCATAAAGAAGCCTCAAGTTCAAATCAGTCTAGGCTAGTTATGTACCAACGTTAAATTGTACCTTCGTTTGTAGCGATCGTCTCGTGTGAGTTTTCTCTCCCCTCGTCTCCCAGATCGTGGCTACGACACAGGCGTGTGACGTTTTATATACAGTGCGCATGCTTCAAACTCCGCCCGCCCCTGACGATCTTTCTCGTCTATTCCCCACCCCTTCTCTTTACGGCGCAGTGGGGAGAGCACATGGCGGGGACACAGCAGGTGCGCCACAAATATCCCACCAACGAGGAGGAGGACGAGGAAAGTCCGGAGGCAGAAACGTCCCGATCCCGGAGCCTGAAATTCAAGGCCTCCAATATGACATTTGGAGAAATGTTGGAGATGGTGGACATATTAAAGAGGAGCGACTATGATGGGAAGTATGGGCCTTACCTCAACCCCAATGTCCGCAAGGCCAAGATCATGTCGAAAGTTGTGAGGAGGCTGTACAATCATTTTGGGGTACAACGATCCAAGGAGCAACTGAGGAAACGCTGGTCAGACCTGAAACTGAGGGAGGCCGATCAGTACAGAAAGATCAAGCGAATTCTTCTAAAAAGTAAGTAGTTGTGTTTTGTGTTTGATTTCTTGCTTGCATACTGCTCCATTGTGGTTTGATTTTTACAAAGTTGTACATTCCAAAATGGCCACTTTCAGGTTCGTCTGTGCATTCGATCGTACTCAGCCTCGATCTTTCTGCCACTGTCATGATCGTGTGTGTGCATTTGATCGTACGCAACCTCGATCGTTCGGCCACTTATAATACGATGTTTGGTGAAGTTTTTATTGAAAGGAAGTTTGTTCTCACTAGAGATGTCAGCAAGAGCGTAAACCAAATTTTGTCAATGTAAAGGAGAGGTCACTCAGTAGCTGTTTACCCATCTGGACTCTAGAGCACTAGTGCTGGGACACCCAAACCCCCTTTTTATTAGGCTTTTCCACACATGTGCTCCAGTGGATACTAGAGGGGGGTCTCCATCACACAAACTTCTACCAAAAAGCTAGTCAGTTTTGCACCTTTACAAAGTGACTACATTCATGTAGTTGACATTTGTAACTGGCCAAACTAAAATAGTGTCCATCACTTTCAAACAATGTTTGTCATTTCCTATTTCTGCCCTCAATAGCTTGTGTTGCTAAATCTTCCTTTTGGACATTCTCATAGGGGAGCGAAAACTTGGGCCGTCTGAGGAAACCCCCAAACCAACACCTCCCAAAAAAGGGCAAAGAGCAGAAGCAGAGGAGGAGGAGGAGGAGGAAGGAGAGATCATCGAACTTGGAGAAATTGTCACCACAACAGGTGAGTGTGGGAGAACACAGCTACTGGTAAGCTAATCCATGTATGGCTGCCTCATTTCCAACACCCCATTTTTGTTTTTTGGTGGTTTTTAGGTGACGTGGATGTTGTGGAAGAAAAATCGCACTTTACCACAGAGAGTGCCCACGTACTCATCGGAGAGATAATGGTCTGCAATCGAGATCTAGATTACATAAAGCAAAACATCAATGATGTTCAACAAAAATTGAAGAACATCATTGATGTTTTAGGAAAAATATGAAAACGCACCAAGTAATTAACACACATTTGTGCCAGCTTCTGAACACATTTGCAACTTAAAAACTGTGTGAAATTTGGAACATGCACACATTGTGTCCACATTTGCTAGCTCCCATCATGGTGGATGAATGCCAACGTTTTTTTGGGGGTGCAAACACTTTACGAACTACGAAAGTGGTTGTGGTGAAGGGGTTGCACCCCCAAAAAACGTCCATTCATCCCCATGATGGAAAATGGCACTTTTGAAGCTTCTAGGCATGTGTTTTACCATCTAATGTCCATTTTCAGACCCAAATTGTGTGCATGTTCTAAATTTCCACTTTCCGGGGGTGACCCCCCCATGTGATGAAGGCAAGATCAAACACACTTTGAACATATAGTCATGTCTGATCTTGTCTTCACTTTACAAAGTTGAACTTTCCGAGTTCATAGGTTCTGTTTAGCTCCATGCCTGGTTTTACCAATTGCGGAATGTTTGTAAACAATGTTGTAAATAAACAAGATGTTGTCAGTTTTGGCGTGAAGATTGTAAATGCACTTGTGAATGTTTTCCTAGTAAACTTTTTTACTTTTCTAAATGTGTGGCTTCCTTATTTAAAAAACACAATGCATTATGTATGTAAAATGTAAAGGATATGGGGGGCAATGGGTGTTATTTACTAAAGGCAAATCCACTTTGCACTCCAATTTTCTTTCCCTGGGAACTTTTTCAATGCACTTGTAGAGCATAGCGGATTTGACTTATGTAAATGACACCCACAGTGCTTTGTACGAAAACACGGAGCACAGCATTTGGGAGAATACACACATGTCAGACCTGGTGATGAAAAGGAGTATTTTGGGTGTCAGTTAGGCAGGACAAACCTTCTCTAGACCAAAGATTAGGTAGCAAACACACAACATGAGAAGAATCTTTTTGGGAAGAAGAGACTGTTACCTCCTTTTGCCCAGAAAGTGCATTCCCACTGTCGAAGGCAAAGGGAAAAAATGTCAAAGTAAAATAAGCTAAAAAGAAGACTGAAATGACAAGAAATCATAGGTTGTTTAAAATATCTGATTTAGTAAAAAATGCCTCTCACACATCGTCAGGTAGAGCAATGGCCCCCCTACCCACAAAGTACTCCATATATTGGTCCCGGACCACACGGGCATTTAGAGGGGGCAAGCCTGGACGTGCCACTCGAAGGGCTGTGAGTTCCGCATTTGGAGGGCCCTCCACATCTGGGCCAACGGGCACCACATAGTTCCTGTTATGTCTTTTGAGGAAGTTGTGCAATATGCAACAGGCAAGAACTATGTGGTTCAGTTTGTATTCCGCCAAGTTAAATGCCGTCAGGAACAGGCGGAAGCGGCTGGCCAGGATGCCAAAAGCGTTCTCCACAACTCTTCTGGCTCTGGACAGCCTGTAGTTGAAGACCCTCTGGTCCGGGGTGAGGGTCCTCATCGGGAACGGCCTCATCACATGGGGAGTCAGCGCAAACGCTTCATCTGCGACAAAGACGAAGGGGAGTCCTTCAGCATTCTCCTCTGGAGGTGGCAAGCACAGACTGCCACTTTGGAGACGCCAGTAGAACTCCGTGTGCGTAATGGCCCCACCATCCGATATCCGGCCGTTCATCCCCACGTCCACATACATAAACTCGTATGTTGCCGACACCACCGCCAACATCACTACACTATTAAACCCTTTATAATTATAATAGTAGGACCCCGAGTTGGGCGGTGGGACGATGCGGACGTGTTTCCCATCAATTGCCCCTCCGCAGTTAGGAAAGTCCCAACGGCTGGCAAAGTGGGAGGCCACAGTCTGCCATTCCTGTGGCGTGGAAGGGAACTGTGGAGAGAAACAAGAAAAAAAAAATAGTCACTTTGCACCTAAACATTGCAAGCAGATTAGACAATCAACATCTTGGAACAAGAGCATTGTATAAAATTGGAGGCTGGAAAGTATTTGCACAGAAAAGTAGAGGCTCCCCTTCACAGATTACTCACCCCCCCCCATCAATCCCCCCACTTCTGATGGGACATTGGCAATAACTAGGGTTTTGGGGGGGGGGGGTGGTGGACAGGTAACCCTCTGCACTTCATTGATTGGCAAATGGCTCAATAATGTGGGCTAGTTTGGCCAGACCCTCTGTACTTAACACTATTGGCAGGCCACAGGAAAGATCAAATGACATTTCAACCCCCCCCCCCCCCAAAAAAGGCAGGCACAGTGTGACATTATTAAATTACCAAGCAAGCTAATAGGAGGGAAAGAAGACAAAAAAATAGGAAATGGAATGTATGGAGGCAGCCCCTTGCACTACATGCTTTGCTGAATTCATCCCTAAAGATGCGCACTATAAAGAGGTAGGTATATAGTGTGTATGGACCTTGGGAAAGCCAGCAGATAAAGGATTGGTACCATCTGACAGAGCAGTTGGGGGAGGGGGTTCCTAATGAGTTTGCCCCCCCCCCCCCACCCAAAGAAAAAAAAAAGGGGGCTCTACATGAAGTAAACCACACAGCAAACATTTGTGCATATTTTAGGGGGTGTTTGGGGGCAAACAATACTATGCAGCAGACAAAAGACATTGCTTAAGTGACTAGGCCATAGGTGTCTATTGGGGCAGAAGAGCATGCTGGTGAGGTAAGTGAAGGGATAAATGCATGAAGGAGAAAAGGGGCACAGCATATTAGAACATATTGCAATCATGGTAATTAGGGAAGGAGGTCAAAAATACAAGTCATTAGCAAACAGAGCATACATAGAAGGGAATAGTAAAGTAGAAATGTTACCTTAATATAGTCCTCCTGCAGGACCTGAATGATGGCAGAACAGGTCTCTGGAATAATGAGTCCCAGGGCCTGGGGAGAGATACCTGAAGAGAACTTCAAATCCTGAAGACTTCTCCCTGTCGCCAAGTACCTCAATGTGGCAACAAGCCTCTGCTCCGGAGTAATGGCTTGTCTCATGCAGGTATCCTGCCGGCTGATAAAGGGGGTCAGCAAAGCCAAAAGACGGTGAAAATCGGGGTCCGTCATCCTGAGAAAGTTCCTGAAATCATCAGGATTATTCTCCCGGATCTCACGAAGCAAAGGCATGTGCGAGAACTGGTCACGCTGAAGCAACCAATTCTTGGTCCACATACTCCTCGTCACTCTGTTCATGGACGGGTCTTGGGTCAAAGCTAAAAGCCCGACACCAATTCCGCGTACAGCACGAACTCGGCGACGAGTACGCACGGGAAACATCGCTCACAAGGTCACAAAAGGTCGGCTGGTCAGAACGGACAAACAGAAAGCACTGATAAACAGCAAGGCCTGAAAGAACGAACTGAATAGCAGCAACGAGCAGACAATAAGCAGTGCAAATCAAAGCGTCCTATATCAAGATATAGGCCGCAATGACCAACAAATGCGAACTGACTACACGCACTAATAAACAGATACGCACGACAAGCACAAACTGAAGAGCAGTAACGATCTGAGTCAGACAACTGAGAAGCGCGAATCTTAAGTCACCAAACTTCCACTAACTCTCGATAAACACGGGATCAGCAGAAGGAGCCCAACGGGTGCCTGACGTGGTGCTGAACTTCCCTTTTGTAATCTCGTGGACGACGACTTACGTCACGACGTTCTTCCGGACCGGAGATTCCGACAACGTAGTCCGACCGTGTGTACGCAACACCAACATCGGACAAAGTACGTCGGACAAAGTCCGACCGACCTGGTCCGCGGATTGTCCGAGCGTGTGTATGGGGCTTAAGAGTGTATGTCTTGTGATAGCTGGACATTGAATGGTGCCATCTGTTTGTTCATTTCACCTGCACACTGTTTGCTGGTCACACACTATAGGAATTGCAGCCTAAAAACCATCTGAGCAAAGAGAACCTGACAGAGGTCTTCATTCTTCCCCTTTCTACTGAAAAAAAAAGAAAGATTTACTACTATCTGTGCCTCTGGTAAAAAGATTTTTCTTCTCTCTGTGACCACACAGAAAGCAAGAGAATATCTCCCCAGTCACTACAGACAAAGCAAATGATGAATGGAAATTTGATATAACAATTGAAAAGAAGTCTGCTGCAGGAGACCCTGTGTTACCAGTCTCAGAAAATTGAAGTCTAAAGGGGGGGTACATACTATCGCTACAAGGGTACAAGGCACGATCGTTCGATTTTCGAACATAACTTTTGTACAAAACTTTCGACATCCGATACAGACTTTGCAAAAGTACATTTCCTAATGGATAAACTTCAAAAATGTTCTCCTACGTGAACAGAACAAACGATTTTAGTTTAATGTTTACCGTTTTCGGATGAGAAAAATCTGAAAAAAAGACTGCGCATGATCAGAAACGATAAACAAAAAGCCTTTGTCGTATGGGAATTTTTGTACATCATTTTTTTCGTCGGTTCCGACTTGCTGTGAAACAATGAGGAAAATCGGATGATTGTTCACCCGATTTTATCATAGCGTGTATCAGCCTTTAGGCAGGGTTCCCAAAAGCTAGGTCTTGCTGAAAAGACTAAACATTATTTAAGGGAAGGCAGCAGCTGGTATATCTGTTTTAAATGGGGTTGGAGTTCCTCTTTAAGGCTTGGTTCATGCTGGTGCTGTGCAAGACGTCACATTGGATTTGCACCGCATTGCTGTGCACATCACATGCGGTGTCTGTACGATGCAAATTCAGCCACACAGTTTGTATGGCTGAAATTGCATTGCATTTGAACCAAAATGGTGCAGAGCCCTTTTTTTGGTCCGCACTGGGATGGGATTGCATGGGTGTTCAGACCCATGCGATCTGATTCCATCCAATTCCTCAGTTCACTCTGCGATCTGCGATCTGCAAACCGATTTGGGGGTGTCATTAACTTTATATTAACACCCACAGCGGTTGCAGAGAGCCGTGTGAACTGCCTGCAAGTCAGATGCAATGCGGGAACCCGCACAGGAATCGCTGTGGTTTTCTGCATCGTACCAGTGTGAACCCAGAAAGGTTATTTACAATCAAAAAAGTTTAGTGAATAGTATCAGAAAACAAACAAAACTGAAGATACAAACAAATTACCTTTATTGGCCTTCAAAATAATCGCCTTCCTTCACAACACGCTTTTGTCAACATTCTTAAAGCTTCTGGAAATTGTCAGCAATGGCCTCTTTAGTAACCGATCGCAGAACCGATGTCACATATTCTTGGATTGGCGACACGTCCGGAAAACATGCGCATTTCATGAAACTCTTCATGCGGGGAAACAGAAAGAAGTCGCGGGGAAGTTAGTAAATGCCATTCCATCAGTTGCCGCAGGGCACATACCCTGTGACGATGGTTCACAGAAAGGATGGAGCATACATGGTAGTGAAATCTCCAGAGGTTTCCATTCATTTGCTTTCTGTTCCTCTGTCAGCTTGTGCGGCACAAACTGGGAACAGATCTTCTGCTTACCCAAATCTTCACGGCCGATGGTGCGCACAATGTCCTTTCTAATGCCCAATTCCTCCACCCTCAATCATAGACTCAGTCACTGATCTCTTACCAGCATTTATCGCATTTTCTTAACCATGTCAGGGGTTCTGCTTGTCAATGGCCGACCCAAACGTGGCTGATCCTCAGTTATTTTCTTCCCATTGCGAAAGCTTTTGAACCAGTTGTAAACACATTTTCTGTCCCGTACACTTGCACCATTATTTCATGTGTCTTCGTCAACGTTTTCCCCCAATTTTAGCAGAACTTGATGTTCACTTGTTGCTCCAATGCACTGTGACTCTACCTCTCACTATGTTCAACGTATTTACTCTGATGGCTTCTCAACGTGTCTCTGGATAGCCATGTGCATGCACGCACGCACGCACGCACGCACGCACACCTAACCCATGTTGCCATTGAGATATCGGACCATTCACCAAAATATTTAGACACACCTCGTAGGAATATCGCAGGTGTGTTCCGGCAAATAAAATATCACAAGTGAAATGATCTTTTGTACCAACGAGTTGCTAAAAAAATTTCTAGCCAAGATACAATTGAAAGACAGATTTGTGCCCACTGTTCAGCAAAGGAAAAAAAATAAAGAACACACACATACACATGGATTGCAGAGCCAGGCTATGACTTGTGACAAGCATCCTCCACCCACAGGGTCAACACCAGCATGCTGGATGAGACTACTGAAGCCCCGTGCCATGTCTGAAGAGCTGTCACCGCTGAAGGAAGGAGCTTCAACAAAACCAAGCAGGTGTGGAGTGGACCTCATCTCATCCAAAATAGAAAACCAGGGAAGATATACTGCTATGTGTAAAGTTATGTGAACAGAGAAATGAGAAAGAAGCCTGCATTCTCCTAAAGGAGAACATCACTAAGGCCATATGGTCCATCACTGACCATATGACATATCCTTTGTATTCATGCAGAAAAGTACACATTGGGCCATACTCATCATACACATCCAAATCACACACAAGCTCCAGATATCCAGCAATATTTTCTCACACTATTCATGAGATCACATGAGCTGGATCACCATATTGGATCATTGATAAAACCAATGGCTGAGGTTTAGAACAATCTCAAGGTGATCAATGTCAGTTAACGTAACATCAGCCACTTTTATAATTATTAGAATATGATTAAATAATTACATCGCCATGATATTATTATTAATATATCTATTATTATAGAATATTGATCCAGGCAATACTTGATTGCCTTTGGAGATCAGGAAAGAATGTTTTCTATGTTGGATCAAATTGAAGCATCATACAAGGGTTTCAAGTGTTCCTCAAGGGTCAAACCCCATCAGTCTGTGCATCATTGGGGGGCTTTCCCTTCATTTCCTGTCCAGCAGATGCAACGGCAATTGAGAAGAAATCCCTACAAAGTGAGGGTAGTTGCCATCTTACAAAGATGTCACCTGAACAGGTTTCTCTATTGTAAGATTAACCTCCTGGTCTAGTGATGACTGTAAAAGTTTGGATTTCCCATCACTTTCTGTCCCTAAAACAAAACATTCTGAATGAAAATCTAAAGGCACGTGGCCAGCTTATATCAGCAAGTATGATGTAGTGAGGGGGAAATGAACACAACATTTCTTCAGGCAGATAAGCTGCTCTCCCATTAGCAGAAGTGATAGCAATAGTGATTTTAGCAGATTCTTTTTTTTTTTTTACAATTTCCTGCTTTTCAATTACACCAAAGATGTTTACATTAAACGTATTGGTGTCCCATGTGTACAGGACAGATCTGCCGGGACCTCTAACTGGTCATTCACAATGGTCTGTCCATATACTGTAGGGCAGGCTTTAAACAACCTACCTGTAGAAGAAACACAACTCCCATTATGCCCTAGCAGCTAGAATAAAATGGATGTTTTTTTACAAAATAGAAAGGCAAATATGTGTCACATAGAATATTTATAATTCATTCTTGTTTTCCTCAAATCTTGTTTTTTAACCTTAAATCGGGTCCACACCCACTTCCTCTTCCAGCCTCTACTCACAGTTTCCTGAGCCGTGAAGAGCAGGAAATGGCTCTATCAAAGTTTCCACATTCTACTAGCAGAGTCTCTTCTCCTGGGAACGTTGCCATCAATGAATCTTCACGCAGATTTGTAGGCAGCGGAGGGTGTTCAGAGGTGAATGGACTAATGTACTAGACGTCACGCTACATTTCCAGGAACATGGATTATGGAGAAGAAGGCAAAGGCAGCCATGATGGTTCAGGAACTTTATATGTTGAATACTGTGTCCTGCTACTTTCAGATTCCAAGCAGTGCAATCAATGGTTGAGGTGTTTAGGAAGCATTTGTAGTTCAGGCATAAATCAGGAGGCAGGAGCTTAAAGCGGAGTTTCACCCAAAAGAGGAACTTCAGCTTATCTGTCTCCTTCCCCCTCCAATGCCACATTTGCCACCTTTCGGAGGGGGGGCGGGGACCTGTGTTTGATAGATACCCTATCCCCACTTCCATCGGACGTCACCGCAGCAGGTACGTCACAAGTCTGGTCCCTCTCCTCCTTCCTCTGATGCCGGGCCAGTAAGAGAGCACAGCGCTTAAAGGCTTCATTGTTGGGTTCCCTTACCTGCAATGGTGGCGGCAGCACCCAACATCCCTGGATTCCAAAACAGGTAAGTGTCCTAATATTAAAAGTTGGCAGCTACAGTATGTGTAGTTGCTGACTTTTAATTTTTGGAGGGGAAGGCCGGAACACCGTTTTAAAGGCCAGCCATTTCCCAAACTGATATTGCAGCCTTGGATGGTTGCTGGTAAGCTGGATCACATGCCGTCTGACTAATGAAATAAAACCTTACTGTTGTGGGAGAAGAGACAGAAACTATTGTGGGTGAAATCTTACCAGTGTGGGAAGAGCAGAGACACAAAATACTATGGGGGAAATCTCACCAATGTGGGAGGAGCAGAGACACAAACAACTATGGGGAAAATCTCACCAATGTGGGAGGAGCAGAGACACAAACTACTATGGGGAAAATCTCACCAATGTGAGAGGAGCAGAGACACAAACAACTATGGGGAAAATCTCACCAATGTGGGAGGAGCAGAGACACAAACTACTATGGGGAAATCTCACCAATGTGGGAGGAGCAGAGACACAAACTACTATGGGGAAATCTCACCAATGTGGGAGGAGCAGAGGCACAAACAACTATGGGGAAAATCTCACCAATGTGGGAGGAGCAGAGACACAAACTACTATGGGGAAAATATCACCAATGTGGGAGGAGCAGAGACACAAACTACTATGGGGGGAATCTCACCATTGTGGGAGGAGCAGAGACACAAACTACTATGGGGAAAATCTCACCAATGTGGGAGGAGCAGAGACACAAAATACTATGGAGAAAATCTCACCAATGTGGGAGGAGCAGAGACACAAACTACTATGGGGGAAATCTCACCAATGTGGGAGGAGCAGAGACACAAACTACTATGGGGGAAATCTCACCAATGTGGGAGGAGCAGAGACACAAACTACTATGGGGGAAATCTCACCATTATGGGAGGAGCAAAGACACAAACTACCATGGGGGAAATCTCACCATTATGGGAGGAGCAAAGACACAAACTACCATGGGGGAAATCTCACCATTATGGGAGGAGCAAAGACACAAACTACCATGGGGGAAATCTCACCATTATGGGAGGAGCAAAGACACAAACTACCATGGGGGAAATCTCACCATTATGGGAGGAGCAGAGACACAAAATACTATGGGGTAAATCTCACCAATGTGGGAGGAGCAGAGACACAAACTACTATGGGGAAAATCTCACCAATGTGGGAGGGGCAGAGACACAAACTACTATGGGGAAAATCTCACCAATGTGGGAGGAGCAGAGACACAAACTACTATGGGGAAAATCTCACCAATGTGGGAGGAGCAGAGACACAAACTACTATGGGGGAAATCTCACCAATGTGGGAGGGGCAGAGACACAAACTATTGAAGTGAAATCTTACCTATGTGGGAGGGGTGGTGACACAAACTACTGTGGAGAAATCTCATCATTATGGTAGGAGGCAGAGACACAAACTACAACAGGGATATCTCAGCAATGTGAGAGCGGCAGAACTACTGCAGGAATGCATAGCTCCTAACTGTCCCTGATTTTGAAGGACTGTCCCTGATCTTGAACAAAGTCCCGCTTTCCTTCTCATGTGTCCCTCATTTTGGTCTGATCTTTAAAGTTTTATATAAAATGAACTGTTTATCTTTCAAAAAGTGTTTCCCAGTGCTAAACCTTTCATCCAGTTTCTAAATTGCCGCATTTGTAAATTTAAGAAGCCAGTAAAAGGAATAGTAGTGATAAAAAAAAAAAGCACTTGTGGTTTTTACAAATTTTTGTTTTATATTTTTGTTGTATAATTCTTCTTTAATGGGGTGTGGCAGGGGGTGTGTCCTATGCCTACATATGTTTGACAATAGGTGTCCCTCATTCCTATCTCAAAAAGTTGGGAGGTATGGGAATGTCTTACCATTGTGGGAGGGGCAGGGACACTACTGTAAATTAAAAATTTTACTTAACAGGAATCATAACAGATATAGAGAGGAAATCTTTCAATGACAACTGCCTCAAATTGGATAGATCACTTCTTGTTGTGTTTACAGGACAGAATGTGAAATTAAATTTAACTAATGAGACAAAAAAAAATCCCCCCCAAAGGAACAGTGGTTTTAACTCCCTACTGTATCCTAAAAAAATGTTTAGGCTTCAGATATACTTTAACAAACTTGTACTCCCCCACTTCTCTGACACACAAAACAGGGATAAAGCTTAAAGTGGTTCTAAAGTCAAAAGTTTTTTTTTTATCTTAATGCATTACCTGTATTAAGGCAAAAAAAGCCTTCCACTAGCTGCCCCCCCCCCCCACCCCCACCAAATACTTACCCGATTCCTCTCTCGATCCAGTGCCATGCCTGATTGCAGCAGCGCTGCCCTCTCCTTCTGCTTTTACAGAACAGACTGAGAGCAGCTATTGGTTACTGCTGTTGTCAGTCAAATCCTGTGAGGAGGGAGCTGTGCTCTGTGTGTCTATGAACGCACACAGCCTGGCCCAGGGGAATGCCTGCACGGGTGCTTTTATAGCACACAGTTTGCTATAGGGACACTCAGAGAAGAGGAGGAGTGGAGAGCGCTGGCTGGGACTCCAGAAGAGGAGATAAGGGCCCCTCTGTGCAATATTCTTGCACAGAGCAGGTAAGCATAAACTTCTTTTTTATTGGGAAAACATATACTCACTGGCCACTTTATTAAGTACATCTGTTCAATTGCTTGGTAACACAAATTGCTAATCAGCCAATCACATGGCAGCAACTCAAAATGTGGAAGAAAGGGGATTTAAGTGACTTTGAGACTGGGTTCACACTATTGCGAATTTGATGCGGGTTTCCCCGCATCCATTTTGCATAGCAGGAGATTGTGACTGGTCGGTTCACACATCTCCGGAGCGGCTCCAGTGCGATTTGCACAGGAGTCCTGTGAGTATTTTGGTCTGTTTCAGGTCCGAATTCTGCCAAAATTTTTTAGCTGAAATCGACCTGGTGAATGGAGACGCACTGGACCCCTGCAGTGAGCTGCTCCGGACCCCCTGCTGTGAGATGTACTATGCTCTAGTATTAACCCAGCCTAAATGTGGCATGGCTGTTGGTGCCAGACGAGCTGGTCTGAGTATTTCAAAAACTGCTGATCTACTGGAATTTTCACGCACAACTCTCTAGGGTTTACAGAGAATGATCCAAAGAAGAGAAAATATCCAGTGAATGGCAGTTGTGTGGTGGAAAATGCATTGTTGAGGTCAGAGGAGAATGGGCAGACTGGTTTGAGATGATAGAAAGGCAACAGTAACTCAAATAACCAAGGTACACAGAATACCATCTCTGAATGCACAACACATCGACCCTTAAAGCAGACTACAGCAGCAGAAGACCACACCAGGTGCCACTCCTGTCAGCTAAGAACAGGAAACTGAGGCTACAATTCGCACAGACTCACCAAAATTGGACAATAGAAGATTGGAAAAAACGTTGCCTGGTCTGGTGAGTCTCGATTTCAGCTGCGACATTCATATGGTTGGGTCAGAATTTGGTGTAACTAACATGAAAGCATCGATCCATCCTGCCTTGTATCAATGGTTCAGGCTGGTGGTGGTGTGGGGGTGGTTATAGTGGTGTAATGGTGTGGGAGATATTTTCTTGGCACACTTTGGGCCCCTTAGTACTAATTGCGAATCGTTTACATGCCACGGCCTACCTGAGTATTGTTGCTGACCATGTCCATCCCTTTATGACTACAGTGTACACATCTTCTGATAGCTCCTTCCAGCAGGATAATGCACCATGTCACAAACCTCAAATCATCTCAAACTGGTTTCTTGAACATGACAATGAGGTCACTGTACTCCAATGGCCTCCACAGTCACCAGATCTCAATCCAATAGAACACTTTTGGGATGTGGTAGAATGGGACATTTGTATCATGGATGTGCAGCCAACAAATCTGCAGCAACTGTGTGATGCTATCGTGTCAATATGGACCAAAATCTCTGAGGAATGTTTCCAACACCTTGTTCAATCTATGCCACAATTCTGAAGGCAAAAGTGGGTCCAACCCGGTACTAGCAAGGTGTACCTAATAAATTGGCCGGTGATTGTGGAAACATTTAATATCACCTTAAGCTGGCCATAGACTGATCGAAATTCAACCAGTTCAGCAGGAACCAGCCAAATTATCATCAGTTTGTGGCTATCCCAGCTCAACAGTCCATCGTTTGATTTCTGTGGAAGGTACATGCTGGAAGCCTTTGCAGCCAATCATTATATTCTAATAGCGGCAGGTGTTGCTGTCAGAATACAACATCCTCCACCATAGGTGTGCGCAGCCTATTGCATTAGGGTGTGTACCCCAAATATATTAAAACATGGATGGTGTCAGTAGAGCAGTGGACTTGTCAGTAGGGCAGTGGATGGTGTCAGTAGTTTTGGGGGGCTTTGGTGAAATATCAGCAGAGGGAATCTGCCCCACACAGGGTGATTAGGGTGTGCCCAGGCACACCTGGCACATCCCCTGCACATGCCTATGTCCTCCACCTACCTTGTTTGTGTGGATGGAGTAATCTATTTATTTGCTCAGCCTACTGGCTAGAGTTGCCACCTCAACCCTTGAGGCTCAGTCCACACTGCTGCACTGTGAATTTGCTATGTTTTTTTGTCCTGTGTGAGGTACGAATTTACCACAAATTTACAGCGATTTTAACGCGAATTTCAGGAGTTGGTCATAGCTGCGATTGATGTTCTAGCCAATGGAATCATAATGTAAAAAATGTAAAAAAAAAAAAGGTGTTAACTTCCTGTGTACTTCCTGGTTTATGTGTAGAATAGTGTGGTGGAATTCGCACATATCTGTACCAACAATGCGATTCCAGAAGGATTTACATTAATGTCTATGGAGACTAAGTTCGCAACACTGTAAACTCGCACAAGACCCTTTTTTTTATCTCAACGCATGTATGTGAACGACCGTCATTGAAAACATTGACTTTATGCATACCTCCCAACGGTCCCTGATTTGGAGCAATGTCCCTCTGTCCCTCATTCCTCCTCATTTGTCCCTCATTTCTGTCCCTCATTCCTCCTCATTTGTCCTCATTTTGGTCTGATCCATATAGTTGTATATAAAATGAACTTTTTATCGTACAAAAAGTGTTTCTCAGCGCTAAACCTTCATCCAGTTTCTAAATTGCTGCATTTGTACATTTTAAAACCCAATATAAAGGAATATTAGTGGTAAAAAAAAGCACTTGTGGATTTAATTAACCTTTTTTGGGGGGTTAATTCTCCTTTAAGGGGGTGTGGCAGGGGGGCGTGTCCTATGCCTACATATATTTGCTAGTAGGTGTCCCTCACTCCCATCTCAAAATGTTGGGAGGTATGCTTTATGGATGACATGTGAATTTAGAATGTTTTTGACACATCGCATCCGTTATAAACTTGCATCAGTGTGAACCGGGCCTTAAACCCGAACACCTTTGAATTACACAGGTTCTGAGGCTAATTAAATCCAGATAAGGCACTTTAATCAGCCACAGAACCTGTGTAATTAATATGTGTTTGGGTTTAAAGGGATGAGGTGGCAACCCTACTAATGGCTGAAATAAAAAATAAAATAAACAAAGCCAGCTCTCCTTACATGACAGACCATGGGATGATTATGTAATAAAATCTGTTACTTTCCAAACAATATTTGGGGAGGCTGACTTTAAAAAAGTGGATCTGGCTTAGAAAGAGCCTTTGACCCCGGTGTTCACATATTTTCCTGCATCCAAATCCGTTGACTTGGAATATTCAGAAGATGGGAGCATTATCAGATGAAAATGTGACATAACACAGACTGTGGTGACTTGTAACTTCCTGATGTGTGGCAGAGAGGCGGCCAGTGGCCTCCATCCATCCTTCCAACAATAGTGATCATAACCAGAGATTTTCTCATGGGAATTTTAGGTCCAGACTGACCATTACAGGCATGATTCTCCCAAGAATGGAGCCGATGGCTCAGCATATCTTCAGATACTCGGCTTCCTGCTTTGTCTTTGTCGATCTCAGCTCCACTTGATGAGCCACTGATAGACAATCTTCTACTGGGCTACAAACCACGTGACAGAGTCCGGCTCAGAGTAATATGAGTCATTTCTTTCATCACACTTCAGATGAATTTTTATTGTCTGTATTACCAAATCACAATATTACTCATTAAAAAAAGAAAAAAAACACTGTCCATACACTGGAAGATTTTCATATGAACACTGGTGCGAAAAATCTCAGTATATTCGATTATGCCTACAAAGACTTGACAAAGGTCGTTTGAAAGTACTTCAAAATTTTGTTTGCGTTTACCATTTGGTTTTGGACTTGGAGTGAATGTAATTTTCTGAACCACATGCATTGTTAACTATTTGTTCATTCGAGAAAACATTTTCATCCATCGCCTTTTTATTTTTTATTTTCGAGATGAAAACGAATGTCAGTTTGACCCCAGTAACAATCAAAAAATTGAGCGTGCCTTCCAAAAACAAAGATTTTGTAATAAATCTTTACTAGTGCATGGCCAGCTTTAAAAAACTCCAGAGCTTTCTCATGTGATCTAATGTCTAGGCCGGGGGTTGGCAACCCATCGATTGCAATCTACCTGTTGGTTGGGGGCAGGTGACAGATAGATTGCGTCCCTTCCTTTCCTACCCCCGGACTGCTCCTCACACATATGCAGAGAGGTGCAGGGAAGGAGTAAGTTAGTATGCTGCCCTAGTGACTAGTGGAAGGAAGGGAAACCTGGATAGTAGGTGTGGGGGGGGGGGGGTATTTACTGGAACTGAATCCCTGTAGTTCCCCCACTCCTGCAGCAGCTGAAAGAGCCAGCTTCTTCTCCTCTTCCACCAGTTGGCTGCTTCAGGGGATCCTTTCAGGGTGTAGAGTGGGGGAAGAGGCTGGTAAATATGTAATTTACCGGCCCCATCCTTTTCTACATACCGATCACTAACTGTGTTCATTCAGAAAAGGATGGGGCCAGTAAATGACTTATTTGCTATATGCAGAGAGGTGCAGGGAAGATGTAAGTTAGTATGCTGCACTAGTGACAAGCAAAAGGAAGGGCAACCTGGATAGTAGGTGTGGGGAGGGGGGTGGGGGGCATTTACTGGAATGGATCCCCTGTACTTCTCCCCCTGCAGCAGCTGAAAGCCACTTCTTCTCCTCCCACCCGCTGGCTGCTGTGGGGGTTCCTTTCAGGATGGAGAGCAGGGGGGGGGGGGGGAGATGCGGGTAAATATGTAATTTACCAGCACCATCCTCTTCTGAATGAACACAGTAAGTGATCATACCGATCGCTCACTATGATCATTCATAAATGAAGCATAAACAACTATGTTTACTATGCTTCAGTTTGCAAATTAACAGGGAGGCTGTGCAGAGCTCTTTATGTTCATTCATTCTGTGCAGCTGAGGCTACAGAGATGAAGATTGAGGACACAGTTCTCAATCTCCTTTATCTGTCTCAAACGTGAAACATTAGGGGTCTGTTCAGACCCCTAATATTTTACCAAAGCCCCAACAGGGCTGATAAAATAATTGTAAAAAACAAATAAATAAATACATTTGTAAAAAAATACCGTTCACTGCCCTACTGACACCATCCACTGGTCTACTAACACCAACGTCTGACCTACTGACATCGTATCCTGATATACTGACACCATCCACTGCTCTACTGTTACCATCCACTGCCTTTCTGACACTGTCCACATACCGTCCTCTGCCCTACTGATACTGTCCACTGCTCTACTAACTTTTGTTTTATTATATGTAGCGGCGACACTTTTGCAAGGTGTCCGCTATGTGCAAATTTAGTTATTTCTCTCAAAACAGTAAAGGGGTTCTGAGGGTTAATTGTGTAGGTTTAACTTTGGCATCAGTTTGGCTGGGCTGTGCTAGGGTTCTGCCTGGTCATGTGTACAGTTAGGTGCACATGACAGGCCCAGAACCAGGCCTGGTTGGACGTTTTGGGTATCAGCATTCCCCGGAGCCAATCAGTGGGTGCGTATGGCCCCGCTGAGGAGTCTGGGGAAGGGTACTTAAGATGCTGGAGTCACGTGTTCGGGGTTCGTTCGTCCATAGCTGCCTGTTCCTGAATCTGGACCAGGGTAGCCCCACAGACCCGCTTGATCAGGGGCAAGGATCCATCTGTTCCCGAGGCGCAGTAACTGAGGGAGGATTCAAGGCTTCCGGGTGTGCTCTCAACTTGGAGGGGCACCGCAGCCTGTGTAAGCGACCGGGGGAGTACTCTTCGGAGGAGGGCCAACAAGCTGGCTTCCCAAGAAGTGCCTGGTTGCTGGGTTGTCAAGGACACTAACAAATCCACGCTTTCCCAGTACTGCCGAGAAGACAGAGAATGTTCCAAGTACTGTTGGTTGCAACTTTCTTCAAGGTCAGAGACTTTGCAAGTTCCAGATTAAAGTGCTGACTGCCATAATCTCTGGCTAGAGATTTGTTCCGCTTTGAAGCGCCCAGCTGCAAGTGGCTATTCTCTGGGTTTGCATTAGAGACTTTCTAATAATCAGCAGTTCAAGGTGCCTGAGTTTCTTCACCCCTACCCTCTGTTCCCATACGAGACTGTGTTTGTTGGATGTTACCCCTGCAAATAAAAACCTTTCTAAAGGACTTTTATGGTGTCAGCATCCAAAGTCGTTGGGTACTAACTCTGGGAACCCCTAGACCTGGAAGAACAAGCCAAGCGGAGGTAACCGGTAAGCCCAAAAGCTAAGGCCGCCCCATCGAGGGTTATGGCCGCTACATATATTTTTCCTATTTATTTTTTTATATGTTTTCCTTATTATTTAGTTAGGCCTTACTAGTTAAATTCTTTGGGAAAAAAGGTGTTTCATTCCAGTGATCTTTGATTTCTTTCATGTTGTTCAGGGAGATCTCCACCTCTCAAAGGTTGCCTACCCCTAGTTTAGGCAAACACCATCTGGTTTCGGCAGCATTGTGATGGAATCGTGTAATTAGAGACTGCAAAGTATCTGTTTGAGAAATAAAGATAAATAAGTCACAATTATCTTACAGCATTACTAATCAGGAAACAGAGCCTGCATATTGAACAAACTTGTCAGCGCCAATGTACGGCAAGAGGAATCCTAATAATGTCAATGGGGCCTGTTCACACCTATGCACTGCGCTTCAGTATGGCTTGGAAAAAGGGGAGGTGCTTCCTTTGGTGCAACGTAGTGAGATTGATTTACTAAAACTGGAGAGTGCAAAATCTGGTGCTCTGTATGGTAGCCAATCACCTTCTAACTTCAGCTTATTCATTAAGCTTTGAAACCTAGAAGCTGATTGGTTTCTACGCAGAGCTGCACCAGATTTTGCACTCTCCAATTTTAGTAAATTGACTCTAGTGCGTGTTTGGCAACATAGATTTCACTGGGAGTGCATGATATCTCATCAAAAACACATTAAAGTGCAGACGCCAAGTATGAACACTTGTTAAACCCCACATGTAGGATTTACCTCTGCAATCCGTTGAGGTTAGGAGATGAACAAGACACAACCATTGTGCAGCATTACGAAGCAGGAAACAGAGCCTTCATATGTATTGAATAAATATGGCTGCCCTCGTGTATACAGTAAAAAAAAGACACTGTCCAGACAAAGATTACCTGGTCTCTGAAACATTGTGGCGAATTTGTGTATTTAGAGATTGCAAGGTGTCTGATGTTTTCAATGACGCAGAAAACCTTCCCGGCTGTTAGAATACAATGATTACAGCTAACGACTATAGCGGCTGGCAGTGATCACATGTCAAAAATCCGACAGGCTGGTTGTACCCAAGTCAATTGATGGATATATGTGGATACAACCAGCTTGCCCATACATGGATCGAAATTAAGCTGGTCCCTACTGAACCGGCCAAATTCCGATCCATTTATGGATGTCTTTACAGTGAGATGAGAAGATGGACAAGGCACAACCATGGTGCAGCATTACGAAGCAGGAAACAGAGCCTGCATATGTATTGCACAAATATAGCTACCCTCGTGTATACATTGTATAAAATTACAACCTGTGCAAAGAAATATAAACATTCTGCAGTTCTTCTTTACACTGTTTCCAGGGTTCCGTACTCAGCCCTGCTCTTTGTGTCCTCTGTCATCTCTCACATTGTCAGCCTGATTTGGAATATTAGTCGGTGTGCAGCGAGGTTTAAAATATGTTAGTGAATACAGTCAATTTGGAATAAAATGGAGGTTTTGGTATTTGTTAGGCACTCTTTAATTTATCTTGAGCTCCAACCAGCTGCTGAAGTTTTATATAGTATACATAATATAAGTCTGAATATATAAATATTCTCCTGAGTAAGCGAGGTGAGATTCCCCCTCAGTGTACTGAGAAACGATCGTTACCTTGTTTTTATTGGTAACAAAATAGAGTTTCCCACATCGAGCCGGATCACCCAGTGAAGAAATACCGACTGCACAACATCTGCTTTCCCCCGACATGAAGGAAGGAAACACACAATATTTTTATTGGTTCCTTATTTCAGGAAAACATTTGCCAGATGAGAAAAGGACTGCAAAATCTACATCAGATCTGCCATTTCACAGGTTTTTATCCGGGGAGATAATTCAAAACAGATCAGATGGGGGGACAACCCAGGAGAAGACATCAGATGGAGACACATAACTCCCAACTGTCCCTGATTTCGAGGGACTGTCCCTGATTTGGAGCAATGTCCCTCTGTCCCTCATTCCTCCTCATTTGTCCCTCATTTTGGTCTGATCTATATAGTTGTATATAAAATGCATTTGTTATCGTGTTTCCCAGTGCTAAACTGTTCATCCAAATTCTAAATTGCTGCATTTGTAAATTTTAAAAGCCAATATAAAGGAATAGTAGTGGTAAAAAAAAGTCCTTGTGGATTTGATTAAACCTTTTTTTTGGTTAAACCTCCTTTAAGGTGGCGTGGCAGGAGGTGTGGCCTATGCCTACATATATTTGCTAGTAGGTGTCCCTCATTCCCATGTCAAAATGTTGGGAGGTATGGAGACAGATATTGAATTAGCAGTGGCCATACACAGCTGGAACCCCCCCCCCCCCATCCAATTTAACACCCAAATGGACTCCGCTCAGGCTGTTTAGCGCTACCATAAATAAAAAATCTTCAGTTATCCAAGACAATCCTTTCATCTCCCCCCAAAAAGAAAAGGGAAGAAGGGTCTAACCACATGTGCCCCACTCCAGTCTATGCGGCAAGACCTCCCAAGACAGCAGCAGATCCGAGTGCTATAGGTGGGTGGGTTGGTCTTATCCTGCCTCTCTGGAGTTCTACTTTAGTGTAAAAATCTTTCTTATTTTAGGATTTTTTTGTAAAGGAATAGAATACTGATTCAATGAAAAACACATTTTATTGTGAAATTACCATACAAAATGTCTACAAATATGACACTATACACACTTCACCCCATACTAATCACTCATTAATCAGAGAAACACATTTTCTATTGATTCATATAATTGGGAAATAGAATAAGCCTAGGCTGACATATGTGTGCGTCAGGAACATGTGTATAATTGCGTGCATTCTCAACCCATACAGAAAAGCTGACTTGCGAGGGTACCATTATTTCCTAACTCCAAAGACATGCTGGTAGGTTAATTGGCTTCTGTCTAAATTGGCCCTAGTATATGAATGTGAGTTAGGGACCTTAGATTGTAATCTCCTTGAGGGTAGGGACTGATGTGAATGTACAGTGTATATGTAAAGTGCTGCGTAAATTGACGGCGCTATATAATATTATTATTATTAAGTACCTTAATAATAATAATAATGGCATCCCCACGCACTGTCACCCATGTGTGTTTTTACTAGCGTGAAACAGCATGGTGCCACAGCAATATGCCGTTCCATGAAACACATATTTTTTAAAAGGGACTTATTTCTGTCGGTTACAGCAGCCCATTCAAATGAATGGGCTGCTGTACTTGTGATGTGTGTGCGCAAACGCACATATGTGAACCTAACCTTACACAATTGTAAAAATATCAATGGGATTGTGAAGTATATGGTATGCAATACAATTTGTTATTAAAATGTAAAGTATATCCAAAGCCAAAATGTTTATTTTACTTTTGGAATGGGTATGGAAGGCCACCTCTGTGTTTTTTCCCTGTATGTACTAGTAACCATTGCTCCCATGCCTGAAAGTAATGGGGAAATCCAGAACAGAAAGGCAGCGCCGCCGCCGCCAAGGTGAATGGGGCCACAGTGCAACCATGTGTAATGTATGTGGTTGCAGTGCAGCACAGGAGGCTTTCTAGGCAGTGAGGAGGTGACTTATTGTGGCTCGGCCACTTGTTAGAGATCCACCACAGATTTGTTATATAGAGTGGCGGCAATGGCGGCCCAACATGTAAATAAGCCCAAATAAAGAGAAAATCTTCTAATGGGGACAATTGTTGCACTAACAACTGTCTTAGGGTCCATTCACACCAGCCGGGTCCATTCACACCAATCACTGCATTACAACTGCAGGTTATGGCATGTGTTGCGGTCTGGCCAGACCAGCACAGTGTTAATGTGCTAATCCTGGCTCACTGTTCACTTTTTTTAAGCAAACTTTATTGAAATGTCACAGTGATATTTCATAAAGTTCTATCAGCCAGCGTGCAGTGACTAGTGCTGCGCTGGAAAAAGTACTGTGGGCAGTTTTGTTTTCAGCACTCACCACCGCCAACACAGTGGTGTGAAATGGCCACACCAGAGACAAGGAATTTTGCCATTCACACCCGGTGCAGTGGGATTGCATTGGGGCAGCTATTGCAGCACAATCCCACCGCTCCTGGTGTTAATGGACTCTGATGCCCGTACACACGATTGGATCAAATGTTGGATGTGAGCTTGTTGGCTGAAAGTCCGATGGTGTGTATGCTCCATCGAACATTTGCTGTCAGACTTTCCGCCAACAAATGTTTGATAGCAGGTTCTCAAATTTTCCGCCAAAAAAACTTTGTTGGTGGAATTTCCGATCGTTGTACACAAGTCCGATGCACAAAAATTCACGCATGCTCGGAATCAAGCAGAAGGAGCCGCACTGGCTATTGAGCTCTCTTTTTCTCGGCTCGTCTTACGTCTTGTACATCACCACGTTCCCACATTCGTAATTGTTGGCCAACATTTGTGTGACCGTGTGTATGCAAGACAAGTTGAAGCCAATATCCTTCGAACAAAAATCCACGGTTTTGTTGTCGGAAAGTCCGATCGTGTGTACGGGGCATAAGGCCCCTTTCACACGGGCTGTCCGATCAGGTCCGCCTGTCAGTTTTTCAGGAGGACCTGCTCAGACCCTGCATTGTCCTCTATGGAGCGGTGGACACATGTCCGCTGACACCTCACGCCATCCGATCCAATCCTGTCCACCAAAAACAGACCGCTGGTGGTCCTATTTTCCATGCATCCGGCGGGAGGAGAGCGGGACTGTGTCCGTGTCTGCTGTGCATAGTGGAACGGACACAGACTTGTCATCTGCCTGCTCAGCGGAGAGATTCCCCTGCGGAGCAAGCGGTTTCTGCTCCACAGGGGCGCCTGTGTGAACGATGCTTTAGAGAATTTCCCCCTCTTCTCACTTATTTTTTTACCTACAGGACAGGAAATTAAAGGAAATCTCCCCAATGGGGTACAGGTGTAATAAAAACTGACAACTGTACAACTGTAATAAAAAAAAAAAAAAGGCTTCGATATACTTTATTGATAACTGGTCCAACATTCAGGGTGTGTTAAGTATACAGGCACAATTGTATGAATGTCTATTATATTTTATTTTATTTATTAACTAAATGCATTTTTATCTGAACCACTATCTGGTAAATAGGATAGAGCATGAAATATAATTTTTATCAGATGTTTTCCTGTCTGTGACCCCATTAGGGAGATTTTCCCTCACTTCCTGTCCCTGTGAGATCAGGACAAGAAATGGAGGGAGCAGTTGTCACTGAGTCAGGGAGGCATGTACACCATTTATAACTTCCAAAAGTTCAAATCCTACCTCATTTCACAAAAAAAAAAAAAAAAATCGGATTTAGCATTAGAAAATGTTATTGTCATTTTATGATAACAATCATAAAAAGAAACAGAGTTGTAGCTCCCTCCTGACCTGACAGGAAGTGATAAGGAAAATACTCCAATAAGAACAAAGATGGCAGTAAAACCTTACAGAGTCACTAACCCTTGTCTGCCTTATCCAAAAGAAATAAAAAGTTTTCATAAAGTTGATACTATAAGATCAATTAATAAAACATATAAAAAATAAGCCAGGCTTTTTAATAAAACACATTTTACTTTCTTAGATATTTTTAGGCTATGGTGATATGAAAAGGAAAAATCAGACTTCAGCCCAGAAAAAAACGTCTCTTATCAGCTCAATCAGTAAAAATCTTTTTCTCAGCCCACAGGACACGATTCGTGATAATATTAGTAACAGCGAGAAAGTTAAAAATCAGAGCAGACTGAGGAAATCCCCTAATGGGTGATAATTATAGAGTGTGAAAAGCCGCTGACCAAAAGCCTAAATCACGGTTAAATAAACTCTTCCATGGTGCTTGATACTCTGTACAGAGCTGAATGGTTTACTTCAAGGCCAGAGCGGCATTCTGCCCTAACACACACTGCATCCCCAGCCCTGCCCAAGGCAACCGTGCGGCTAAGTCAACATTCCCACGCTGACACTCCACACAGGGCCCGCGCTGCGCCAAAACTGTGGCGGTGATAACTCTGCGCAGCCTGATCCCCCACCCCCTCACTTTCTCTGATCTCCAGAGACGTTACAACAACACTTGGCAGATGTGAAGAGTCTGTACATATTTGTGCCATGTTTACACAACTTTACAAAACCTTCCCGTCTGCCTTGGCGGAAACAATGCCCGGCTTAACTTTTATTTTTGTTATTGCTAAAAAAAAAAAAAAAAAAATGTAGCAAAGAATTTATAGTAAGAACGTTTTTCTCACAGGCGCTCTGGCTGAAATCCTGCCAGGCAGCTGGTGCAAAACCACAGGATGCCAACCGAGCCAGGGTCCAGAGACCACCGGCCACCCAGCTTGCCGCCCACCTTTAGAGCCGACTGCATTCGGCTTCTGCCATGGAGTGACTTTGTCATGCAGGCTGCAGTGAAGGTAAATGCAGAAAGCTGCAAACAAAGAAAGTGGCATGCAGCTCTTCAACTTATTATGCCGCGTACACACGAGCGGATTTTCCATTGGAAAAATCTTGGATGTTTTTTCCGACGGAATTCCGCTCAAGCTTGGCTTGCATACACACGGTCACACAAAAGTTGCTGAACTTTCGACCGTCAAGAACGCAGTGACATACAACACTGCGACGAGCCGAGAAAATGAAGTTCATTGCTTCCGAGCATGCGTAGAATTGTTTCCGAGCAAGCGTAGGAATTTTGCGCGTCAGAATTGGTACAGACAATCGGAATTTCCGATCAAAACTTTTTCCGACCGAAAAATTGAGAACCTGCTCTCAATCTTTTGCTGGCTGGAATTCCACCAGCAAAAGTCCGATGGAGCATACGCACGGTCGCATTTTCCGACCAAAAGCTCTCACCGGTCTTTTGCTGGCGGAATTTCCGATAGTGTGTACGCGACATTACAAGCAACTAGATGCACTTGGGATGAAAAATTCATATGAGCAGAAGTAGAAAATTCCATCTTTTGTATTGACTAGCAAAGGGGGCAATCACAATTTGTTGTGGTATGTAACTCCGGAGAGGTGTACAGCTGTACCCAAGCAAGGCCAGTCCTCTTATAGACTGCTGTGTCTTTCTGGAGAAGTTTCCCCAACTACCTTGTTGGGTGGAGAATGGGAGTACCGCATGCCGCCTACTTTATACACAGTGCCACAAAAAAGTATTCATACCCCTTGAAATTTTCCAAATTTTGTCATGTGACAACCAAAAATGTAAATGTATTTTTTGGAGATTTTAGGTGATAGACCAACACAAAGTGACACATAATTGTAAAGTGAAAGGAAAATGATAAATGCCTGAAAAGTGTTGGTTGCATTTTTGTATTCAGCAGCCTTTACTCTGATACCCCTAAGTAAAATTGCCTTCAGAAGACTACTAATTAGTAAATAGTGTCCACCTGTGTGTAATTTAATCTCAGTATAAATACAGCTGTTCTGTGAAGCCCTAAGAGGTTTGTTAGAGAACCTTAGTGAACAAACAGCATCATGAAGGCCAAGGAACACACCAAACAGGTCAGGGACAAAATTCTGGAGAAGTTTAAATCAGGGTTAGGATATAAAAAATATCCCAAGCTTTGAACATTTCACGGAGCACTGTTCAATCCATCACCTGAAATTGGAGAGTATGGCACAACTGCAAACCTACTAAGACATGGCCGTCCACCTAAACTGACAGGCCGAGCAAGGAGAGCATTAATCACAGAAGCAGCCAAGAGGCCCATGGTAACTCTGGAGGAGCTGCAGAGATCCACAGCTCAGGGGGGAGAATCTGTCCACAGGACAACTATAAAGCCCCATACACACGGTCGGATTTTCCGATGGATTCTGTCCTATCAGCTATGCCTGCTCAGATCACATTACAAGACCAAAGCTATTGGCTACTAGCCTCTACGTAGTCCCGTCGTACGCAACAAACGTCACCACGTTCAGAATGATCGGATTTTCCGACAACTTTGTCCGACCGTGTGTACGCAAAACCAACATCGGACAAAGTACGACGGACATGATCCGACGGACCTGGTCCTCGGATAATCCGAGCGTGTGTATGGGGCTTTAGTTGTGCACTTCACAAATCTGGCAAGAAGAAATCCATTGTTGAAAGAAAGCCATAAGAAGTCTTATTTGCAGTTTGTGAGAAGCCATGTGGGGGATACAGCAAACATGTGGAAGAAGGTGCTCTGGTCAAAATTGAACTTTTTGGCCTAAAAGCAAAATGCCATGTGTGGCGGAAAACTAAGGCCCCTTTCACACTGGGGCGGTTTGCAGGCGCTATTGCGAGGGCTTTCACACTGAAGCAGGACGCTGGAAAATGTCCTGCAAGCCGCATCTTTGGCTCGCTATAGGAGCGGTATATTTACCGCTCCTATAGCGCCCGTTCCCATTGGAAACAATGGGGCAGCGCACCGAACCCGCCCGCAAAACGCCGCTGCAGCGGCGGTTTGCGGGCGGTATTGACCCTTTTTCGGCCGCTCGCGGGGGTAAAACGCTGGTAAAGCAGCGCTAAATATAGCGCCGCTTTACCGCCAGCGCCCCCACCACTCCAGTGTGAAAGTAGCCTAACAGTGCACCTCACCCTGAACACATTATCCCCACTGTCAAACCTGGTGGCGGAAGCATAATGTTGTAGGGATGTTTTTCTTCAGCAGGGACAGGGAAGCTGGTCAGAGTTGATAGGAAGATGGATGGAGCCAAATACAGGGCAATCTTAGAAGAAAACCTATAATGCTGCATACACACGACCGGACTTTCCGGCAGAATAGGTCCGACGTATATTCCGATCGTGTGTGGGATAATCCGATCGTTTTTGTAAAAAATTCAGACGGAACTAGAAATAGAACATGTTTCAAATCTTCCCGACGGACTCAATTCCTATCGTGAAAACCGTTTGTCTGTATGCTGGTCCGACGGAACAAATACGGCACAAGGGCAGCTATTGGCTACTGGCTATTGAAGTTGCTTTTCTAGTCCCGTCATACGTCATCACGTTCAAAACGAACGGACTTTCGAACAGACTTTGGTCCGTTCGTGTGGGGGCAAGTCCGTTCGTTCCAGAAGTCCGTCGGAACTCCGTCTGGAAGACCGTCGGACTCGGACCTATTCTGCCGGAAAGTCTGGCCGTGTGTACTCGGCATTAGAGTCTGCAAAAGACTTGAGACTGGGGCGGAGGTTCACCTTCCAGCAGGACAACGACCCTAAACATACAGCCAGAGCTACAATGAAATGGTTTAAATCAAAGCATATTCATGTTTTAGAGTCCCAGTCAAAGTCCAGACCTAAATCCAATTGAAAATCTGTGGCAAGACTTTAAAATTGGTGTTCACAGACATTCTCCATCCAATCTGACAAAGCTTGAGCTATTTTGCAAAGAAGAATGGACAAAAATGTCACTCTCTAGATGTGCAAAGCTGGTAGAGACATCCCCAAAAATACTTGCAGCTGTAATTGCAGCGAAAGGTGGTTCTACAAAGTATTGACTCGGGAGGGCTGAATACAAATGCACACCAGACAATTTTTCAAGGGGTATGAATACTTTTTCAAGGCACTGTAGTTACTTACACCAACTGTAAAGCCTGGTTCACACAATGAGAATATTGGACGAATGATCGCCCATTTTTGTCTCTTCCTCCACAGCACTTTATCCCCATCTTCCACCCGATTGCCCTTGCTGGCATAGCCTGTGTCTATTTATAAGGTAAACTCTGCCCCCTGCTAGCCCACTACTGGGGAATGGCCAAGGCCTCATAAATATGCATGGCAGCCCCTCCTTACTCCCACCCTCCAGTTCTGGAGGTTTCTACAAACTGTCTGTATCTACAGCCCACACAAGTGCCCCCAATAGAAAGCTGCATTCTATGGGGGCACTTGTCATAAAGGAGGAGCACCGGTGGAAGACCTGAGAAGAGGAGGTTCTGTGCAATGGATTTATAAGTATAAACCTGTTTGTTATTAAAATGAAAAGAAAAAAATCAAAGCTTTACAATCATTTGAATTTTCTCTTGTTCAGTCTGCATGCTGAATAACAGAAATCTATCCATATATGGCAAACTGATACTAAATACACACTGTTTAATTTACATTGTCTCTTCTATTTCTGTATGTGGATGATGGCACTGTACTTATTTTAAATAAAAGAACATCTAAGTAGCTTTTTACTAATCGATATACAGCTGCCACAAGACCCAGCTCTTTCCGAGACTGTCTGCAGGGAACCATAAGCAGGATGAACTTTTAGTCCTCTGCTGTTGGTCACATGTTAAAAAAAAAACAGCTTTTGGGAGTAAACATAAATAAATAAAATCAATAAACTGTTTTAAATTGTCACACAATATACTGTATATCTTGAAATTAAACTTTTATTATTTTTTGGCAATAACATGGTGTGGGCAGATTTCTGCCAGTCACAGGCAGTGTCACGCCCCTCCAGCCTGTGTTTTAGAATAAGAGGAAGATGAAGCCTCCATCAATCAAGATGTAATATCCTGCTCCCGTGTTTGTTTTGCTTGTGTTTAGCTGGTTAGTGGGCATGGAGGAGGAGGGAGGGGGTGGGCTGTCACTTACCACTGTGTACAGTATACGCCCATATGTGTGACTCTATAGTCACATGGGCTGCTCAGATGTGATAGGGAGGAAATTCTCAGCATAGAAACTCACTGAAAATGTGCAGAGCTGCCACCACTCCTCTGCAAAATCCATAGATGCATTGGGGACTTGGATAGAAGGTGGAGATAGAGAACAGTAGGATCAACCAGGTTTTTAGTAGAATACAGAAAACACATCTCAGAGTGAGTATTAATAGTATGTAATATGCCATTTTTTTGTCAGGTTTTTTTATGATTTAGTGACACTTTAAAACTTCGCTTATAATTTCCCAACTCAGCTTCTTACCTCTTATACTCCTCATCAGGGGCCCCTAACCATCAACTTAAAGTGATCGTAAAGCTTTACTAAAGCTTTATTTAAATAATAAACATGTTATACTTACCTGCTCTGTGCAGGTAAGAAAAAAGCCCCAAATTAGTATTTCTCCACTAGGAGTGCTAGGAGTTCCTGGAGCAATGAGCAATTTTTGCCTCCCAAATTAGTACCCACTGACACCAATGATCTTTTTAGCTATCTGTAAGGAGAGGATTTTTCCCAATGACCACAAGCGTAAGCGGAATTATTTTCAGTGACCATAAGGGTGCTTTCACACATTGCACACAAACATCACAAACACATTGCAGTTTTGTAGCACAGTGTACCTGCAGTTTTTGTGCAGGTTACCCGCGCTTTCACATTGACTTCTATTAGATCAGGCATTTTAGTGCATTTTCTGAAAGCCCACCAAAAGTCCTGCTTGCTGCATCGTTGGTGTGTTTTTGGATAATACACCAGGAACACCCAATCTAGTAAAAGTCTATGGGAAAGCGTGGGTAACCCGCACAAAAAAATTCGGATACATTGTGTTGCATCCGTGCTGCGGCCAAACTGCAGCACGGCAGTGTGAAAGTGCCCTTCCGCTAATGTATCATGAGCAGTAGATAAAGTAATTATTAGCGGGGGTTCCCTGTGACTGGAATGTTTTTTTAAGGGTTCCTCTGTGTAAAAAGTTGGGAAAGGTTGCCCGAAACCAAATACATAATCACACAACATTCATAATCTTAAGAACAATGTTGCCTCTCTCCTGTGCCAAAATAAACCTTGACTGTGATACATAGACAAAATACACTTTGGTTTGTACATACAATACAACTAGTAATCACAAGGGATCCAATAGTATCTAAAATGCATAAGTAAGTAATCCTAAAGTATCTGAAATTCAGAAGCATATTGACAGTAGCAAGTGACTTCCTCATGTCTGATGATGAAGGCATGCAAAATCTCTGCTTCTATTAAGATTTTTTAATCAGATATTAAATTGGGTCCATTTGCCGGCCAGTGGAACTAAGTATCAAGTAACAAAGTGGGCATATGTGTGGCTTGCGGTTCCCACACATTACTGTGATTCAGGGGGATTAATCTCTGACCCCCTTTAAGTGGCAGGTCACACCATGTCCTGACTAGGCTCCATCCCTGGCTTCTTATCTGAAAGTGTTTTAAGTAGGTGCTGATGATGTCAGTGACCAGTGCAGATAACAGGTCCCTACATCTATGTCAGGGATTTAAAACAGAAGAAGTTGAATAAGGCTGCTGTTTGGAAACCATGCCACAGATTGAGGAATACTTAAAATAACAGGGCTGTGTAAAGCAATAAAATGCACATGCAAACAGAGGTGGCACGTTGCACACAGACTTTTCAGCTTTCGGTAAAATATCTGCAGCCAATTATCAGGTTTTCCCTTTAAAACTTGAAAAAAAGTAATGGTTTGTCCACTGGATGTGTACTGCAATAGAAATGTGGCCAATTTGGGTAAAATTTTTATTTTCCAGAGGCCCGTGGTTTGAGCAATTCTGAAAAGATATATCACCAGAATGTGAGCAGGGTGCAGCATGATGTGTTGGTGAGCAGAGATCACACAGAGGCGAATGAGAACAGTGTATTCAGAACGTCCCAGTGCACAATTAGGCCCGGTGGGTAGGTACAGCCAACCGGAGCCACTTATGAGACAGTAGCAAGGAGCGTATCTTAAGATGATGCCGACAGATTCTGCAAGGGGGTGTGGCCTGACCAATTCACACCCAAATGGGAGGCTTCTTGAGAGGAGAAAGCGTAGTCCGTGAACTTTTCCTATTCCTCTAGAACCTTTCCCTGCCACTATGCACTGTCCACAGGAAACCTGTACCTACACTAACCACTCGCAAATGCCTGTCAAATCAGGAGGCAAGGGTCTTAAATAAGCACTGCCCTCACCCAAGACGACTGCGCAGCTCATGGGGGGCACCGATGTCCAAATGGACAGCTGTTCCCTTGGTGACCATAGAAAATCATAGAGGAACCAAAATCCTCACAACTTCCTTCCCTTTCTGTATTGCTGCTTCTGTTGAGCATCACCTACAGTGGCAGAGTATGGACCACACTTGCCAACAAGCAGGACTTTTTGTTGGCTGCCATCTATAGACTTAGGCTTGGCTCACACTAGTGTGAATTGGATTCAGATTTCCCTGCATCCAATTCACATGACAGGAGATTGTGACCGGCTCTCAATGGAGCCGGTTCACACATCTCCAGTGCGTCTGCAGAGCAAATTGCACAGGGGTCCTGTGCGTCTTTGGTTCTGTTTTAGGTCCAAATTCAGCCAAAAATTCAGGCCTGATTCGTCCCTGAAACGGAGAACAGGAATGCACCGGACCCATGCTGTCAGCCGCATCGGCATTAGATGTGAACCCAGACTTAAGTGGAACAAAACAGAAAATTATTTGGTGGTCAGAGGTTGGTATCAGTCGTCACCTACCTGTATGCTGATCTGGGGCCAGAACTATTGATCATAGTCTGATAGCTGCCATTCTGCATAAACCTAGAATGTGAGAGAGCGGTGGAGCTAGATGTTCTAACTTCTGAGTTAAAATTAATATAGCCATTGAATTATTTCAAATTCCAGCAGGGTTGGTGGGAAACCAGTCATAATGGCCAAAGCAGATGTGTAGATCCAGGAGCTGAGTGCAGAGCTCTCACCAACAGAGTCTCTGAGAGATAAATAAATGTAATGTTCTGCCATCCACTAACCATTGAAGTGTTGGTTTTGAATGGATTGGTCCTTAACATGTGTCTATGATATGCATTTCTTTGCAGTCTTATGTCTTTAAAAAACTGGCTTTTTTTTTTTCAGAGGGTAGTCACGATTCCTCAGAACTACCCGGGGAATTTGGGGAGGCGTTGCGGTGAGCGGCTCCTACGCTGTTACCACTTGGATCTGTAGCAGACGGGTACCCAGAGCCAAACAATACTTCCATAAAACTAGCACTAGGCAAGTTCACACCCACATTGACATTTTGCAGATTAAAAGCTTGGAATCATTTGAAATTAATTTATTTAATTGTACTGCTGTTTGTGGAAATCCCCCATCCACACAACGGAAGGAACCACTCAGAGAGGCGGAAAACAATTTAAAAATTTGGCATCGTCCAAGTGATATAGCTGTAAAAAAAATGATTTGGCAAGTCCTCTAATCTTCACTTTACTTGAGGTGTAGACACTTTCCGTCCTCCAAAAATGCTGTATTTTTTATGCCTGGGTGGTCTTAAAGAGTTTTGTCTCAACAAGATTCTGTCCTCAAAAAGTCCCTGAGTGCAGGTTGAATCAATTAAAATCACTTTCTACAAATCATATTTTATATTTTTAAAACAGATAAATGTTTCTATGACTTTGTGGGAAAGCTAGTGGGAGACCTCTACATAAGAGCTCCCAAAATATTATTTCTCATGCTGCATCCTTTATGATGTAATATATATGCAGAATCCACCAATGAGAGCTGGACTTGGCGGCATAGCTTACAAATAGTTTTGGAGAAGCCTTTTGCTGGACTGATTTTTTTCCAGGTCAAGATTGGACTGAGGAGAGAAAGTGACCACATGCACATCCACCCTTTTAAAATAAATATTCTACACTTTGCAGAATTTAAAAGATTCCCTTTCATATAGACTTCTTGATGATTAGAAACCTCTATTGAATGGACCATTTTTAAATTGTAAATTGTACTTTGACTAAGCATGTCCTGGTCTCCTCTGGACCCACCATGGGTCCCTCTTTCCCTGCTCCTAGTGTAACCTTCCCACCCCCAACACCTTGTTACTTACCCTGTTCCCCGTTTTCCTTTAGTTACCCCCCCCCCTTTTTTTTTTCTCTCTCTCTTTTCTTTTTTTCTTATTCCATCCCCAGTGAACAATTCTTTACTTGTATGATTGCTATTACCATAAGAACCTATGAATGGTTATTGTTGTAACACTAAAAATTCCGACCACAAAATCCGTCGGATTTTTTCCGACGGATTTTGTCCGACACTGGGGTTGCATACACACGGTCGGACAAAGTTGTCGAAAAATCCGATCCTTCTGAACGTGGTGACGTTCGTTGCGTACGACGGAACTACGTAGAGGCTAGTAGCCAATATCTTTGGTCTTGTAAAGTTATCTGAGCATGCGTGGCACTTTGTCCGTCGGAAATTCACTACACACGATCAGAAAAAGTCCTATCGGACTTTGTTGTCGGAAAATTTGAGAGCAGGATCTCAAATTTTTTCCGTCAGAAATTCCGACGAAAAAAGTCCGATGGAGCCCACACACGGTCGGATTTTCAGACAACATGGTCCGATAGGACATTTTCCGTCGGAAATTCCGACCATGTGTACGGGGCATTAGCCTCCTCTGGTACTGGCATTTTTAAGCTTGCATTACTAATTTCTTATATTTCATTTTGAACTAGACCATTAGAGTGGGAGAATCTGCAATATAAATAAAGGCTCTAATTTAATTAACGGGCACTAGGAGTTTAGCCGGTTATAGATGGTTTTAATCAAGGCCGCTTCAGCAGTGACCGGCCAAGCTTCGAATCATCTATGGGCAGCCTAAATGTACCCAAGTCAATCCATTGATCGACTTGGGTAAAACAAACATGTCAGATTTTTGGCATGGGATTATTGCAATGGCCACTAGCAATAATCACTGTGTTCTTTCAACAGGGATGGTCCCCTGTGCCCCCCCCCCCCCCCCCGCTGGGAGATCACAATAGCTCCGCTGGAGGGATTCCCCCATAAACACAGACTGACCCATGGTTGCAGGAAAGAAAATCGCATCTACGGCCTGTCTCAGAGTTCAAGTCATTAAAATGAAAAGAACACAAAGGAGGACCTCAATAGTGGGGTGATGCTTTTCATCTTACTATGAGCAGGCAGGTGATGCGTGGAGAACCGGAATAGTGAATAGTGGTGTCCCCCCACATATATATATATTTTTTATTTTTTTTTGTAATTCCTTTATTTAGCCAACAGTTGCATTATACAATTATACAAATGAAGATATAAGTAAGGCAGGCAACAATGACATACGTATGCTAAAAACAAATAATAAATGTCCGCAAATTATCAATTTGACTCAATTTCAATTGAATGACTGAAATGAACTACAGGTATAAAGTATTATAGTTATGGTTACTTTAGCTGTATATAAGCCATTTGGTTGACACATGTGCTTAAAGGAGATCTTTCCCAAAAGATGCATGGGGGCTGCCACTGCCAATCCCTATCTAAAGATACTAGTTGACAGGATATTACACGGACCCTCTGGGTTCAACAAACTTTAAAGAGTAACTGCACTTTTGAGAAAAAAAACATTCCCCTCTGGGTGATTTATGTATAGTACAAGGTACAGTACAGTACAAGGATTTTACCAAACTTTATTGCAGATTCCTACCTTTTGTTATTCTGAAGAAATCTGTGTGTTTGTTTGTGTCCATGTGGAAAGTGAATCTAATGGGAGTGGTTTCACAATTATCAACCAGCTGTGCACATTCAGGGCTCGAATGAGGAAATCTGCAGGGTCTGCATCCTTTTCTGTTATTTCCTATTGGGAGTATCTTACCTGAAATGACATTTTTGATGCAGGGGATGCCTGAAATCTGACTTGCATCTTAGTTCAGACTTCTGGGAAAATCAGTGAACCAATCACACAAGCAGGAAATTATGTTTCTGGGGGCATTCTTTACACATTGTGTGTACAGAACACCTCCTTACATTTTACATAAAATGACAGAGCTGCAGAATAAAAAGGAAAGGTAATTTTTAATAATATTCGATTACAATATGACTTGTGTCACAATTGTATATGCTTTATTATTTAAAAAAAAAAATATTAGCTTTTTTTTTTATGAAAGTGGAGTTACCCTTTAAGTTACTGATCTAGAACAATATCAATACCAGTAAAGTCAGACATCCTTATTGACATATTCCAGGTAAGTAGAAGAGGGTAAACCAGGAAAGTAGCATTTGAAGAATGAGAAGTAGCAATGGCAAATCTTTCTTTTATTCTGAGCACTTAGATGTAGCAGAAATCTGTATCTTGTTTCTGAACTGCTGCGTGTCATTGTGCTCTTTCCTTGAGCAATTTCCTTTCAAATTTCAGCAGCTGGAAGATGCAACTATCATTTCAAACAATCACATTGATCACACAAGCCCAAAGAGTATAAAAAACATTTTAACTGTGGGCTTCCAATCAGAGTGTAGACAGTTTGAAATCTGATCAGTCAATGAGGGAGAGTCCCTGAAACTAGCTAATATGTCAACACACAACAGTCATTGGTTAGGAATCTGTAATGAGCCGCATTGCAATACCTGCATTTTTTAAAAAGAAAACATCTCCTCCAATTCATAACTATCACTACAAAACTATCCAGCTCCAACGTGCTTCTGTGTACTTTGCCCAGACTTGTTACCAATCCAACAAACATGCTGCTTTCTACGTCAAGAGCAACGCAGCTGCATCCCTGCATACCAGCACTTGTCACAGTGTCTTAAATGACCCCAAAAAACACCTAGCAGTCCAGTTCTGCATTGATCCAAAAAGCATTTATTGTGTTAGAAAATCATTTTAATTTTGCTGAATTTCATCAATATTTATATTATCAGCTTAAATCAGACCAAAAATAAGAAGCTCTGTGAGTAAATCAGGCTTCATTGCATTGTGTTGTCCATACACACAGCGAATTTCAGTTTCTAATGAACTGGACAAAATTTGCTCAGTGTGTTCCTGTCGCGTCTTCCGGCCCGACATCCTTTGACAAAGTCAGGTGGAAAATTGTCAACTGAGCAGCACCTGCATCCAATCAGAGACCAGCACTGTTCAGGTACACTATATTATGAAAAGTATTGGGACGCCTGCTTTACACACACATGAACTTTAATGGCATCCCAGTCTTAGTCCGTAGGATTCAATATTGAGTTGGTCCACCCTTTGCAGCCTTAACAAGTTTTCTGGGAAGGCTTTCCACAAGGTCTATAGGAATGTTTGACCATTCTTCCAGAAGCACATTTGTGAGGTCAGGCACTGATGTGGACGAGAAGGCCTGGCTCCCAGTCTCTGCTCTAATTTATCCCAAAGGTGTTCTATCAGCCTTAGGTCAGGACTCAGGCCAGTCAAGTTCCTCCACCCGAAACTCGCTCATCCATGTCTTTATGAACCTTATTTGTGCATTGGTATGCAGTCATGTTGGAACAGGAAGGGGCCATCCCGGAACTGTTCCCACAAAGTTTGGAAGCATGAAATTGTCCAAAATGTCTTGGTATGCTGACGCCTTAAGAGTTCCCTTCACTGGAACTAAGGGGCCAAGCCCAACCCCTGACAAAAAAAAAAACCCACGCCATAATCCCCCCTTCACCAAATGATTAGGATCAGTGCACAAAGCAAGGTCCAGAAAGACATGGGTGAGTGAGTTTGGGTGGAGGAAATTGACTGGCCTGCCCAGAGTCCTGACCTCAACCTAATAGAACACCTTTGGGATGAATTAGAGCAGAGACTGTGAGCCAGGCCTTCTTGTCCAAATCAGTGCCTGAACTCACAAATGCGCTTCTGGAAGAATGGTCAAACATTCCAATAGACACTCCTAAACCTTGTGGACAGCCTTCCCAGAAGAGTTGAAGCTGTTATAGCTCAAAAGGGTGGGCCAACTCAATATTGAATTCTACAGACTAATGCTGGCCATACACAATACGAAAAATCGGTCAAAATTCCGTCATTTAGACCATTCGTTCGTTTTTCGGCCAGTTAATGGGCACAAAATCGATAATCGTTTGGATGTTTTTGAGCCAAAAAAACGAAGGACATGTTTGGAAATTTTCTGCCGAACTAACGATAAATTGAAAGGTTAATGTGTTTCCCGTGCGAACTGTCTGCACTAGGTATATGTAAAAAAAAGAACAAAAAATGTATTTATTTATGTCCACTGAACGAGTTATCGGTCATTACATGATGGCACCATCGTTTGTGCTCACGGCCGAATGTTAATTTTTTGAAAATGGGTTCGGACGATTTTTCGTATAGTGTATGGACTGGGATGGGATGAAATTTAAGTTCATGTGTGTGTAAAGGCAGGCGTCCCAATATTTTTGGTAAGGCTGGCTGTCAAAATACAACAGCTGTAACAGGGATTTGCCCATTGGCACGGTTAAGCATGAATGAAAGAATCTGTTAGAATTTTGTTATGTCTGTATGGCCAGTGTTAGATGTTTTCAGGTGAGTGGTGATGAATGGAGTAATTAAGCAGAGCCCAGGAGGAGAGCATGGTATATAGAACCTGCAGAGCTGCAATAGTGAATAGCAATGTCACCCTGCTGGCCAGGCTAAGGGCTTGTTCACACCAAGGGCATTGAGCTACATTAAAGTGGATGTAAACCCCCAAAAAAAATGTTGATGTCATAATGTAGAGAATACGATTTCCTTTCATTTGAGCCCAGTCTTGCCACACAGATTTACTCCAGCCCTGAGAAATCCTCTTTTATTGTTCAGTTAGAAAAATCTTGACAAAGTGCTGAAAACTTTGTCAAAAATGCCCCCTTATGCCTCGTACACACGAAGGGACTATCCCGCGGGGATTATCCGCTGGACTCAAGTCCAGCGGACAATCCCCTCGTGTGTGGGCGTCGGAGGACTTTTTGGCACCAAAAGTCCGGCGGACTAGGTTTTAAGTTTTGTTTTAAAATTATCCGCTGGACTTGGCAGTCTGGCGGACAATCCCGCCGTTAGTAGGCTAGTCCGCCGGACTTTTGAAATGAACAGACTTGCCGCTCATCGGAAAGTCCGTTCATTTAGCACGTGACTTCAGGTATACGTAACTAGCGTAGGCAGTGAATGCCGCCACGTTAGCTCCGTCACCTGGCATGGATTTAAAGGGACTCCCCACGCCGAAAACCGGCGTGGGGGTCCCCCCCAAATCCATCTCAGACCCTTATCCGAGCACGCAGCCCGGCAGGCCAGGAAAGGGGTGGGGACGAGCGAGCGCCCCCCCCCTCCTGAGCCATACCAGGCCGCGTGCCCTCAACATGGGGGGTGCCCTGGGGAAAGGGGGGCCGTGCGGCCCCCCCACCCCAAAGCACCTTGTCCCCATGTTGATGAGGACAAGGGCCTCTTCCCGACAACCCTGGCCATTGGTTGTCGGGGTCTGCGGGCAGGGGGCTTATCGGAATCTGGGAGCCCCCTTTTATAAGGGGGCCCCCAGATCCTGGCCCCCCACCCTATGTGAATGAGTATGGGGTACGATGTACCCCTACCCATTCACCTAAGGTGTAAAATGTAAAGTAAAAAACACACACTTTTGAAAAAATATTTTATTGCACTGCTCCGGGGGTCTTCTTCCGTCTTGGGGGTCTTCTCGCCGGACTCCTCCGCCATTTACCTAGCTCTTTTACCGAGCGAGAAGTCCGGCTACCTTCTTCGTCGTCGCCGCCGTCGTCTGGGGGTCTCGATCCACTTCTTCTTCTTCTTCTTCTTCTTCTTCCAATGTTGACTCGTCGCTCCCTCTGGCCGGAATGGCAGATCCGCGCTGTGCTGGGACTTATATAGGGACAAGGGGACAGGGTCACATGCTCATGTCACATGGTGACCCCGCCCCCCTGTGATGTCACAGTCCCAGCATCCTCCGGGACTGTGACATCACAAGGGGGCGGGATCACCATGTGACATGAGCATGTGACCCTGTCCCCTTGTCCCTATACAAGTCCCAGCACAGCGCGGCTCTGCCATTCCGGCCAGAGGGAGCGACGAGTCAACATCGGAAGAAGAAGAAGAAGAAGGCGCCGGCGGCGGCGCGGAAAACGACGACCGCGGCAAGAACAGCTGAGACCCCGGAAGACCCCCGAAGGCGGATCGAGACCCCAGACGACGGCGGCGACGACGAAGAAGGTAGCCGGACTTCTCCGCTCGGTAAAAGAGCTAGGTAAATGGCGGAGGAGTCCGGCGAGAAGACCCCCAATACGGAAGAAGACCCCCGGAGCAGTGCAATAAAATATTTTTTTCAAAAGTGTGTGTTTTTTACTTTACATTTTACACCTTAGGTGAATGGGTAGGGGTACATCGTACCCCATACTCATTCACATAGGGTAGGAGGCCGGGATCTGGGGGCCCCCTTATAAAAGGGGGCTCCCAGATTCCGATAAGCCCCCCGCCCGCAGACCCCGACAACCAACGGCCAGGGTTGTCGGGAAGAGGCCCTTGTCCTCATCAACATGGGGACAAGGTGCTTTGGGGTGGGGGGCCGCATGGCCCCCCTTTCCCCAGGGCACCCCCCATGTTGAGGGCACGCGGCCTGGTACGGCTCAGGAGGGGGGGCGCTCGCTCGTCCCCACCCCTTTACTGGCCTGCCGGGGCTGCGGGCTCGGATAAGGGTCTGAGATGGATTTGGGGGGACCCCCACGCCGTTTTTCGGCGTGGGGGGCCCTTTAAATCCATGCCAGGTGACGGGGCTAGCGCGGCGGCATTCACTGCCTACGCTAGCTACGTATACCTGAAGTGACGTTCTAAATGAACGGACTGCTCTGTGTGTGGGCAAGTCCGTTCATTTTCAAAAGTCCTGCAGACTTTTTTCCCGCGGATTGTCCGCCGGAGAAGTCTGGGCGTGTGTGGGCAAGTCACACGCTCGGAAAGTCCGGCGAAGCCCCGCTGGAAAGTCCGGCGGATTGTCCGCTGGACTAGGTCCGGCGGACAAAGTCCGAACGTGTGTACGCGGCATTACTGTGAGTGACAGGTGATTCACATATCTCATGCACTAGCCTGAGACAGGCACATCCTGTGTAATTATAAAAAGTGAGAAATCCACCCCTCCCCCACATAACAAATCCTGGTGATGGAAAGGAATGTTATCTGTGATCAGACACACACACTGCACTATAACAATCATCAGATCACTGCATGTTCTACTCTGCCCAGCTCTGACTACATACATCTCCCCTATATTCTTCTTGCTGTTCACTCGAGAATACATTTCTTTTCACTCTGGTCTGTGGATCTGTGGTCTGTGACTGTCTCAGGCTAGTGCATGAGATATGTAAATCACCTGTCACTCACAGCAAGGGGGCGTTTTTGACAAAGTTTTCAGCACTTTGTCAAGATTTTCTAACTGAACAATAAAAGAGGATTTCTCAGGGCTGGAGTAAATCGGTGTGGCAAGACTGGGCTCAAATGAAAGGAAATCTTATTCTCTACATTATGACATCAACATTTTTTTTTTGGGGTTTATATCCACTTTAAGTTGGAATGATTAACACAGGTTTATCGCAAGAGCACATGAAAACAACTATTATCTATTTGCCTTGTTCACGCTATACATGTGTATTGGTCTGCATTTTTACACAGCTCGATGCATGTCAATGCTCCGCAGGGTGACGCACTGTGATGCATAAAGTTTAAGAAAAATAGTAAAGTGCATTATACGGAGCATAATGTGCAGGCAGATGTAAATGGTCACTAGTGCCTAAGGAGCTTGGGAGGAGGCCGCTGTACTAACAATGCGATTTTAGTACAGCAATCTCGTCGCTGAGCTATTCTGCTCTGACAGGTGGACCCAAACGGACCATCCGTGTGAAAGGGGCCTAAAGTGGAACTCTAGCCAAAAATATTTTTTAGTTCTTGATAGATTACAACTTTTTTTCATGGTTTTATCACTGTTTGAGACAACGGTGGAACGTTTTCCCCTCGCTTTCTGCTTGTATCCTGAAATCAAAAGAGTTCTTCTCTGGCATGACAAGACAAAATATGTTTGTTCTTCCAGGGCAAAGTACCATTACTCATGAAGAATTTCCTAATGATTCATCAGAGAATGATCTTCTATCCCCCAGCCATGGGAAGACACCAGATACAACCACGGACAACATCCGTGTACTTTGTCATATTAATGAGCTTCGGCATGAGCATTTATTCAAAGAGAAGAGGAATCAGTGTTTATAAACATATGTCTGCTTTCTTGTGTGTGTTTTTTTTAAATGTAATTGTGTAACGTACAGCTGCTTTTAGCCAATAATATTGATGTTATATTGAACAAGTCAAAAAAGCTGCAAGACTGTGAAAACTGTAACTAGGGACACTCTTCTGTAGAGGACTCTGCTCCTTCCATAGATCTCCACCTGAGATACTGTGTGCTGCTGGGTAACTTTGCACCTTCTTCTGACAAACGATCGGAATTCTCATCGGAAAAAGCTCTGATGGTTTTCCCAATGGAATTCCGACGGAATCAAAACTCAAACTGTCTTGCCTACACACGGTCACACCAAATTCCGACCGTCAAGAACGCGGTGACATACAACACTACGACGAAGCCGAGAAAAAATGAAGTTCAATGCTTCGGAGCATGCGTCGAATTGTTTCCGAGCATGCGTAGGAATTTTGCGCGTCGGAATTCCTACAGACGATCGGAATTTCCGATAGAAACCTTTTCCGTCGGAAAAATTGAGAACATGCTCTCAATTTTTTTCTGGTGGAAATTCGGCCAGCAAAATTCTGATGGAGCATACACACACGGTCGCATTTTCCGATGAAAAGCTCTCATCGGTCTTTTGCTGGCCGAAATTCCGATCGTGTGTACGCGGCATAATTCTCTAGTTGTAAGCGGGTCTTCTCCAAGTTGTGGGTGGGGCCTACTCACCCAGAAGTAGGGGGTACCTTTTGGGTGAAGCGCGCTCTTCAATGCCTGGGAGACTGCAATCATTGGAAGAATATAACATTAAGGCCCCTTTTACACTGAAGCGTTTTTCAGGAGCTACAGCGCTAAAAATAGCGCCTGTATAGCTCCTTAAAAAAGGGGCTCCTTTAACTCCAGTGTGAAAGCCGGAGTGCTTTCACACTGGAGCGGTGCGCTAGCAGGACGGTAAAAAAAAAGTCCTGCTAGCAGCATATTTGGAGTGGTGAAGGAGCAGTGTATTCACCGCTCCTATACCGCTCCTACCCATTGAAATCAATGGGACACCGCGGGGATACCGCTGTAATACCGCTGGCAAAGCGCCGCTGCAGCGGCGCTTTGCGGGGGGGTTTTAACCCTTTTTCGGCCGCTAGCGGGGGTTAAAACCACCCCGCTAGCGACCGAATACCGCGGCTAAAACGACAGTAAAGCAGCGCTAAATATAGCGCTGCTTTACCGCTGCCGCCCCCACCGCCCCAGTGTGAAACCGGCCTTAGCAATTCCCTGAATTAGAGATGAGCCTTCACTGTGTGCAGTAATAAAACATACAGAGTTACTCTGTGAAGTGTTTTGTCCCATGTCACTACACACTGTGACTTGATGTAGGTTGCATTAGGAGGGATGTTCCGAGCCTCAACCCACTCCTCCAGTCCAGCGTACCTCTGTTACTCCCAGTAACAAAATAGGATCCCCCAAAGCACTTAGCCTCATGCATACCCCTATTAACCCCTTCACTTCCATACCCTGTGACCAGACCATGGATTTCTGTAAAAAAGGTTTGGCTCTGGTTACTACTGGATTCCGAGCGCTAGGAAGGGAGCCTAAACATCGACCCCCTCGCTACTGGAAGACTTGCCGCTTTTACCAGGTACCGCGCTTAATGACTAGTTGCTTTGTGTCTTGAGTTTATGCTTGGTTACTCTAAGCAACCACACTCCTCTTCCTTGTCTTGCCTTGTGAGTTAACCCTTTTGTACTGGTGTTACTTCATACACCTTTGTACGTTACAGACCCAGGCTCTTTTTATATGCCAAAACCAACATGCACCCCTTTGAATAACTTCAGACCAGACTTAGAGCATTTGATACAACTTTACTGAAGAATTTTATAACACAGTCCAACATGAACAGTAGCATTTTTCTAACCCTAACTATAGCTGTGTGGCTGCCCAGGCATACCTCTACAAGGTGGTAGTCCATGCTGGTTTTCTCCATGACGTGGATGTCCTCCGGAACCCGATGTCTTCAGTGGACTGCAAGGTGCAGCAGTCCCAAAACTATGAGTCAGTCTTGCGCAGTGAGTATTCAAGAGTGGGAACCTGGACCCTGAACCTCAGCTTTCCCCTTTTTTATACCACAGGTGGGCTGGCTGGGATCAAAAATCTCAGGAACTGAGCCCACATAACCAATTCTTTCACCCAGCCTGGACCAGCTGCTAACTTACTTAGGGCAAATTACATTACAACCTGCCTACATGCTGAAATACTCTGTGCTGCTTTGAGGACTCTGCCCCTTCTATAATCTCGCTTTCCTAAAATCGTCAGTGGAAGAAGCAGAAGCCACCAGCCCCACAAACTGTTTCAGTACTCTACTCCTTCTGCTTTTTGAACTGTCGGACTGAATGAAAGAAATCTAGCAGATTCTTCCATGCACGCTAACAGCTGGGACGGAAAAATCCCCACTGCCCACCTATTGTATTCTGACAGCCTGCATCACCACCAGTGAGAGTAACTTAAAAATGCCTGCATCTGATTGGATCCAGGCATTGTTCGACTAACAGTATTCCAACAGGCTCGTGATACAAAAGTCAACTGAACACTCAATTTTCATTGGAAGGAGTGGTACCTGCAGGACCTTACACTGTTGAGCAATGTACATAGTATTATAGCTCCCAACTGTCCCTGATTTGGAGGGACTGTCCCTGATTTGGAGCAATGTCCCTCTGTCCTCCTCCTCATTTGTCCCTCCTTTTGGTCTCATCTATATACTTGTATATAAAATGCACATTTTATCTTTCAAAAAGTGTTTCCCGGTGCTAAACCTTTCATCCGAATTCTAAATTGTTGCATTTGTCAATTTTAAAAGCCAATATAAAGGAATATTAGTGGTAAAAAAAAAGCACTTGTGGATTTTTTGGGGCTATGTCCCCTTTAAAGGGTGTGGCAGGGGCGTGTCATATGCCTACATAGGTTTGCTAGTAGGTGTCCCTCATTCCCATCTCAAAATGTTGGGAGTTATGTAGTATGGCCAGCTTAACTCTTCTTTCCTGACAAACCCTGTGCTGCTGGGGGACTTTGTTCCCTCTGCTATCTCCTGAAATACTGTGCACTGCTGAGAACTCCCTTCCTCTATCTGATATTCATCTCAAGAAACACTCTGTACTGCTGGAAGACTCTGCCTCTTCCTTTAACTGTTCTGCCAAATTAATCTTTACTGCTTAAGGACTCTACTCCTTCCACTATCTTAATCTCCAGTCCTAAAATACTCTGCACTCTAGTTCTTCCACTATCTTACTCACCAGTCCCAAAACACTCTGCACTGCTGGAGAACTCTACTTCTTTCACCATCTTACTCACTAGTCCTAAAATATTCTGCACTGTTGGAGAACTCTACTTCTTTCACCATCTTACTCACCAGTCCTAAAATATTCTGCACTGTTGGAGAACTCTACTTCTTTCACCATCTTACTCACCAGTCCTAAAATATTCTGCACTGTTGGAGAACTCTACTTCTTTCACCATCTTACTTACCAGTCCTAAAATACTCTGCAGTGCTGGAGGACTCTACATCTTCCACTATCTTACTCACAGTCCTAAAATACTCTGGGATGCTGGAGGACTCTACTCCTTCCACTATCTTACTCACCAGTCCTAAAATAATCTTTAATGCTGGAGGACTCTACTCCTTCCATCTTCTATCTTACTCTCCATTCTTAAAATACTGTGGGAAACTAGAGGACTCTATACCTTCCACTATCTTACTCTCCATTTTTAAAATACTCTTGGTTAGTGGAGAACTCCCCTTATTCTTCTAATGCAGCGTACACACGACCAGACTTTCCGTCAGAATAAGCTCTGACGGTCTTTCCGACGGAGTTCCGCTGAAACGGACTTGCCTACACACGATCACACCAAAGTCCATTTGTTTAGAACGCGATGACGTACGACGGGACTAGAAAAAGAAGTTGAATAGCCAGTAGCCAATAGCTGCCCTTGCGTCGTTGTTGGTCCGTCGCAATAGCATACAGACGAACGGTTTTCCCGATAGGAATGCATTCCGTCGGAAAGATTTAAAACATGTTCTATTTCTAGGTCCATCAGAATTTTTGAAAAATTTTTTTTTGATGAAGCCCACGCACGATCGGAATATCCGATGAAATTATTCCGTCTGACCTTTCCTGCCGGAAAGTCGGGTCGTGTGTACACGGCATTACTGTCCTTTCCTAAGATACTCTGCATTGCTAGGAAACTCTGCTCTTTTTCTATTTCTAACTCAACACTCCTAAATTACACTTCTAGAAGACTCTGCTCCTTTCACTTTTTCCTGAAATACTCTGCACTGCTGAAGGATTTTGCTCCTTTGTCTATATAACTCTCCCGAACTGGCTTCAAGCCTAGTGTATGTGATTTATTGATTTTACTGACCTAGAAGGTATATGATAAAAAGTACATATGGTTGAATAATTGAAGTGCAACACTGGGCTAGGTGACGTTTTAAAGTGGTAAAGTCAGGTGCAGTCTATCTAAAGCCAAAAACATTTTTAGCTTTGCAAGGAGTATGGAATTGTTAAAACCCTTCCCAGCTTTTTGATGGCTGTCTATGTTCCCAGGGGAGATTCACCTTTTCTGTGTGACCTGTTGACAATTGTCATAGGTACAGAAAGTGAGGCAAATCCAATATTTTGAGTTGTTACTGGAAAAGGAATACAATGAGAATCTTCCAATGGGAATACTTGTTCTGTGGATGTCAGTCTAGGAGGAGGTCTCCCTTATTTTGAGGGAATGTCTCCCTTAAGCAGCTCATAGATGACTTGAATTTCCTTTCTTCCACCATGGGTGGAAAGAAATAAAATCAACACAGTTGGTGTTTATGGGGGAATGTCTCATGCAGCACTATTATGTTCTGCCGACGGGGAGCCTTCCCCTGTCGACAGAACACAATGAATACTGATAGTGGTTATAGCCGCTGGTAGTAATTGAATGCAAAACATCTGACAGGCTGGTTGAACCCAAGTCGATTGATGGATCAACTTAGGTACAATCAGCCTGCCCATACCTGGATTGAATCCCAGCCGGTCCCTGCTGTACCGGCCAAATTTAAATCCATGTATTGCCTCCTTTACTACCTGTTGTTTCTATGCAGGAGCTGTAAAGGCAATTCTCCCCCGTGGGACTCAGATGACAAAAAAAAAAAAAAAGAATAACCATACTAAACAATACTAAACAACAAAAAAGAGTTTGGGCCTTAGACATACTTTAACTTCACTGCTTCTCTGGACCTGTGATCACAGTGATTATTAAAACTTTTTCTGTTTTTATGCATTTTCCACTTCTATAATTTATGAAGACCCTTCAACTTATGGCGGCATCCCCTACGGTACACACAATGTGATTATCGGACAAATGATCGTCTGTTTTTTTTTTTGCCTGCAAATCTCAGATCGAATCTGAAGAGTTTACTAAAGTCACGAAAATTCTCATACGAGAGAATAAAAATTCGGAAGTCATGTCATGTGTTGTAATGCACTTGTATTGCATTTTCGAACGACAGCTGCACTGATTAAACGAAAATATTACGATCTGGCATTGTACAAAAAAAAATATTGTCCATGTCCAAATTTCATGCATGTCCCGAAAGCTCTGTATTTACGATCCGATTATCGTACGATCGATTCAAAAGCTGTATATTTCGTACAATTTTCTGATTGTCTGTATGGGGCTTAAGTTGTTTTAGTGTAGCTTTAGCTGCTTCATGGTGGCTGGAGGGCTCAGAGGTATTTGTCTTTTCCCAGCGAATCATTGAAGAATGCACAGAAGAGATCTTTCAGCACCCATGCTGAGATTTGCCACATCACTGGAGATAATTGGGTGATATATTAGGAATCTAAAGATAGTCCTATTTTCAATGCAAAAAGATTTGCTGTTTTAGACAAATTATTCCTAAAACACACAAAGCCCTCTTGTAATAACTCTCCATAACTTTTTTGGAGGAAATTAGAAGATTTGTGAAGTGGGCTGAATAATTCTCCGTGTAAACTTTATACACTGCACAGTGTCTCAGCTATGACTATTGCTGAGAAGGAAACGGACGTATCCAGGATCAAAGCTGACACATGATCAGAATAATTGTTCTTCCTTCAGAAAGGCTTTGAGCCCCTCGTGTTCCTGTCCTTCTGTCTGCTGCGTAAAAATAGTCAAATATTTAGGACACTCACCGAAGAAATAGACTAGAATGGAGCTGGCTTAAAAATACTGGAGACTAGAACTGCCGACCTTGGGCCGAGAGCATGTAGGAAAACTTTTGCACAAAAAAAAATGGACCATTCCGTTTTATACGGAGAGGAGAAAACATCCGTTTCACTGTGCAAGACTGACTTCTTACCTCCTGTTGTTCTCTTATGCCGCGTACACATGATCGGAATTTCAGCCAGCAAAAGACTGATGAGAACTTTTCATCGAAAAATGTGACCGTGTGTAGGCTCCATTGGAATTTTGCTGGGCGAATTCCCGCCAGCAAAAATTTGAGCGCATGTTCTCAATTTTTCAGACGGAAAAGGTTTCTATCGGAAATTCCGATCGTCTGTAGCAATTCCGACGTGCAAAATTCCTACGCATGCTCGGAAACTATTTAGACACATGCTCGAAAGCATTGAACTTCATTTTTCTCGGCTTGTTGTAGTGTTGTACGTCACTGCGTTCTTGATGGTCGGAATTTAGTGTGACCGTGTGTAGGCAAGACAGTGAGCAGAATACCGTCGGAATTCAGAGCTTTTTCCGACGAGAATTCTGATCGCTTGTACGCGGCATTTGGCTGGATTTACACCACTTGCGTTTTATTTAGTGCGTGTTGATGTATGATAAATGCACTTTGTGTGTGTTGACATGCTTTTTATTAACACGTTGTGTTGATGAGTGTTTTTTGTTCCGTTTGCAGCTGGAGCCGAAACACAATTTTTCTTTCCTTAACACAGGTTGCATTTTGCTGCCATTCATTGTAATGCATTGCAGTGATTTGTGCTTTGGTAAATGCACCATCTTCCTCCAGCGCACACTGCAGCACACTGATGTAAACAAATGCTCCGTACACATGATCGGATTTTCCGACAACAAATGTTGGATGTGAGCTCGTTGGCGGAAAGTTTGACCGTGTGTATGCTCCATTGAACATTTGTTGTCGGACTTTCCGCCAACAAATGTTGGCTAGCAGGTTCTCAAATTTTCCGCCAACAAATGTTTGTTGTTGGACTTTCCGATCGTGTGTACACAAGTCCGTCGGACAAAAGTCCACACATGCTCGGAATCAAGTACGAGCCGGAGATGGAGATGGATTCGTAATGGAGATATCACGTACGTCTTGTACGTCACTACGTTCGCAATTGTTGGCAAACATTTGTGTGATCGTGTGTATGCAAGACAAGTTGGAGCCAACATCCTTCGAACAAAAATCTGCGGTTTTGTTGTTGGAAAGTCCGATCGTGTGTATGGGGCATAAGCCTATTGCAAACAATGGGTTTTCATTGCTTTCGGCTGATGCTGAGCAATGCAGCCCAAAGCACGTGATGCGAGCGGGCTCCCAGGGAAATTTGAATTGGAAATTTGCTAATGCTGTCCAAAGGGAAAAACCTCCAACTAAACCCTCTACACAGCAATCTGCCCCTCAAGGCTTCAATTCTTTCCCAGATTTGAAAACCCAAATAACTAAAAACTGGATGGTTTCTTTTAACTTTTGTTCCACATCTGTTTTGATCTCTCAAAATTGGTAAACATTTCCGACCGTGTTGTTTTGGACTGTTCAGTTCCATGAGACTTTTTTTATTTAAAGCTGATGGAAAGCTTCTAAATAGTCACTGAGAAGCCACGTGTATGGCTGGCATCCACCATGGTGTCGGGTATTGGTCCTGGAGGTACATTCTGCCTCTTTCTATTCATTCCTGATGAGGATTCACAGTGGTGACCTAACATAAGGCAGTGCAGAGGGGGATGGGACAGTTTGTATGGCGTGGCAGATGGTATTCCCAACCCTTCTATTCATAGGGTGACAGCATGGGGGTTGTACGTCACTCTGCCTTCTGTATGTGTGCAATTGAGCAGAGTACAGAGCCCCCATATAAAGTATTTACACACAAGATCCTCTCACCTACTGCTGGAAAACTTTTTTTTCTTATCAGATTGTAAGCTCTTATGAGCAAGGCCTTCTTAACCCTCTTGTATTTGATTGTATTGTAACTCACTTTATATTGTAAAGCACTGCACAAACTGTTGGTGCTATATAAATCATATATAATAATAATATAATATATTATCCGCAGAAAGGAGCGCCCACCCATCGCCCCGGAAACTCTTGCTCATTGCGCTGATGTCTGATGGCGGTTAGCTTTGTCACCAGACTATAACCCTTGGTGGAGTCACTGCTATAACATGTGTCTTAAGGCCCGTACACACGATCGGACTTTTTGACAACCAACATTCAAATTAGCTGTTTTGGACCAATATCCGACCATGTGTACGCTCCATCGGACCAACTTTTTCCAGGTTTCATCGGACTTTTGTTGTCTGTGCAAACGGACCAACTTTCTGCCAACAAAAGTCCGTTGGACCAAAGTCCGACCGTGTGTACACAAAACCAACGGACTTTTGTACAAACCAATGCAGAACCAATACAAAAGATCAGACAACAATACAGAAGTTGACCAAAGGTGGCGGTAAAGAGCAGAAAAACCAAGTGATTTGGTGAAAGTTGGCTGAAAAAAGTCCTGCCGTGTGTATGCAATACCAACTTGGGGCCAACGCCCTTTGGACAAAAATCCACAGGAAAGTTGGTCCACGGTCCGATCGTGTGTATGAGGCTTAATAGTAGCAAAATTAAGCAGGTTTGCTCACATATGATCCCTGGAAAGTAATTTCACCATATCTTATACTTTCGGATGCCGACTAGGGTCACACAAACATACCTACTAGAGCCAGATTTAAGTGGAAGGCAGCATGCTTTTGTGCAGCGAGAAAGAAACCCCTCATAGCCATAAGAAAAACAAATTCCATTCAGATAAAGTTTTGGTGGGACTCAGCTCAGGACCCCAGTGCTACAAGCAAATAAAGCACAGCATTCATAATACTGCCCTTGCATGCAATTTTAAGGCGATTTCAAATTCAAACAGTTTTTGATGTTCAACATGATCAAAAAGTGATTAAAAGAACCATTAACTAATTTGATTGGCTGGCAAACTTTTAGTAGCCAAACAGAATTATTGGACTCCTACGTATATTGCTAGCAGCTTTAGCCATTGTGCTTCCCCGACAGACAACTGGCCAGTGGCAGCTGCATATTTTGAGGGGGGTAGTGGCGATGGGTGTCTTGTTTGCCCCCCCCCCGGTCATTCGCTTAGTCAAACCACCCCACCCCTCGCTCGCTTGTCCGTCCCCCCACCTTCCTCGTACTCACCCCATCTAGCAGCTTCAGCTCATCCTGCATCTCCTCCTCCTCCATGGCGGCGGCTTCCTCCTCGGCGGCATCACCCTGCGTCTCCGGCTTCATGGCAGCTTCCTCCTCGTGGCTTCCCTCCTCCTTCCCTCAGTGGCCAATCTGGTCTTAAGACCCGGTTCCCGATTGTCGGGGGGGAGACTCAGGAAGACAATAGCGAATATTAATTTGCTATTGTGACACAATTGGGTGGGCTCAGGGCGCAGTTATCTGCACCCCGAGCCCACCCTTTTCTAAAGCCAATTAGAGCTTCAGGTTCTAATCATGTGCTTCAAAAAAAAAACATTGAAATCCATGCGTCCAGTGCCCCTGCGCCTCTAATGGACGGGCCGCACTGCAGCTGGCTATAATTCTTACTGCCCTCCTTGCCTTCCCTGGGGTCCCTCTTGGCACATATTCAGTAGGCACCTTCTTCTCCCTCTAGAAGAAAAGATCATTTTGAAATCTGTGGTGTTGCTTGCTATTAGTTAGGAAGCCACACTTGACTTGTTCCATAGTTATTGGTCATCGCCAAAGCAGTGCTATGTCATGTTTAGAGCAATGCATTGAGTTGCTGTGCTTCTTAAAAAGTCCATCAAAGGTTTTTCCAGTCCAGGCATCTGAAACGAATCCCTTCAAAAACACAACACATGGAATGGACCATATAGGTGGACTTTGTTTTTTTTTTTGTATTTGACTCCTAAAGGGTACTTATAAGTCTGCAGTTTCAATTCCTCTTACCGTGTTGTAGTTTGGATGACCTGCTTTGTGTTACTTTGCACACAGCCACCATTTCTTGGTCGTAGACACTGGAACTTGGCTGTTAAATCGGGTGAACTCCTATCCAAAGGCATATACTTTGTGTCCCCATCTTCATTAATTTCCTGTTTGGAGACCCAACAGGATGTGGAATTACAGTTGTCATCGGAATGGTATCCTCATTGGAAGATCTCTCTTCTGTTCCTGTTCTGTTGACCACTCAAAATTTTGGATTTCCGTTCCTTTTAGTTCTGGTGATCGTGGTCATCAGAAGTAATAGAGAAGGTGAGTGTCCCCAACAAAAACAGCACTACAAACCAGACAGAGGGTCGAACCACTTCACCCTTCCCTACTCTCTTCAAAATGATCAAAAATTTACTTAGATGCATTTCAACCTAGCAAAGCATACTCTGATACCTATCGTGTATGGTGTGGTCTATACTTTGACGTTTTTGTGCCATCCAGTCCAATAAAGCGCACTAACATTTTAACATTGCACCTAAAAACAGAAAATGTTGAAATGTGACAAGCACCATGAGTGCTCACTATGGTATGAACTATGTGCCAAGTAAAAGAGTACCTTTCAAATGCTTGCATGTTGGAGCACAGATAGAGATAAAGGAATGCATCACAGGGACCTCCAATCCAGGTAGCTGCATATGAACTTCAGTACCTGCACATGCCAGGATCAAAGCCAGCATGTCGTTACATGGCATTTTTACATTTTGCGGGGTTTTTTTTAAAGTGTTTTTTTTGTTGATAGAACAATGGAGGGTTATAACCCCCATCCGTGTCCCATTGGAGAGATTTCCCTTAATTTCCTGTCCCATAGCCAAAACAAGCGTGAGAGCAAGTCCCTCCAAAGCAAGGAAAATCTCTGGTAGTCAGCTGTCACCAGAACAGCTGTCACCATTGGAAGAATTCCCTTCTATTCCTGTAATGATGACCAGTAATAAGCTCTGTTTGGACACAAGTCTGAACCCAACTGAGCTACCTGCTGGGCAGCTATCAAAGCCGACAGCCAATCATAGACAGTGGAGGCATTCCCTGCCCTGCAGTCACGCATACTGTATACACGCCCCTTGCATACACGTGGTTGCAGGGCAGGGAATGCATCTGCTGACTATGATTGGCTGTCAGCTTTGACAGCTTCCTGTTCCTGGAAGGATAGCTCAGGTGGGTGGGTCCCCCTTGCATTCTTTTACTTGTGTCTGCTGACTATGATTGGCTGTTGGCTTTGGCAGCTTCCTGTTCCTGGTAGGATAGCGCAGGTGGGTGGGTTCCCCTTGCATTCTTTTACTTGTGTCTGACCCCCCCTGAGCTCATCCCTACTGGTGACCACTCAGAATTTGGGATTTCCTTTTACTCTCAGTGAGAATGTTCTCCAAATCAATTAGAGAGAGGGAATCTCCCCCTCCCCTACAAAAAAAACCTGACAGGTGATCTAGTCCCTCTCCATCCTATCCAAAAAAAAAAAAATGCCTTTAGTTACACTTTAAAGTAGAACTTCAGGCAAAGCTTTTTTTTTTTTTTTTTGTTATAATTTATAATCTGTGTCAGTTTTTTGCCATCTGAATGCCATTGGGGAGATTTCCCTTCACTTCCTGTCCCATAGCAAAATAAGGAAGTGAGAGATAATCCCTCCCAAATGAGAGAATTGCTGGTTGTCACCAGGGTCATCAGAACGAGTGTCCCCACTGGAAGATATCCCCTCTAGTTCTGTTTTGGGTCAAACCAAAATTTGGGATTTTCTTTTACTTTCAATAACAGTAAATATGACAAATAGAGAGGGCAAAAGAGACAGCAAAAAAAACGGAGGGGTTCTAATCCATCTCCACTCTATCCAAATCTAAAAGTGTTGCCTTTAGTTCTACTTTAAGTCACCTTTACTGATCTTTTATCGCACTTTTTTTTATGCCCAGATGAGTGGTGTATGTGAAATGACAGGAAATCACATCCCTGGGGCTGGACAGATGCTAGGTTCCCACCAGTGTGGGTGGTGCAGGCACAGCACCCAATTCATTTCATTGAAAACACAAGTAAAAAGTCTGACCTTTTTTTCAAAATGCGGCCACAGCATGCGGTTTCACACACATATAAACGCTCTACGTTTTCCGATGCATGGAAGTGCCATTAAAAAATAAGCCCTGGTCACATCTGAGCATATTGGAATTGTAGGATTCTGTGCGCAATTCCAGGACAAGCAATTCGCTTTTGGATGGCATTTATTGTTAATGGCACCCCAAATGCGCTAAAGAAATGGGTTGTTACACGACAAAACGCGCTATTCACATATGTGCCAAAGCCGGCACCAAAATAGGGTACAGGAGCTAGTTTGCTGCGATTTCAGAGCATTGGGTGGCTCATTCAAGTGAATAGGCTGAACTCTATGCCATGTCAAAAAAATGTGATGCTCACGCATTGCTCAGATGTGAATGCATCCTATGGCACCCCCACACGGCACGGAACATGTGCCATTTACATGCATTTCCAGGCCTGCTATAGTGTGAACCCAGCTTAAGACCACTGAAATGAAGGGAAATGCGTGGCAAAGTTCTCTCATAGATGTGGGTCAGGATGCGTTTACATACATTCTGATAGGTCTAATCATGCATTGATTTCAGTGGAATGCATGGAGCATGACTGTCCATTTGGCTGGGCATTTTCTGTAAATAAAATGCAAAGCCAAATAAAAATAAATAGTTATTTATATAAAATATTAAAAATAAAAATATTAGATAAATGTATAAGTTATAAAAACTATTATAAATAAATAATATATATATATATATATATATATATATATATATATATATATATATATATATAATTTTTTTTTATTAATTTAAATATATAAATAAAATAAGAAATATATATTTATATGTTATATACAATATTATAAATATTTATAAGTTGTATAAAATGTAAATAATATTTATAAGTTATATCAAATATTATAACTATTATTTTTAAATATATTAATAAAATATAAAGTATATATAAGTTATATCAAATAATATAAATCCATACGTTATATAAAATATTATATTTAAATATATTACTAAAATATAATTACATTTTAAGTCATTTACAAATATAAATCAATAAATATTTATAAGTTATTTAAAATACTATAAATATTATGTATTTATAAGTTATATAAAATATTATAACTATTACATTAGTCATATAAAATATTATAATAAAAAAAAAATATATATATATATATATATATATATATATATATATATATATATATATATATATATATATATGTTATATAAAATATTACAAATAAATATTATATTATAAATCCTGAATAATCATTCTAAAAAAAGTGTGTGTGTGTGTGTGTATGTGTATATATATATATATATATATATATAAACATAATAATATTATGAAATAAATTAGTATAAATAAATATTATTTATAAGTTACATAACATTATATAAATATTAAATATATGTAATTAATATATAATTATTCAAATATCTAAAAAATATGAATCTGCACCACCACAAAGTTCCAGAAGACATTTATTTATGTGCTGTGACAAAAGCCCCCCAGGACCTTGGTGTCCCCCCAGTTTAGGACATGATGGGAGAAGGTCAGCTGTCCTCAGCCCACACTGTCCCCTCAGAAGCTGTGCTGCACTCCACACACACACACACACACACCCCCTCCCCCCTCTCTTAGAAGACAAAAGCCACCAAGATGCCCACAAGCAGCTGCCTGGCGACTGCCCTCCACACTCCCATTCACATGCTAATGAGCCCTCCGGATCCCTCCGCCTGCACACAGCGCACCAAAAGTTTTTTCTGAACTTTCAGGGGAAGTAGTCCCTCCTCCCCCCTGTGCTGGCGGAAGCAGACGGGACGCAGCGCGCACACAGCCTGCCCCGCACAGCTGCCTGCCTCTCCATTCACCCGCTGAGCGCTGGACGAGTGAGAGAGAGCGTGAGCGGGCGGAGGGATCCGTGCTGGACTGTGGCTGGAGACATTGGAAGTAGCGAGAGAAGAGGAGAGCCTGGGCTGGATTGTCTGTGGATGGTGGGGGATCAGGGGCCGTGCTGCTGGATACATTGTGCACCTATGTCACCCTAATGCTACCAGGAGGAGGAATGGGTCACATTGCGGGATCACTGCTGCTGCTGCTATCACTGACTGTCCTCCACACACAAGGTATGGCTAAGGAGCCTGGACCCAAGAGCTAGCAATCTGATGCTGGGTGACCGTTGTGCTGATGTTGTAACATGTCTGTGGCACGTGAACCCTGAGCTGAGGAGGAGGATGAGCAACTTTGTAGAAGTTTGATGGAGGATTTGGAAACATTTTCTAATTGTTTGTAAATAATAGTTATAAAAGTGGCAAACATCTCACCCAGCACTGTGTGAGATGGAGAGGAGGGGGCACAGTGCGACCTGGGGGCTTCCTAGATATTGGGTTCATCTGTGTGCATTCATATCAAACGTGTAAATATATATATATATATATATATATATATATATATATATATTGGTGTGTGTATGTGTGTGTATATATATATATATATATATTATATATATATATATGTGTATATATATATATATATACACTATCTATCTAATCTATATCTCTCTATAGTCTCCCCTGATTACAGTCTTATTAGTTACACTTTACCTGCAGTAAGACAGCTATGCAGACAGATGAAGTTGGTCCACCAGGAGCTGACCATACACCATGCAATCTTTTTTTTGTTGGATCCATCATCAGCTATGTAGTGCCAAGGGCCTGCCTGATTGGATGCACATTAAATCTGATGTTTAGGTGTGCCCTCCTATCACAAAGTTCTGGCAAATCTGAAAACGATTGTTCATTCAGATTGTATAGTGTGTGGCCCTTTACCTTTGCTTGGACCTCCTTCTAGGTATCTACTACTTACTGCAAGGCTGATGCTCTGAGGACCTGTGCAGCACCCAGTGGTCCCCATGTCCTCTGGTGTTGGCAGAGTTCTTCCCTTTTTGGATCCTTTTCAGTGTAGTTGGAAAACATGTTTGTCTGTGGGTTGCTGTCCTGTGCCTCATGTTGGAGGTGTTGTGACTTTCAGGACTGGCTGAGATGGAGTGGAAAGTACAGCACTCGGAAGGAGACTTGTGGTTGTGCCGTGTGCTGCTTTCGTTGTGTTTCCTGTAGGTAGCTGACTAAGTTTGTGGAACAGTGACTGGGGGGTGGCAGACTGTGCATGGTGCCACAAAGCTGTCCATGGAGCCCTTAGAGAAGATTATGTTTTGGGGAGCCCCAGGGTTAAGTTGGCGCATTCATACAAAGATTGGGCTTATGAACACACGCTGATGGTTTACCCATTGATTGTAAATTGGGTAAATTGGCATCTATGTTGGCACACTGATGGTTGAGCAGTCCACTGTCTTGTGTCTTGAGGGACTCTTGCAGTAAGATCTCTTCACTTGACTCTCCACCTCCCATGCACCTGACTTTTCATGTACCTCTTTGTTGCCGTGTGTGTACCTTGTGGCCATCTGAATAAAGCTTTGGACCCTTCTGAGGAGTCCTTGGTGTGCTGGTGATGACATTTCTCCATTCTTTGTTATGGAGGAGGGTTCTGTAGAGCAGTGGTTCTTCTCAAGTACCCCCAACAGGCCATGTTTTGGGAATTTCTCTTCGATAAACTAGCTGTCCAAAATACCAAGCCATTGACTCTGGTTTAAAGCATCTGCGTAAGATGAAGGAAAACCTGCAAACATGGCCTGTTGGGGGTACTTGAGGTTGAGAACCACTGCTGTAGATGGTGCAGCTGCTAGAATCCCAAGATCGGTGATGGTCCAATCTATAATACTGTTTCCATAACTGAAATACCTGATCTGGGTGAACTGGCCCTTTTAAGTTAGGAAGTTATGTAAACTACAGAGCCAGAAGTCAGTTCAGTCTAGGGTTGCTTTAGGTGACCAAGGACGTTTTTTTGGCTATGATAAAGTGTAGAAAACATAAGTCAGGTCAGCAGCCTGGCCTGTGGATGTGTCTGGCCCTGATCTACTCTTAAGAGTTCTAAGCCGCTTCTAGGAACAAAAAGCACCATTGTGGCCTGCAGCTATCACTGAGTAGCCGAATCTAGTAGACAAATTATTTTCTGAAATGATCTCTGTATGTCCTTTAAAGCAATATGCTGGAGAACTACAAGTGCATGCCTGGCAGGCTTTAGCAGTGCATGCATGGACTCAGTAGGGTGGTTGCACCCCCTTTTGTTAGCAGGTGCATCCCCAACGTTATGTCTCTTGTTGTCTTCAAACTTTGAAATATTGACTCGTTCTGCATGTCTTTATTAGTTGTGTCAACAATGAAAAGCCACTCTTGAGTCTTTGTTATTTATATCTGCCGTAGTATTCAGGGTTGGCATTGTGCCAAGGTTTACAACCACTTGCCCTGCCGCAGACCCCCCCCCCCCCCCTTCAGGGTTAACCCCTGGTGTTCTTGGGATCACAGGCCTCCAGTGAGATGTTATGGAGACACATTACACAACACACTCTCTAGTATTTTTGGTAATCCTTGCATTGTCTTTAATAACGGACCAGAATCTAGTTCACGTTTGGCGTGGGTGTGGAAGGTGATATTTCTGATTGGTGGGGCTCTGTGTGCGTCTTTACAGCACTGTGGCTTATGTTGGTGCTATGTAATCTTAAACACAGCGAATACTGAATTGGCCGTTTTAAGGAAACTCTACTTGTTGATCACCCATTAACAAATACTAGTGACTGTGACAAAAGACCATTGGTTAGACTCGCATGGGTGCTCAACCTGTGGCCCTCCAGCTGTTGCGGGAACTACAAGTCCCATGAGGCATTGCAATGTTGAAAGTTACAAGCTTGACTCCCAAAGTCAGGGGCATGATGGGATTTGTAGTTCCACAAGAGCTGGAGGGCCACAGGTTGCGCACCCATGGAGTATGAGGTTAAGAAGCCAGCACGTAAAGGAAGGTCAGCTTGGAAATGTTGAAGGATTGTTCCATGTGAATGCAGTGCTGTGTGTTCATCTAATGCATTGATCACACAGTGGGGCTGATGCACAAAATTGCCTCTTTGGTTGATGGCAAGTGGTTGTGGCCCCAATTCTTTCTCAAACTTGCACTAGACACACGATAGAATGCGCTTGCTTTGGGCTACGAAAAGAGTTCTGCATACAGGCAATTTATTAGAAGGCCCAGAATGTGCTAAAGAATTTCTGTATGCTGGTCCTTTAGTCCATCTTTTGGGCATAATCCATAATCAAATGTTGCGCTGGTGTGACTGATTGGCTGCTGTCTGTAGAGACCTGTAGAATGTGTCAGATATATAAATGTAGCAGGTCTAAACTCCCCCAGTGCAAAGACTGATGTAAATGGTTGTGTTCTCTGTACAGCACTGCAGATTATGCCAGAGCTATTTATACCTGAACTTTTTTTATTTGGATAAAAGTTATTTATGCTGCAATTCTCACCTCCTCTCCAGCACTGACCCCCATATAATTGCAAATTCTAGACCTGTTTGGGCTTGACTGACAGCCAGCTCCATACAACCCACTTTCATAGGCGTGCACAGGGGGTGTGCCTGGGCACACCCTAATCATTGCATGCGTGTTGATTCCCCCTACTGCCCTAGTGTTGCCTCCCCCCAGCGGTGCTGCTGGCTCCCCTTCTCTCCTGGCTGCTGCAGGGGTTGTTTCAGGATGGAGAGTGGGAGAAGAGGCTAGTACATATGTCATTTAACAGTGCCATCCTTTTCTAAATGAACATACTCACTGTGTTCATTCGTAACGGAAGCATAGTAAACTGTTGTCTATTCTTCTGTTTATGAATGAACAGGAAGCCGCTCAGCACACAGCACTTCCCCTCTATTTACTGCCCTGTGCAGCTGAGGCTGCCGAGAAGGGCATGTGTGTTTGACGTTTGGGGTGCACACCTATGCCCACTTCCTGTAAGCCCAGGCTGTCAGGGACACGCCCCCTGAGGGAGCTCAGAAGTACTATTGGACCTAGCAGGGCTTACACATCCAGGGGTGGACTGACAACTCATGGGGCCCCCGGGCAATAGGAGATTATGGGGCCCCCAGGCAATCAGAGATTATGGGGCCACACAGTATACACACACACACACAGTATACAATCACACAGTATACACATACATGTACACACAGTATACACAGACCTGTTTCTATTGGCTGAGAAGGTACTGAAGAGGTGGAGCAGCTATAACCTCTGGATTTTTAGACCAAAAGGATGTCGGTAAGGGACATTTCAGAAACAGATGTAAAAAAAACACAGATTTTTACATACTGCCCCTGGTTTTACTGAGGCTGGCAACCCTGATGGGGCCCCCTAGTGGCCCGGGGCCCTCGGGAAGTGCCCGAGTGGCCAAATGGTCAGTCCGCCCCTGTACACATCATTACATAAGCTCAGCTCAGTCCTGGAAAGAAGAATGGCAGTGGCTCAGTGTTCTCTGTACAATGCTACAGAATATGTCAGTGATATATAAACTAGGTAACTCTTTTTTGATATCGGAGCCAAAGACTGTCATTGGCTGGTTTTGGACAGGTAATAATACTTCATATCACTTGGCCTTGTGACAGTATGAGCACAGATGGGAGGAGCATTGTCTGTCTGAGGGTTCCTGTACTGTCTCTTCTGACCTGCAATGAGACGAGGGGACAGCACTACTTCTGCTTTTTATGTCTGATGACGAGAAATCGCCCGCCCCCCCTGTACTGACATTCACAGGCTTTCGCTTCTAGTCATGGTGACTCTAGACAAAACCGAAATTGAGAATATACTCATTACTATCTAACGAGCCATTTTTGCTGACTTTTGTCTTCATGCATCCTGTAGCACTTAACTGCACGGAATCCAGTCTGGCTCCATTTCCCTTAAATAGTTACATAGAGCGATTTGAAGCTTCCATGCTGATTTGTAATGGAATGGCTCCCCTAGTGGTCAGGCCACAAGTTTTAAAAAGTATTTTGCAAGTTTGTGCAATAAGGAGGTTAGGCAAAGGGATAATGTACAGAATCGCATGTTTAGCGTTCACCACAAAATGCCTTCCCCACAATACTTATTTTTTATTTTATTTTTATTCAGGCAGGTATGTAACTGTCCAAGCCAAGATTAGAAAGTCTGTGAAGTTGGAGAAGAAAGTTGGGTTTTGGGCTGATTTTGGCTGAATTTCTTTGTAGAATATGAAAACGTAAGAGAACTGCCTTGCTGAGAATCTTCAGTGTTGGAAGAACCACAAGCAAGGCTGGGACAAGGGGTGAGCAAGAGGGGTGGCTGCCCTGGGCACTGTGGTATCATGTGAGGTAGGGGTGCACCGCAAGGAGATTGGGGGAGGGGATTAGAGTTGGGAGGGGGGAAATTGGGGGTGGCTGGGAGTAAGAATTATTCTAAGAAATAACATTTTATAAAATTTGTGGGGTGAGAGGTGTGCTAGGAGAGGCGATATAGGCTGATTTGGGTTTGAGGGTGGGGTGTTGGGGCTAGAAGAGGTGATATGGTAGAGGGATTTTATTTTTATTTTTTTTTGGGGGGGGGGGGGTTCTTGCTGGCAGGGATGATTGGGAGATATTTGTGCTAGGAGGGGTTATTTTTGGGGGGGGGGGGGGGGGATTTTTTCTAGATGAGGACATGGGGGGGTGGATTTGTGCTGGGAGGGGGATTTTGGAATGTGGGGGGGGGGGTAGAGGATGTATACTCAGAGGTGAAATTTGAAGGGTAGAGGATTTGTACTACATGGGGTGATTTTTTTTTTGTTTTTTTTGGGGGGGGGGGATTTGGGGGATGAGGAGGGCAAAGATTTGTGCTGGGAGGGTAGATTTCAGCAGGAGGGCAGATTTGTTCTAGGAGGAGGGGGAATTTCTTCTTAGGGTGTAGGCATGCAGATTAGCGCTTTATTATTATTATTATTATTATTATTAATAATTTTAATAATATTATTTTTTTATTTTTATTTTGAGGTGGGAGAGGGTTTTGCGGACACATAATGCTCATACATCTTGGGGTGGGCACAGATTGACATGTTCACCCTTGGCTCTAGATGACGTTGTCCTGGCACTGACTACAAGTGCCCAAATACCTGTAGCTCCCCTATGGTTTGCGTGTAGCAGGCCACCCAGCCCTGAACATACTAGATGTATATCATGTCCCTTTTTTCCATCTAGCAGAGGGGGGGGGGGGGGGGGTTAATCGCATAGTTGTTTTAGCAGCTTAGAAGGAATTTTAGACTGGTTCTAGTAATAACAGCCATGCTACAAGTCTTGTGTAAAGTGTAAACAGCACAGAAATGGCATACACAAATGAAAGGCACCAGTTATGTCCCAACCTTTTTAGAAAGGGTTGTTGTTTTAGTGGTGATTTACGCCCTGTTTAGAGTGGTGAGAAGAAGCATTTTCTTGAATGGCTAAGCTGGGATTTAGCGGGCCAGCAGAGGACCTGCCTGTGTGTTCCAGTGAAACTGACTGGCACAAGTTACCTCCATCAAGTTTCATTACTGCGTTCAAGCGTGTTCATTTCCATGACTGCAAGAAGCATTGCAGATTGAGTCGCTAGGGGAATCTGTCATAACTTTACTAATGAGATTTAGACTAGGATTTCATCCAGCATGGGAGGACATCATTGTCAGTCCTCCAAGCAGTGCCAGATCTGGTCAGGCCTGTTGAGGTAAGTGATGCTTCCTACAGTGTACTGCCTGCAGTCACCATCACTTACATCAAATAGCCATCTCCAGTGCCGGATGGGATCCATACTTGAGCCAGGGAAGGGTTTACCAGATTTCCTTTAATGTTTTTATACAAAGACTTGTCAAAGTGCAAGTGAAGCTAAATTGCAGGAGGATTGGCCTGTATATTGGAAATAATCATGGATAGTGCAGTAACTGACAATTTCTTGCATAATTAGATGGTGATATTCTATAGGAATGTGAGGGAATTGGCTTTCCAAAGCATCAAATGTCAATCCGAGATACATAAAACTTTTTTAGTACAATAGGGGTGAGGTGGAGAATTATTGAAGGTAAAGGCTGAATTTGCGGCACATGGATATGTTGCAGTGTTTGCCTAACTCTTGCCCACTGCTAATTTTGTGCTCAGCGGGTTGCCACCTCTGCCAGGCCTCTCCCCAGCGGGTTGCCACCTCTGCCAGGCCTCTCCCCAGCGGGTTGCCACCTCTGCCAGGCCTCTCCCCAGCGGGTTGCCACCTCTGCCAGGCCTCTCCCCAGCGGGTTGCCACCTCTGCCAGGCCTCTCCCCAGCGGGTTGCCACCTCTGCCAGGCCTCTCCCCAGCGGGTTGCCACCTCTGCCAGGCCTCTCCCCAGCGGGTTGCCACCTCTGCCAGGCCTCTCCCCAGCGGGTTGCCACCTCTGCCAGGCCTCTCCCCAGCGGGTTGCCACCTCTGCCAGGCCTCTCCCCAGCGGGTTGCCACCTCTGCCAGGCCTCTCCCCAGCGGGTTGCCACCTCTGCCCGGGCTCTCCCCGGCGCCTGTGGCCCCCGCCAGGGCTCTCCCTGGCACCTGCAGCCCTTGCCTGTGGTCTCCCTGGCACCTCATTTGACACTTTTCATTCCAGTCATTTCTGGCCTCTTTCATGACGACAGAAGAGAAATCAAGCATAAGTACCTTCCTTCCTTTTTTTTATCTGTTCCTGCAAGATCTGTAATCTGCAAGCTTGCAAAAACCAGCTGCGTTTTCTTTTTTCAAATTGTCTGACTGTAGACGGTTAACTGCTGTTTCAAAATGACTGACCGACCTTCTACACACATTCTGAGATCCAAGCATATCTTCCATTTGTGGCAGACGGCCAGATTATCACGGGAAATCAGATTATACACTACTTTGAAAACGTTTGAGCATAAATCACTTTAATCTTCATATTGGTTGAATGTTAATTAGCATTTCATTTTATCAATGCACTTATTTAGCTTTGTTTTTGAAAAACACAAAAATAAAGGTTTGGGTTAATTGCCATTGACATTTTATCTGGCCGCAAACAATGTTTGTGGATTAAAAAAGTTTGATTCCCCCCCAAATTCTAAAAGCTAAAGTCACTTCGTTTTCTAAACATCTTATCACTGAGCAAGTCTAAACTGGTTAAAAATTTCTGTTGTGATACCATGCAGGCAACATGTTGTAGTGGAAGTAGGATGGACACATGCACACAAGGCTTTTCTTTGAGAAAAAAAAAAAATAGGTACAGGAACTCCCCTTTTCTCTGCCCCTACCCACCTCCGAGGACTGTTCCTTGGTTCTACCCCTTGCCCAGCTCTCAGTACTACCCTTTTATAGAGAATTCAGAACCTATGCTTCTTTTATTTGTTTTTTGCCAAGTAATTTGTATGGAATTTGTTAAAGTGGGAGTAAACTCCCATCTCTGACTTTAACTTATAGGTAAGCCTATAATAAGTTGTGTAAATATCTCCTAAACATGCACAGTTTAGAAGATATTTACTTTTACATGCAGCCAGCGACCTTACTGGTGCATGCGCTCTGAAGGAACAGCGCCCCCCCCCCAATGGATCATCGGCATCAAAAACTTCCCCAGCACAACATTAGACCCCCTCTCTCAACAGTAGAGCTTTCCAAGCAACAACTGACCCCCCCCCCCCCAACAGTAGATCTTTCCAAGCAACAACTGCCCCCCCCCCCCCGGGAACATTACACCCATCCCCACCAACAATAGCTCTACCACTAACAACAATAGGCCCAACCCGCCCCCCCACCCGCAATGCGAAAAATGGATCCCTTCCAGCTACAATAGATCCCCCAGCAGTTAGAATGAGTAGACCCTTCAGCACACCCCAGCACTCCTTGCATACATTCAGTACTGGAGGTGCCAGATCTGCGTTCCCCACATTCCCCACATTCCCCACGTTCCTGCTGAAAAAAGCACTGCATGCACATAGGGTGTCAGGTCACGAGTTGCTAATCTCAATATTACCATCACTGGCCTGCTTTTAATTAGACCCAAATTGTTCTGTACCTGTTTTTGTTTTTTTTTTTTTTTTTTTTTTTAATGAATGACTTGATTAAAGATACCTTTTTTAATGCTTTCGAAAGTTTTTAAAAAGTTGTCAGCCAGCAAGGAAAAGTTTTTGTGGCGGGATTTATTCCTGTTCAGGCAGGTTTCCTCTTTGATGCCCCCCTTCCACAGAAGGCAGACATAGGAGGCAGTGTGTTCACATAGCAGGGGGTCATTACACCCCCCATCTCGCTGTGGCAGGTATTGGGTGACAGGGGAGGTGGATGTGAATACTTGCCCTGTGCTGAACAATACGCCGGAGAGGTGTGTTTCACAGTTCACAATGACCAGCTCTGATTCCTCTCCTTTGTTGGTGGTGAAGAATGGGACTCGCAGTGCAGCTGTTGCATTTTCTCAGGAGTAGCCTAGAGGGAAATGGGGGGGGGGGGGGGGGGTGGCTGCTCGTGCCCTGCCCCCTCCCCCACCCCTTTGTGATGGGCACTTCAGGACAGATTGTCAAGGCACCAAAGAGATAGGCCTTATCTTCTAAAAGTAGCCACAGACAATCTAAATGCAAGGCGATATTTCTTTTTTTTAATCATACTGGGTATTTTCGTATAATTCCATTACGCGCGTCAAAAGCTTTGAACAGCCCTAAGCCTTATCTCAAGGATAAATGTACCTACAGGCCCAAGACTAAAATCCCTCAAAAAGACTGGTCATGGTCATATTATTAGGAATGCTGGTGTCTGTAGGTAGCTCTAAGGCATGGGTGCTCAATCTATAGACCTCCAGCTGTTTCGGAACTACAAGTCGCAACAGCTGGAGGGGCACAGGTTGAGCACCCATGTCTTAATCTATAGACCTCCAGCTGTTTCGGAACTACAAGTCACAACAGCTGGAGGGGCACAGGTTGAGCACCCATGCTCTAAGAAGTCAAATACAGATTTTCATCTGTCAGATCGAAAAAAAAAAAAAAAAAAAAATTTCCAACAGCTCTGTAGTATGTGAATGTCTACCACATTGGTAATTAAAATGGATTGCTTAGGTAGTCATTTATACTTGCATAGTTACATAGTGGGGGTTGAAAAAAGTCCATCTAGTTCAACCAAAAACTGCAGTTTTCGAAGGTAATGTTGATCTGACAGATGGAAATCTCTTGTAGGTCAGCCTAGTAATAGGAAATGAACACGCAAATTCCAACCCAACTGAGCTTCAGCCCTGAGAACAATGCGGTTGGTTAATTTATTTATTATTGTGATCTAAGTTGCCTATAGGATTGCTGTATATCTGCTTAGTGCTGTCACATGACTTTTTTATGAGTGTCAGCCATGAGCAGTGTTGTTTGAAATAGTTCTGTGTTGCATAAAAAGAGGGAAGTGATGGCATTTTCACTATGCATATGATGCAGTCATATGTATATGAGTGATCTCATGTGCAAGATTGGGCGTTGATTATAATAACATCTAGATCACTTGTCAAAAAGGCAAAAACTGTCCACAGTCCTATTATATGACACCTAATCTACACAATACATGTGCCAGATAAACATAAGTGTAAGGGTCATGGTGATGTCAATCTAGTCAAACACTGTGTTTGTTTTCCATTCAAATACAAAAATGTAGTGTTTGACATGAAAATGCTATGCTTTTCCTGCAGTTAAGCACACCTTGACACATGCTGCAACAAAAGAAACGCAGAGCCTCGAAAAGCAGGTCAAACACAGCCTCCGAAATGCCATGTGTACTGATTGGTGGAATGTAATAGGATTTTGCTGGGCAGTTATCGATGTGTGCTTCGAATACAAATCAAATGAAGGAATACAATGACTATCGACTTATGACTGAGGCCAGTTCTGCCCCCCTTGTTGTATCAATGAGTGATTTAGGTGTGTACAGCTAGCCGTGGTTATTGGGCGATCTTAGCTGTATTGTGTGTCCATTGGCATTGCCATATACAAGCAGAGACCATTTGCAGTATCTACTGGGTTACATCTTACTGGCATTTTGAAGAACAGAGGGGTCAGTTTTGTATACTGTAAAACGTGTGCCTAACCAGCTCTTGCAGGTCTTCAAGTTTTAGCATGGCAGGTCAAACACGTGACGACTTTCTGTAAATATAACTTCTATTCTGATGGTTGTGTTCAGCCCCCATATGCCAATGACACGTCCTGTACAATAGTGTTCTTCATACAGGTATATCTGAGCAGCTTCATCTGTGGTTTGAAAACAAAACTGCTGGTTCCATCCTTGTGGCTTCAGACATGAGAATGTGAAATAGACTTCAAGAGCTAACTTCTGTTTGGAAATGAATGGGGTGGAAAATCAAAGTAGTTGATGGGGAAAAACCTAAAAACGTGGACAAATATACAAATTTTCATGGTGTCAAACCAAAACATGGCTGCCTGGTGGTCAATTATTCCCTTCCTCTTCTTTTTATCTTTTGTTGTTTTGTTTCACCATTCCAGGAAGTAGCATACCCTTGGCATGTTAGTGAGAAGTTTCAGGGTGATAAAAGTCCATTTAAGTTTACTAGATCGTTCACACCTGAGCTCCTTGCAATCCTGAAATTTTATGCAAATTTGGTAGAGCTGTGTTCACACCTTGGGTTGCTGCCTAGAGTGAACAACCTCATGGCCTCAGCTATAAGCAAACTGAATGTCCCTATATTCTGAACCTTTATATGTCCACAAACACTGTATACTATAAAGGTAGCCAGGATGACCAAACTGCAGATATACCATGGTCCAAAAAAAAAAAATATTCCAGATGTAAATTTTTATTTTAACCATATTTGTTCAGTTCCTGAACATTAGCCGCCATGTTTGACAGATCTTCCAACCGCTGACAGATTAAAAAGAGGAAAAAGTTTAGACGTGACCATTACCAAAAACCTTATAAGAGGCAGCTGATTGGAGAACACATGACTATGAGCTGTAACTAAAAATGTTTAAATAACATAAAATGTTTCTAATTTATATTTTTCCTTTTTTTTTTTTTTTTTTTTTTCAGGTTTAAGGTGTACACAGCCTGGCGAAACTTGTTTGAACAATGGGAAGTGTGACTCCAGTGGGACAGAATGCAGGTTGGTTGATGTAATTTTTTGTCATGTTACTTTTAGGCAGATTTGGTGGTGGTTTGAAAAAAATTTGTGGTGTTTTCAAGGCATACATGATTTGCACATACTGCACAAGTGCTATTTATGCCTCTTGTGGTGCTTGCCTGTCTCTAGTGCAGTAAATGCTAGCCTAGTCCTAATGTAGGTGTAGTAGAAATGCTGCTACAATCCCTACACTTGTTGGCCCAAGTGTTGCTGGGTTAGGAAAACCAATCGCTGCTGCACAATCGACTGGTGACCACATTTTAAAGCGATGGTTGCCAACCTTTCGGACCACTAAACTCCCAATTTTTTGATTCCCACTGACTCACCCTTACCCCCCCCCCTGCACTATGCATCACACTGCTGCCTTACACAGGCTCATCATTGGATCTTGTCTCCTGATTCAGCCATGTGATCAAGCTCCATGCTCCCTCCCACAATCTGATCAACACTGCCATTGGAAGACCCCTCCTCCACCTCCTGCTCTCTGCACTACTCCCGTACTCCCGGCGCCTCCCTCTTAGTTCACAGGTTCCAGAACTATGGAGGAGGCATTGGTTATCAATGCATGCAGAACCCCTGGAGACCACCAAAATTTTTTCGTGGTTGGTGGCTGTAGTTCTAAAGTAAAGTTTAAATTTGAAGACATTGCTCTTTAGGATGTAGTCTGTTTGGCCTTTACCATCTCTGTGACAAAAGTTGAAGCAGCCTGCAAAACATAGAATTTTAGGACATTCTATCTTGGTGCTAGTTTATTTAGGGTGGTCAGATTGGTTGTAACTAGTGGAATAGTTGAATAGTTGAGTAGTTGACTAGTGAATGAATTCATAAAACCAGAACAACCCTCCTATTTTAAGAAATATTGTGTGGAAAATGTGTACAGCTAATTAGGGTTAATTCTTCTCCATGGAAAACTGAAAATGTTTTAATTCACAAAAATGTTGGGAGTAGGTGGGAATTTTTCTAGATTCAAAATCGGTACCGATCTGTCCATGTATGGCTAGACTTTGTAAGTCTAGCCATGTATTTTTGTAAGTCATCTAAGCAGTACAAGTGGCTGAGTATCCAGGCAGGTGGGGGAGGGGGCTCCCTTGAAGTTTCCTGTTTCGGCAGCTTGCCTCCATGCCTGTCCTATTGAACAATGGTAAGTTATTCAGAGCTGCGAGGAGTGAGGCATACAGAGCCTGGCACCTCTTTTGTGTGCACTTAATGAATTCAGGCAGCTTGTTGTGTGTGTTGTTTTTTTTTTTTTTAATAACACTCCTGCTGCAGGGACGCTGGACGCTGTAAATCTCGCCTTCTTTCATTGAAAAAGAGACAGCTGGGGTTTGGTGAAAATTTTGGCCCCTTTTGTTTGGCAAGACAGATTAACGCTATGTGACTAATCATGGGGGATATCCCAGAATGCAATTTTGCCAACACTTATGGCCACGCTGTAGGTTTTCTTTAAAAAGCTAGGCAAGAATTTTTCTTTTGGCTTTGGACTGTCTTGTCCAAAGCCAAAGAGAAAATGTTTTCAGTGCATTATAGATGGTAGGAATAAACCACAGCATACATGAACTTGTCTACAGCATGAGTTACATTTTTTCAGGAGGAGCACTCAGGAGCATAAAGCAGCAGCCAATGGCATTTGATTTTGGATTTTTCTGGTTCTTTTTCATGTTTTATTAGGAGGGCTCCTTTAAGGAGTAAATGGCAATAGGCATTTTGGAAGTGCAATCAACCCACACTGGAATGGATGTATAATACCAGAGACTTAAATAATTTTTTAAATGGCATTGAAATAAAGTGAAAATGTTTTTATTTTTTTATATCACTCGACAACGCATCAGAATTAAGTGTGTGTGTGTGTGTGTATATATATATATATATATATATATATATATATATATATATATATATATATATATATATATATATATATATATATATATATATAATGATTTTATTTATTTTTTTTTTACAATTTCTCCTTATTGAGAACTTCTTTTTTTAAAGTTGCTCAGGTCTACACCAGAAAAGGAAAATACAATAGGACTAATAGATCACAGTAGTATTTCGCCCCCTTATGTATGCAAGGACAGTCTACCAGGATCCTAGCAGTTCCTTAACTACTCTCACGGATATACAGAAATTCAGAGACCACCTTCAAAGGTCCATCCCCAACCAGGGTCTAATCAACTATTGCCATGAGATTGGAAGTCCGACCTTCCATCGCCTTGATCATCTATAGTGGAGTCTGAATTTATCCAATAATTCCACACCTCCAAATTTTTTGGGACAGCCCCGAGGCAAATAAGTCGCTTTATAGAGAGCAGCAGCTGAGTTGACAAGGTGCTTCCAGAAGGATAGAGTAGGGGGTGTTTGGGCATTTTTAGATTAAATTTACGGCCTGGATATTGTTGAGGCAGGAAATCTGCCGTTTAGCCTTCTTTCTATTACTCCGGTTACAATCCTACTGTGCCTTTGCCATTTGAGTTTAGAATGTTATAATAAAATTACCATTAAAGACCCAATAAAGTAGTTTTTGGCACAAACTTTTTGCTTCATTACAAACTGCTAGAGGCTCCATTCTGTGTCCTATGGCCAAACTTAAAAAAAAAATCTCTGCTTTATCCAAAGGAAAGTATTACTCCAGAACTTTGGGAATTCTGTAAAGTTGTATTAATTGGTTGGTTGGTTGGTCAGTCAATACCCTAAATGTGCTTCTAGTTTTAGAAAGCTGTAAAATGAGACAATACACTGAAAATACAGAGTAAAATAAGCAGCAGGAGGCTGGGGACAGCTGTACCCAAATGAGTCAATTTTGGCCCATCTTGAGGCTTTTTATTTTTTTGTGTACTTTTGACTGTAATTTGTCGCTAGGAGCTGGATAAGCCAGGCAGCCACGGCAAGCTGCACAAAATAAAACAAACCCGCCAAGACAAAGTGAGCATGTGCCCCCATAATCTGCAGGCAGATGGTTCCTCGTTCCCCAGAGGCATGTGAATGACACAACTGTTCCGATTCATGTTTTCCTAGGGGTCCTCACAAGTGTACGGGACTGTGTAATGCTAACTAGCAGAGCAATTTTTCTTCTAGTGAATTTTATTTTTTTTTCCCAGGGGGACGCCGTTGGAAAAAAAAAAAAAAATTATAAAAAAAGTGTAATTATCACCCTATGTTTGTGCGTATCACCGCCATTTCCCCTGGAAGCTGTCTCCTTAACGGGAGACCGGTGACACTAATTGCACCAATTAAACAAGCGTATCATTTGTTAATGTTGAGTAGATGATGACTGGGATCATGAAGAGAAGGTTCACAGCAGAGGATAAAAGAATATTTCTGGTATTCTGAGTTCTCGGGACAGAAGGTCTCCCTTCCTGATTTGTAGTTTTGGCGTCTCTGTCATCGCAGCGCCAGGCTTTGATAAGCGGCAGAGCTGATAGCGTGGCATCTGAGCTGGGCTAGATAAAGCGCACCACGCTGGCTGGTAGCCATGGCTCCAGGTCACCTGTTGCTTTCTAGTTTGGCCACAAAGGTTCCATTATTTCCACAGCACATCCAATTAGAAATTCAAGTGAAATACATACCAGACTTGGGAACGAAGATTCCCGCTCCCCCATCACTGCAAAGATTGCTTAGATGCAGCTGAAAGCGCGAATGAACTTTAATACAAAGCGGGAAATGGTAACTAGCAGCCCCAAGGGATATCTGGTTGGTTAACGCTTTCATTTTTGAAATATCCTGTACTATTGAAGCACTCTGCTCTTCCACTATTTTACTCCACTCCTGACATACTCTGCATTTCTTGAGGAATCTACTTTTTCTTTCCTTAAATACGCTCCTTAAAATCCTTTATGCTGATGCTTCTGCACTCTCCTGCTGAAATAACGTGCATTTCCAAATGGTGACCCCCGCAGAGGTGCAACTTGGCTCTGTCCATCTGTCTTGTCATTTCTAGATGCAGCAGATGTTTGGTCAAACCAATCCTTCCCACCTTCTTTGTTTAGCTGCTGCTGTCAACAAGGTTACCTACTCTATTAGCCTAATAGACTCCCCCTCCACCCCCATGCCTTCTCCACATTGACTCCTCATATGAGTCTGATGGAAATGCTTGGCTGCTGTCTCTTTGTAATTTACTTGCTATACCTGTCCTTTCCCCAGAAAAGACCCATGATATACTGTCAACCCCAAGTTCTATCAATGGTTTCAACACACACCTCTCAGTCTGTGTACATAAGCTTTCTGCACCTTTTTAAAAATATTAATTTATCAGCCATTTTAGGGTTAAAGTGTTTAACCCAAAAACAAAAATATGGATCCTGCTCCTTTAAAGCATGTTGTACAGCACAGTGTTTGTGCTGTCATTTGACCCACTGTAACGCCTGAAATACCTGCCAGTTTCTACTTTCCCCTTTGTACACTGACCATGATATATCATGGCTGCTGAGCCCTGACACTGTGGTCAGAGTAGGTGCCACCATCATACACTACTATCTGCAGCTCTTCTCTGTCTCCCTCTGTCCTCCTCCCCCTCCCTGCCTGTCAGCTCTCACTACCACTGCTCCTCTCCCTGCTGCTTCAAAACGATCTCATCTTTATACCACCCCCTCTGTTAGGTAAACAGCTGTATCCTTGTGCCTGTGCTTTATAAAAAAAAAAGACGATTTCTACCTGTTTTCACAGCATCTTCCAGTGATCACATGACTCCAGGCTCTCTGCTCCTCTCTTCCTCGGCTGGCGGAATCTCTGCCTCACCCACTGCAGATATCAGACAGGGAGAGCCTGGAGTCACGTGATCGCTGGGAGATGCTGTTAAAATGGATAGAAATCAGCTTTTATTTTCTATACACTAGAATACAGATTTTTGGGGATGATATAAAGATGAGATAGTTGCTTAACAACCACTTTAAGCATCGTACACACGATTAGAATATCGGACGAATGATTGTCCTATTTTTTATTTTTTTTTGCATTCTAGTCTCATATCGAAAATAAAGAGGTTATTCAACTTATGAAAATTCTCGTAAGACAGAATACAACTTCGGAAGTGATGTATTGTAATTTATTCTTTGTTTCCGAGCATGCATTGTCTTCCTCAATGCAAGCACTGCTAAAGAAAAAAATATTAATATTATATATTATTATTCACAATTTTGTATAGCTCCAACAGTTTGCACAGCGTTTTTCAACATGAAGGCAGATGGTACAGTTACAGGACAATTTAATACAGGAGGAATCGAAGGTCCCTGCTTGTTTAGAACTTACAATCTACACAGCCCTGCTGGGTTGAAAAAAAAAAAAAAAAGAAGAAATATTACTAGTGAGTACAATCTGGTACACACTAGTAATATTTTATTTATTTTTTCAACCCAGCAGGGCTGAAGGAAAAAAAAAACTGACATCTCAGGAGGAGCTGCTGTACCAACTATCCAATGTTAGTACAGCGATTCCCCCTTGCTGTGCTATTGTGTTCTGACAGGGGGAAGCCCCCCCCCCACCATCCCCTACCAGAACACTCCCATCAGCCATTAGCTGAGAGCGCTGATCGGAACATCAGTCACGCACCTTCGACAGAAGCTGGCCCAGCCGTACACACGGGCCGCATGTCGGAAGGTTTCTATTGAACTGGCCGATGCAGCCTGTCATTCAGCTGTGTACTAGGCTTTAAGCCCCAGGTCAAATTGTTATACTCAATGCAACCTCTCCACCTTGAAATTATGAAAGGCGTTGCTTAAATAGCGTACAGAAAATCGTACAATATCACTTTCGAAGGGTTCGTACAATAATCTGATCGTTGGTACACAGCTTTCGAGAGCCGATCACAGCAGTTCATCTGATATTATTCAATGGGACAAGCAAGCAAATCTCCTTCATCTGGGAAGGCAGTTGGCTAAACATGCTGTTACTTGTAGTTCCTTAATGGCTAGGGAGGGTAAAAAGTTGCCCTGTGCTCAGTAGAGTATGTTGGGACTTTCATGTTTCTGAGGTCAGGGCTAAACTCCGAAATGGCTTACCTGTATGGTGGGTCATTCAGGCATTCAGTGGAGTGTTACTGTTCTAGGCCAACCGTGCTTTACTGTCTGACAGAATTTAACGATCAAAAAAAGGTGGGATTTTTCACAGGCCATAGGACGCTAATGGTTTGTTCAGTGGCTTAAGCAAACCATGCACCCCCAGGGCACTGCAGGCTGTAGAGGAAGTAGCTAATGTTTCAGTCCAAGCTATTTATTAAAAAAGCCTCATACATTTTAAGTGTCTCGTAGGTTGGTTAATGGCGCACTTCATTTGCACAGTTTGTGTTTAACAGGTGTTAGGACGTGCGCATTTAAAATTATGCATTTTTTTATTTTGATATGCGCTTTTGGAGGTCAAGCAGGGCTGGAGGAATGTCGAGTTCGGTCACTGACACATCTTTAAGAGACATGTCCTGAGAGAAATACAGGGGTGGTGTTGTAGTACAGCCGTTGTTATTCTTATACAAGATTTATATAGCGCCAACAGTTTGCGCCAGCACTTTACAACGTTAGGGCAAACAGTAATGTTGCAATACAATTCAATACAGGAATCTGAGGGCCCTGCTCATTTGAGCTTACAATCTTAAAGGGAGATGCAAGGTAATACCTGTGGGGGGATGAGCTGATGGAGAAAATAAAAGTACAGTTGTTGGGTGAAGGCAGGATAGGCTTCTCTGAAAAGAAAAAAGTTTTCAGGGATTGCCTAAAGGTGGATAGAGTAGGAGATGGTTGGACAGATTAGGGTAGAGGAATTCCAAAGGATGGGAGAGGCTCAGAAGAAGTCCTGGATGTGAGCATATGAGGAGGTGACAAGGGAGCTTGAGAGCACAAGGTCTTGGGAGGAACAAAGATTGATGAGCTATTTATGAAAATGCTGGCAGTCTTACTTTGCTAACCAGAAATAAGCATACAGTGAATACAAATCTGTAGTGCTTATTCCTGGTCAGGGACCTAAAGTATTGACATTGTTAAATCAAGATAACAGCCAGGTAACACCTATATTTTTTTGGAAGGAGAGTTCAGCCATGGCAATACCTATATATCTCAGTAAAGGTAAAAATAAAATAAAAGTTATTCGCCCTTCATGTTGTTGGCAGTTTGATGAAATAAATGTCGGGACACCAGGTCTACAATTTTTGTTTAGAGTAAGTGACTGAAAAATAACTGTAGCGAATGATTCATTAAGGCAGCCAGGCTATTAGCATTTTCATGAGGAGAGGTTCCCTAAAAACCTCCAATGGGTGAGGTCTGACAACCTCAATGAGACAACTGGATGTTTGTCTTGTGACCAGTGATTTTCAGTTATCCTTATTCAACTTCTACCTCAGGCTGTTGCTCTCTTTGAATGTTGTTCTAAAATATAGCATGCCGTAGCCTTGTGGACAAGTAAGGAACGTCTAACCAATTCATCATATTGCTTTTGAGACTTTTTTATTTTTTTCTTTCTCTTTTTTTCCTGTTTAAACATTAAATGTCTATGCCCCTCTGCAGAAGTTTTCTTTCCGCCTGGTGTCCCAGCAGCCGGAGAAAGAATGTGATCTCATAATTTCAGTGTAAATTTCCATCTATTGTCTGTGATCAACCACTCGAACCTTGTTGATGGTGACCTGACCGTGGGCCAGTATGCTGAATTCCGAGGAATTCATTCATCATGCCTATCTCCTGGGTCAAGAACCACCAGGAATGTCCCTAAGGCTGAGGCCTACTCCCTCAACAAGCCAGTGATGTATCTTCAGCAAGTCTGTTCATTTCGAGCTACAGTTGTCCTAGTGGCACGTATCTCTCTTGCATGAGATTTATCTTGGTTTGGTGACCTTGGCGTCAACTTCTGGTCGTGGGACATGATGAAAATGTAGTGTGTCTTGACATGAACCTGATGACCCTTGTCCGTTCTCAAAAATGGAGTTGGTGTGGGAATGGGAGCTCTTAACCTGTCCGGTGGGGGCTGTGATAAAGAATGGCTGTCCCTTCAGCCATTTTATAGGTTTCTTTCACATAAACAAATTAAAATAAATTTAGAGTAAGCTAAAGGGTAATTTCACGCAAAAAAAATTTTTTTTAGTAATCAATGATGCCTGTTGGGCTGAGTCAGTCGAGATCTCTAGTTCTCCTGACTACCTCAGAGTTTTGGGTGTTCTAGTATTCTTCATAATCTATAGTAAATACAAATCCAGCAGTGATGGTGAGACCCCCTCATAATGCCCACAGAAGGTGTGCAGTCTTGGGAATTTAAGAGCAGATATCTGACCCTTTAATTGGTAAAAGACACACCAAGTTTTGTTTTACTGCAACTAATATTTGTCCCCAAAAACCTGTGACTTTAATAGGTAATTAAACGCGCATTACAGCTAGGCATAGCGAGCATGCAAAGGTTTGAATTGTCAAAAATTATTTCCCACTGATCCTTTTTAGCCTGCTCACCCTCTAATTACATTTTACCCAGTCTCTTCTTTCTTCATGCGTGTTTAACACTGGCCATAACCAGTAGTTATTAGCCATATTAGTAGTAATATTCAGTCCCTTGGGCTGCCTACTTCTCCTATTTGAGCCTAATTAGCCCTCTTATGTTACTTAACTTCCCCTCTGCGCCTGTTTGATTGCTGCCTTCCAGTTGCTGAAACAGATGTTAAGAAACCACAAGATACTCCCCTCCAGGTGGATTTTCTGGGTGAAAAGTCCTGAGAGACCCGCTGTCGATCGGTTACAGGGAAAGGGCTGATCATGGGGGCGTTATGTGGGTTAAACGAAGAGCATGTGGTTTTATGGAAGCAGGTGTTCTGGACCTTGTGTCAACTGTGCAGGACCATGGTTACATCTGCTCAATTTGTCCCACCTCTCTCTGGCAGATGCAAGGCAGCGATAAGCAGTTGCTTGGAAGGTTACAGAGATGACTGGCTCTGCTAGAAATGTTTAAACCAGTTAGCTTAAAGAATAACTGCAACTTGGTGACATATAAAAAATAAATTAAAAAAATACTTATTTTGTTGCTTCTCTTAAAGTGGGTAGTAAACCCAAAACCAGAACCAAAATTGTAATCTATTGCAGCCTACCAATCGTTGGATGTGGTGGCTGCATGCATTTTTTTTAAAGGCGTTTTTACCCTGGTGAACTGGCCAGTAACACACCTCCTGTATTAGGCTGGATTCACACCTATGCATTTTTAGTGCTTTTTTGCATTTTGCAGATTTGTACAGTCCATTTACCATGGTTTCCTATGGCACACCTTCTGTAGTGCAAACCTGCAAAATGGACTAAAAATGCATAGGTGTGAATCCAACCTTAGAGTGCCCCTACTCTGGATGAAGGAGCATGAGGCAGCAGCATTTTTAATCTGGGGGGGAACGTTAGGTGTATTTAAATCTGCCATTACACCCAACAAATTAAAGCCAAACTTAAGCTAATACTTTATAAGCAGTTACAGCAAACCATTTATTTTTTTCCTCCCTTTTGGGATAAAGGTTTTGACAGGAATACATTTATTTACAGGTACTTTTATAGCACCGTCAATTTACGCAGCACTTCAGATATAAATTGCACATTCACATCAGTCCCTACTCTCTCAAGAAACATACAATCTAAGGTCCCTAATTCGCATACAAAGTAAATAAGTATCATCGGCACATCGAGGATTCAGCAAAATTTAGGAGCCACGCAGAGCTCCTTCGTCGGGCAGGTGACAAATTGCAGTGCAAAACAACATGTATTTAACAGAAACTCCAGACAATTGTGGCCTAACACCACCCCCTGGCATCATAATGACGTTATAAGCCCACCATTATACTCAGTTTAAACTTATGACATAACTGCCAAAAGCACAGTACTGGCTGCTAAAGAAATGGCAATCAAACCCTTAATTAGGTATTGGCGCAAGGAAGGAATATACTGGTCACTTTTAAAAAGCTCAAATTATAAACCAGTCTGTCATATGTCACGAGCAGTGGGCTATGCAGTCCATGGATATTGTATACAGAGGTTGACTAGCAGAAACTCTCATACATACATACATACATACATACATACATACATACATACATACATACATACATACATATGCTAGGGCCAATTTTGACAGGATCCAATTAACCCGTTCAGCATGTCTTTAGCGTGTGAGAAGAAACCCACGCAGGCACAGGGAGTGCAGTGGTTTGGGATTTGAACCAGTGACCCTAGTGCTGCAATGCGGAAGTGATAACCACTTGGCCACTAAATAAAAACTGATCATTGTAAGCACCCCTGCCCATGTTAAATGGTTTGTCTCATCTCTGTAACTGATACATTTGCTGGAGGGCTTGTTATTTGAAAGACAACAGACTTACTGGTCAGATCTCCAGGTGAAAATAGAAGAAAGAAAGCCTAAAGAAAACTAATGCAGCCATCACAGCCAAGAATTGGTAAGATGCAATATGTTTGCTTTTGGCTTTAATACCGCTTTAACTAGTTTGAACTTTTGTACAGCACAGTCCTGCTGTAAAGTATCTGGAAGTGTGTATGAAAAGAAACACAGCGGTGAGGAGAAGAGAGACTGGGGTGTTTTCCCTGTTCTGTGTACAGTAGTAGTTTTTTCCCAAATGGAAAGACAGCGTCTCTTTTTATAGATGTGCATTATTTCTTGTCCCTGCCAGCTGAATAACTAGCAAGGCACAGTGTTGATTTGTTCAGATCTATTAAATTATCATGCTTTTATGTGTACTGTACGTCTTTCCTCTGGACAAATAAGCGATTGTCAAACATGGTCCCCAGAGAAATGGAAACGGTTTGATATACTTTGGGTCAATGTTATGTTGCAAAAAGTAGCAAGTCTCTAACAATGGTTAGTTTTGTTTTAGCTATACTGTAACTGATCATGTATCTCCCTTTTAACTGCAGTTGCCCACTAACCTAAAACAATTAAAAGCAGTTTTCTTTTTGGATGGTAAGGGTTTTTTTTTTTGGTCAAATAAGTTGGCTAAGATTTGTAGTATCACTTGACACCTGGACCACGTTCTTAGGGTTGGGATTGTTTTTGCCCTGTTGTCAGTCAGCAGCACCTGGAAGCATTTACAGCGAAGACAAGCTCTTGAATACTTTACAATTAATCTTGGAGACAAAGGAGGTGAAGCTAATTAAAGTCATGACCCTCTTACTTTTTAATGCTCCTTTCCCACGGTAAACATTACTTGCAGTGTAACAAGTTAGAGGAAGCGGGCGCCATGGGATGATGGTAAACTGGCTTTTAAAATAGGTTGAGGGAGATGATGTTGCTTTTAGGATTTGTGACACATGAAAGGCTAATTTTACCATGTTGTTGATTATGGAATGTCGGGATTTATATTAAATTTGAAAAATACAGAGTGCACGTTTCTGTGTTTGGGGTGGAAAAAAAGGCAAAATGTTATGGTAGTAGTAAAATGCTGTAATTCTATTTTGTATTTTTTGGAATCTGAACTCAATGGGAAACGTGACTCCAAAGAATCCTGTACCCTCATAAAATGACTGCCACCAAAAGGCCTCCCTGTTGCCCTGTGCAGTGTGTCTTGGGTATCTCTATAGGTTTCAGTAGTGTTATGGGCATCCCTGAATGTCTCTGCTAGTGTCATGGGCCTCCACATAGGTCTCCGCAGAGCTGTGGGCTTTCCTGTAGCTTTTTGAAGTTCATTGAAGAAAATATTTATTAAAAGTAGCTGAAAAACTGGACATTCTGAGCTAAAAGAGTGGAGGTTCACCTGACAAAAAGATGTGTCAGATGAGCTTCCACATTTGTTTTTTATATATGGGTTTAATTCAATACAACACAAAATGACCTGTGATTAAAAAGGCCATAAGCATACCCTAGGCCTCGGAGATATACTAGGCCTCCAAGATATCCTTAGTTTAAAGACATTTGGCTTGACATTGTTTACTTCAAAAATGGATGCATATTGATTCCCTGTACAGAACAGTTTCCACCAATAGCAGTGCGTCAGGCCTATGAAATATATTGCCTTCAGCCATTAAAATGTTGAGAGAGTCAGAAGCTAGATATTGGTTTGCTTTCAAAAATGGCAACCACCAACTGAGGTACCACTAGCTCTTGGTTTATTCATGGCATGGATGTTGGCCCAGCTCACAAAACTTCTGCTGCTACTGATATGGCTACCTTAGCTACCTTAGCAGTGCATGTGATCCATGGATCAACTTCATTGAAACCCGTTTTTATAGTCTTGTTGGCTCTTCTTTCCTTAAAAAAGGGTCTTTGTTATGGCTACCGTATGAGTGAAGTTTACTAGTAATTTAAGAGACAACCCACTTCCATCTGTGCCTTAATTATCCCACAGTGCCTTAAGGCCCATGACAGACTTCATCCCAATGTAAATAAGGTCTGGACTACTTTTTGTCTGTATTGATTACTGTGTGTTTCTAAGGCTTATTCTGGCATTGTTGCTTTTAAGATGGCAGATGGTAGCTAAGGACAAGAGGAATTTTAGGAGGCTGAATTCAGAGGTCACCATGAAACATCTGCCATTGGGCAATGCAAAGCCGGGAAACATTTTTGAGGCGACTGATCAGTCACATTAGCAGATTCCTGTTTGTGGAACTTATGAAGTTGTTTACTGCACATTGCTTGGTGACGCTCAGACTGGATCTCGTCATATGAACGACTTTTGTAGTTTGCATTCACCACTGCTGTCTGTAGTATATTGCTGAAGTATTCTGGAACTACTTTATTATGCGATTTATTGAAAAACCATCACCACTATTTAGGATAATGTGATATAAAATGTAAATAATTCAGTGTTTTTTTTTTTTTAGAGAGCCCATAGTACAAGAATGCAGCTGTCTTTCCACAATCTGAAAGCATTTTTGGCTGACGGATTTGAAGAAAAACAGGAACTGGCTCCAAGCTATCATCTTGGATCTGTCTGGGCTGGTTGTAATGGGTTAATTCTTCAGCATAGGGTCTTCACAAGGCCAACAGCTACTATTGATTGTAGCTGTTGGTTTTCCAGTAGACCTGAGCTTGGTTAAAGCTCTCACTTGAGGGTGCAAAGAATGTTGCAAAGCGTCAGGCACAATTAACTTTTATTTTTCCATTTCTCATTAACCCTCCTCCCTGAAAGTCATTTTTAAGCCTGGGAGAAGAATTTCACAGAAGCCAGCGATGGTATGCTTCTGTATTCGCAGGCACATATGAGGCTTCTTGTCTATGGATTTAGCATGTATATGAAACATTAGGTATTATGTCTATACATTTCACAGCCTCCTGCCCTAAACTGAAGTTCAGTTGATGTATTCTGTTTATGGACGAGCTTATTTTTGCACAGGCAACACCGTTCAATCAGGTAATCTGTGACATGGAGTAAAACCCTTGCAGCTTGTGACAGTTTCATGACCGTGCAGAGAAACAGCCTGCTTTTCTATGTTTTTGTTCAATTTGAGGGAGGCAAGACAATTTAGTATCCAACCATAGTCTGTCTATATGCTGATGCTGCAGGACACCTAGCCCAGGTTTATACCAAACTATCCGTGTTGATCAAATGGAAATTTCCAGTACAGCCAAATGCTATTTTAACTTCAACTAGCTCTCTAGGGATGTTTAATACTGGTGGCGTAGGATGAAATAAGGATTGTTACCTGATTTTGGCCAAAATTGGCCAAACTGGGCATTGATTATTTTATATCTTTGGCAACTTTCTAGGTTGACCATGGCTGAACAGGTCTGGCATTGAGAATGATGGGAGGTTAAGGCCCCATGCACACGAGATGCTGTTAAACGCGCGTTCAGAGGCAGTTGGACACTTTTTTTTTCAACTGCCCCTGAACGCATGCAATGTTATTTTATGTGTCCATGTACACAGTCTAGTTTTTTTCCCGTTTTTATGCAGTTGCGTTTAACCTCTTTTTCCAGAAGCAAAAAAATGGGTTCAGACACTTTGCTTTTCCGCGTTTCAGACGCAAAACGCGGCTAAACACAGCACCCGCGTTTTAGGTTTATAAGCATTTTTAAAAGGAACCCAATTTTTGGGTTTAAAATGTCGGAATTACTTTAGATAGTTCATAGAGCATATATACTCACTGATGCAATGCCATAAAAAAACTCTAGTTTTTTAGGTAGCTTAGACAATGAGGAATGCCTCCACTTCTTTGCCCCAACCCTTCATCCAATTTCTAATCTAATCAGTGACTCCACCTAGTCTGACCAAAGAATAGCAATGTCTTTTTTTCCACAAAGAAAAACCTGCATACCAATGTCTAGTCAGCCCCAACCCCCCACCATGTTTGTGAAATATCCAACGGACATTCGCTGTGCCATCAACGGATGGGTCCAATATCGACAAGCTCGGACTCTGGACCTCTCACGCAATTTGCGACGACGTTGCTGCCTCATCAAGAGCAACATTAGGAGCATTTCCTGACATATATTCAATATGGGATCCATTTCCAAAAAAAACCCACAGAAAGAGAGGCAAATGTAAGTGTACAATTGCTCTCTCTGCTGCTGCTGCTCACTCTGATCAAAATGGCAGAAATAGTTAATAATGCATGCTTTCTGAGTTTGGGGAGGGTCTATATGATGTTATCTTTACAAACGCTTTTAGACGCAAACGCGTCAACGCGCGTTTTTAAAACGCAGGTTTCTGCTTTTTAAAACATGCGTTCAGCAGAGTTTGCATCTGCGTCTCGTGTGCATGGGGCCTAAATCGTCCCATTATTGCTGGGACTGTGCATCTTGCTATTTATGTGTTATGAAAAATCTCTGACCACTAAATGCTGTTGTTATGGTTTCATCTGGTTGGCATCTTAACAGTCCTCTCCCGCATGTGTGAATGCCTTTAGTTGAAGGGTAGGTGGATGTCTCTTTACTGTCTTGGTCTCCAGAAAATAATCCCAACAAATCAAAACGAGAACTCCTAACAGCTTAGAATTCTTAGTATCACTTTTGCTCTGTATTTTGACCTCTCTGTAATCGATTTACTAAGAATACAAAATGCCCCAGATGTGGAAACCCCCCCCCCCCCCCTCCCCCGTTTCTTTATGGATAATATTTTTGCTTTTTATATTTGTTGTATTTTGGGCTCTGCCTTTTTGCATTTGTTATCATTTATAGCCAAGAAATCCATCTTTTAAGGGCGAGGCCACAGTCTAAATTTAGCATTATCCTGTTTGTTGTTTTTCCTGTTTTTATTTATAATATTTTTATAATGACAGCAGATTGGGCTGACAAACAAGAATGGCTTTGTCCCTTTTTAGGTGGTTTGACTTTTGAAAGGATTTAGCTTTCACTTTGGTAGAATTAAAACTTCAAAGCTTGTGCCATCCCGGGTGTCGCTGAGCTGGTCTTGTGCCCTTCACAAGACAAGTCATGTGTCCTGTTTATAAATGGCTTAAGGGTGTGATGGTCTGTACCCACACTCTGAAAACCGCTTGGGTGGTGGCGTTGCAGGCCCAGAAGATATGTGGGCTGTGTGTAAACGGCACAGGCTTGTATAAGCAGAGGCTGCTGAGCAATTGTAGGATTGGAAGGCCCAGCATAACCTGGGGACTAACAAAATGCCTGCACAATTTTATTTTGAAATTGGAATCTATAGTTTTAATTAGTCTTAATGCACCAGTAACAAATGGAAAAAAAATGAGTTCGTAGACATTTTAAATCCCCATATTTTTTTTTTTTTTTTCTTTTGAACAATCCTTTTTGTAAAACCACAATAAGTACAAGAAAATCTCGAAACTGAGGGAAATTCTTTCTTTGTAGTCATCAGAACATGCATAGCTCCCAACTGTCCCTGATTTTGAGGGACTGTCCCTGATGTGGAGCAATGTCCTTCTGTCCCTCGTTCCCCCTCCTTTGTCCCTCATTTTGGTCTGATCCATATAGTTGTACATAAAATGCACTTTTTATCTTTTAAAACATGTTTCCCAGTGCTAAACCTTTCATCCAAATTCTAAATTGGTAAATTTTAAAAGCCAATATATAATGGAATAGTAGTGGTAAAAAAAAACTCTTGTGGATTTAATGAACCTTTTTTGTTTTGGTTAATTCTCCTTTAAGAGGGTGTGGCGGGGGCGTGTCCTATGCCTACCTACGTTTGCTAGTAGGTATCCCTCATTCCCATTTCAAAATGTTGGGGGGTATGGAGTCATTACTGAAGGATGTTTCCTTTTTACCATCTGTGAAGCTGCAAGCTGTCACAGCTGGGTGGCCATAGTAAAGATGCCGGCGCCGCTGAGGGAATATATGGGGGAAAACACGGCTGGGGTGAGTGCACCACTGGATCGCGGGACAGGTGAGTGGCTGTTTAGTAAAAGTCAGCAACTACACTTTTTTTTTTTTTTTTTTTTTTTGCTGCTGACTTTTAAAAAATAAAAACAAAAAAATAACGAACTCTGCTTTAAAGTATAAATAAAGGAAAAACTTTTTTATTTTTTTTAGTTTTGGGTAGAACTGAGGGAGATTGGAACACTTTATATTGCTGTCTGTGCCCCCATTAGGTAGATTTACCCTCTTGATTTGTCCCGTTTACCATTATAATTTACTTTCATTAAAATGAAAGTAAAAAAAATCCCACATTTTGCATTGTCCCCAGAAAAGTAATGGAGGGGAAATCTTCCAATGGGAACACTAGTTTTGATGACCTGGGGGTCCCCAAGTAATTCCCTTTAATTTGAAGGGATTTCCTCTCACTTCCTGTTTGGCTATGGGACAGGAAGTGAAGGGAAATCTCCCAAATGGGACACAGATGGTGGAAAAAAGCTGGCAGGGGTTAAAACCCTCTCTTACGCTATCCAAAATGTTTAAAAAAAAAAAAAAAAAATTGCCTAATAGTTCTACTTTAAGTTTCCATAGAAATTAAGGAAAAAAGCACGGCCAGCAGACAGCTGTACAGCCGACCGATTATCCGAACATTGGCAGGTAGGCCAATTCCAAGACTGGCCTTGGAAGTGGACAGTGTGTTGACATGGGTGAGAGAGCAAGCACAGGAGGTGGCTGGCAGCATTTTATTACTCGCACGCCACTGCAAAAGTCCTAAAAGCGTGGACTTAACACATGAATGGACACTTCAGAGGCTGACATGCCATCACTGGCGCTCGGGACGGAACAAAGGCCTCTCTCATGAAAGCAGCAGGTCCCCACAGCCCAGCTTGGTGCATTCTCTGACTGGGAGCAGTAAAAACCAGCCACCCAGAAGCCCCCCAAACCTATTCTAACCTCCTCTTCCCTTGTATTCTACCCCTGATTGGTCGCCGAGCACGAGAGGCAGCTGCTCGCCTCATTAATATGCACACCTGCTCTCTCTCTGGGCCTTTTGTGAGGACGGCAGATGCCCCGATTAATTCTGTGCTTTCTTTTCACTCTTTCTCTGGCTGGGATAATGCATTCTCATTAACCCAAAATATCTTCGATACCCAACAAATTCTCTCACAATCCCTCAACAAAGCAACCCCGAGCAGACTAAATTGGAGGGAGTTTTTTTTTTTTTTTTTCTCTCCCCCTTTTCTGAGAAATAACGTTGCATACATACTTTTTTTGGCTTTAAAAATCCATATGTATATATTTTTTGTCCTATTTTTATGAATAGTTTCTGCAATACAATACAAACAAAAAGTTATATTATTTTCTTTCACTGGGTTTTATTTTTACAATAGTAGAGATGCAAAGTGTATGTGAAGAACCAAGCCTGCCTCCTTTTTTTTTTTTTTTTTTTCCCTGTCTGTGTCCTGTCAAGAGAGAAGATTTCCCTTTTATTTCCCTTTTATTTCTTGTCTGGACACACAACAGGAAGTAGGGGGAGATCTCTTGAAAGTAGGGAAATTGCTGTCTGAAAAAGAAGTTGTGACAATTCAAAATTCTGGATATCTTATCACTTTGTGTAATGAAGACAATTGTCACCTAAATGAATAGGGAGGGTGAATCTCCCCAGGGAGAACACAGTAATACCATTGAGACTAAGATTCTGTTTTACTTGTATAAGTGCGACATAGACAGTATATAAACATTTACGGTAATGTATAGGACCTGTTGGTTTAATCAGAATTTGGGATTTAGGGTTTTCCTACTATTTAAAGCATCAGTGGCAGATACCATTATTACAAATGGCCAACAATTATTTCCATGTCTGTCTACGGCTGGCTTAGAAAAATACTTTGAAAAGATCATGTGTGTCGGAGAGAGAGAGATGCTTATCTCTTAAGTGATCTAGCTATGCTTAAGCTAGGTACACACTGTCCGAAAATCAGCAAGTTTTGGTCCCTGTGTACAGAAGTCTGTCTGACAGAAGCTGATCTGTCTAACGCTGTAAACGCCAGCATCCAATCAGCGCTTGTAGCCAATGGCTGCGAGCGCTGATCAGTGTGATTTTGGGGGGGTGGGTTAAGGAAACTGCTTCAAGGTTCTATCTGTTGTGCGTTCAGAGATGGTATCCTGCATACCCTGGTTGTAACGAGTGGTTATTTGAGTTAGTTTCCTTTCTATCATCTCAAACCAGTCTGCCCATTCACCTCTGACATCAAAAAGGCATTTTCGTCCACACAACTGCCACTCACTGGATAGTTTCTCTTTTTCGGACCATTCTCTGTAAACCCTAGAGATGGTTGTGCTTGAAAATCCCAGTAGATCAGCAGTTTTTGAGATATTCAGACCAGCACCAACAACCATGTCACGCCCAAAGTCCCTTAAATCCCCATTCTGATGCTCTCTTTGAATTTTGAGCAAGTTGTCTTCACCACATCTAGATGCCTAAATGCATTGAGTTACTGCCATGTGATTGGTTGATTAGCAATTTGTGTTACCAAGCAATCGAACAGGTGTACCTAATAAAGTGGCTGGTAAGTGTATATGTTTTCATATATTTTTGCATTCGGTTTTATTTGTAACAATGCTGTTTGAATGTTGGCTTAAAGGTTAGCACTGTAGCCTTGCAGTGTAAGGTCTTGGCTTTAGATTCAAACCGGCACCCTTTCAACGTACTGTAGGGAGGTTCTTCCTGTTCCTCCTACAATCGATACATTTGATGCATGTGTGATCTGTTTCTATCCAGTATGGATTTTCTCTGACTCATAATAAATTATAAGCTCACTTTGCTTATATAACAACCCTTCCAGATACACCTGCGCCATTTTACTCATTTTTATTTTTTAATCTGTATGTATTTAATAAAAGTAATTGCATGACAGAGATTGTAACAGTCTGCCTTTTTTGTAGTTGTTTTAATCGCTCAAGAGCAGTGACAGATGGTCTCCTCTGAACCTCCTTTATGAACAACTTTACAGCTCTGTGGGGATAAAGGGCCACCTTCTCTCTAAGCGGCTGCAACTTGGGTTTTCCACTAGTCATGTTGAAAAGGTGTGAGGCCAAATGAGGCATGAATTTTCTAAGAGTTCTGCCCTCCGGACTATAAGTACATATATGCAAGCAGATGGGACAGTTGTTGCCAAGATCCACTTCATGTGCTGACAAAGACAGGATTCGCCCTAAGATGTCGTCCTCCTCCTCCTCCTCCTCCTCCTCCTCCTCCCCCTCCTCCTCCTCCTCCTCCTCCTCCTCTCTCCTTATGTTTTTTTTCCCCATCTTTGTGAGTCTCTTGTGGAGTCTAAAGCCCATTGACAACTCCAACAAACATTCCCAGGCTACCTTGCTCTGGTGGTGGCACAACAAATGGTTGAGACCATTTGACTTAAGACAAGCAGATGGTAGCTGAAATTTGTATGTCAAATTTCCTTTTCTTTGTTATTTCAACGTTAGTTTTCTTATTAGATTTAACTTCTGTGGTCTATTGTAAGGATTGTCTATTGGTGAAGAAGCAATGGAATTTTACAAGTTAGAAATGTTGTAGTCTGATTTTTGGGGAATGAGTTGGTGAAATCTTGATGTTCGGGAATGTGTACCAACATGGGACATCATACAAGCACTTTATAAATGTCATACTTCATATATGAAATACACATACAAAAGTGTTTTTCATAATAGGCTAGCATGCATTTATCTGTTGAAGTTCCTAAATGCCATATTTTTAGACCTTTTTTTTTAGGCAAAATTTTCCATACAGCAGGCCCTTAACCAGCAAATCTTTTGGCTGCATTCATTGGAGACCCTATTTGACCTCTTAAAGTCACGCAGGCAACGCTGGACCTTTTATCTTTTAATTGCCTCAGAGTGGGACGTCGGGCTGTGTTTTTCTTGGTTTTGACTTTGTTGACTTTTCATTTTTGGGAAGCTCCGCAAGCAGTGATCCGTACATGAATTATTTGGGTGTCTTGTGGGGGCAGCACACTCCCAGAAAGTCTCCCATTAAAGTGATAATTTATCTTTTGGTGGGCAGCGTGCTGGAAACAGGTGGCAATATCGGGTCACACTTCTGCATCACAGCCCCCCCCCCCCCCCCCCCCCCCCCCCCCCCCCCCCCGTCCATTTACAAGGCATAAAGAGTTTTGAGAAGCCATTTCATGCCTTTTAGGCCAAGCTCTGAAATTACATTACAGGATTAGCAGCTGTAAGCGTTCAGTCATTCAGGAAAATGTCCATCCTAAATAATGCACTAAACCCAGATTTTACATCTAGAAGTAATTCTAACCTCCGTTGAATTGGAGGAAGTAAAATGTGCTTCTGTTCTAAAGCAAACAGTTTGCAAAATGCAGAAGTCATCAGACTGCAGGTAACTGGGATCTGGTAACTGGTTACCATGCTTTATCACTGCTCTAAGGTAATATGTTATTGTAATATTATATAAAATGAAGGCAGCACTATATAGATCCACAAATCTAGCCTATAAGGCCCCATGCATGCGATACGCTGTTAAACGCACGTTCAGAGGCAGTTGGACTCTTTTTTTCAACTGCCCCTGAACGCATGCAATGTTATCCTATGTGTCCATGTACACAGTCTAGTTTTTTCCCATTTTTATGCAGTTGCGTTTAACCTTTGTTTTTCCAGAAGCAAAAAAATGGGTTCAGACACTTTGCTTTTCCACGTTTCAGACGCAAAACCCGGGTAAACGTGGCACCCGCGTTTTTATAAGGAATCCAATTTTTTGGACCAGAAAACTCAGAAATATGATGGTAAACCATAAAAAAAATACTAAAAAAATTGGTTTAAAATGTTGTAATTACTTTAGATAGTTCATAGAGCATATGTACTCACTGATGCAATGCCATAAAAAAAAACTCTAGTTTTTTAGGTGGCTTAGACAATGAGGAATGCCTCCACTTCTTTGCCCCAAACCTTCATCCAATTTCTAATCTAATCAGTGACTCCACCTAGTCTGACCAAAGCATAGCAATGTCTTTTTTTTCACAAAGAAAAACCTGCATACCAATGTCTAGTCAGCCCCAACCCCCCACCATGTTTGTGAAATATCCAACGGAGATTCGCTGTGCCATCAACGGATGGGTCCAATATCGACGAGCTCTGACTCTGGACCTCTCATGCAATTTGTGACGACGTTGCTGCCTCCTCAAGAGCAACATCGGGAGCATTTCCTGAAATATATTCAATATGGGATCCATTTCCAAAAAAAAAAAACACAGAAAGAGAGGCAAATGCAAGTGTACAACTGCTCTCTCTGCTCCTGCTGGTCACTCTGATCAAAATGGCAGAAATAGTTAATAATGCATGCTTTCTGAGCTTGAGGAGGGTCTATATGATATCTTTACAAATGCTTATAGACGCAAACGCGGTTAAACACAGCTAAACGCAGCATTAAAACGCGGCAAAACGCACGTTTTTAAACACAGGTTTCTGCTTTTTAAAACATGCGTTCAGCAGAGTTTGCATCTGCGTCTCGTGTGCATGGGGCCTTCGTTTTGCCGATGCTTCTGCAGATAGGAGGGACTCATAATACGCACATTAGCTCATTTTGTAAGCTAGACACACAGTACTTTTGCTTTTGTTCCCATTCTGCTTTCTGATCATTGGCAGTCAGTGAGAAGTGTGGAATGTTTGTCATGACAGGTCCCCTATTTTTATTTTATTTTTTCCAAATATATAGGGTGCTGAAAGTCTAATTCTCTGCCCTCTCTTTTTTTCCATAGATGCCCCAGTTCCTTCTTTGGAGAGCGCTGCCAATATGCCAACCCTTGCTCTAATAGTCCATGTCAGAATGGAGGAACCTGCAATGCTGAATTCCGAGGTGGCGTCCGTTATACCTGCACCTGCCCACTAGGATACCAAGACTCACGCTGCCTTACCCGCAAGGACAACGCATGCCTCAGTGGCCCTTGTCGCAATGGTGGAACCTGTGAGCTGGTCCTAAATGAGAAGAATTATAGGTGCAGATGCCCTCCAGGGTGGACAGGTATGAACAGAAGACAGAAAAATGATTGATTGAAATACCTTGCCTTCAGTTACTTGCAGTTAGAAACTGGGCCCTAAATAGGAGTCAAAAGTGAGTGGGAAAGTGTTAAAAAAAAAAAAAAAAGAAAAAAATGTTTTATCTATGACCCCCTTAGGGACGTTTTCCTTTTCTTCCTGTCCCTTTGATGCACGTACAAGAAATTGGAGATGCGGGAAGACTTTTTCAGAAGTTCTAAATCTCTTCCCTTGACTAAATGTGTGTGTTTTTTTTTTTTTTTTTTTCTTTCTTCTTTCCTTTCCTCCTTTCCATTTTCTTTCCAGAATATTGACAGGAAAGATAGGGCAACCTGTCCAATAGGTATGGAAAGTAGCCATTAGAACAGAACAGACAGAGGCTGTAACCTTTCCCTACTCTATCCAAAACTAGATTAAAAGTTTTGGCTGGAGTTAGTCTTCAAAGACATCACAAGGGGCTAGATTGTTCCTCGTATTGTATTACAGCAATTATACATTGATAAAACACACAGCTCCCGGCTTTGTCTTGTGAATGGCCTGTATGAGAGGGGAGTACAGACGTGAAAGTAGTACTGAGGTCTTTGAGACCTGCATGGAAGTACAATGGTAGCTGAACTCCCACCCTCTACATTTTAAAGGACAGATTTGACCAATGTAGAATAAAGAATGTATAACTATTGTAGTACTGGTGAGTTTTAGTTTGTACCCAGAGTTGGCCTTTAATCTCCAGAAATCTTCCTCCAGAGTGCTTCCAACCTTCAGTAAAACCCGCTCGCATAGGTGGAGGGATGTGCCTAGGCAGGCTATGTCTTTGTATGTACTTTCTATTGCTTTTACATGGGTTTGTGAAAGTCCTGGAACCGAGCATAATAAAAATTTTACTGTGTTTTCAGGATGTCTTTAAAAAAAAAAAAGCGCCCAAATATATGTGGTGTTAACGAGCCCCAAGAATGTCAATGGTTTTTACTTTCATCATCCCATATTCTAAATTGTGTGTTCACGTTGCAGGAGACACTTGCCAGCAGGCTGACCCATGCGCCTCCAACCCTTGCGGGAATGGTGGAACCTGTGTCCCATTCGACTCACAGTATGTGTGCAAATGCCTGGAAGGTTTTCACGGAGAGACCTGCAAGCAGGACGTCAATGAGTGCAAACAGAATCCATGCAAAAATGGCGGAACCTGTATTAACGGCTTTGGATCGTTCTCCTGTTCGTGCAAGAGTCGCTTCACTGGCAATTTCTGCGAGAACCCATATGTGCCATGCAATCCTTCACCGTGCCAAAATGGGGGCACCTGCCGGCAGACCGACGACACCTCCTATGATTGCACCTGCTTGCCAGGTATTGATCTCCATAGTCTTTGAAAGTTATTTTATCTTTTTTGACATTTGTGAACTTCTGCCATGCTGTGTTCTGTTGCTGGTACTTTTAGATGATTATATTGTGGAGCCTTTGTAATGATTTGATATTGCACGTTTATTAGATCGTCATCACAGTTGACTATCAACATTTTAAAGATTTTTTTTTAAATCTCAACTCCAGAGTAGAGTGGGGAAGAAATAATTTTATTGCTGTCTGGTACCAGTTGGGGAGATTTACCCTCGCTTCCTTTCCTAGTGACACCAAGGGAAAAAATGCAGGGGAATGGTTTCCACTGAGGCAGGAAGATACAGACAGTAACAGCAACCTGAGAGATGACCCACCCTTTCCTATTTTACTTTTGTTGCCATTTCTATCAGAGAGAGATCATGTCTTGTCTCTGTGGTACCCTGTGACCAGGGTAGGGCATGGGGGTATCTCTCCTGAATGACAAATGACAGAAGTAAAATTTGACATAGGCTTAAAAATGAGAACACTGTTATAGCTGGAGTTGGACATTCCTGTCATATAGCTAGTTTTTTTTGTCAAATATGTAAATTCTCTATTTATTTACTCAGATTTTTCCAAACGGCAAGCTTGAGACAGAGGGGGACATTTACTAAAACTGGAGTACTCAGAATCTGGTTCCACTGTGCATGCTAACCAATCAGCTTCTAGGTGTTATTGTCAAAGCTTCATTGAACGAGCTAAAGTTAAAAGCGGATTGGGTAGCATGCACAGCTGCACCAGATTCTAAGTGCTCTAGTTTTAGTAAATCTCCCCCAGGGTTGTACACAGAGCAACAGCTTGACCTCCAGAAATGGCTATTAGGGAGGGGTATTTCAGGTTTATTTTAGTCTGGTTAGATCGTCTCTTCACCTGGGTGATGTTGTTAAGGGTCTTATCAGCCTGATTTTTATAAAGCAATATATCCAGAAGACAGGTCCTCTTGGGTTGTACAACTGCTTCTTGTGTGTTCTGGGTTTAAACTCCTAGATTGTGTTCTTGTGTTTGCAACAGGAAACGAGTTGTTTATTCAAGACAACAATTACTCGCTACCTTACTCCACAATGGAAGGATATACCCATTCACTTTGAACTCTTGCCCTGGAGTACCAGATTGTTCACTCATAAAATGACAAATAGTTGGAGTTGTGAGTGTGTGGCCTGCAAGCCTCTTTGTAGAGGGATGAGGCGAGGGTAGGTTTTCGGGTGAAGGGAATTTTAAACTGCTAGTTTTATTAACCAAAAGGTACTTTTGGGTTTTAAAGCTGGCGTTGGATTTGCAGTCTTATAAGTTTTTTCTTTATTGGTCTTGGAACTTGATGGGGTTTGTTGTTCTTCAGTAACTAAATCTAGGACCATCAAAAAAGCTGAACAGTGTAGATGGTCAACAGTTGCAGACAGTCAGTCTTTAGAAGTACACTTTGAAGTAAAAATGAAATGTTCCATCATTTGATTTAGTTTATTCCATGCCAGGAGCCATGAATAGTAGCACTAGGGTTGTTGGTTTGAATCTCAACGTCGGCACTACCTGCATGGAGTTTCCATGTTCTCCCTGTGCCTGTATCGGTTTTCCCTGGGTTTTTGGGTTTCCTCCCACATTCCAAAGACATGCTGATAGGGGAATTGAATTGGCTCTAGTAATTTTAGTATGAGTTAGGGCTGGTTCACAACACTGCGATGCGATCTGGCTGAGATCACTGCAGTGATGATGGATCACGCTGTCCCCCCCCCCCCCTTTTTTAATTTAAGTCATCACACAGGCATGTCATAAAGTTCAGTTTCCAGCCACACGGTGTGAGGCATTCCACTGCCTCACACGTCAGTGCCTTGACAGAACGTACGGCATGCAGTACTTTATTTTCACACATTGTGCTCACACACCACTGGAAAGCAGTGGTGTGAACTGAGCACATAGGAGACCAGGCATTTTGCCTTGTCCATGCGGTGGAACTGCGCTGGGATAGCTGCCCAACACAGTCTCACCGCATTTGTTATGAACCTACCCTTTTGCAATAAAAAAAAAACACATTTATACTCACCTAGGTGGATGCAGCACCTATCCAATGCTGCATCTGTCCACCCGCCAGCTCTGCAGTGAGAACTGAGAGATCAAACACAGCTGATCACTCAGTTCTCCCCTTTGCTCTGAGCAGAGAGCCATGACTGTCAGTAAGCCACTCTCTGCTCTCCCCTCTAGCGCTCACTGGAGTGCTGAGCTGTGAAGGGGGCAGGCTCGGGCTCTTGGCAGATCGTTTTGGCTGTACTTTTCCTTTTAAGTGTCATCTCAGAAAGCATGTGTAAACTGAGCGCACAGCCATTGCAGTTCCAAAAAGGAATCCCTTGCACATATTTAGCTTAGGACTGCCTATTCCTCCTGTGATCCTAGCCAGCCAATTGGAAAATAGCAATTCTCAAAAAAGATCATTAGAGGTCTGTCTTTAAAGTGATTGTAAAGGCTTGTTTAAAAAAAAAAATAACAAAGATGTTATACTTGCCTCCTCTGTGCAGTTGGTTTTGGACAGAACAGCCCTGATCCTCCTTTTCTCAGGTCCCTCTTTGCTGCTCCTGGCCTCTCCCTCCTATCGAGTGCCCCTCAGCCAGAATCTTTCTATGGGAGCACTGGAGCCGGGTCACAGCTCTGTGTGTCCATTCAGACATGGAGCCCCGACCTGGCCCTGCCCACTCTCTCCCCAATTGGCTACTGACTTGTATTGACAGTCACAGAAGCCAATTGCTGAGGGGATTGTGGACATCGCTGGAGAGAGGAGCTCAGGTAGGTAATAAAGGGGGTGCTGGGGGGGGGGGGTCTGCTACACACAGATTTTTTTTAATTTTATTTTTTATATTTATAGAATACATTAAGATAAAAAAACCTTCTGCCTTTACAACCCCTTTTTTAAAGAGGCGCCCTGGGCCCCCACAAAAAAATTAAGTCAGCAGCTACAAATACTATAGCTTCTGACTTTTAATATTAGGATACTTGCCTGTCCAGGGTTCCCACGATGACGGTCCCCCAGCCGATATTCGGATCGGCTGTCTGGCACTGCCGCCGCCATTCCTGAGGGAACCCGACAGTGTAGACTTTCAGCTTCGCAGCCGGTTCCCTACTGCGCATACACGAAGCGTGCTATGCTTTCTAATTGGCCCGGTGGCAGAGGAAGGAGGAGAGGGGCCGAACATCCTAGGGACGGCGCCACGGCCATCAAAACAGGTAGCTGTTTGGGGGAGGCAGTTAAGCGGTGGTTCCACTTTTTGGGTGGAACTTCTCTTTAAATAAGAGCAAAAGTGGACTGGTACGGTCTTGAATGATTAGATCTTGCGTAAGGGAAAAGCAAAAGGTTTTCTTTGAAGAGTTTCTACTTTTGTCTGGTAATTTTAACAGCACTAATGTTTTGCTAAAACATTCTTATTCTCTAAGGTGCCCCAAAATAGATTACTATCCATAGTCATAGAGTGGGGCCTGAATTTCTGAGAAGAGAGATCATGACACTGCGAGCCATGCACGAAAAAGAAAAAAAAAACTTGAACAGGAAACTTTAGCTCTGCACAAAACGGATGTATTCCTTCCTCTTCAACTCACAATAAGCAGTAAATTGTAAAAAAAAAAAAGGTCCTTTTGTCACACCATGCAGCAACATAAAGTATCTTTTTCCGTCTATGCTCTGTGATCCCCATGCCGTCAGCAGACCCTCGTACAAATGTTGTTTGCCGCATGTTGGGACACGTCTAAAGCATCTGCAAAGCTCTAACAAGTCACAATTCAGCGGATACTTTTCTGTGAGTTAACACTCCCAAAATTGAAGTTGCATAGTATTTCATTAATTATGTTCTATGATTAACTCTGGGCTAAAAGTCGCTGATTTAAGCATTCTCTTCAAATAGTCTTACTACAGCATTTTAAACAGGAACAATAACAATTCAACACAAACCCATTTCCATATCTTTGTCACATTTTTTTAAGAGCACAATGTAGATTTATAAAGCAGCTGAATTGTAAAGTGCTTTAGGAGATGTTGTAAACATTCCATATGTTATATGTATGAATTGTGTCCAGTTCCAAGATCTCAGAGTTGGTAGGGGTGGTTTCTGCAGGCACCTGATTTGCCATGTTTATAGGACTTGCAGTGTAACTAAAGGCAAAACATTTTTTTTTTCCATTTCGGTTAGAGTAAGGGAGGGTTAGAACCCCTGTCAGGATTTTTTTTTTCTGTCTTTCATTGGAGATTTCACATCACTTCCTGTTCTACAGTCAAAACAGGAGGGGAAATTCCTCCAAAGTCAAGGAATCCCAGTTTGTCACCAGAACTAGTGTCCCCATTGAAAAATGTCCCTACTATTAGGGCTCATGCACACAGGACATTTTTGCAGCTGCTTTTAGGGGTGTCTGGCGTTTTTTTTTTTACTGCCTCTGAACTCCCCTCTGTTAGCCTATGTGTCCATGGACACCTAAACTTTCAGAGGAGTTTGGAGGCATAAGCTTTTAGGGGCAGTTCGTCCAGGAGCAGAGGCTGTTTGGCTGTAAAAACGCAAAACAGCAAAAAAAAATGGCTAAAAGCTGTAACAAGCCTTTACCTGCGTTTGGCGTTTTTAGGCGTTTTTACATTTTAGGGAGTGTGTTTACTGTCAAAAAATCGAATGCCCTGTACACACGATCGGACATTTCGACAACAAAATACCATGTTTTTTTCCCGACGGATGTTGGCTCAAACTTGTCTTGCATACACACGGTCACACAAAGTTGGTCGGAAATTCCGAACATCAAGAACGCGGTGACATACAACACGTACGACGAGCTGAGAAAAATGAAGTTCAATAGCCAGTGCTGCTCTTCTGCTTGATTCCGAGCATGCGTGGCACTTTGTGAACGGAGAACGGATTTTGTTGTCGGAAAATTTGGGAACCAGATCTCAATTTTTGTGCAACGGAAATTCCGACGGAAACTGTCCGATGGAGCCTACACACGGTCGGAATTTCCGACAACAAGCTCCAATCGCACATTTTCCGTCGGAAAGTCCGACCGTGTGTACGGGGCATTATGCTCAAAAACGCTTATGTTAAAAAAAAGTGGAAAAACTTTCATAAATGCTATTCAGAAATGTGGCTAAAAGCGTGTTTTTAAAACTGCTTTTAACTGACAGCAGCGCTGGCATTTTTAAAACTTCCTGTGTGCATAAGCCCTTAGTGTTCTAAAGTCAACCCAAAATTTGGGATTTACTTTCACTTTGATGGTTGTACTTCCTTAAATCTGCTGGCAACCCTCTGCAGGTTGCTCTAGCCTCTGCAGTGCTGCCACCTGTGTGCACATGTTCCAGTTCTTTCTCCAGAAAAGCAGTGCTATGTCCTTCACATTTCCCACATACCCAAATAACGGGCAGAGCCAGGGGCTTCAGCCTCTTCTCCAGTGAGCATTGCTGTCATGGGGCAGAACAGTTCACGTGGTCACATTTGCAAAGCATGCAAGCATTTTCCAGCATGCTGGCAGACTTTCATTGAAAAGTCAGATTTTTAACATTGAAAACCCCTGAGTGACAACTGTTTTTTCATTATTCATACTCGCAGAGATTTTTGTGCAAACACCTGTGCCTTTAACTATATCTACAAGCTTCCACGGTTTAATCTCTCGCAGGGCGGAATCATATAATTTCTGTTTACAAGCGTCTTTTCACTCCTCAGTGATTCAAAACCCCTTCATGGGATGAGTTTGAATCATCAATTTTCTTTTTTTTTTTTCCCCTCCACTTTGGAGGCTTGCGGCCAGGCATGTTATAACTGGGCAAACATTAACTTCGATGGTACTTTGAAGCCTTTTCAAACAATAGTAGCCGGAGTTTTTATGGGCTTGCCTAGCAGGTGTCTCATATAGCACAGGCAGCCTGAGATACATTATCAAAGAAAGGAAAAAGAAAAACACCTACGTACGCCTGAAAAGATCAAAGAGCAAATGACGCTCAATACCTGCACAGTTTATTTTTCTGCAGCGGACATCCTGGGCCTTTACTGAATGACACATTTAAGCAAAAGGGCTGCAGATTCCCCAGCTATGCTTGCAGGATCTCATCACTCAAAATTTATATTTTTGGTTCTGGGTGGATGGATGCTGATGATCCAGAAAACCCAAGGGTCTTTTTATGTCTCGGGCCCTCCAGTAACATGATCACCAGACTGCAGACCCAGCAGGGAGATTTAGACCCCTTTGGCACTCCCCTGGCAGGTAGCAGTACTGATTGAGAGGTTCTCTAAGAGATATACAAAACTATTAGGTGCAGTGCTGGGACAAGGTCACCTAGACCCCAGGGAAAGCATGCCAACCTGCTTTATGTGTTAGCAAAAATCCTATCCTCCCTCTGGCACCCTGTTTAACCCCCCCCCCTCCCAGCACAAATCTGCCCCCATTAAACCCCCCAAATACCCCCCAGCACAATTTTACCTGCCAAAAAAAAAATTACCCCTCCTAGCACAAATTATCGAGTGATCGGCCCTGGCTGTAGGCCATCTGTGTCCAGGGAGAAAAGCCCACCCAAGGCTGACCCATCAGAGGACGTGCCCCTTACATGATCACTCCAAGTTCAAATCATTAGTAAGACCTCATCTGAAATATGCAGTTCAGTTTTGGGCACCAGTTCTCAAAAAGGATATCGGGGAACTGGAGAAAGTTCAGAGAAGGGCAACCAAACTGATAAGAGGCATGGAGGAGCTCAGCTATGAGGAAAGATTAGAGGAACTGAATTTATTCACTCTTGAGAAGAGATTAAGGGAGCATATGATCAACATGTTTAAATATATAAGGGGTCCATATAGTGAACTTGGTGTTGAGTTATTCACTTTACGGTCAACACAGAGGACAAGGGGGGACTCTTTAAGTCTAGAAAAAAAGAGATTTCATCTCCCAAATACAGAAAGGTTTCTTCACAGTAAGAGCTGTGAAAATGTGGAATAGACTCTGGCTAACTCAGTAGATTGCTTTAAGAAAGGCCTGGATACTTTCCTAAATGTACATAATATAACTGGGTACTAACATTAATAGGTAAAGTTGATCCAGGGAAAATCCGATTGCCTCTTGGGGGTCAGGAAGGGATTTTTTTACCCTGCTGTAGCAGATTGGGGCATGCTCTGCTGAGGGTTTTTTGCCTTCCTCTGGATCAACTGTGGGTATAGAATTGGGTATATTGGATTGTACGATATTTTTTATTTTTATTTATTTCTTTTTTTTATGGTTGAACTGGATGGACTTGTCTTTTTTCAGCCTAGCTAACTATGTAACTATGTAAGATGACTGCTGTCGCTTTAAATTTCTAGCACAACAAAGCTTCTACTTTCACAGGATTATCCACTGTGACCTTCTTTCCTTGTGTTACTTTTATTTGTACACTAGACACTTTTCTATATCTTTTTGTTGTTAGATTTCTGTAGCTGTGGATGTCAAAAGTCGGTTTTAACCAGTTTCTTTAATATGGAGAATTAAGAGTCAGCAGTCCGAGCCAAGTGATTTAGAAACACTTTCAGAAAGACTTGTTTTTTGTTTTGTGTAAATATGTATAGATCAGATTACACCTGCTGGTAGAACATGGCCGTAAGGCAACCCCCCCCCCCCCCCACCCTTCCTCCTCCTAACCTGGCATACAGCGATTCATTTCAGGCTCAAAGAATTTGCTGTGTGTTTACAGTAAACATAGCCGAGGTGAACCCAAAACAGAGAAGGCGGCCGGCCTGGACCGCTTGGCGTTCCATCTTCGTTGGGCACCTCCTACACCTGCCGGGTGGGGACTGAAATGAAGAATTGACACTCATTCCTTGTGGGAACTGACAGGTTGAGAGCGTATTTGCTGTATAAATCCTGCCTTTATCAGATAAGAAAGCTGAATCCGGCACTATCTGAATGCACTGTTTGGAGTACAGTGATTTGTGAATAGGAGGAGTGTCCCCTGTCCACCTTAAGTCACAAAGATCCAGGAAAACTGGATAAAGCGCAGTACTGAAATTTCGCTGAGCAGCCTAGCCTGACAAATTGCCTTCTGCCGGGTTATCTTTGTTCCAGTGTGTGAATTTCCTTGTAACAAAAAGAAAATGTTTATTTTTCACATGGGAACATTTTAATGATTTGTATTTATCTTCACAGTTTTGGACAACTTTATGCCGTTTTTGTGTACTGATCGCATTGTATTCAGCTTTGCATACACTAACATTCTAGAGTTCAAGCTAACCTGAAAGGATATCCAAGAACAAAAATGTATATAATACAACTTACCAGTCTTTGGATATGGTGTTGCATTCGTTTAAATTTTTCAGGTTAAAGTTGTTTTTTGGGGTTAAAAAATTACAAACATGTTATACTTATCTGCACAGAGCAGCCCAGGTTCTCCTGTTCTTGGGTCCTTTGCTGGCGCTCCTGGTCCCTCCCTCCTGCCAAGTGCCCCCACAGCAAGCGGCTTGCTATGGGGGCACACGAGCCGCTGTTCTGTATCTCCATTCAGACATGTAGCTATGGTCTGGCCCCTGCCACCTCTCTCTCTCCTCATTGGCTCACTAACTTTGACAGCAATGGTGCCTGCTGCTGTGTCTCAGCCAATCAGGAGGGAGAGTCCCTCATGCAACATCGCTGGATCGAGATGGGGCTAAGAAAAGTATGAGGAAGGCTAAAAGAAGCTGCTGCACAAAGAATTTTTTATTTTATTTTTTGCATTCTATGCATTAAGATAAAAAAACAAACACGTCTGCCTTTTAGAACCACTTTAAAGCGGAGTTCCACCCATTTAAAAGTCAGCAGCTACCACAAGTGTTGCTGCTAAATTTTAATAAACAGACCCTCACCTGTCCCATAGTCCAGCGATTTTGCTGCCCGAAGCCTCACTTCTCTCCCCCTCCTCTCTGCGGTGCCGACATTACAAGTGTGGGCACCCAATTGTGGCTTCAGAAGATTGCAGGGGGGGGGGGGGAGAGAGGTGAACTTCCTTGCGGCACCAGGAGAGGAAGTGGGAGCTGGGTACCTGTGAAAACTAGGTACCCCCCCCCCCCCCCCCCCCCCCAAAAAAAAAAATTACATCCAAATGTAGCATGTCAAGGTGTCACGAGTACTTTAAGCGGAAGTTCCATTTTTGGGTGGAACTCCGCTTTAAGAAAATTTTTATCCAGTACAGAAATTACATTCTGATCTTGGCACAAATGCAATGTCTGCTCTAAAATCGCAATGTTATCTTTATTCCAAAATATCTGCTGTAAACCACAAGTTCCCCCACCCCAAAGGCAAAAGGCATGAAGAGAGGAAGATGTGTTTGTAGTTCAAATCGGGAGAGCAGCCTGGGGTGAAAACCATGGTTCCTCCATAGCTACAGTGGAGTGAGTGAGCGTAGCCACCCAGGGAAAAGAAGTGTTAATTTCAGGATTGACAAATATAAATACACAGCTGGCGACGCAGCTTTTTTTAGTTTTGCATATAGTAGGGAACAGGTAAAACCCACGTTTTTATTTATTTTTTGCTGTCTGTGCTCTACTGGGGAGATTTCCTGTCAATTTATGTCCCAGAGACACAACAGGAAGTTAGGGGAGACTGTCAAAATTGGGGCGAATTGTCACTGGAAGTGGTTATGTTGGTCAAACAGGAGAGAGGGAGAGGGATAGTGTGTATGATCTCCTCAGCAGGGCCATAGACGACATTACTGACAAAGTAGGCAATACATAGGGGGTGATTTGCTAAAACTGGAGCGTGCAAAATCTGATGCAACTGTGCATGGTAGCCAATCAGCTTCTATCTTCAGCTTGTTCAATAAGATTAGACAAGAAAACCTGGAAGCTGATTGGTTTCCAGTGTTATGCTGCATTCAAGAAGAAGTAATAAGCTATGGGAAGCCAGGCCTTTATGTTCTTACCAGGCCACACTCTTCATAAGTGCCGCCATCCTGCAGTAGTAGCGTGTTTAATCAGTAACCCGCCACATGTTGGTCTTGTGGACAAGATTTCCATAATCAGCCCGGCGGTAGTGACTGAAGGCGGCTATCACAAGTCACTTTTACAACCACCATCATTGCAGTTATATTACGGGGCCTCTCCCTGCGATTGCAGCTAAATGGCTTTATCTGATTGCAGGCTCAGCGGGTGATCCAGCACACTCTTCCACTTATATTGTGACTATTGCCGAGGGCAAGCAGTGTAATTGCTCAGTATAAACGGTTTGCCTTGTGTGTGTTTGCTGTAAACAAAAAAAGAATCAACTCCTTGTGTCATATGTACATAGCCCTGAATTCTACCTGTGGATACAGTCTGAACCGGAGTAACAAAATAGTGTTTCTGTTGTAATTTAATCTCAACAGGAGCCAAAGTGGTTGGGCAATAAAGAAGTTTGATAATGCAGCTGTCCACTTAATGCAGCTATTTTGAAGGATTAACTATTGTTGTTCCTGCCCTTTCCCTCCATCATATAAAGTAACCTTTCTTTCTCCAATGTTTACAGAAACCACTGCCAAATTTGAACTATTCACCTTCTAAACACACCAGTTCGAAATCATTGAGCAAAAACTTGGCTTATGTCTGCCCCAAGAGACCTTCATTACTTCATTGGGCTCCACCAGCATGCCCCTCACAGCATAGAGAGGGTGAAGCCAAGCTGTCCATTCCAAACTGCATATAAACACATATTGTATCCCTGTCGCAAAAATTACTTTCTTGCCAATTGCATTTTTAATCCATATTGTGGCAAATAAACTTCTAGTACAAATTTAAAAAAATGACTTTGATTTTATGTTTTGATTAGGATTTGCAGGTCAGAACTGTGAGGAGAACATTGACGATTGTCCTGGACACAACTGCAAGAATGGAGGCACCTGTGTGGATGGCGTGAACACCTATAACTGCCAGTGTCCCCCTGAGTGGACTGGTAAGTCACATAAAAGGAACATATAAGCTCAACTACTTTTTATCCTGTCAATATTTTTTTCTTTCCCCATAACTCGGCTGGGTGATCGTTTGGTCTTCAGTCAGGCATATCAAACACAAGTTGGTGTAGTGAGATTCCAAGTATTCATGCATAGCATCATGCAACTCTGTTATCAGACTGTCTTTAACTTATGAAGTGTTTTGAACTTGTCCTAACCTGCCAGGGAATTGTGCCTCAACAAAAACTACATAGATGTGACTGCCATTGAGGCCTTGTCGTCTATAAACTGTAACCCATGATCAAAGTAAGCTGTAACGCTTGGTTTTAATACAACATTTTACTTTTACTTTTACATTTATGAGTTTTTCAGGGTGGGAAATTCATTGCAGCTGGTAAATAACATTTCCTTATTTGAACTTCTAATGGCAAGCCCCATTTCATATGCCCCTCTTTTGAAGGCCATTAATCACAAATACTCTCATAGTAGGCCCCTATAAAATTGAGATAGTGAAAAATCGAATGCACACCTACAGTCCCTAAATGGTAGTAAAGCTATTTTTATCATCTTTCCTCGTAGGCCAATACTGCACTGAAGATGTCGATGAATGTCAGTTGATGCCAAATGCTTGCCAGAATGGCGGTACATGCCACAACACCCATGGTACTTATAACTGCGTTTGTGTCAACGGCTGGACGGGAGAGGATTGCAGCGAAAATATTGATGACTGCGCCAATGCTGCTTGCAACAGTGGAGCAACCTGTCATGATAGAGTTGCATCTTTCTACTGCGAGTGTCCACATGGACGCACAGGTGAGAACGAGCTTTCATGTATCATGCCAGAGGCCTAGAACACAGGGCTTCATTATTACATTTATTATTTGGTTGTCATGTGTTGGCTGGTCTTAACCAAACTCTCAGGCACACCACACTAAATAAACAATGTTTCTGTTTGATGAGATAAATTGTATTTTTTTTTTTTAGGGCCATCCTAATTAAAAGATGGTTGCTGCTTTTGACCAGTAAGAACAGAATTATAAGGCATGGTCTCTGTCATGCGCCGAATGGCTGCATGACCCAAAAAAGGTTCTTCTGATCGGTGGGGGCTGTCCCCCTATCCGAACACAATATCTCAGCCGGGGAAATAGCTGTACTAACATTGGATAGTTAGTACAGCAGCTCCTCCGAAGCTCTTCAGATTTTTTTTCAGCCTGCTGGGTTGAATGAAAAAAAAAAAAAACTGTTGGTGTGTACCAGTCACCAATTTTATGAAAATAAAGTCACTGTACACACACCGAAGGTAGACCAGTGTGTGGAGGCCCAGTATGTAGTACAATTACATGGGGTGACCCATACACTGGCCAGGTGGAGTAGCCAACCTGCAAAAACTTCTGACCAAAAGTTTGCATTTACTACTATTATAATTGCTGGATGATGTTTACTTTATTGGCATGATGATGCTTCTACAATACACATGTACTGAGGAGACGTCTTCTGTTTTCAATGTAAGCTCTGATCCAAAGGGCAGTAACTAGCTAAATTTTACATCTAAAAATGAATGTCCCCTCTTTAGGTCTTCTCTGTCACCTTGAAGATGCTTGTATCAGCAACCCATGCAATGAAGGCTCCAACTGTGATACCAACCCTGTCAATGGCAAAGCTATTTGCACTTGCCCAAATGGCTACAGCGGTCCTGCCTGTAATCACGATGTGGATGAGTGCTCGCTAGGTAAGGCATAGGCTTCAAATCTGAAGTGCTGGTCAACATGGTTGTCTGTCTTTTTTTTGTCCTGTTTACTAAAGCAGCAGAATATTAATAATGTCCCTTTTATTGTTCAGGTGCCAATCCATGTGAACATGCAGGAAAATGTATCAACACTCAGGGTTCTTTCCAATGCAACTGTCTCCCAGGCTACTCTGGGCCTCGGTGTGAAATTGATGTCAATGAATGTCTTTCGAACCCTTGCCAGAATGATGCTACGTGCCTTGACCAGATTGGTGAATTCCAGTGTATCTGTATGCCAGGTACAAGCAATATGTAATAAATTATCAGAAGCTTCAACTATGTAGTAATGTGTCTGTCTTTTAGTACTCAATCTTTAATGTCTTCTGATTTTCAGGCTATGAAGGCACATACTGTGAAATCAATACAGATGAATGCTCCAGCAACCCCTGCTTACACAATGGCAAATGCATCGATAAAATCAACGAGTTTCACTGTGAATGCCCTACAGGTGAGAGACGAGGTCAATAAAGCGGATTTGCTTTGCAAGGTTGCGGTTAATCTTGAGCCTTGGGCAGTTTTTTTTTTTATCTTTTCTCAATAGAAGAATCTCACTTTTTATCTTTTTTTATTTTATTATTTTTTCTTTTTTTTTTTTTCCCTGTCTTGCGAATGCTTGATTAGTAAGATTTTCTGCTGGCTGGCATGAAATCAATTGCATTATTACTCTAAACTGCCTCATGTTATCTGCATTCCCTGTGTAAAGTGTATTCTGTAACTGACCTATTTGAGTGCTGTCAGGCTGCAGAGGGAAATATTACTTCTTGGTGCAGGCTGGGTTCACACCCAGCCTTTTGCGAATTGGATGGGTTTTTCCCCGCATCCAATTCTCATGGCAGGAGATTGTGACTGGCTCTCTAGGGAAGCTGGTTCACACATCTCCGGGGCAGCTGCGGAGTGGATTGCATAAATGTCCTGTGCCTCCTTGGCTCTGTTTCAGGTCTGAATTCAGGAAAAAATAGGTCGACAAGTAGGGCATCTTGTACCTCCTCTTTTAGTACATTTTCTATTTAATGCAACACTAGAATGATTCTGAAGTCGTATGATTCAACTTGGTGTCCCAGGCCATTTCTGGGATTGTCTGGGGTTGGCATCAGAAGATACACAAGCTTGAGCGGCATTCCTTCGGAAAAAATATTTCTCCGTCGGAAAATCCGCTCGTGTGTATGCGGCATTAGAGTGTATGCTTTTTATTAAACATCCGCTTTAATAAGAGAAACACTTATTTTTTGCATCAGCTATTTACAGTGCCATATCCTTTGTATTATTAAAGCAAAGGATTCTATGCAATAAATTAGATGTATGTAGAAGTCCCATCCCAGTTGTTATTTGATTGAACCAACCGTTGCAGTTAAAAACTGCTATTTGGATTTTTTTAAATTAGATTGTACATTCATATTTGATGCTGACCTCACTGGTTCCCTGTGAGTAAAATTACTCCCGACTACTCATTGTTGGTTCAGGTCAGCAGCTTGGTCTGCAGTTAGGTGTCATTCAGTTTCCTGTGGATTTTCCTGAACAAAACTGCTGCTGGGTTGGAAGGTTATAACCAGCTAATCTTTGGAAAGGGATAATGCTTCACTGAGGATTTAAATAAGATGTTGAGAATGCGCGGTCAGATGTTTATACCTATCATTTCCTTGTGTGGTCATCACCATGGTAACGCACAGCAAGTTTCAAAATGTCTGAATAAAGAGCACACTTTGCCCTGTCTGGTCTGAGGGGATCAGCAAAGCTGAAATCCCAGAGAAGCCATTGAGAGCATTCATAGTAGGATTTTGGATGCAAAGCTTTTATTGAGAGACAGACCCCGGGCCAGGAGGCAGTTTAACGGCTTACAAACTCTGATGTGCTATGATACAAAAAAAGAAGGCTTTAAAAGGTGGAAGACTTTATTCTGGCCTTGTTTTTGATTCACCTTCTGGGCTGATCATTCACAATGATCCCAAAAATAACTAATTACAAATAGAATTTTGATACAAAATTTTTGTCCTAACAAATGTCACCTCCAGTTATGTATGTTATAGCTTTTTAGCTGTTGAGCTATATTGTATGGAAGGTTGCATCAATGTACTTTTTTTTCCTCTCATAGGTTTCAATGGGCCCCAGTGTCAATACGATATAGATGAATGTGCCAGTACACCATGCAAGAATGGCGCCAAGTGTTTGGATGGGCCAAACACCTACACCTGCAAGTGTGCTGAAGGTAACGCATCTGTTTTGCAGCTGCCCTTAAACCTAGTGGTCTGTGTGTGTTGTTTTTTTTTTTTTTTTTTTTAAGGGGAGTTTAAAGGACAGGTCTGTCTTAAGCCTAGTACACACTATCAATTGTTTTTACATTTGACCCAGCTGGTTAAACCAAAAAAAACTGACAGCTCAGGTTAGAGCCACCGATGTTGGTACAGAGATCCCCCTGCTGAGCTATTGTGTTCTGACAGGGGGAAGCCCCTTCCCGTTAGAACAATCCGGTCAGTGCTCTTAGCCATTGGCTGAGAACACTGATTGGGAGCCGGTTGACTGCTGGTTTTTCAGCATGCTCATCCAACAGAAGCCAGCCAAACCCGCTGACATACACACATTTTGTTTATTGAACCGGCCAATGTCGCCCAGAATTCAGACCGTGTGTACTAGGCTTAACTATGCTGACTTGGTGATTACCAATATGCATTTTGAGCTATGGGTCCCATCTTTGAGCAGTCTGCAAGGAGTTTGTATGTTCTCTGGTGTTTCTATGGATTTCTGCCCTCAATCATACACAAAGGTTTAACTAGCCCAGATTTAAAAGAAATGCATTTGTTGTACTGGTGTCTCTGACCAGAAACAAGCATGCAGCTAGCAAAGGGAGGAATGAAGTCAGGATTTGGATTTTCCTTAAGTACTCCAGGTCAGCAGCTTAGAGGGTACTTGGGTATTTGGATCAGCATGACAGCCAAGCAACTATAAAAGAAATTAGTGATGCCAGTCTACATACATACTTTTTGTATGTTTCTTTTAAAGTATATCTAAAGCTAAAATCTTTTGTGCTTTTTAGTTTTGGTTAAGGTGTTTAAGGGAAAGATCTATTTGTTTTTGTTATTGTCTGTGTCACCAATGTAGGGTTTTATGCCACATACAACGCGGCCGGACTTTCCTGTAGAAAAAGTCAGATGGGAGTTTTTCATCAGACATTCAGACAGTGTGTATGCCCCATCGGACGACTTCTGCCGGCATTTCTGACGGACTTAGATATAGAACATCGAAAATGCAGACGGAGCTTAGTTCGTCGGCAAGTCTGGCCGTGTGTACGTGGCACAACTCTCACCATTGTCATCTAAACAGAAAATGAGAATTTTAATGGTCACCTGAACAGGAATAGAAGGCAAATCTTCCAATGGGGACTCCTGCTCTGGTGATGACGATCTAAAAAAAAAGGGGTCTTTCCCTTGTTTTTGAGTGACAACCCCTACCTTCATTGTGTGTGAATCTCCCCAACTTGAAACGGACAATGGTTGGTTTAATCCACTTTCTATCCCCAAAAAAATAAATAAAGTTTTGCCTTCTTATATAGCGATGACAAAGATTGCACTGTCCTCTGTGGGCCAGGACAAACATGAATGCCAATATACTGTAAATCGGCACCTGATAAATCATTTCATCAAGAACACGTTTCTTTTTTTTAAATTGAGGATTTAAGTTTAATACCTTAAGCAGCCAGATTGCAGAAAACCATGTAATAGGCGGGAGATTATAAGCCAAGTAGCACTTTTGGAAAGGGATCTGTTGCAGCAGATGTCTCCGGCTCTAGTGTCACAATTAGAGCCAAAGCAGACAGCTTTCCAAGTGGAGTGCGGGGCAAAGGTGTCGCCAGCAAAGAGGCCTCCTATTCTATTCTGCTTTTGTGCCTCAT